>OZ010573.1:135801609-135916609 GCA_963932145.1 Acanthosepion lycidas | reverse complement strand
ATGTTGTATGCAATGCTGAAATCAGATGAACTGGAAGTGAGGCAAGAAGCTATAAAATAATTTTAGCCATTAGGTAAGTAATTCACATAATCTTGAATAAAATGATTTCATAGATATATAGTTTCATTTTAACGTCAGTCAGTTATGTGCCATACGTGATACACGATTAGGCGATCATGTGTCTTTCGATACATGACTGATGAGGCAGATATTTTCACGCAGTAAGTTGCCATTTCTTTCTGCGGTAGACTAGTTGCTATTCATGATTATAGAACCCGGTCTTCCCTGCTAGGTGAAGAAGAAGCGGATTCATACCTTTACCAAGGGATATAGCACGTAAGTGTATGGAATGGAGTCAGCTGGAATTCGGCTGGAATTCGAACTATCCTAATTTTATTATAAAAATTAAGACAAGTAAGGTTAAATTTTTATTTTAATTTAATTGATTTTTTTTTCAGGAGAGGATAGCCAACCAGCAAGAAGCTAAAACAATGCCGAAGATAAATTTTGATGCAGCACATTGGTCTCAATTGATCGACCTGTCCCGAAATTGAGCTTATTGAAATTGGATTCACAGAAGAATTTTCAGATGATGAAATTCTGGAGTTATCAATGAGTGAAAAAATATTAGAGTTGCCTGATTTGCCTTCACACGTACAAAATTTCGAAAAGACAGGAAAATTATCAACTGCAGCTTTCCAATCGGTCTATGGAATTGAAACAAGGTGTAGGCACATAATTACAAACTTTTATGCCTTGAAAAGAGGCCTTCCTTTGCTTCAAAGTGTTCTTATGTAGAGCAGTTTAATATGGTGCAATAATAAAAAATTGCTATTATTCTCACATCATTCATGCATTTTTATCATGTCTTTCACAACTTTATACCTTACAATTATTATTATATAAAAACTTAAAAGACCTACTATTAGTAACAAGTAGATTTTTAGAGGCCTGTTTAAATTACAATGGTAGTTTATATTAGAATTATCCCTTAAATTGTTCCTAGCAGAGTTAATTCTTGTTTACTTTTGTTTCATTGATAATAAAAAAACAAAAACAAAAAAAAACTGTTTACAATATCTTGCAATGTTATTACTGACGTAACTCAATTAATGAACATAAGGGCCGTATCTAAGAATTAATACAGCTTATCTGAGGTGTTGGAGTGGGGGGGTTGTAATTTCTATTTAATTGCTACTTTTGATATACTATATATATATATATATATATATATATATATATATATATATATATATATATATATATGTGTGTGTGTGTGTGTGTATAAAGTTAATGGTCGTAGTCGGAACCGTCCAGGAATCAGTACTATCAAAAAATTCTCATTACAGGTGTGAAAAAACTAATGAAATAAAAAATAAAGATGATATATAGCGCTTCTAAACTAAAAAAATCAGGGGGTCACTTCAATACGCGACGTTGATTTTGATATTACGCTCTCAAGGGCGAATTGCTAACACCCAGTTGATAAAAATCTCAGTTGTTAAAAAAACGTCCGATAAGACCAGAAGGTCGAAACTAAGGTCGCATATTCAACTGACTTCCTGATTTTATATATATATATATATATATATATAGTACAGGTAATAGATCCGTTTTTATAAAATCTGGGTGGATCTTAGTAATATTATTTGTTAAAACTAATCCATACAGACCTCGATGTATGTATTATATCAGAACATATGTATCTTTACAGAAAAATAAATAAATAAATAAAATTACCTGAACATAGAAGATCTACAGGGGCTGATGTGTGCCCACGTACAGAACGGCTTGAAATAGAATATGTAGAGGTAATTTTGGGGTCTTTCTTTGGCGTAATATATATATATATATATATATATATATATATATATGTGTGTGTGTGTGTGTGTATAGATAGATAGATAAAGAGAGAGACGGAGAAATATAGAGAACGTCAGTAATATATATGTATGTTATTAGTTGCTCAGTTTTTCTCTCACTTCGAGTTTCGTTTCAAAAAAATATGGTAAGTGGTTAATGCTAATGTTCCATGCTGCATATGGAAAGAAAGAATAAATCGATACATAACCTATTTTCAAAGACGCTAACATGTAATCTACACGGGAATGTGTATTTATCGATACACGACCGTCATTAGAAATAATGAGAGAACTCTTTAGCTATCTATTTACATTAGTCAGCAAATGACTACTCTCTTCTGTGTGCACCAAATCATTCTTACGTCTAAGTTGTATTTTTTATTTTTTTTTTTACCACAAAAAAGGCTTTGACGTTTAAGAGAGTTGTAAGAATTCTTCCAAATTTTGAAAGTTTTGGGTACCAGAATCTTCTTTTTCAAATAATGATGTAAATATCTTAGTATGCAAGCAGAAAGTAAACTTCAGTAAATATAACATCAAACGCCATCGAAGTTCATAATACTTTAAGAGGAAATTAGTCAAATAAATATATACATGTTTATATGATTTTAGAGATTTTGTCAAACTTATCAACTTTATTGTCACATCGAGCATTTTAAATGTTATATATATATATATATATATATATATATGACAAATTTTTTTTTTTATTTATTAATACAACATATTTGTATCACTTTAAATATTGTTTTTGGTGGAAACCCATGTCTGAGTAGGTGCCAGGTTAATTTGCTTATAATTCTTCTCCTTGAATTATTATTTTTTTTTAAAATAAGCGTCCATTCAAATATCGGTATCCTCTGAAAATAACGTTTAAATTAATAGTTAAATTGTTGGAAATTACATAGTTTATGTTTGAATACGAAATTGAGCAGATATGAACTTTTGAAAAGCGAGTTTCTATTTTACTTAAAGATATTCGGTGTAAAGCATGACAGATGGAACGAATATTTCTCCTGCAAAGGTGACGGAAGCTTCGAAATCTTCCGGAGAGTGCATGACATTTTTAATAAGATTTCACGAATATTCAGACCTGTAGACGAAATTAAATATGATATTTAAAATAAACGGATCGTCTCAATTTGTGTATCCACGTTTGAAGTTTATATAACATATATTAGGTTGGTGCAAAAATAATGTCGGTTTTTGACGTTAAAAATACGTCAGAAACCGACATTATTTTTCCACCAATCTATTATATATATATATATATATATATATATATATATATATATACATACACAATGTAATTGACATATATATATATATATATATATATTGTTACAACTAAATGACATATATGTATATATATAAATATAATAAATTGAAAAATAATATATAAAATCTAATTATAAATTTGATTATAAATCTAACCTCCTCCTTAATACTTAACACCAAACCAAATAATACTACGAATTAATAGCCTAGTTAAGATATATATTTGTTTGTGTGCATGTGGCTATATATATATACACACACACACACACACACACACACACATCGACCTCCCCATATATACATATATATATATATATATATATATATATATATATATATATATATATATATATATATATATATATATGCAGATATGTATATGGGTATATTTAAGAATCTATCATTTAAGCATCAATATGAATAATAACTTATATAAAAGACAGTATTCGACTTTTCTAAAGAAAATAACACCAAAATAGATCGCCCCAAAATTCAAAAGAGACTTCAGTAACTGGCCACAAATGGCAACTGTCGAAAGAAAAGATAAAAAAGCATAAAAAATAGAATAAACTAAAATCGACTGCAAAATGAAAAATAAAAATACTAAGAAAATGACGAATGATCACGACACCGTAAACGTAAGCACATCCACGCACACATGAACAGACACAATACGGAAAAAGTTTGATTATTATGATTGCATATAAAACTATAATCGGAAAAAATAAAAACAATAAATCCGCCTATATATTTCTTCATATATATATATATATATATATATATATATATATATATATATATATATATTTATATATATATATATATATATATATATATATATATATATATATATATATATATATATATATATATATATATATATATAGGAAGAAATATAGTCTTATGATGTGCTATATTTATAGGATAAAGTACTCATTATCAGAGATAGAGCGTATGTAAATATAAAATGAACATAGAACTCAACACTTAGAGGCGACAGTCTGTTTCATGCTAGATGCAATCCTCAGGCCACGAGTTCTGTTATTTTTCTCGGCTATTTTGGCGGATATTTTACCGGATGTCGTTTAAACAAATATATATAAACATTTTTACTCCGTTAATAAAAACACCGATTAAAATAAAAATAAATAAATATATATATAATATAAGAAATAAAAATAAACAAATAAAAATAAACAAATAAAAATAAACAAAAACAAGCAAAATAATTTAACCCAAATAAATAAATAAACAAATAAACGACTACCTATAATGCACTACCCATAATACACCAATGACCCGTATATATAAATAACCGAGAAAAAATAACAGCACTCGTTGCCTGACGATTGCATCTAGCAGGAAACAGACTGTCGCCTCTAAGTGCTGACTTCTATGTTCACTTTCATATATACATATATATATATATATATATATATATATATATATATATATATATATATATATATATATATATATAAACAAAAATAAAATGAATACATATTGAAGCATTAATGTACCAGCAAATACCACACATATATAATATGTATTTAAACACCATACAATTCAGTGTTATACACAATATATGTTCTTAATTATTTGACTGATAAAATGAGGGTAAATAAAAAATGCTAAGGAGGAAACCGATTCGGTAGAGAGTTCTTAAGAATTTTTTACTTTCAAATTAGCTTTATTTTAAATCATTTATTAATATTATGTTGTCGACATTTCTATTGCCTTTCTTTGTTTTGAAGTATTCGCTACTAATTTGAAACTATTTTGTGCCAAACAGGAAATTATAGAGTGCTTGATATTCTATATTGTCTGAAATAAATGTAACTGTTTGTTCCTTTTAAGTTTTTACAAACCTCTTTCTTCTTATTCTTTCTTTTTGTTATCGTTTTCACCTTCCGACTGTCGTGTTTTTTTTTGTTGTTTTTGTTTTTTTCTTTTTCTTTTCTGTTATTTGTTTGTTTTTTGCTGGATTCTGACGAAGTTTATTTTGTTGTTCATCCTTATGCCGAGAGTTTTCTCTTTAAAATTTGCAATTTAAATGCACTATTTCATCTGTTTAAAGCTTCCTTATTTTCTTCTTTGCTTTCTATCTTGCTTGCTTTCTTTTACTAGTCACCAGCGCTTAGACCCCGGGTAAATCGTTTTCAAAACAAAGGTTTGAACAATATCTATAAACGTCTATACGAAAGCGGGAAAACTATTTGATGTAAATCGGTGTAACAGGAAATTTATTTAAATCGTATTACAGCATATTTTCCACCCCCAAAAATGCTTAATATTTAAAAAGCCACTAAACTAAATTAGTTTCCGGTTTCTTGTTTCCCTGCCACCTATGATCCTTAAATAGTGTAAATGCAACGTCAATCGGCATCATTTGGCTTACTCATAATTTTCTGTTATTGTCCTTTCTTCTCACTAAAGTTTTCTCTTTTCTTCCACACTCAGTAATCCATTGCGCCTTATTTGACATTATCTACTTGCCTTTGCTGAAATGATTAAAATAAATCCAAATTATACTTCGGCTTTAAGTAATCCAAGAAATGATTAAGTCGTAAAAAACAAATCAATCAACTCCAGAATGCTGAAACCCATTGAAATTACCAGTGAATTTTATTTTGTGCCAAGTTCTTTCAGAATGTGGAATATCATGGTACTTTGCAACTTTCTGTCTTTTTTTTTTTTGGTGGGGCTGGGGTTAGTTCTAATAACATTTGACCTTTGCACATTTTTTTTTATCTCTGTTCGGCTCGCCATCCACGTAAACTTGTAAAGGATGTTACTAGAGGTTTCCCTTGTTTCTCTTTCCTTCGATATGTTCTCTGTGTTAAATTCGCTAGCAACTTTTCATCATTACATGACCCAGAAATTTAAACTTGCTGTGTTGTTCTTAGTATTGGAATAATCACTATCACATCAAGGTTCTTTTTTATATCTGAGGAAAATCTCCAGCATTTACTGCCATAAAGTAGATTGCTTAGTTTCTGGAAATCATATTTTGCCATTCCAATGAACTTTCAGGCACATTCTCCGACTTCTAGCCGGATAGTGATACTTCGTTCATTACGACATCCACAAATTATACATGCTTTCTACTTGCTTTACAATATTGTATGGGATTACCAGTGATTGATTTTATGAGAAACATTTGCAATAATAATAATAAGCATGAAATAAAAAAAATATCTTAGTGAACAGAATGACAATAAGATGCAATCCTTTCGTACTTTTGATAGTAGAATTAAATAAATATATAAATGTAAGCTTACTGCTTGATTATATTGACTCATATTTTCCTAGAACAAAAAATATATATGTGGACTGGCTAAAAAATCCGTTCTGATTTTTATCAACACTAAACTTCAAGCACTATTAGAAGTAGTTAGCTTCAGTATGAACCATGCGCTTGGCACTACAAAGTTCGATTCGATCTTGCGACGGAACAGGTTGCATATTGTATGGTTTTGAACAACATAAAAATGGAAACCTTAAACGAATATTATCGATCACTTATGTTTTCTATTTTTAAAAAAAGGGCAAGAAAGCGACGGATACCTGCTGGAAGATAGATGCTAGGAACAGGGGTATGTTGTTACAGCGCTTTTATGCCAGATTTGGTTTTCGATCGGGAAAAATGTTAGTTCAACATGTACATCGCTCATGCCGGTCAATTGAGATTAAAAGCGGCAAACCGAAAGAGTTATTCGACACCAATCTTTGTTATAAAACCAGGATGATCGCAGACTTTCTCCGAATAAAGAAATACAGTTTTGAAATCCATCTATATCAACTTTGTGACATCGAAAGGTATGATATTTGGGCTCAGCCTCAATGGAATGAGGATAACGTTTCCCATTAGATTCCGGTCAGCGATTCGTTGCAGAAACTTAAAAACGATCATTTTTGGAAGATGTTTGTGACAGGGACGAAAGATGAATCGCCTATAACAATGTGAATCGTAAACGATATATGTGGGAAGCGAAGCGAAGCGCCACAATCAACCTATGAAGCAGGACATCATCCCAAGAAGTTTATTTTGCTGAAATTGGAAGTGTGTTTTCTTTTACGGGTGTCCAGTTCCCCTGAATTGGATCATTAATTAGAGTGTGTACCGTGAGCAGATCGACAAATTAAATGCTGTGATACACCAGAAAATTGCTAATCGTGAGGGCGTTGTCTTTCATATCAACAATGGCAGACAGAACAATTATTTGGAGACCCGACAGAAGTTACCGCTGCATATTCACCCGACCTTTCGCCTTCAGATTTACATCTGTTCCGGTCTCTTCAAAATTACTTGAATAATCAGACTTTCAATTCTGGAGAGTGAAAAAAGGAAGGAAATTATTCCAGTAAAAAAATAGTGGATTCGCACCCAAGATGGCTGACAATATTGCAGCTAAACGATATTTATATCATTGATCGAATAAATCTTTGTCTTTAAAACTTGTGTTTATTTTCACTTAAAAAAGCAGAATGGAAATATTGGCCAACCAAATATTAATGTTTCAAGGTAAATAATGAGCTTCACATGAAATATCGGAGCTCAGAACTTCCCTATTCATCTTGTACCCGACTTAACCATTTTTTAAATATCTACTCATTTAATTTGATTGGTGGTTATAAATGAATCTTTAACGTCATCTTCTGAATTCGAATACTAAAAAATTAAACCTTTTCTCCTATCAAAATAAATAACGGCTTCTATTTTAAACATAAATAATTGAATTCTTTCGAAATGAAGATTAATTGGTTTGGGCTCAAAAACTACTGACATTTAAAGTTTTTGGTTTCCGCTTGAAAAATCAATTCACTGTAATCTGTATATATTATATTTGTATCTAAATTCCAAGCATTCATCTAAAATATCTGTGAATACGAATGTGTCTTCATTCAGTCGATCATACGCTTGACTGCATATCTTTATATGTTACAGATTTAAAATATGTTTTTTTTTTTCTTATTTATATTCCTCATTTGGTTTGGACAAAACAAGAGTGAAAATTTGATCGATGTTTACTTATTGTATTATCCATCAAGAAAATGTGAAAGTTTCTTGACGGTAGATACAACAAGTATTATACAGGAGACAGAATATCTGTATATCTTAGGGGATGGGTGGTGGTGTGTAAAAAGCTATATGCACTGATAGGCAAATTTTTTTAAAAATTGTCCATGGCTGTAACGAGTTTTCATGCTTTTTATATTACGGACATATAAAGTATATGTATAGATTCGAAGATATTATCTCATATTGTCTAATTTGTATACACACACAGACGCACACACACATATATATATATATATAGAGAGAGAGAAAGTTAGGTAGATAGATAGATACTTGTATTTAAAAAGGAAAATAAACATCTGAATTTTTTAAACAAATGGAATGCTCAATGTCACTTTACAAAGTTTCGATATAATTACTTCCACATCGGCTAAAGATTGCGATAAATACAACTCTTATTAAATATGACAGTGAAGGATTATTTATATAAATTCTCTTTTGTCTCTCAAAAAGTTGTTTATATATATATCTATATATATATATATATATATATATATATATATATATATATATATATATATATATATATATATATATTGCGTATATTTTGGGAGCATGTTTTCCTTGAGAAATGTATCATTGAATGATTTAGACGATTTTTTTCTAATTTTAAATTGTATCTTTTCATATTCATTGACAAGATTTTTGGTGTCATTATTAAAGTAAGTGATAAAATCCCCGCCGAATACTTTCGACATAGCACATCATACGGTTGTTGTTTATTTCGAGGCAAATATTGTAATGTTCGTCAGTTTCAAAGAGAAAATTGAAAATTCAAGTTATTTTATTTCATTTTGAAAAACGCTGAGTATCGCGATGGTTTGAAAACCTACCAGCATAAATTCACGCACCCTTAATTATAATTATATCCGTCTATACACAGGGCACCTCCTGGTGGCGTAATGGTTAGCAAGCTTGTTTCGCTGGAACAATTACGACATAGTAGTGAGTTCGATTTTCACTGGGTGCCCCTCTAATTTCGGCCTTGTGCCACATCTAAGCTATGCATATTTTATATATATACACACACAGAGACAGAGAGAGAGTTTGGTAGCACCACCTTAAATAACGGAAGGGTGTTATCTCCCCTGGTTGGCAGGTAATGAGTGCAGGGTATCGCACGTTCTATGTAGAAAAATATATTTAAGAATGGATTTTCATTTATCAATCCGATATACTTTAATTTGTTACTTAAACGTTAATTTTAATCGAAAAATGTATTTGAGTAGACGCTCTGTTTATTTATTAAACAGTATACCTATTTATTTTCATCTACTGGGTGATGATTATTTGTGAAATCTTCTCAGAAAAACAAGCCGGCGAACGCATTGTTTTCAATAAGATTTCTCGAATATTCAAGCCGATAGATGGAAGTAAATGGATATACTGTTTAGTAAATATACATATCATCTGGTCCAATAGAGATATCCATTAACAATAGCTTTCAATATATATATATATATATATATATATATATGTGTGTGTTTTCTGTACGTGTTCGTGTCTCGAAGAAGTAACCTATAAGTTCTTTATATAATAATAATAATAATAATAATAATAATAATAATAATAATAATAATAATAATAAATGTGGCACTTGGGAACATCAACAATATCTGTTGTAGCTGGAGCCCTCGGGTTGGTTGGAAAAGATTCTTGTAGACTCACTGAAGGGATTCCTGGAAACCGATACCTTAAAGAAATACAAAAAAATAAAATCTCATGAGTACAGCCCACACTTTACGAATTTGCTTTATCTATGCAATATATATATATATATATATATATATATATATATATATATATATATATATATATATATATATATATATATATATATATGTATTGTCAGGGGAAAATGTCATGATGCCATTTCTAACCTTAGGTCTCTAGGCGGGACCCGGAAATAAATGTGTACACACCAGAAATCAAAGGAAAATAATAATAATAATAATAATAATAATAATAATACTTTTTTAATCACCTATTTTGCATGTAAAATATAAAAATCTTTAACAAAGACGACAATGAGTTGAAGGGTATCCCCAAAATTGTTGTTTCAATAATGCTATCTGTATGGATTTCGGATTAGATACATGTGAAAAAGTAATATTCAAGAAAGGGAGAATTACGAAATTATAGCCAATAAATCTAAATTTTGTCACAAAATTTGTGGATCTGGAACAAGAAGAAAGTTATAAATACCTCGGAGTCATTGGAGGAGATGGAATTCAGCATACACAAATGAAGACGTAAGAAAATAATTGTACAGGCGTGTGCGTCTAATGTTAAATTCTTAGTTGAATTCACAAAACAGAATATCAGCCATAAATACCTTGGCTGTCCTTGTAGGTCAATACAGTTTCACCATCCTTAATTTGACCATAGCAGACATTAAGTGAATGGATGTCAAAACGAGAAATCTTCTCACTTTCCACCACATGAATCATCCCAAGACTGTTGTTGATCGTCTGTATGTTCCTAAATCCGAAGGAGGCAGAGGATTGGTTCAACTAGAATTGTCTTACAAACCCACAGCCTTTGGTCTTCAAAGATAACTAGAAACTACAGAAGACAGGATGATGATCTGTTTCAAAGAACATGAAAGATATAAGAAACTTTATTCTAAAATGCAGGAAGCCAACTAATGCAAAAGGCAATTTAAAGTGGGTGAAAAGTGCAAATAAACCATAATACACCAAGTACTGCGACAAAGAAACTAAAATGAAGGGAAAAGAAATTGCAATGCACCAAATGCAGAAACAATGAAAAGATAAGCATCTCCGTTGTCAATACTCGGCCCGTCTCAGACAAACTGATATAGACAAATCCCGTACACTTTAGTAGATACATAGTGGAGGGTTAAAAGCTGAAACGGAAGGTTTTATTCTTTCTGCACAGGGCCAATACTTCCCAACTAGAAATTACCAATCACATATAATGAATGATTGTGTTAATTTGAAATTCATATTATGAGATGAATATCCAGAAACAATTGACCAACTTGTGTCAGGTTGCGCAGTGTTAGCACCCACTGAATATAAAATTTCGTATGATAGAGTGGGTCAATATCTGCAGTGGAAAATATGCAACTTTTACTGGCAGGAAACTGCAAGAAACTGGTATGAACATCACCCAGAAGTCGTTACAATGATAGGACTTGTAACAATTTTATAGGACTTTACAATACACACAGACAGAACAATCAAAACAAATCGCCTAAATATCATGATCAAAGACCACAAAAAAAGAATATGCTTTTTATTTACATGGCAATCCCTGCAGATTGCAATATATCTTTGAAGATCTTCAAAAACAACTATCAAAATGTAAGGACCTTGAATTGGAAATCTAAAAAATGTACCACATGAAGATAGCTGTAATTCCAGATGTAGTTGGAGCCATCGGATTAATTGGAATAGTTTGTGGTAGACACATTGATCGGATTTCTAGTCGCCCATACCTTAAATAAATACAAATATTGTACGCACAAGCTTTATCTATGTAAAATATATCTGATCGTAGGTTATTTTATTTTTTCAAAGATGATTAGTGGAAGATGTCATGAATCTATTTCTGACCTTAGGTTTTTGGTTGGGACCGGCTGGGAAATGTGTCTACAACAGAAACCAAAAGAAATAATAATAATAATAATAATAATAATAATAATAATAATAATAATAATAATAATAATAATTGTTCTGACAAGTACAGCCCACACTTTATGAAGGGCTTTATCTATGTAATTTTTATTTTTTATTATTTTTTATTTTTTTGTCGTTGGAAAGTGTCATGATGCCATTTCTATCCTTAGGTCCCTGGGCGGGACCCGGAAAGAAATGTGTAAACGCCAAAAATCAAAGATACTAATACTACTACTACTACTACTAATAATAATAATAATAATAAAACAAGGACCTGGAGATGGAGATTAACAGGATGTAGGGGAATGAAGACTGAGATTGTAACAATAGTAATCGAAGTTCTGGCCCTCGTGAGAAAAGGAATGGACAGTTTTACTGACAGTGTCCCAGGTAATATCAACATAAAGTTGCCCAGAAAAACGCCCTGCTAGAAACATCACGTATACTAAGAAAAGGGCTATCAATTAAATGACAATTCTCCTTTAGTAAATAAGGGGCATCGTTTGGACCAAGATCTACTGGATACAAAACATAAAAAAAAAACATACAAAAGCAATAATAATAATAATAATAATAATATATTGATAGAAAAGATGATAAAGGGACAAAGAACACAATATATATATATTGCTGATATTAAGATGCCAACATTATATTGCCTATAGTTTTTCCGCGTTTAATTAAAGGTTGATTAAAAAAAACTATGCATAGGTAATTAATCGTTTCTTTCATGTATCATTTCCCTTTCCAAAAGAGTGTGATCATGTCTTTCCACAAAGCCTAACTCTTGTAGCACTATGCAATTTTTGATCTCTTACTTTCCGCCTGTTCTGTTCTCCAATTACATAATCACTTTATGCATTTTCATCGCTCTCTGTCTCTACTCCCTGTCAGTTTCAGATTCTCCCAACCCTATTTCCTAATACCAAGTCTTAACTGTCAATCACTGGTTCTTTGCTTTCCTCGAGCTCATTTCGTCCATGGTATTCTCGGTAATATTCTGTTGAAATACGTCTAGCTGGCCTCAAGTCTCTACATCATCTATGGAAATACATTCTCAAATGTTGCTTTGACTTTTGTCTGCAGAATTAACTTTCCAAATTCAATGCATGAATAAGTTAATAAATAAACTACTGCCACACACACACACACACACGCACACACGCGCATGTGTGTGTGTGTGTGTGTGTGTGTGTGTGTGTGTGTGTGTGTGTGTGTGTGTACGTCCACACAAACGCCATGCATAAGAGTTAAAATGAAATTATAAAAATGAAAAATCATTCTTGAAGCTATATTTTAGTTTTAATTTACAATTCCTCGAATGAATTTATTTTCATTAAGCACAATATTTTTTCTATATTTGAAAGCTAATTTAAATCGACTGGAATTAGTTTTGGTTTTGAAATCGATAAATCACTGATTTTAGAGACATTTTAAACAATCTGTATCACAATTTAATTCTCTTCGTTAAAAAGTATATTTCAAAAAGTAGATATGCTATTCAGAACCTTTATTTGACGAATATTAGCTGATTCAATTTTAATTAATTCGATTTGAAACAAATATTACTTATTTAGTGTTTTAAATATCACCGAAATGCATTTGTAACACGGCAGTATGTGTTTAGTTAAGATTTTAAAACTTTTTTAAATTTTAAATATTTTTTAAATTTAGGTATTTTGGCATTTAATTATATATATATATATATATATATATATATATATATATATATATATATATATATATATATATATATATATGCGTGTGTGTATGTGTGTGTGTGCGTGTGTGTGGGTGTTTCTACTTCACTTTGAAGCGAAAGAATTTTTCTTACCAAAGCCCATATCCGATCAATTTCATAAGTAAACAAAACATTTTCTCAGTGGATTTATTTGTAATCTAATATTTTCTCATTTGAAACGTTATTTTTCGTGGATACTCGTGTGTGAAATAAACGGCCGTTTATTTTTTTATTATTTTAATTGGCGTGTATTAATTTGTTTATAAATTTTTCTCGGGTATGCAGGCCGATAGATACCCACTGTTAAAAATGAAAATAAAAAGAGGCGTATATTTTAAATATGGTTTCCACAAAAATAAACTTTGTATTAATATATGTCTGTTTATATATGTATAAATATTGAAGATAGACGTTTTTTGGTTGCATTGTTTGTGTGTGCGTCATATATATATATATATATATATATATATATATATATATATATATATATATATATATATACTTCAATGTATCTATGTGTATGTTTAATTCTTGAAATCTTAGGGTATTTTTTATTAAAAATGTCGGCAGTGAATGCGCAATTCTAGATTACATCGTCTGCAAATCATAAATTTTATATTTTACGAATTTTGGTCATATGAAAATGCATGTCTGGTGATCCTTTATTGTCTGGTGAAAATATATTAATATTCTTCCAGGCATTTTAACTGAAATAGTTTGCGTTCATTGTTTTGTTTTTTGTTGTTTTTTTTTTTATTTTTTTCTTCATTTTTTTTTTTTCTATTTTTTTACAAAGTTATGAGTTTGGAAATTAAAATTAATGCCTAAGTAAAATACTAAATATTTTAATGAGCTATCCAAACAGAAATATATTCTCGGTTCATAAATGTCTTAGATTTAATATTATGAATTTCTCTGTATCTTTCTTTCACTCCCAATCTCTCTCTCTCTCTCTCCCTATCTCTTTCTCTCCCCCCCTCTCTCTCTCTCTCTCTCTCTATCTTGCTAGCTAGCTTCCTTCCCCACCCAATTACTATTAGGTTGGTGCAAAAATAATATCGTTTGTTGACGTTAAAAAATACGTCAAAAACGAAATTATTTTTGCACCAACCTAATAGTAGGGTAGTTCGTTATGCTTGGACAGTGAAACTCTCTACCAACTCCTCTTCCTCCTCCTCCTCCTCCTCCCCCTCCTCTCACGGAAGGGATATTCTGCCTGCGTCACATTTGGTCAAAATGTGACCCATAAAATTCTTCGTCCGTATGCTTTCGACAATGTCTTTCTACTTAACTTTTCTCATTGTTTGAACTGATCTTGTTTCCATTTTTCGTTTATTTTCTTTCAACATAGAATCAGTTTTAAACGCACTGGAGTGACAGGATGTAATTGATTTCTATTTTTTCCTACGATTAAGTCATTTGCAGTGGTGTACAGGAATATAAATCTGTTTTCAGGGTGTATGATGAAATTTGTTTGGCCTTGAAAAATATTGCGTCATCCGTGATTACATCAGATATTCATCACGCCCAGATACTATTGTCGCGACTATCGATTAGTTGTTCTGCGGCCATTGTCTGTGATGATCGTTACCCCAAGGAGGCGTGCGAATACTGTAAAACAGCACGAACACAAAAGCAAACCTTACCAGTGAGTAAATTAAAGTACAACCGACTGTCTTGGAAACATTCCTAATTTAAATGCAATCGAGAATCTGTGGTCAATCAACAAGGAAAGATTTCTTGGAATGAACATACGAAGTACTAGCACGTGCACTGGTTGGTGTAGCATTGAGAAACAACGAAAACAGTAAATAATAACGGAATTATTCGTTTTGTTTCAATTAATTTCCACAAGGGTGTACTTTCATACTGGGACTTATACTGAGTTAAATCTTTAAAACTGTATAGGCGTTTCACACTTTCTGTCCATAACCTTCCCTTTGATCCATAATCCTTCTACTTTGTCAACCTGAATTTATTTTTCTTTAATAGATAAACTGCTCTTCGAATGACCCCGCCCATTTAACCATCTACTGTACTAATTCAAATGGAATTAGGTGATGCACATGCATCCCCGAGCAACCCTCGTTACTACATTACTTCTCCCATGGGTCACTTAGTCCTGAGCGAGCTTGTTTCTGTGTCTTTAGGACCCGTACGATGTTTCTGACCCAAAGAGGAGTTCTGTTACCATGACTTCTGTGTAGGCTCAGCATATCCACTCAGAGCAATACGTATATATTTTCTTTCCTTGGTTGATTACCCCTTCACAGACGGTGTTAAATGTAGATGCTTTCTGGGTTTGGTGGTAAACCGCCTGATAGTCAGGGATCCGAAACTTCGAGTAACTTCGAAGAAGGCTAACCTGTCAGCAGGTGTGTAATATTGCAGCTGTTGTACTTACATATTGTGAATAGTTTCTAGACCGTGCAGTAGTTTCCGTTGGTGTCCCTTGATGCCACGATGAATAATACTGCTACGGCTATACCTCTGGACGATTATCTCTAAGGTATTTATACATGCAACTCCTGCGAGTGTGTCTCTGCCTACTAGTCTTCTACCACCAAATGCACACATGAATCCAATCAAAATTCAAATGAACAAAACTATCAAACACACAAAAAAAGGAAATATGAAGTAGACGCCTCTTATACTATCTCCTAAGCAAGCGTGAGGGTTCTACGCTCCAACTTTCCAGAAGTGGAATACCATCCTCTCCAATTCAAACCAGACCTCCTGTTATTTTCTGTAAACGGTATCAAAGCTTCATGAGCACTAGTGGAGTTCATAGTCCCGGATTACTCACTTCTTATAGCCAAACATCACCACCTAAATAGACACAACTACGAAATCAGTGCTTACATCTCTCGTATATGTGGTTTCGCATAGTACTTATCCATAGTACCACATTTGCCTTTACTTACCTAGATCGTTAGAGAACCTCCCTGGGACCCGGAAACGACTGGACATGAGACGAAACTCATAGACCTCTTCCTAAACGTCTGACCTGACAAATGCTCATCAAAAGTTTTACCTCCGCTAGGCTCGTTAGACCCTTCCATAATCAGTGTCCAGATTGATGCAAAACGTAAAGCATTCTCTGACGTACATGTCCACAGAAATATCTTTCGCTATGCAAAGGCAGAATTGGATAGCTTTTGATCCTACATGATAGAAGGTCCCCTTTCAATCTTCTTCAAGCGTGCTGCCTCAAAATCTGATACCCTTGTATCTGATTAGATCCTTTCTGGAATGGAGAATTTAATACCCGCCACCACCCCCCAAAAAAATTTTCCAACAAAAACCAAATAGTCAATCTTGGTTGACTCCTGAATGTACTTCATCCATAACTCACCAACACCATCACTTCAATACCTATCATGAAGAGAGCTAAAGCGCCTCTGCCCACAGTTATAAATGGGAATAATAAGGAGAACCTCTTTACCTCCATCTTTGCCTCTAACTCCACACTAGACGTCAAAGACCATCCCCAACACAAATTCTCACTTACTAGCAAGCAGATTTCTCAGGAATGTTACCATCACAGCACGAGAAATCTAAACCCTAAGAAAGCCTCTGGTCAAGAAAAAGGTATACTTAAGAACATCAACCCGGAATTAAGCCCGATACCTGCAAAGTTATTCAAAGGCAGGTTAAAGAACAAGTATTTCCCAAGCCTGTAGAAAGTGTCAAGAGTATGTCCAGTTTACAAGAATGCTGGCGTCCGTTCTTCCCTTTCATACTCATCAGTCTACCCAAAAGTATTTGACAAGGTGTGGCACAAGGCCATACTACACAAGCTCTCCAGTTATGGAACTGCCGTAAGGGACTCCTAGTTCATAAAATCCCATCTGACAGGGAGTTCTATGAAGGTAGTTATCAACTGCCAGTCCACTGGAGCACTAGAGATCAACGCAGGCGGACACCAGTAGTAACTCCTTGCAACAACCCTATTTTTGATCTTCATAAATGATCTTCCTATGAATATACTCAGATCATTGACAATGATAAAACATTTACGAGCGCACCACTGAAACTCTCGATGGTCAGAGATTAGTGACTGAACTCTCTTTCAGTCTTGGACAAAATTCCCAATGGTTAAAAACTGGTTGTTTACATTCAATGTCGCGAAGAGCAAGCTAGTTACATTACATTACAGTCGGCCTGAAGTAAAGTACCACCAATAAGGATGAATGGAGTTCCTCCCAGGGCAGCACCGTGCTTTGAAAGGCTGTTGGTCCTAAAATTCACACCCAACCTGATGTGGAACTCGTATATATGAACCATTGCTAAGGAAGCAGGGAACTCTCTGTACCGCTACAGTAAGTATGTGACACCTTCTGCTATCCTCAACTTTTACAAGAGCTAGGCCAGAAATAAAGTATTATTGTCATATTTGGGCGGGTGCGACCCAAACCTCACTCTTCAGACTTGAGTTTAAAAGCGACCCTGAGATCTTCAACCTAACCCCCCACAGGCGGGATTTGTCAAGACTCTTGCTGTTCTAACACTATTTTCACCGTACTTGGTTTCACCAAGATATTCACTGTAAAAATACCGCATCCACGTACTCATCGTTGAGAAGAAAGTTATAGTCGATCAGATTCTTCCAGTGAACCAATGCCCTGTGGTATCGACATCCAGCAGGATGTTTCTCCGATCACTACAATGTTAGCATTTTCAAGGGCAATTTTTATTTTCTAATCGTATACAATACAAACAAATGTCCCCCAAACTTATCCCTCTACATCGAGATATATATATATATATATATATATATATATATATATATATATATATACATATATATATGTGTGTGTGTGTGTGTGTGTGTGTTATAATACGAGGGTCATTCAATAAATAAGCTGAATATTTCGGTATAAGGACTTCTAATTCAGATAGAAGCTTACTTTTTTTTATTTTTCAGCGTAATCTCCCAGCACACTCACACACTTTTCCCATCTGTGCACAAGCTTCCGTATTCCCTCAGCGTAAAAATCTTTGGACTGATGTCTCAGCCAGTCGCTCACAACACTTTTGACTTCATCGTCACTTTTAAACTTCGTGCCTCTCGTGAAAGCTTTCAAGGGACCAAACAGGGGAAAGTCTGAAGGGGCAAGGTCTGGGCTGTAAGGGGGATGAGGGATCAGTTCCCAGCAAAGCTCGTTAATGGTCTGCAACGTTTGGGCTGCTATGTGAGGCCTTGCGTTGTCATGATGCAAGATGACCCCTTCTGACAGATGACCCCTGCGTTTGTTCTTTATGTCTTTCTTGACCTACCTCAGCAGTTCACAGTAGTTCTTCTGCCAGACTGAATGAGGTCATTGACTGATTCGATCACCTCAAGAGACCTCAATTCTGTAAGCCTCCCAGGCCTGTCTTCATCCTCAACACTGCTCCGTCCTTCTTTAAACAATTTAGCCCACTTGTAGACATTTTTCGCTGAAACATGTCGCACCATACACAGTTGACATTCTCCAATGTATTTCAACTGGTTTGCACCCTTCAGCAACCAACGACTTGATAACTAACTGCTGTTCAATCCTGGAGCATGCTTCTTGGTCAGCCATCTTTGTTAATCGCCAAAACTCACAAAGTTTTTTTGTTTTTTTTAATCTGCAAAAGAAATTAAACTCATGTGAAAAAGAAGTAAAACAAAAAAAAATATATATATAAAAAGTAAGCTTGTATCTGTATTAGAAGTCCTTATACCTAAAAATTCACTTTATTTATTGAATGACCCTCATATATATATATATATATATATATATATATATATATATATATATCTATATATATATATATATAAATATATATATATATATATATGTATATATATATATAGAGAGAGAGAGATATTCTTATTTATATAGTGATGTCTATATCTATCTATCTATCTATCTATCTATATATATATATATATATATATATATATATATATATATATATGAGTGTGTGTATCTAAATGAAATATAAAAGGGAGAGAAATTCATAATATTGCATCTAAAGTCCAGCATTTATAAAGATTAAGTTGACTGGTGTTGAGATATTACGTTACAATACACAGTTTAACACCCGCACACACACGCACACAGACTCACAGACAAAAACACACAACCACCTACACACACACACACACACACACACACACACACACACACACACACACACACACACACATATATATATATATATATATATATATATATACGGAGAGCCAAGTTCGAATTTCAGTCGTATCCATTACATTCACTACGTGCTAATACCCTTGGGAAAGGTATTAATCTTATTCTTTTTCCTACAGCTTTGGGTAAATAGCAGGAAAGATTGGATTCTTTAGGCTTGCATGGCATATTTCCTAGGACAAGGGCAACTCTGAATTCAAAACCTGCTGAGAGTTGTTTGGGGATCATGTGGCACATATGCACCAGGTTTCGGTATTCGGCCCTTCAAAAAGTGTGATTGGTTCTGTACAAAGCCTTCACCACTATAATCAAATAATATGAGCAGGTGCCTGGGATGTCGGTTCCTAGGAATTGATCTGCTTGACTCTCATACGTCGGATACGGCAGGAATGTCCACTAGAGAGATAGGTAGATAGGTCCATATCTATATAGAGACATATACTTAGATAGACAGATAGATAGATAGCTAGCTGTATAGATAGATAGATAGATATTAGATTGGTGCAAAAATAACATAATAACATATGTGAGAAAACGACATTGTTTTTGCAGCAACCTAATAGGTAGATAGAGAGATATGAACGGACTGATATATATATATATATATATATATATATATATATATATATATATATATATATATATATATATATATATAGAGAGAGAGAGAGAGAGAGAGAGAGATAAACACCATACAAAAAGAAAGTGAAATAGAAATAGAAATAGAGAGAGAAATTCATAATATTGCATCTAAAGTCCGGCATTTATAAAGAGTAAGTTGACTGGTGTATACACCCACCCACTCTCTCACATACACACACATACGCGCGCGCGCACACACACACACACATGCACACACACACACACACGCATATATATATATATATATATATATGGGGGATATGGTGAGAGTGTGTTTATAAATATATATACCGTCTTTAACAGCATTGCCTAAATAGGTAATATGTTTTTGTAGTTGCTCCATTGGTAAAAATTTCAAGTAATGATTTAAAAAAAGTTTATAATACCCAGCAAGAATAGAATACAAAACAAAAATGGAATTCGCTTAGCTACTTTATCCCCCCCTTTTATCCCCCCCTTTTATCCCCCCCTTTTATCCATAATATTCGACCTTTGAACCAAACGATTATTATCTTTTTTCAATTGCTGCAAAATGCTTTGAATACCCGATTTAAAATGTATCGAAAAGTTTTCATAACAAATCCTGCGGCAATTTACTCAAAATATATCAAAGACCAGCGTAAATACTCTCATGAAAACCCGGTTCCAATGTTTGTCGAAAACCTCTTCATATTAAATCCTGCGGAATTTTACTAAATATGAAAGATATATACGAAAGACCTGAATAATTACTATCAAGAAAAGAAAATATATATATATATATATATATATATATATATATATATATATATATATATATATGGGGGATATAGTGAGAGTGTGTTTATAAATATATATAGCGGCTTTAACAGCATTGCCTAAATAGGTAATATGTTTTTGTAGTTGCTCCATTGGCAAGCGAATAGTGTACTGCATGTTTAATCAACATCTCTCTTCCATCGTCACATATCATAAAATATCATTGGCAACATATAATGTCAGAACAATAAAATAATATTTCAAGTGGCACTATGGCTTTTTTTAAGAACTTCATTACGAAGTGATTCCAAAAAAAACAATTCGATTCCGATACATCGAATACTTTTTCCGCGCTCTTTACGCTGTGGCACATATATATGTACGCTAAAAAATTGCACATGTTAATTTTGTTATTGACTTTTAAATAAAGTTTGTTTTTTAAAATTTCAAGTAATGATTTAAAAAAAGTTGCGGAAGAATTTCGTAAGTTCTTTTAAAAGTATTTTGTCAGAATCTAAAAGTAAATTTCCCTTCTTTAAAAACGAAAAAAGAACTATCGACAATTAAAAACAAAAAAAAAAGAAAGCTCTACGTGAAGCGTTTTCAGCTCGTTATTTCGAATGACCGATTGTGTCCAAGTTTAGACATAGGGGATGTTTCAGGCCCCAAGGCCATTAAAGTCAGGGCTGAATCTGGGCAGAGCCAATAGTAATTGATCATTGAATAGAAAGACAGAGCCAAGGATGCGGAAAGCAAGAGTCTAAAAATAAGAATCTAAAAAGTCCTAAAGTTTCTCCCAAAGCTTCACTTTCATAATTTCTAACCTTCTCTTCTTTCTTTTTCTCCAATCAATCAATCAATCTATCTATCTATCTATCTATCTATCTATCTATCTATGTATCTATCTATCTATCTATCTATCTATCTATCTATCTATCTATCTATCCGTGTGTGTACGTGTGTGTATATATATGTGTATGTATTCGCGTGTTTGTAAATGTGTGAATTCGCAGGCTATATATATATATATATATATATATATATATATATATATATATACATATATATATATATATATATATATATATATATATATATATATATATATATTCCACACACATGTATGTGTATGGTTGTGTCTGTGTGTGTAGCATATATATGTGTGTGTCATATGTTGCAAGTCGGACAATAATTTTCAATCCCTTATTATGTTATAGCAAATCTATTCTAACAAAATGTTTGTTAGATATATAATGTCATACAAATCATCATCATCAACATAATCGTTGTCACCATTCATCAAGTCAATGACTATGTATGGTCCTAGGGTCACTTCGCAATTAAGAAACTGTCCAGCTAACTCCACATGCCTGGTTTAAACACCAAGAGAGAATTCTCAAACTTTTTCGGTTATCATGTTATTATTACCAAAAATGTTTGTGGTTTCTCTCTTTTTTGACATAATATATATATATATATATATATATATATATATATATATATATATATATATATATATATATATATAATATATATATATATATGTGTGTGTTTGTGTGTGTCCGTATGTATGTGTATGTGCATTTATGCGTGTGTACTCGATTGTGCAGATAAGTCTGGAAATTATACGATATTACGGTGTTTTATACCTGTCACTGAGACGCCAAACTACGCCCAACAGAAAGGCGTCTGATCAGGACGTTTTGAGGAGCTTTGAGGAGCTTTGAGGAGCGTGGAATCACCTCTTAACGGCTGGTGTTCCCTGGACCACTCTGACCCGGGGTGGTAGCACCTGTTAGCGTCCCAGCAATATCCAAATAGTTAACCCTCAAACTAGGACCAAAACATTATGAAAGTGTAAAAATAGATCTTAATACGAGAAATTATTTGCAAAAAAATTATTACTAGCAATACAATATTATGAGCAATACATTTTAGGAAAAACAAATTACCAGCAATACAATAATTTAGAAAAAGAAAGTTATAAGAAATTTATTTTTTTAAGGAAAAATATTACTAGCAATATATGTTAAAAAAAAAAAAATATATTACCAGCAATAAAACTTGTCGGCATTCAATAACACATTGATGTTGATATACCGTAAAACAAATCAAACTATAACTTTCAATTTGTGTCGTATTCGTCTATATTTCTGAGATGAGGTAATATGTACACTATTTATATTATTATTTAGCAATGTTCATCTTGCAATTTTTGCTATTATTATTGCTGGTAAAAATGGTTGCTGAAGGCAGGTTTATAATACCTAGCAGGAATAGAATACAAAACCAAAATAGAATTCGCTTAGCTACTTTTATCCCCCCACACACATAATATTCGACCTTTGAACCAAACGATTATTATCTTTTTCAATTGCTGCAAAATGCTTTGAAAACCAGATTTAAAATGTATCGAAAAGTTTTTTTACAAATGCTGCGGAAATTTACTCAAAATATATCAAAGACCAGCGTAAATACTTTCATGAAAACCCGGTTCAAATGTTTGTCGAAAACCTCTTCATATCAAATCCTGCGGACTTTTACTAAATATGAAAGATATATACGAAAGACCTGAATAATTACTATCATGAAAACTCGTTTCAAAAGTCTGTTGAAAATATTTTCATATGAAAACCTGCGAAAGTTTACCCAAATATTTCGAAAATCTACATAAATACAATCAAGATTTTTTTTTTAATCCCAGTGAATTAATATAATTGATTAAAATATATATTTATTTTTTTAAAGATAAAGCTGAAAAATAAAAACGAAAATTATGAATCAACCTAATATAATAAATAACACATATTAATTCCTGTTTCCTATAAAAAGTGGAATAAAAATAATACTATTCATAATAAAATTATCAACTATGAATCATTCGTAAAACTTCCTTTAACCATTATGGTTTTGACAAGATATTCTTCGGGACCTTTATGATAAAAGCAAATATATATTTTATACATTTTTATCTTCATAAACACACTGATTTGCTATGAACATATAATCTAAGGATTTCCAATTTTGATTACCAACTCATTTCTTCATAGCGATAAAAATAATGCCCGCCACCTTACAGGAACTAATTAGTCAAATTCATATCAAGAAAAAATGATCATTAAGGAAAACCACAAAAATAATTTTAAAATTCTGTGAAAGAATTTTGAGGAAAACTTGGGACTGATTTTGAAGAATTGTTTTTTTTTTTTTATTATTATTATTTATTACAAGATGGCTGTCATGAACTAAGAAACAAATCGTAAGAAAATAACGATGTAAACAAAGAAACAGCGACGATTTTCATTCAATAAAACAACAAAGTTCTCTTCTATTTCTTCGTTTTCTTCTTCTTCTTCTTCTTCTTCTTCTTCTTCTTCTTCTTCTTCTTCTCCTTATTATATTATTATTATTATTATTATTATTATTATTATTATTATTATTATTATTATTATTATTATTATTATCATCATCATTGTTTTTATTTCCTTTGATTTCAGGCGTGTATACATTTCTTTCCGGGTGCCGCCCAAAGACCTAAGGTTAGAAATAGCATCATGACACTTTCCACTGACAATATATATATGTATATATATATATATATATATATATATATATATATATATATATATATATATATATATATATATATATATATATATATATAGAGAGAGAGAGAGAGAGAGAGAGAGATAAAGCCCTTCGTGGGATGTACTTGTGAAAACTATTTTTTGTATTTCTTTAAAGCATGGGCTTCCAGGACTTCCTTCACTGAGTCTACTGGTATCTTTTCCAACCAATCCGAGGACTACAACAGGGATTGTTGATGTTCCCATGTGCCACATTTTGGATATTTCGATTTTAAGGTCCTTGTATTTTGATAGCTTTTTGAATATCTTCAAAGATACAATGCAGTCTTCAGGGACTGCCATATCAACAAGGAGGTAATTTTTTGTTTATGGTATTATTATTATTATTATTATTATTATTATTATTATTATTATTATTATTATTATTATTATTATTATTTATTTATTTATTTATTTTTCATGTAAAGAAGACAAATACTTCAGTAAATACGGCACTTAATTCGTTTTATTCGTCTTAGTGTTGTTTTTCGATTTCTATTGCCTTGAGAGATTTATATGACTGGAAAAAATACTTTATGGTGAAAAAGAAAAATGCCGTCATGAATGTTTTTAGTTCATGTTTCCAAAACACAACAAAATATGGGTTAGGAATAAATTAATGTTTTTTGCTGAATTATTCGGACTAACATTCTTAAATTTACTATTTCGGTCGGTTCGATTCTATGAGTAGGACTTGTCAAATGTTGATGTTATATAGAGTGCGATAAAAATACCTGTGACATATACCTCCCAAGAATACCTACCACATAATGAAGAGACAGTAGATAGATGATGATACCATTGTCAGTTGTCTTACCATTATGTGGGAGGTATTGCTGGGAGTTGTGTATGGAAGGTATTTCTGCTGCATCCTATTCGTGTTAGTGTGAATTTTATCTTGTAATTTCAGCCCATCAACTTTTAAAACTTTATCAATGTTGATATTTGACTTCAGAATTTGAGAAATCATAAGCATAAGTATTTTGATTTGTAAAAATTACTATATTTCTGTTTGCCGACAATTAAGAGAAAAGTTATTACATTTGATAATTTAGACCAGTATGCACGATTTTTCTATATTTTTGAGATGACGTATTATGTACACTATTTACATTGTTTCGACTATCGTCCTCATCTTTGTTGCCATATTTATCACAACGTTTCGGCCGTTGTACGCTCCGGCCTTCTTCAGGTGATTGGAATGTCGAACTGAAACCTTTACTTCGCTCGTGGGTAGACTCTTCTAGTTCCACGGGCCATGTTTAATGGATGTCAGTTATCAGTTATCTCCTGTTAATTCACCTTTCCAAATTCTCCACTGCCTTAACCAGATATTGAACTCACACTCTTTGGGTCCTTTCACTGGATCTAACTAACGCCTCTATTCACTGTGCTATGTGTCCTCAAAGATAATAAATGATAAATGTGTCAACAAAGACGAGGACTATTGTCCGAACAATATAAATAGTATGTACGATTTTCTTTTCAAATCATTTCACACATTGGTGCCACGCCTTCTCTGCGTATTTCTTTTCGTACACGATAAACCTGTCGGAATTTTGAAAGGAAAAATAATTACATTCTTCGAGGCTAATGTAATGGTAAAAGCTATCTTATTATTGACCGTTTCCTAATAAAGAATCATTCGGCATCCGTTGACCGTACATTGAAAAATAGGTTTCTCAATACAAGTAATTGTTACTAGTCTTTTTTAGTGCTGATGGTGTTTTCCTTAATTTTGATGAATTAATGACAAATGCCGTCATCTTGTGCAAGACATTATTTTCCCTTCGTTTTGCATGTGATGTCAATTTTAGTTGTTACTGCTGCTGTTGAAAGTTTTTAATCGATGTGTTGTATGTTATTTGGTAGCGTTGTTTGTGGTTATGAAATGCCAATCCACAAAGGTTCGAAAGATTGTGGTCTTCGCCAAGTTCCGCAGGCTTCACAGCTCAAAGCATTTTTTTAAGTATCTCGCTCCAAGCAAGGCGGGAGTGCCACTAGCACACATGGGATTACAGAGAGTGAGGGCAAGAGCAAAAAGGGGTGTTTGAGGAAAGGTTATAGAAAAAAGACGGGGATCAGGAACAAAGCATCAGATGATGTCGATTGACGCTGCATTTGAATATTTGAAGATTATAGCTATCAGGAAAGCAAGTAAGAGCAAGACAGTTTCATTGGTGGGACGTGCGAGAGAAGAAGCTGTTGGAGTAGAAGAATCGGTTACATTTAAATCTTTCGACACTGAAAGGGTGGGACCGAAATGCCAACCTAGTAGCACGATTAAATTCATTTAAGCATTGTAATCGGTTGTAAACATATGACAGTCTAGATATTTCTGAACATGTTTGACGTCATTCTTGACATATATATAAATGTCTATTGGAGAATATCTAGTTTCCAAGTTAATGGTTTGGTTTGATAGAAATTTCTGACATTCAAATATATATATAATTGCACATTTGAGAGTTGAAATCGATAAAAGACATTCGTCTAAGTTACTGACACAGCATAATTTCCCAAACAAACTTCTGGAAAGCACTCGTGAACTACTAAATATGCCATGGAATAATACTTGAGGCCGGCACTTTAAGCAGTAGTATATAGTCCCAAATGACGAATTGATTTCTTTTACCTCTACACATTTATAATTTACTTTTCTCTGCAAAGATGATAATTATATGTATTGTCTGCTATTGC
Organism: Acanthosepion lycidas; assembly: GCA_963932145.1. NCBI lineage: Eukaryota > Metazoa > Mollusca > Cephalopoda > Sepiida > Sepiidae > Acanthosepion > Acanthosepion lycidas. The sequence goes on along the minus strand of OZ010573.1, from coordinate 135,889,113 downwards.
AATTAGTAAAATGTTTCCCGGCAAAATAACTACTCATTTTTTATGATTAACGTTTATCTCGTGCTTACTTTCATCTTAATTTTTCGTTGATTTCTTCTCTCGTAACATAGACTGTCAATTATACAACAATAAGTAGATTGAAACCAAAGCTGTCGTTAACAAAGCAGGTAAAAGTTAAGATGAAAGTAAATATCAATGAAAATTTAAAAATATTGGTTGACAATGCGTCAGATAATAATAGTAAATGATGATAATACTTCTATATTCAGAGGAGGTATATTCGTAAGGAGGCTAAGTGGAGTAAGGGATAGCGGTTCGGAGTGAGGAATCGGAGAACTGAGTTCGAAGTCCAGTCGAATCCATTACATTCACTTACGTGCTAATCACTTTGGGGAAGGTACGGATCCTCTTCCATCTCATCTCAACTATGGGTAAATAGCAGAACAGACCGAGTTCTATAGCCTTGGATGGCAACTGGTCTACCGCAGAAAGAAATGCCAACCTAACCCGGGAAAAAAATCACGTATCGAAAGATATGTGATCGCCCAAGCGTTTATCACGCATCGCGCATAACTGACTGGTATTAGTTCTGATCATGTATTTATTCGTAGCTAAGAACTGCTATGCAACAAACAAAGAGTCGAGTCATCCTCATTCTCTTTGTATTCAATTGGTAAGGAGGAAATTCCAATGAGTATATCTCCTAGAATTGTTACGCTGTGGAACAGACTCCCGGAAATATATTAATATAGTTTACATATATATACAGGAAATATGTACCTTTTACACCCTCCTTTTTACGTCATTAAAAAAAAACCCTCATTTAGCAACCCTCTAAGTGAACCTTGTACTGGTTGAACAATAGTATAACAAAACTTGTTTCACTGACATAAATCAGAAAAATATATTATAAAGTTATTATTCCCTCCCACTAATTTACAAATAAAATAATGTCCTATCTCTCATTAAATTACTACCGTATAAGACGAATGCTTTATAAGATTGACGAATCTTATAAATTTGAAAAAAAATATATTATAAAGTTATTAAAGTATGCTTATATTTTTAATATATTCCCTCCCACTAATTGACAAATAAAATAATATCTTCTCTCTCATTAAATTACTACCGTATAAGACGAATGGTTTATAAGTTGATGAATCTTATAAATTCGTATTAAGAGGAAACTTAGATTAAGCATAAAATACTGCAATCACCAGCGTATAATTGATACATCATATTGATTAATTAGTTATATTTGTTTATACATTTCTATCATAGTAGTGATGATATTTCTATACTGCATGTATTGTAAAGTTAAAGACGAACAATTATACAAAATGTTTTAAAATAATTGATCTTTCAATAACAATTTCTCTTTGTCTTTTTGTATTTTTTGCGAATATAAGTGTTTCAAAATCTCACAAAGAAATTTAGTAACTAGTAATGGCATTTACTTTATTCTTATAAATTTTAATTTTCCGCGAAAATTTAAATAAAACGACGGAAGATTATTAAGAAAAATATTAATGAATTTTTAACATTTTCTTTTCTTTTGGGATATGGCGTACTAATAAAACACACTTTTTCAATTTCATACTTCATATGATAGAAGGGAATATATCGAGAAAAAGTTAATTTGCATTTTTAAAATGGTATAAGAGAAGCATCTTATCGATTCGCTAAAAGTTGTTGACTCAATGTTTTAGTGCAAAATTATAGTTGCTATGGAAGCACTAAAACTACAATGAAATGAGAATTCGTCTTTTTTATATGCCGAATTCCTATAGGCGTTGATTGCCCTCCACAACTTCTTATTATTTGTATCACTAAGTAATATTTTTTCCTGCAACTATCCCTCTAATTCCTGTTCCATTTGCAAAAGTTCGTTATAGCGTTTCGTTCTGCTTGTCTTCTGTTCATTATAAAATATATATGAGTATCAAAGTCTCCAAGCTCTCTTTACTAACTCTGTGATATTACATAGCACTGTTTCCGTTGCTTCTAAGTTATACACATTATTTTTGACCTCTGAAAGACATCTTATCTCTTTCAAAGCATATACAGATTTTAATAGCTGTCTATATTTCTGAGCGTCCTGGGTATGACATTAAACTGCATCCAACAGCAAGGCCTCTGATCAGGAGGTTTTGAGGAGTGTGGAACCACCTCTTAATTGCTGGTGTTCCCAGGTCCACCTTGACCCAGGGTAGTAGCACCTGTTAGGGTCCCAGCTATGGGCAAATAGTGAACTCCTAGTTTTCCAAGTTTTACACACGTCCTGGGTATGATGGTAAACTTCATCCGCGTCCTGGGTACGGCGATAAACTACATCCAACAGCAAGGTCTCACATAATGTTTTCAGAAAAATAATGTCGCCACCTATAAGTTTTTGAAACAATAATGTTGCCAGCTATACGTTTTTTTTGTTTTTTTTTTAAACAATGTTGCCAGCTATACGTTTTTTTTTAAACAATAATGTTGCCGGCTATACGTTTTGTTTTGTTTTTAAACAATAATGTTGCCAGCTATACGTTTTTTTTTTAAAACAACAATGTTACCAGCTATACGTTTTTTTTTTAAACAATTTTGCCAGCTATACATTTTTTATTCCATACAAAATAGGCATTTAAAATTCATATAAACTGGATTTGGCATTAAATAACCCACAGTGGTTGATATGCCATAAAACCCAAACAAACAAATATATTTCTGAGATGAGGTATTATGTGCACTATTTACATTATTCGGACTATTGTCGCCATATTTATTACAACGTTTCGGCCAACTGAACCCTTTATTTTGCTCACTGGGGTAGACTGTGCTAGTTTCTCGTGCCATGTTTTAATGGATGTCAATTATCAGTTATCTGCCGCTAATTCCCCTCTGAAAGTTCCCCACTGCCTTAACCGAGTATTGAACTCACACACTGTCACTGAATCTAACTAAAGCCTTTATCCACTGTGCCATGTTTTCTTGAGGACATCTGTGTATGAATTTCTGGAATAAACCTAATTTCATCAGCAACCTTCTTTTTTTTTTTTACCCAGTGCTCATGGTACAATTTTTGCTGTTATCATGAGGAAAATAATCGGAAAAATGTAAATAGTATACAGATTTTATTGTTATATTTTAAGTAATTGGTATATTGGCACCAATTAAATAGTCGTGTAATAATAAAATTCCAGGCAATATTACTAATATTACACTCTTAGTGTATGTAAGCAAATCATATAATATGGCCGTGTATTCGTTTCAGAGAAAATAACGAATAATTTTACAAAATTAGTTCCATATTCTTCAAAAGCATAAAACAGAGAGCAGCTACCACTGTAAATTAATTTTTTTGAGAAGAAACGAAAACGCAAAATATAATAGATATTATCTGAGATTCATGTTTTAAGGATATAAAGAAAAACAACCTAAACTAAAACGAAAACAATTCGAATCAGAAATTACCATAGCGAATTCTTCCTTGTCAGATTCTTGAAATATGCAATTGCCTTTAAACATAGCCTTATTTGTTAGTTATCGATATTATTATAGGTATGTAGTTTCTGTTTATGTAATCTCCATTCTTCTTCCAGAGTCTATCGATTTTATTTTGCTGTTCAATATCGGCAATACCTTTGATCCTATTAATATTTCGTTAGTGATATGTTTTATCAATCATGGTCTCTCCTTGTTGTGGAGGAGGGACTTGCGTGGTCCAGTGACTCTGAGAGCGATGCTGTAGAGTATTCTAAACACTTGTTAAGGCCGACCTTAGCGGTAAGGTCGAAGTCGATGACCGAGACTAACCGCGACAATCCCCAAAGACCCCATCAGTGGAATGAGCGGATGACAATTACAAAAGATCTCACCGGTTGAACTAGCAGATGAAGAGGGCTACGCATGAAAGATATGTTTCAGAAGTCCCCACTCGAGATTATAACAGAATCGGTGTAATTCGTTGTAGTTTCATAACTCGATTCTGCATGACACATTTCATATATGCCGTGGAGGAATGTCATGAAATCAAGAGTGTGGGTCACTTTTTGGCAAGTTGATGTCCCCTTAAACTAATTAAAGCCGTCGACACTTTCTTTTACTCTGATCTTCTTTCACCTCCCAAAAAATCTTGCAAAACCAAACGACGATATGGAATGTATGACGGGAGAGGATTTTGATGAAAATGGAAAATTCTAGTCCTGTACTTGCATATTGTCAGCGAATTTAATCATCAACAGAGGAAGTGATTAAAAAGAAGAAATTATATTCTTAGATAAGAGATAGAGCCGACGATATGATTTAATTTTGCTCCATACTTCCGAACCTGAGTATGTGAATTTCCCTAACTGATGGAAGATTTAAACTCACAACTACCTTGTAACGGCAAGAGTTGAAATAAACTATTGACGACACACAATGAATAGTTTAATTTTGCTATCCTATTTTATGTCTCGTACCCATCAGTACATGGCCGATCAATTTTCTATTATTTTAGCTCATAAAAATGATTGCTTATTTTGTATTAACTTTACACCCTGTCCTTCCTATCCCTCTAACAAGTACGTTAGGTCGGTTATTCTTAGTTTATCTACGTCTTAAGTATATCCCGTGAATGCCAAATGCTTTATTTCCGCATAATTTGTCCTAAAAAATGTCAAGTGTCTTTTTTCTGCATCTAAGTGTTAAATATCCTTTTTTTATTACAATTTAACTAAAAACTTCTTCGTTGATTACATGTTCTGAACTTGATATTCTAACACAACATCTCGTTTGCTTCTTATCTCTTCTTCGTCTGTGAGGAACGTGTTCAGGAATATTTTCTATGGAGAATATTAATGAGGTATATCGGAAGAAGGCCTTTTAATCCACCTTTAATTAATAGGGAAATTGTATTTTTCAAGAAAATGTTGGAATAAAAAAATGTATTATAAAAATATCATCTTCTGAAATATCGGATAAAAGCTAAAAAAATAAAAATAAAAACAGGATACTACTGTGATAATGACTGTAAAACTATTTATCAACAAATGTATGTAAACTTACATGCAATATATATATATATATATATATATATATATATATATATATATATATATATATATATATTGATGCATGTTTCATTAAATAAGATAACTTATGTTTATTTATTTTAAGTAAGTTCTTTTCATATTGTCTGATAAGATTAATAACATTACCATTGAAAAACGAAAGGAAATCACCATACATATTGATATTAAGCTTATCAGACAATATAAAAGAACTTACTTAAAATAAATAGACAAGACCTGTCTATATTATTTAATGAAACATGCATCAATGAAAGATTGCTGCCTATATATATATATATATATATATATATATATATATATATATATATATATAAATATATATATAAAGCTTACAATCAGACAAATGCTAAATTTAGTCTGGGCATGGATATAATAAGGTAATTTGATTTATGACGCCCACGTAGATCCCAATGCGTTTTTCCTTACACGAGGTTTTATTTCCCGTTACTTTTCATTATAACTTAACCAACCCAGAAAGAGCAGGTACTTTCGACGAAACGCATCGTTTATTGATTTTGATTCAGGAAACTTTATTTGTTAAAAAATGTATTTTTAGGGTAAAAGATTTCTGATTCCCAGAAAAAATAGTTTTGCTCATGACAATAAAAATAAATTTTAGGTTGGTGCAAAAATAATGTCGTTTTCTCACATAGTAACATATGTGAGAAAACGACATTATTTTTGCACCAGCCTAATAGTATTATTTTCTTATCTCAGTTTCAGCCCAACAGTATAATTGTCCATTTCAAATAAATAGGTCAACATAGAACGCCCTTTTGCCGTAGAATAATGCGTAGCGTACTGTAGAGAAATGATTCAAATCCTCATTCAATATCCCTACTCTTCATCTTGTAATAATCGTACAACACTTTTATAAAGGAAATTCCACCACTTACTTTATTTTCTTTATAGTTTTATAATTGTAATTTTAAAAGCAAATAATCACACTTAGAATAATGAAAAAAAAAATATTATCGAAATTCGAAATGTAACATTTTTGAAAAAAAAAATCTCCAAACCGGTCTCATCTCACAACATCCGCTTTCACTGAAGATTCAACATAATCGTAGGGTTTTTTTTAGACGCAACAAAGATTAAGAAATAGCAGTTAAACTATGTGTGGAAAATTAGAAAATAAAACTTAATTCAAACTTATCCCCACACATACAAGCACGCGGTTATACATGTAGCGGCAGAGATACTTCCAACATGGTGGTACGACTTTAACTAAATGAAGGCCTGCATTCACTAGCGCAAGACAGGTGATAATTTTAAATATGGGAGATGTTTATGCCGCAGCCTGTTGCTATTGACTTAACATTATGTGTGATGTTCTTCTGAGAAATATATGCGGGAGATATTACTATTTCATCTGAATAAAGCCGGCCGCTCGAATTAAAGTATGCATATCTGCTATATATATATATATATATATATATATATATATATATATATATATATATATATATATATATATATATATATATATATATGATTTTTAGGCGTCTATGACAATGCGGCAAAAAAAATATGTGTTCTGAAAAGAAATATTGTCATTGTTATGAAGTTTTGGCGGGAAAGATAAATCTCAAGTTTGCTGACTGCATCTGAGAAAAAAATCGTTTTCTAAGAAAAAGGAAGGACGTTTTGTTATGTTTGAGGGCCCGATTTTTTGTTATTTACACCCAAAATATAGCACATACAAACACACACATTCACCAATATATACATAGACACGCAGGCACATACAAAGATGCAAATATGGTTCTACTTTTCTTTTTTTCTTTTTTTTTTTTTTTTTTGTACTTTACACTTTTTGAGAAATATGCAAAAACAAATTATACGTGAAAATAATTGCTAATGATTTTCGATCTTTTGTCGAAAAATAGTTTGAACTTTTGATTTTCCTTTGTTTCTAGTAAATTGACTTTTTCTTTTATTTCCTTTATCCACGTATTTCTCTTTTCTTTTTCTTTTATTCCTTTTCTTTTTCTCTTTTACTTTTCTTTTTCTCTTTTACTTACTTTCTTCATCCATTTTTCTAATTTTCTTTCTATTTTCTTTTTTTTTTCTCTCTTTAGTTCATTTTTATTTCTTTTACTTTTTAAAATTCAATCTTTTATGTATCACTTTCATTTCAATATTTTACTTCTTATCTTTCGGCATCCTTGATTTCCTTCTCATCTTCATTGTTTTTTCTTCGTATTTCATTCTATTAGCTTCTTCTGCGTTTATATTTTACCTATTTCTTTCTTTTGTTTATTTCTTTCTTTCTCCTTTCCGTTTGATCTCCTCTATATTAATTGTTCTCTTTCTTTTAGTTGTATTTATTATCTACCTCATTCTTAGCATCTTTATTTACTCCATTCCTTGCCTTCGTCTTTATCTCTTTTCATAGATTTGATTTTTAATTTTTATTTTACTTTTCAAAATTCTATTCCTATATTTTTTACACAAAATATTTTTCTATTTTTTCCTATTTCTTTATCGTTTTATATCATGAGTCCTTTTCTCGTTTTTTTTTTCTTTAATGTTTATATCTACTTCTTTTCATATTCATCTTCTTCACGTTTCCATCTGTTCTCAGATCACTTAACACGACTAGTATAAACGAAAATAATAAATTTTAAAAGTATAATTTTAATAAAAGGTTAACTCACTATTAGAAGACAGAGTATGTGTATCAACCTCTGTGTTGATACGTCAATTCTTTTTCTATTATTTCGAATCAATACCACTTCAACGCAAACGTTAGATTTTGTATATTTTGATTTTTCTCTAAAGAAATTTGGTTTCATATTTTACTTCGTGCAGCAAACAAACAGAAACCAATTCGCTTTTAGCAAACGTGATTTCGCTTCTCTTGAAATATTCTTGATTGTCAAATAATTAACATAATTTTATCGGAATGAAAGAAAACCTACAGCGACCAGCAGAAAAATATTAACTAACACCATCTCCGATATGGTGAAATTAACAATTGAATTATTAGCAAAATCAATTTCATCATTTTTTTAATCTCTTCAAAGATCTGTCGAATTATTTATAAATTTAGAAAATATTAGTGATAAATAACCTTAAACTTCATATATTCCTTCAAGCAACGCAAATCAAATTCATAATAATCATAATATTAAGGGCGAATAGCTGCTGAAATGCGATTTTATGAAGCAGAAAGAAATAACAGATCAAATCAAGAGACTGACGTTACAGATCAATCGCTAAGTACTTTACCAAATCGGTGAAAATATTTTTTAAAATGAAGAATACCTAATGAACATTAAAAAAATAAAAAACTTATATATTCTCCGCAAGCAAAATTACATGTGCACAAAGCTTAAACCAGTGGTTCTCAACATAGGGGCACATGCAAAGTTTCTGGAGGGGAATAATCTTTTACTTTTTATTGTTTTCTTTGATAGAATTTGGAGCCTGAGATGCGAGTCAATTTTTTAAATTTTTTACCATGACAAGTGTGTAATAGAATGAGTTTATTAATACAGGTTTACATATATAGATTATGCAAGTCAAAAATGATTTAGTATTTTGTTGGGTAACCTTTTGCTTTAATAACGGCCTTAATTCTTCGTGACATGCTATAGACTAAATTTTTCTTTTTTATTGAGTCATGCACTTAATTCAGTTGGAAACCTTTGGACGATAATGGACAAGCGTGCTCGGAAAAGAAATGTTAACACAGAAAATGAACTTTTTCGCGAATTAAAGAAATGCTGGAAAAATCCTGTGAAGGTCATTGACTACTAGTAAGTCAGCTTACTAAATTCGACTTTCTATAAGTAAGTACATTTTTTTTGCCTCGTACTGTATATGTAATAATACGAAAAAGAATGGAGATTTACAATAATATATGCATATTATTTGGAACACATATATTAAGACGGACAATCTTGGAAATGCATTCTGGCATATGGTGAAAATGATGCGTTGGGCAAAAAAATGCCGAGTTACACTACTCTAAACCATTGAAAAGATAATAAGTTTAAGGTTAATACAAAAGATGTAAGATAATTAATCCATAGTCATAATTGTGTACAATTCATTTGAATTGAACTGTCGATATACTCAAAGAATAAAAGAAAAAAAAAGACAGCTAGATAATTTATTAATTATCATTAAAGTTTTGACATTTGTCGGGAATTCACTGAATGAAAGGTGAAGAGATGAAATTTCCACTGAGAATTCAAAGTAACATTACAAAATATTACGCAGGAAAAATGGCAAGCTATTTTTACACAGATGACAACCACATGAGAACAAATAATTTCTCTTCATCACGTCGCAAAGTAATTGCTTCAAATCCAATTCTGTCAAAGCAGTGATTAATAAAAGATATGCTTTTTAAGAAGGAGAGGAAGTTACAAGCCACATCATAAATTAATTAAAAACAATCGACCAAAGAAAGCATATCTTTAACCATAGAGTACGATCGGTGAGGCGCTGAGAATTGTGCAAATGATATGGATAAAATCATATCAGTAAACAGTATAAGGACAATTGCTATAGAGTCCGATGCAATGAAAAAGTTTATATTTTGAAATTAAGGTTGATCTAAAGATCCAAGTAAAAAAGAACGGCCTGGTATATCTGTAGAGAAGGAAAAACATGAAGAATGAAGAACTCGTTTGAAACCTAAGATTAGTGATGTAACCTAAATCCGATTCTTCATTATATTTAAAATCAAATTAAAGAGATAAAACACTGATGCCTTATTCGTTAACCAATAGATTGGTGAAAGTTCTGAAGCAGTCCTGATCATTTGTTTGAAACTAGTCAATATTATCTTTACTATATTCCCGGGCAAATGTCCGGGAATATGGTAAAAATTATAGGATATTTGATTTAGGTATTTCACGTATTTACACCGAATAGAAAAACCGCGTTCTTCCCAAAAGAATTATGCAGATTCGTAAAGAGACTAGTTAGTACACTGGCAATATATGATTGCGAAAGCCTGGATATTGGAAGCCGCTGACGCTGATAAGGCATTATACTACAGGAAGGACTTCATCATCTGAACGGACAACAGAATAAATGACAATAATAGAAGAGAAGAGAACAGAGATGTAGCTGGTCGTGACCGTAAGGAAGCGAAAACAGCAATACTTTGTCAATGTAATCAGGAAACAAAAAATTTGCATCTACATTATGCAGAGAGGCATCCATAGTCGAAGACGGAGAGGATGGCAAATATGTCTGATGACATCAGATATTGGACCGAGAGAACGCTGGCTAAATGCAAGGTCGTGGCAAAGAAGCGACGCATTAGTTCATGGTCCCTGACCGTGCTCATTGAGGATGGGAAGAACCATGTATTACCAGTAGGCACTTGATCTGAACATGAATTAGCCAAAGAATTATTAACAGAAAGATAGGCACGAAAGAATTGAAAATAGTAAAATTATATAATAAAGTTACTCAAAAAACTTTTAACAGTAAATATGAATTATCTCAGTTGAATAGCAATAGGTGTGGTCACGAAGGGAACACTTCAAATGTGAAACGGGAAAGTGCAAAAATAGCTTCGATCTAACATTTATTGGCGATAGTCCTCATCAAAAAATAAAATGATAGATGACGAACAAACTTGCTCTTAAACACTGAAATAAGTATATTGGAATTTTCAGATCATTAATTCATCAATAATTTGTGTACGCTACAAATTTTCGGATCATATACTTATTAATAATATGTATATACGTGTAATTCTCGGATCCTTTGTTATCATTAATTTGTATATGTTTTTCCAACTCATTAGATAGATAGATAGATAGATAGATAGGAGAAAACTGAGTGATAGATAGATTAGATAGATAGATAGAGAGATAGGAGAAAAGTGACTTATAGATAGATAGATAGATAGGAGAAAAGTGACTAATACATAGATAGATAGATAGATAGATAGATAGATAGATAGATAGAAGAAAAGTGACTGATAGATAGATAGATAGATAGATAGGAGAAAAGTGACTGATAGATAGATAGATAGATAGATAGATAGGAGAAAAGTGACTGATAGATAGATATATATATATATAGATAGAAGAAAAGTGAGTGATAGATAGATAGATATATAGATATATATATATATATATAGATAGATAGATAGATAGATAGATAGATAGATAGATAGATAGGAGAAAAGTGAGTGATAGATAGATAGATAGATAGATAGATAGATAGATAGATAGATAGATAGATAGATAGGAGAAAAGTGAGTGATAGATAGATATATAGATAGATAGATTGATAGATAGGAGAAAATTGAGTGATAGATAGATAGATATATAGATAGATAGATTGATAGATAGGAGAAAAGTGAGTGATAGATAGATAGATATATAGATAGATAGATAGATTGATAGATAGGAGAAAAGTGAGTGATAGATATATATATATATAGATAGATAGATAGATTGATAGATAGGAGAAAAGTGAGTGATATATATATATATATATATATATATATATAGATAGATAGATAGATAGATTGAAAGATAGGAGAAAAGTGAGTGATATATATATATATATATATATATAGATAGATAGATAGATAGATTGAAAGATAGGAGAAAAGTGAGTGATAGATAGATAGATTGATAGATAGGAGAAAAGTGAGTGATAGATAGATATATAGATTGATTGATAGATAGGAGAAAAGTGGGTGATAGATAGATTAGATAGATAGATAGAGAGATAGATAGGATAAAAGTGACTGATAGATAGATAGATAGGAGAAAAGTGACTGATAGATAGATAGATAGATAGATAGATAGGAGAAAAGTGACTGATAGATAGATAGATAGATAGATAGATAGGAGAAAAGTGACTGATAGATAGATAGATAGATAGGAGAAAAGTGACTGATAGATAGATAGATAGATAGATAGATAGATAGATAGATAGATAGATAGATAGGAGAAAAGTGACTGATAGATAAATATATATATAGATAGATAGATAGAAGAAAAGTGAGTGATAGATAGATAGATAGATAGATTGATAGATAGGAGAAAAGTGAGTGATAGATAGATAGATATATAGATAGATAGATAGATTGATAGATAGGAGAAAAGTGAGTGATAGATAGATAGATATATAGATAGATAGATTGATAGATAGATAGATAGATTGATAGATAGGAGAAAAGTGAGTGATAGATAGATATATAGATAGATAGATTGATAGATAGGAGAAAAGTGATAGATAGATAGATAGATAGATAGATAGATTGATAGATAGGAGAAAAGTGAGTGATAGATAGACAGATATATAGATAGATAGGAGAAAAGTGAGTGATAGATAGATAGATATATAGATAGATAGGAAAAAAGTGAGTGATAGATAGATAGATATATAGATAGATAGGAAAAAAGTGAGTGATAGATAGATAGATATATAGATAGATAGGAGAAAAGTGAGTGATAGATAGATAGATATATAGATAGATAGGAGAAAAGTGAGTGATAGATAGATAGATAGATAGATAGGACAAAAGTGAGTGATAAATAGATAGATAGATAGATAGATAGATAGGACAAAAGTGAGTGATAGATAGATAGATAGATAGATAGATAGGACAAAAGTGAGTGATAGATAGATAGATAGATAGATAGATAGATAGATAGATAGGACAAAAGTGAGTGATAGATAGATAGATAGATAGATAGATAGATAGGACAAAAGTGAGTGATAGATAGATAGATAGATAGATAGATAGATTGATAGATAGGAGAAAAGTGAGTGATATATATATATATATATATATATATATATATATATATATATATAGATAGATAGATAGATAGGAGAAAAGTGAGTGATATATATATATATATATATATATAGAGAGAGAGAGAGAGAGATAGATAGATAGATTGATAGATAGGAGAAAAGGGAGTGATAGATAGATATATAGATAGATAGATTGATAGATAGGAGAAAAGTGAGTGATAGATAGATATATAGATAGATTGGTAGATAGATAGATAGATAGATAGATAGATAGATAGATAGATAGATAGATAGGAGAAAAGTGAGTGATAGATAGATAGATAGATAGATAGATAGACAGATAGATAGATAGATAGGAGAAAAGTGAGTGATAGATAGATAGATTGATAGATAGGAGAAATGTGAGTGATAGATAGATAGATAGATAGATAGGAGAAAAGTGAGTGATAGATAGATAGATTGATAGATAGGAGAAAAGTGAGTGATAGATAGATAGATAGATAGATAGATAGATAGATAGATAGATAGATAGATTGATAGATAGATAGGAGAAAAGTGAGTGATAGATAGATAGATGGGAGAAAAGTGAGTGATAGATAGATAGATAGATTGATAGATAGGAGAAAAGTGAGTGATAGATAGATAGATAGATAGATAGATAGATAGATAGATAGATAGATAGATTGATAGATAGATAGGAGAAAAGTGAGTGATAGATAGATAGATAGGAGAAAAGTGAGTGATAGATAGATAGATAGATTGATAGATAGGAGAAAAGTGAGTGATAGATAGATATATAGATAGATAGCAGAAAAGTGAGTGATAGATAGATAGATATATAGATAGATAGGAGAAAAGTGAGTGATAGATAGATAGATATATAGATAGATAGGAGAAAAGTGATAGATAGATAGATAGATAGATAGATAGATAGATAGATATGAGAAAAGTGAGTGATAGATAGGTAGATAGATAGATAGGAGAAAAGTGAATGATAGGTAGATAGATAGATAGATAGATAGATAGATAGATAGGAGAAAAGTGAGTGATAGATAGATAGATAGATAGATAGATAGATAGATAGATAGATAGATAGATAGGAGAAAAGTCAGTGATAGATAGATAGATAGATATATAGATAGATAGATAGATAGATAGATAGATAGGAGAAAAGTCAGTGATAGATAGATAGATAGATTGGAGAAAAGTGAGTGATAGATAGATAGATAGATAGATAGATAGATAGATAGATAGATAGGAGAAAAGTGAGTGATAGATTATGGGCATCAGTAATAATGAAATGATCCCATGCTCTCCCCTTATTATATATACAGTTATCATTGACATATGTTCTCTCGTTTGATGAAAAAACAAAGTTAAATTAAATTTAAAATGTTGTTAATGAATTTAACAAAACATAGCGTTCACTGCATTTATCTTTTAAATACTTGTATTACTTTCAATGATTTCTATCTCTCTAGAAATTAAAACATGTTTGATTTTTAAAGATATATAAGTTAAATGTAATTTTTTAAATTTAAACAAAATAAGGTTTGAATAGTAATTTTCTATGTATTTTTTTTCATAATTTCTTTTAGATAATGAAAATTTATGAATAAATATTGTCCTGTCAGTACGTCACAATTCCGAAGACTCGGGAACATAAAAAAAATCATACTAATTAGAGGCTAAAAGAACTTTCTGTAGAAGACTGCGCACATTTAATCTGTGTGGATGTCTCTACACAGGCCTTCATTGCTATCACCAAATCATCTGAGTGTGTAGTTTTTGGTTTAGATCTAATCTGAAGTATTGAATCGCCATACGTCGAAATTGAATCCAACACACACGCACACACACTCACAGACAGCACACACATATATATATATATATATATATATATATATATATATATATATATATATATATATATATATATATATATATATATATATATATTTAAAAAGTATAAGCTTCTGTCGTGTTGGTTGTTTCCGTCGATTTTTCAACACTTATTTAATGACTTCAAATGCAAGACATCGTCAAACACAGAGACCAGAGTTGGAATTTCCTCGAGTAATTTATTTTTTCATTTCCGTTGCAGGAAGTCCAAAAGTTGATTTAATAGAAAAACAAATTTTTCAAGTTGTATACAAGAATACTACTGGAATAGAAATATTACTGGAGAGGAAATAGCTTCAAGGAAGTTAAACAAAATTTCAACATGATTGTAGACTTTTTATTGAACAAGTGTCATCTGTTTAGTGATGGCAAGTAAACTGTTCAAAATTATATCTTCACTTCTTTACTCACTCTTAAGGCCTTGTGCCAGACATGATTATACAGATTCAAGGAATATTTCTTTTTAATTTTACATTCATTTTTTCGATCTCATTCTTTCTTTGTTTCTTTTAAATTGTTGCCAGCTTTGTATATAAACACGGAAACATACGCATATATATATATATATATATATATATATATATATATATATATATATATATATATATATATATATATATATATAATATGTGTGTGTGTGTATGTGATAATTATCAGTATGCCTGTTAAAACAAAGAAGCTGATCAAGGATGTTAGAACATTTTAAATTAAATGATCTTTATTTTTAATTTTAAGATATTTAATTCTAAATATCATTTCTCGTTCAGTATATTGCTATCTATCCACACACACACACAGAGAAAAACATATATATATATATATACATACATATATATATATATATATATATATATATATATATATATATATATATATATATATATATATATTTATATATATATATATATATATACACACACAATAACTCACCCTGTACTATTTGAAGAGCCACTCGAGGTAGAGGATTACACATTGAGATGTAGAGTGTATAGGATTATGTGCGGAGGATAACGGTTAACCCTATATTTGAACAAGTTAAATTTGTAGCGATCTTGGTATCACCCTCTTGGGAGTCGGATCCCTAATCAAATGGTTCGTGGGAAGAAGCCATTCGAGTGGAACATACATCTCACCAATCGAACACGAAGGGAATGAATGTTGTTTCGTACAAAGTTCGTGGCATGGCGTGTTTAGGTCGTCAATGTTAGAACTGGTGGAACTATGGAATCTAATTCGTCTTATCACTTCCCATGGAAATAGTCATATAGTTGGAATAAACCTGCAACGTTTAGTCTTAAGTGTGGAAAATAATTCATTACCCACAAGTCAGTTGGTAAGATCCTGAACTTTATCGAAACTGTAAAGTGAAGAATGGAAAACTCTTGCCAGACGTACTCTATTGTCGGCCTTATTTGTCGCTTATAATGGTAGAGTATAGTAAGGGATATCAGGTACTTACTGGAGTGGTACAGGAAGCCGACCATTTTCAGGTATCTTTACCTATGGATTGTATGTGCGAGTTCCACCTGAAGTATGAGTTTTGCTTAATCCCAAAAGGCGCTCACGCTACGGGGGCCTCCCTGAGGGAACACCCATTTATCGCCATAGACGAACATTCAGGTCTGCACACTGATGATCGAACGTCAATAGTTTGGTTTTCGCCACATATGACCAGACAGTTACCGGCCTCCACTTTTAGAGCTATATCAGTGAATGTATCCATTGTCAGGATCTAGCCATCTAGAGTTTTGGAGGTAAAACCAACCGTTGTATCAACAGTGTAGATATTTACAAAATATCATAGCAGATCACCGTGTACGTTAGTCTTTTGAGTAAGTACACGTTTTCTTATCTCTCAATTGCGCCTCTGTCTTTGTACAGAGTGCGCTCAGGGGCTTCTCTCTCAAAGGACAGAGGGGCAATTGAAAAAATTATCCAGAGAGATGCACAGCGGTTGCGAAGGCTGAGGGAAATGTTGGTTCCTGTCCCGGGTGTACGCGCTCGGGTCCCCACATAAAAATAGACCTTGTGTTACATCTCGTCGTAGTGAGCGGGGGACAGAGTCAATACTTTCTCTAAGGCAGATCATTTATGTAACGTCGAAAGGGTGCCATGCGGGGACGCCTACGCTGATCAATTGTTCTTGGGACGACTTCTACTCATATCTATCTATCTATCTATCTATCTATCTATCTATCTATCTATACACTGTCTGAAGTTATTAAGTAAATCATATTAAACTCAGTAATTCAAATTTGATTTGAAAAAATTCTCAAATTTTAAACAATCAATTTCGATGTCAAAACAAAGATGAAGGTAATATTTTATGTAGTATCAATATGTTTTATTGAAGTTATTTGTTGTATTCAAATAACAGCCAAGTCCATCTACTTCATTTTTTCTAATGTTTTCTTTTAAGTTTAATTAATATATGTGATAAAATTAACTGTGAGATCAAATTCGTATTTAAGGGGCTCTGTCTCTATAGCAATAGGTGATCATGGCTCGCCATAATTTCTTATCATGTCACTCCACAACTTCCTATCCTTTGTAGATCTTAGCAATAATTGTCTTTTAATATCCGTCGAACGGCCTGTCCTTCCATCCATTTGTCCATGGACGCTACGTAGCGTTACTCATATTACCTGCTTTCAATATGACCTGTGAATATTAGATTTTCCAATCCTTCTTTTCTCATCATCACTTTTAGAAATTTCGACTGTCGATTTTGATTAAAATTATAATGTTCATATTTTCGAAAATCTTGTTCATTGCTGATATGCTCCTTCCATCTTATTCACCTGCTCAAGGATATTTGTATTTTTTCAAAAACCGCTGAACGAAACCGTGGTTTAGTATGCACTTATAAAGGACGGCACTTTGTTTCTAGGAAGGAGGGTACAATTTTGCGTAACCAGCCGGCAAGTAGTTTCAAACTTCAAAATGTATTGCTAGGTTTTTCCTACAAGAATTGACAAATTTTCCAAATTTTCCATGAATTCTCTTACAACTTTTCATTTGAAGTGATTTTATTCTTTGAATGGCTGAATTAATTTCTTTTTAACTTTGCCTCATTTTATTACAGCCAAAATTGTTAGTAGCCAACATAACGTATCACAACGACAACAATTATTGTCCTGTCACATTTCTAAAATGACACAAAAATTTTATTGTTACCGAATTGAGGGAACAAATAGATGCCAGCATTTAACTAGGGACTGATAAGATATTAATATAATTATTATTCATTTTTTTTTATACTTTTCTTAATGTCCTGCAGATTATCCTTTGGTCTTACGGAAAATTTGCTTGAAAATATCGGATCACGTTGGGACACCGATGTTAAGCAGTCTCATTTCTAGTTAGTACACTTTAAAACTCCAATAGTGTAAGCAACCTCGAACAATCCGAAATATCTTACGGATTTAAATAACCACGTGGTTGATAAGTCTTGTAAAACAAACCAATGAAGCAAATCTCGTTTGGATGAGAGTCTACCATGATGACGAAATGAATTTACTTTAGTCCCTCTTGATATGTTAATAGTA
The DNA here is from genome assembly GCA_963932145.1 of Acanthosepion lycidas. NCBI lineage: Eukaryota > Metazoa > Mollusca > Cephalopoda > Sepiida > Sepiidae > Acanthosepion > Acanthosepion lycidas. Next base: position 135,870,851 of record OZ010573.1, on the reverse strand, counting down.
AACACTGAAGACGATCTTCTGGAACTTTTGTATGCCAGAGATTTTTTTGTTATATTTTCCCTTCTCTTAAGTGACCAGAACGAGAATGTCTTTTATCATTGACATTTTTGCGATGTTCATGTTTCAGATACTCTGAACTTCTATTTCAAAATAATTACTTTTAGGGTGTTTCTCTGAAGTTTTCAGGGAGGTCATTTTTTCGGTGAGAACAGATATTTCGCTGAGCAGACAAGTCTGCTGGTCTCAATTTTTTTATCATTTAGGATTGGCAATATCCCACAGAATAGAAACATCAACTCTTTCTGTTATAGCTGATTATTCAGATCCAGAATATTTACCTTTGAATTTGATAATGATTAAAGATTGCTTTTTACAGGTATGCCATTGCTTTGTTCTGTCGTTTTATTTATTCTTTGTTGACCAATTCCGTGAAGACTAGATAACATTTTTTTTTGTACATCATACAAATCTTGGTATTGTGTTTGATGATCTTATTTTTTCTGTAGTGATCGATCATAATACACCGGCCTTGATCAGGGATATTAAACCATATTTATTATTTTCAGTATTACTTTATCGACAGTATTTTAGTATGATAAAGCATAGACAGAGGAACAGTTTTAGGTATCATTCAATATTTCTCTGACTCTCAGTGCTCATCATATTTCGGGTTATTCTTAAGGTTCCGAAGAGGCTTCCATTCTGCAACAGTTCTACCGGCCAATCAAATCAAGTTGTCTTTTTTATGCATGTCTCTATTCTGCTAGTCACCGTACAAAGTGCATCAACGAAAACTCGTATGATTGCGAGATTCTTTAGCAAGAAATAAGTCCGAAGAAATAATAGAAAAGATTTATAAAAGCTAAATTAAAGAGATTTTATTTAATGATTGAATAAAAATATGAAACTGCGTTCAATAATAAGAAGAAAATAAAGGTTATTATACAAGTTATTCAGACAGATATACTGTGACTTTCAAATAACGATCGGGACGAGGAATAATGATTGGCATTACCAAACGTAAAACAATGATAATGTATATATATATAAAGAAACGTATGTAGAGATAAAGGAAAATTAAAAGGAATAATGAAAGGAATTGACAGGAATAAATAAATAAAAAAACGAAGAGAAATCGTAAATGAAAACAAAATAATGGAGAGAGAAAGAAAGAAACTGAGGAAGAGAAAGAAGAGAGAACGAGCGATACAGAGAGAGAAAGCGAGAGAAAGAGAGAAAAAGGGAGAAAAAGATCGGAAGAAAGACTGAAAGTGAGAGAGAGAAGAGAGAAAGTGATAGAGAGAGAAAAAGAGCAAGAGAAAGAGAGAAAGTGAGAGAGAAACAAGGAGAGCGAGGAAGATATAAAAGCGGGAAAGAGAGATAGAAAGAGAGAAAGAGGGAGACGAAGGAAGAGGGAATGAGGGAGAGAGAGGGGGGAGATAAAGAGGGAGAGATAAAGGGAGAGAAAGAAAGAAAGGAAAAGAGCGTGGCGAAGGAAGTGAGAAAGAGAGAAAGAGGGAAAGAGAAAGTCAGTGATAGAAAGAGAAAGTGAGAGAGAAAGAGGGAGAAAGAAAGGGAGAGAAAGAGAGAGAAATAGAAAGTGAGGGAGGGAGAATAAGAAAAGGTAGGAAATATATGTCATTTATTTTCCTGTGAATTTTGCCATTTTAGCGCTTTCATATTCTAACGGTCAGCATTTACTATTTTAATCCACACTCTCTTCATTTGACTAAATCCTCTTTTTCTCCAAATCGGTGCCATTGTTATTATAGCAGCACGTTTCTGTTTCTATTTTATTGTATTTCATTTCGTTATATATTTTGCCCTTTGGCAATAAACGATGAAGGAATGCTCATATATCAAATTTCCATATAGAATGAAAAGATGGCGGGCTCTTCAGATATGACGTTGTCTGCCAAAGAAAGAAAAGGCAGAAAGAAACGTAGAACACTTTTTATTTTGTTTCTGTTTCGTTTTGTAATGGCCGAACTGTATAAAAAGCTAAACACATAGGCATATATATTTACAGACCTCTACACAATGCTCACAAAAACAAGAACGACGTTGGTGCAAAAATCAGGAACACATACATACCTATGAAAATATATATATCAAGAAATTGAAATAGACTAAGAAAAACGATGTTAAAATAAATATATGCATACATGCACTAATATCTATGCACATTGAAGATTATTTATCTTAAAAAGTGTATATTTATGTTGCTGAATAAACAAATAAAGATGCCGTCCTGAATAAATTCATACATACAAATGAGTTCATGTGTGTGAGTGTGTCTGTTTTGTGTTTGTGTGTATGGCATATATATATATATATATATATATATATATATATATATATATATATATATATATATATATATATATATTTATATATATATACACAATTCACACGACGCACACAAACACACATATATATATATGTATATATATTTATATATATATATATATATATATATATATATATATATATATATATATATATATATGAGACAAACACAAATACACACATATATATATGTGTATATATATTTATATATGAGTAAAATGTGCAATATCTCATCCTCTACTTCTCTCAAACTTTCTCACGCACACACTCTCTCTCTCTATATATATATATGTATATACCTATCTAAGTAAGTCAATATATATATATATATATATATATATATATATATATATATATATATATATTGATTTATTGGCGGAATGTAAAAAACTTTTCAGAAGCATTTCATATAACCGTAATACTCACACACACACACATATATATATATATATATGTATATATATATATATATATATATATATATGTGTGTGTGTGTGTGTGTGTGTGTGTGTGTGTGTGTGTGTGTGTGTGTGTGGTTTTATCTATACCTAATGTATATATATTAACTTATACCTATATTTATAAACTTTAATATATATCATAACTGTATGATTATATATATATATATATATATATCAGCAAAAATCCATCAAGCGAAGGTACTGATGGCAAAAATTTCACAATTAACAACTTTACTTGACAAGACACGATAAGTGTTGAAACAACAGGAATAGTGTATTAGTGATGTTATAACATGCTTATGTAATCATTTTTAAAATAAATTACACACACACACATATATATATATATATATTGTTAATGGAATCTCCCGTCGATCCCAACGTATGAAGTTCCGAAAATTTCACTCAGTTATTTGTTTGTAATTTATGTGACACTCGTGACCTGCATACAAGCCGACATATTGTGCAATGTCTCGGGACATAGCAAAAGAATCATTTACTAACGCTTTTCACTGTTCTGTTTTAAACGCTCAATACGATTGATTTCAAAATTTCTGACACTACTCCTACACAAATATCATTATTTGTATACTCACTCGTAGATAGTATTCTGCACATTCACAGCTGGATGGATGCTATTTAGTCTTTATACTTGAGTTAAGTTCGTCCAGCATTTCTTTGTCGATGATGAAGCTGCTTATATATGATGACGTTAGCTATCCGGTCAAAAACTCATCCTTGAAATGTAACTAGCCAGGGAAAATTGTGACTGCATAAGAAATGTCTCAATTCAACAAATATTCCATTTTGCGAAATCGACATTAGACGCCGTATCCTGAAATGTATAGACACAGATTGTGCAGGCACACCTTTTCTGGATGACATCCAGCTGTTTGGTATGGGATATATATATATATATATATATATATATATATATATATATATATATATATATATATATATATATGTGTAAATACACACACACACACACACACATATATATATATATATAGATAGATAGATCTATATATATATATATATATATATATATATATATATATATGTGTGTGTGTGTGTGTGTGTGTGTGTATCTGAGTATGTAGATATATATGTCTGTATGTATATATATATATATTATTTTTGTTTTTTGACCAATCTATTGTATTGTTTGTAAAGATGATAATTTAGTCCAAGGTTGAACAATATCTTTTGGTGTTCTTTTAATTCATATACATACACACACACACACACACACACATATATATATATATATATATATATATATATATATATATATATATATATATATATATATATATATATATATATATATGTGTGTGTGTGTGTGTGTGTGTGTGTATGTATATGTATGTGTATGTGTGTGTGCGTGTGTGATTATGGAGCGTATTTGATATTATAAAACTGTCGGATTAAATGAGCACCAAAAGTAATTGTTCAGCCTTTGTCCTAATTATCATCTTTACAAACAATACTATATTTTGGGCAAAAAACTAAATTTAAATATATCATCAAAATATACAAAACACTCCTCACAAAACAATTAAATATCGTGGCTTAGTAACTAGTTAAGCATACTGTCATAACTATAAAAATAGCGGATAGATCCAGTATTTTGTTGTATTAAATAAATCCGATTTTAATCCGAAATTACAGAAAATGCAAGACGAATCTATCAAATTTAAAAATGTCAACAATGATCCCACTAACGAACTGAAAAAGAAAATTTCCCATTCAACAAATCAGAACAGGACGGCTTAAAATATCCCAAAATAATCTGAGATTAGAAACCAAGATATATGTACGGAAGTATAAAAATAAACAAGTATAACTTCCCTCTCCTTTCCATCCTTTCCCGAAGCTTCAGACCGGTTTACAAATAAACCAAAATCATTATGCAACATTCGTAGTAAATACAATATCAAATCAACTCCTGAACTAATTTAAATCTTAAAAGGACAACCTAACAATGAAACCATAGCCTCAATTCATGCTGAAAGTTTATTTGCTAATGTCCCAGTTATAGAAACGATTTATGTAATTATAAAATTCATTTACAGGAACCCATCTCTCCCTCCACTAAAAATTATACACACATACATATATATATATATATATATATATATATATATATATATATATATATATATATTGACTTATACCACTGGCGTTCTCTTCTATGGCCACCAAAAAATACCTATTTACAACGTGATGGCATTTCACTGGGTTCAGTTCTGGGGCCCACATTTAGTGGCTTCTACATGGTTAACCTTCAAAATTTCGAAATAGTTGTGCAGAAACAAACAAAAACATACACCGAAATGTTTGTACAATTTGGAAAAATAAAGCAAAAAGAAAAAAATGCAAATACAAATCAGGATTTAAGTCTGAAATACCCTGTAATTGTGAAGTCATTAATCAAACGAAATAATTTCAACTACATTTTTCCCAGTACTAAAACCTCAGCATACAAGTTAATAAAGAATGAAAGAGAGTAGGAGAGGCAAAGTTGATAAATATAACTTTAGGTAAGCAAAAACAGAGGTTAGTAATGTCATAAACTATCTTCAGGTTAGTTGTACAAAAAATGAATTCATAATACTGAAAAACTGGGTAAATAGGGATAAATTTGAAATAAATGACAATAAACAATACTTGTACAATTTCAAATAATCATAATAATCAACACATATAACGAATGAAATAAAATAATTGTTGCTAACTGTATTAAATTATTATATTGCTTTTAAGAAATATTTATGGTTTTTTTTCTGGTTAAGTGTAAAATCCGTTAATTTATGTCAGTTTCGAGAAACACGTAACTCTCCTGCTCAAAACGACAAATCTATCTATCTATCTATCTATCTATCTATCTATCTCTGTATATATATATATATATATATATATATATATATATATATGAAGATGTTTATACCTGTATGTATGTGGGTCTATGTATATGAGAGTGACATCCCGAGCAAGTGCGGAAGGAAAATTTCTCTTCTCCCACCAATATTAGACAAACAGGCATAAATAGTTCCAATTAATAAAAAAAAATAACCAGTTTGCTGATGATCGCAAAAGCGTGAAACCCAGGATCACAAGCTGATATCCATATTACTGAATATATATATATATATATATATATATATATATATATATATATATATATATATATATAGATAGATAGATAGATAGATATCGATATATTTAATATTGTTATTAGATGTATATATATTTATTTATAGATATTTTACATTATTTTTTTATTTATTTCAAACATTTTTTATTAATTTTTATTACTATTTTAATAATTTTTTTTTTTATATCTACTGGAAAGACACGTGAAAATGTCACGGTTTTGCTATTTAAATTTTGTATTGAATCTTCATTCTTAACTGTTCAATTAATGAATGAATAAGTTAATTGCGATTTCAAATATAATAAAATAGTAGAATTTCCCCCTGTCACGTCGTTATATATTTAAGCTTAACAACTTTAACAATATATTGAAATAGCAATCATAATTATAAATGCTGGTTGTTATTTTAAGAAGTAAGGGGGTACAAATGAAAAAAAAAATTAAGATGTGTGTAGAAATAAAAAGATTTGAAATTGACAATTTTTCATTTCACTGAAACAGCCGTTAAACACTTCGATTATTTATTTCTTGCATTTTCTCACTGAAATCAAGCAGTGTTTTCCCCTTCCTTCAATGCGATCAAAACAGAATACTCTATCATTTATGAGGCATTGGCAGGAGACATCATACACTTTTATCTTTCCTTACATTCTTATTTCTAGACAAATCCCTGTCTGATGAACATTTCTCATATTAATAATTTTAAAAGTGCTAAAACTTCAATTTCAGATGTCCCTTAGAACATGTGGCTCAGGAGATACAAGCTTTCGTTGTGTAAACCAAAGTGTTGTTTGGATTATCCAAAAAGTCACTTGACCCAAAGTGTTGTGAGATCAATATCTTGCCGCGACAGAGGGGACACGAACGTGGAGGTTGAATTATTAACTAATGCAGAGATATCCAAAAAGACATGACACTTGAAATTATAACAATCTACTCCCGTGGACTAAATAAAGCATTTGGTTTGAAGAAGGTCGTAGCGTACAACGGCTGAGTCTTTGTGAATATGACAATAAGAATGAGGACAACAGTCTGTACGATGTAAAGAGTTACATTACCTCACCTCAGAAATAGAGACAGATACACACATGCACAGACATTATATATCTATATATATGAAGATTTAAGACTCAGCAGATATTTTTATACACAGTGTTCAATATTAAAAATAATAAAATAATATTTAAAAATGAGCGTTAATGATATTATACGAACAGATTACTTTACAGTTAAATATCAATTTTATACCGACATCGATGTTTCTTGTTAAAATTTTGATACCGACATATTAAGAAATATAACATAACAACCTCTATATAAAGCACTAAAAAATTAATTTAATTTCGAAGAAAAAATTTACAACTGGAAGAAAAATCTGCTGCTGAAAAAATTGAAAAGCGTAAACAAAAGCAAAATTTAATGAATGTGCGCGTGTAAAGGAACGTTACATTCACGAATGCACATATGTACAAAATGGAGTAAAAAAGTGGATTGAAAAGGACGTGAAAAAATTTGAAAGAATTGAAAATAATGGAAATACCGTTTGAAACCACAACCCTTGAAGGCTGGAAAATTTACCAAGAAACATCCATGTCGGGATATAATTGATATTTAAAAGTTAAGCAATCTTTTCCTATAATATATATATATATATATATATATATATATATATATATATATATATATATATACAAATAACTTATCAAACATTTTTATTTTTAATTAGGTGACAGGTATGAATACAATTAAGTTTATGTAAGAATTACACATTTCTCTGGATCTACTGCATATCCCGATTCATGTTACCTCTTTGCCGAAATTTAAATCTGATACATTGTGCGCAATTGCCGATAATTACCTGTCTATGTTCCGGTTTAACATGACATGATAAAATGATTCACCCACTTACAGCCTATCATTTTACTTCTTTATTTAGCGTAGATTGGAGATTTAATTGGTTAATCAAGACATACCTATAAGACTATTTTAAATTCCAACTGATGTTTCCCACCACTTTAACTTTTGGAAAAATAGTAACCCTTTGTTTTTAAATTTTTTTAGAAATCATTTAATCACCAGTTACTTACCTTCCCCTGAAGAAGTACAATCACACTATTGAAACATGAGAGCTTTTGTGTAACGATTTCAACGTGTTTTTTATTATAATGTCTTATAATAATAATAATAATAATAATAATAATAATATATTGCTCTATTTTGTACTGAGCACATTTTTACTGTGTTCATTCTCTCCTTTATATATATATATATATATGTGTGTGTGTGTGTGTGTGTGTGTGTGTTTACCTGTTACGGTCTGTCAATCTGTTAACATAAATGGTTAAAGCAAAGCCTTTTAATCAATGTCATTCCGTCGTATAATAATTATGAATACGTAAGTGCATCAATTATGGGGGCGTGGCCGAACGGTTAGAGCGTTCGCTTTCTGACCGTGAAACACGGGAAGGAGACTTCCTGATGTTATCCAGTCTGTAAAACATACCAGCGTTTCTCCCAAGCCTCATGAGGGAAATTGGGTAGACGGAACATTTGCTGGACCGTCGATAGCTTTGCTAGCACGAAATCAAAAATCATCGTGACCCAGGTTTTGAGTGTGCTGACGTTGTTCAAATTGTTGATCATTCTAGATAACACGCTCTCTCCCAGAAACTGTAATTAATGTCTGCTCAGCATAGTTGCAATATAAACCACTGGTTGGCTCTGTGAGTGTTGAGCAAATACAAATGTGTCTCCAATAGGGATTGATTAGCCGCCCTAGTAGACGGGTATCCTCGAATGCCAGTGGCCAACTATTATTATAAGTGCATCAATGTGTCACAGTCAATTTCGTTTTCCTTTTGTGTAGTTATGCATCATGATTGTTGACATTGTTTTCTCCTCAGCGGAAAGAAAGGACTTTGAAATCATTTCTGCATTTTCTATTAAAATCGAAGTTTTTGACGTAAGAAATTTGTTTATACCCACTTAGAGTTGCTGATTTTGTCACGCACTATTTCAGCTACTAGTCTGAAGAGAATAAAAAATTGAAACGTCACTAATTACCGTATTTCGAAGCTGAGAATATATATGCATAGACATGTCTCTAGTCTTCATACTAACACAATATCTAATCCCATCACTCTCCCTTTATATATATATATATATATATATATATATATATATATATATATATATGTATGTGTATATATATATATATATATATATATATATATATATATATATATATATATATTAGTAAAATTCTTTGAACTAATTTATTTACAAATGTTTCATCTATAGAAGGCTCAAGAGTCGCTTAATATAGATGAATACTGAAGGAGTTCGTTCCATAAGAGTTTTGAATAAGAGATAAGATGGGCAGTTTATGATGATTTGTGTGAAATATCTCGCTTCTTACATTGTTATGTTCTTTGTGGTTGAGAAACCTAATCCACATAAATAAGAAGTAGAAAACTGCAGTAAAACTGATAAAGCCATTTTAGTTAATGTGAGATATAAAGTTTATTACTTATTCATTTATTGAAATACTAACGCTGTACTATTAATACTTTCACACACACATATTTATGTATGCTGTGACGATATTTCGTGGCAGACTTAAGCGTATCGCGCGGTACAAGGCGGTTGAGAATCAATGAGATAGATAGATAGATAGATAGATAGATAATTTATGTCAATTTTAGGTCTTCCTTCATTTTCTTATTAACAGAGCTTCCGAAAACGTGCTAATGCTCCGACCTACATTAAGTTGCTAATATATATATATATATATATATATATATATATATATATATATATATATATATATATATATATATCTGTGTGTGTTTGTGTGTGTATGTGTGCGTGCGTGCTTATTAACTTTCTAATCAGCGCACTATCTTTCATATCCGAAGGCATCTCCGTCTCCTGACACACATAACAGTATATATATTTTCATTCTCTTTTTTTTTAAACCTATGTAATCAATAAAGTCGTTTAATTTTCGCCAAACACTCTTATTTTTACTTCTTTCTCATAAATACATTTTATCTTATTACCCAACATTCTTATGATAAACACCTTTTTTTTATCTTATCTCATGCTTTTTTTTATTATCAGCTCTAATTGTAGTTAAGGAAGAAATTGTCATTGGCTTCAATTTTCCTTCTGCAATTTAATTATTTAGTGTTATGCGATTAAGATTCTCTAGAATGAAAGAAATCAAGTCGAAAACCTTTGCCTGAAGCGGTTGAACAATTGGCGTTTGAAGTCCTCGTAGTAATAATTATATTATTGCTAATTATACACTGCAAACAAATGGTAGTCATAAAAGCCAGTAGCTTTTGTGAATATAAAAAAAAATGATATAGACTTTTGGGGAATTTCGATTCAAGTGGATCACTTCATTCAAACCAGGAGTTCAAAATTAATGATCTTATATAAGAACAAAAAAAAAAAAAAAAAACTAAAAAAAAACAAATCTGCCAAAAGGTGATCATACTGTTTTACTTTACAAAATGTTTTAATTGAAAGAGAATAAAAAGATAAATTAATGCAAAAAGTTGTCCAATTAACTTAAATCATTGTAGAAGTGACGGCTGTGTCTGAATTTCTTAGTATTAACATGAAGTTAACAAATGTATACATGTTTGAAAGGGAATTAATGAAAGGAGATCTTATTCTTGCTGTCATTTTTTCAATATACAGAGTTTCTGCCAGATTAAATTAATACAAAGGAAAATATCTCGAAGCAAAAAATTGTAAGATTTAACAATTCCTCAAAATATATTCAATACGAAAAAAGGGTGTTTCTGAGGAATCATATATATATATATATATATATATATATATATATATATATATATATATATATATGAAAAAATACTCATAAGCTATGCTATATTTATGGTTAAAATCGAAATAAAAGAGAAATAACTTATATAAATGCAAACGTAGAAGTTGACGTAAACATCAGGTGGCAACAATCTCTTTCATATTCCGAATATATATATATATATATATATATATATATATATATATATATATATATATATATATATATATATATATATATATATGCTCATCTACAGACAGACTGTTTCGCGCTATCACAGCTCATCATTGCCTCAAGATATATATATATATATATATATATATATACATATATATATATATATATCTATATATATATATATATATATATATATATATATATATATATATATATATATATATATATATATATATATATATATATATATATATATATGCGCAGACACACACGCTTTGTAATGTAGTGTTTCCTGGTCTAATTCAACACTCACAATTATCACTTTTTATTATATATATATATATATATATATATATATATATATATATATATATATATATATATATGTATGTATGTATGTATGTATATATACATATATATATATATATATATATATATATATATATATATATATATATATATATGTATGTATGTATGTGTGTTTGTTTATTGCAATGGCTATTGATAGCAAAATATGTAATGTATCTTTCCTGTTTTGTGAGTAAATTCATTACTATCGTTTATCTTTCCAATTTGCAACACACGAATTACAGATAAATTTGCTAAAATTTTACAAATTTCAAAAATAAAGTAAAGATTAGCATTTTAAGATCATGCTATCACGTATGTCGTAATCATAACAGGAGTCCTATCTTAAATCTCGTCTTTTTTCATTGGGACCAAATATTTTTTTTTTTTTAATTTCGGTCTGGATTTACTGTTGTTTGTTACTGTAGCTGTCTTGAGAAACTCCTGCATTTTCTGTTAAACGAGTTAAGTGTAACGAGTATACGATTTATTTATTTACACTATTTACATTATTCGGATTATTTCTCAGAAATATAGGCAGATTTATTTATTTTACTTCCTTTCCATTAGTTATATTATTTTACGATTTCATTAAAAAGAACAAACGTTATTAATTTGAAATTCCTTAAAAAATGTAATTTAGGAAATCATGTTTTGTTACCTGTAAGGTAATTTAACGTTTTTCACTTAATATTTTCTTTATTAAATTTTTATTCATAAAAAGAAAGGCATTAATTATTAGTTACATTGATTTTTACGTTGTCTTTATTTCTGTACTTCTAAAATCATAAAATTTATATGTATGGCAAAAATGTATTTTGTGGCAATAAAAATATAAAGCTCGTTTTCTCTGAGAATATTAACAACATATTAATGGTTTTATTAATTTAATTTTTCTGTTTAATTTGTCTCGAAATTCTACGCCACAAATTGCTGATACAGAATTATATATGCGTGAATGTTTGAAAAAAAAACAGAAATGAATGACTCAAAACTGAAAGTTTGGTACATGTTTATATCTTATTTCAAGCCAATCTGCAATGACGGCGGGGTAAAGTAAATATTTAGTCGATGCATTTTTTTTGACGAATAAGATTTAATTATTAAGTTCATTCTCCGTGTGATTAAGTCAAGCAAGATCAACTCTCATTGCCTTAATCGACAAATATTCTGTCTTCAGCCGACGAAAGAATTCTTCTAAAGTTTGTTATATAGGAATAAAGTGTCGCTGCTGACACTTGAGTTTGAACATAGGTCGCCAGTAAGCAAACACAGGTGATCCCATTATTGAATTAAGTAAAACCACGCAACCATAGAGGAAACGTATATATGGAAGATATCATGAAGCCTAATTGTTCTTCATTTCTAGTCTGTCCTATATTACTATTCGGATCATTATTCTCTACTCTATTCACTATACTATTTCTCTTTTCGGATTACTATACGGTGGTTACTATTCGAGCGAGTATTATCGAGCAAATACTACTACTGCGAGTGTTATTCGAAGGCGTCTGACATCAGTATTGTTCAACGGTGTACTATAGTCCTATCTTCGATTACAAATCTTTACTACAACGAGCATTTCGAAAGTGACAACGAGTATTCTTTGCCATCACAAAACATTTTTTTTTTCAGAAGATAATAAACGGGACTTTTCATGGCTTGTTCATTGTACCAAATCGCATGAATCTTCTCGTTATCCATTTGTTTCTCTACAGCGATCTCTTCATTTTATCTTTTAGTACTCTTAAACTCCTGCTGTTAGTAGTATTTGGTAGGTGAATCAATAAAGTCTGTAGCCTCTAAAGTGATCCTGACTTGTGATCTTGACTTCAATCCCTTACTCACAGACGTGACGTAGCTCCCCCTGTCTTTTCATGGCAATTGTTCTGGCGAGCTTTTTTCCTTCAACTACATGAATTTCAGTGTTCTACTAGATTGACATTTAGGTATCACCAGTTTACTTTTTAAATAGATAAATGCTACCGCCACTTCTACTCCAACAATTTCTCTTCTCGCAATTCCCACCTGTGAAACTTCCTTCCGTTGACTTGCTTCCCTCATAACTACAATCTTCAAAAATTTAAATGCAACGTCAATCGCCATATTTTATTTTGGATCCCGTTCATATTTTGTCCTTACCTTAGTCTTCTCCATACTTAGTCTTTTCTCTTACTCTCACTCCCTATACCCCACTGAGTAGCATTCCCGCCTTGCTTAGGTTGAGGTTTAATTTTGTTCTGAAAAGGGTTAATTTATAACATTGAGTTGTTTGGAAATGCCTTAATTAAATATATGGAATGAAAGAAGAAATAAATATTTGTCGTGTGAAATGCTTTTTCATAAATAATCTACAGGCTAATTTGTATTCTTATCTTTTACATATATGATAAGGAAGCGTTTGAATCAAAAATAAGAATCCTTTACTCAAGCATATAAATGCAAAACACAATATGTCTCATCCAGAAATTCGGACCTCGTCAAGGAAGTAGATTTTTAGTTCTAGGAAAACAGAAGGCAAAAAACAAACGTACTAGCTCTTGTTAATTATCAGTGAAGTGTGTAATGTCTCGTCTAAAACATTTTATGGGCAAAATTAATTTGATGCCCGGACAAATACGCTGAGTCGGTTCCTTTCATTTGTGAATTTCAGTCCACAATCGAACATTTCACGCAAGGCGCGGCAAATGACAGATTTAAATGGTGTTATAAAATACGTAACGGATGCTAATTCAGGGCGTGGCTGTTAAGAATTCTGGTGTGAAATTTGCTTTCGGGGATCTGGAAAAATATCAGGTGTCCGTAAATGTCCCCAACGGATTTTATTTTAATGTAATCGACGGTGTATTCAGTCTCAAATTTTAAATGATGAAAAGTTGCGGCTCGGTTTGAGGAGACGGAGAGGCCGAGTTTGAATTACCTTCAGGTGTATTCCATTCACTTACGAAAAGAAAGACACACTACTTCTAATGCATCCGCACTACAGGCGGTGCCCACCCCGGTCTAATAAATTTTAAAACACGTGATCGTGTGATATGTATGTATGCATGTGTGTGTGTGGAGAGAGAGAGAGAGAGATAAAAAGAGAGATAAATAAATAATTTCAAATAGTGAATACGACAATATATCTTATATCACTACTTTATTTTCCATCAGAATTCTTTTCTTTTTCAATGAGAAAATTATATGGTAATGGTCATAATAGCCGTCTCCTTATAAGAAAACATTTAACATTCATTGACCTTGCGGTATGTAGTATTTACATGGTACCAGAAGAAATCACGATTACGTCTAATTTTAAATGTTCTGACTCACGACGATGATATTAATTTGAGCCGATACAATGCCGTATATATTTCAAATGAATCACAGCTGGTTGATTAAATATGTGCAGGACGGTCCACCTTTCATACTAACGGCGCTTATAGATGTTGCTATGATTGAGATAATAAATCTTTAGCTTCCAATCAGCATTTATTCTGCATATAGAAAAACGCAAAGAGGACAAGATGCGAGATGTAGACCTATAAATTTACCAAGTATAGAACAAGAACTTTTATTTATATTGGTTTAAATCTTGTATACGTGACATGCAAGGAATTCCCCGATACGTTTAGCATATATACATATATACATGCATAAATACATACATATACACACACACATACATATATATGTGTGTGTGAGAGAGAGAGAGAGAGAGTGTGTGTGTGTGTGTGTGTTTGTGTGTGTGTGTTTCATCTCTCACTTTATCTAACTCATTCTGTGTACATCTATGTACTTATCTATCGATCTATCTGTTTAACTCATTCTATTCATATCTCTCGATCTGCTTCGTCTGGGAATATATATCATTTTAAATATGTCTTTCTCTACATACATCACCTTCTCTCTCTATATATATTTGCCAATCTATATAATTGTGTGAATATCTATAGCTTTATCAGAATAGAACTTACGGTTCCATCTAGCTAATTCAACATTAAATCGACGTGACCTAGCTGCCATCCTAGTAGCACGCTTAAATTCAAATTACCAAGATGGAAATTTCATCATGAAAAAAAAAAAAACTCTATGAAAATATTTATAGAAAAGAAAGAGGGAAACCACATCACAGGGATGGGAAAGTGACTGAGTTCAAGATGACAGGTGAAGATCCGATAACATTACAGACCTTTCTTCAGATTTTTTCGAGTATCTGAGGCAGAAAGATCAGACAAGATATGACATCAAGAAAAGACATTTAAAGACAGCCGCTTCATTTTGGAGGCGTTAAAATTTACAATCCATTCCAGGACCTAACTAAAAAGATTAAGATTATAGCTAATTCTTAAGTGTAACAGCCAAATCTTACATTCTTCTGTCCTTCAATATGTCATATAAGTGAGAGATTCGTCATGCCCTGTTTCCTTATTAAATGTTCCAAAAATTTCAAATCTTTGATGGTCAAATATGGCAACTCAACCTGTAAAAACTAAACTCATAAGCATGGCTTTTATGAATCTAATTTGATATACTTGCTTTAGGAGCAAGCATCTAAATTATGCAGATATATATAGTTATACAAGTGTATACACACGCATGCGTGCAAACATAAAATAATGGAGACAGAGAAAGAGACATTGAATGAGATAGAGAAAGAAAGACAGAGACATGAACCTTTCACACACAAGGATATATTTATGACATTAAACGTATTCGAAATCACAATCGATAGATTACATGGTATTTTTTTTATAAAATCGAACGATCGAGAGAGGGTAGAAGTGAAATCTGATCAGTTTGTGAAAAAATGGTAGCAAACTTGGGTTGCTCAAATTTTGTAAGAGAATGGCTAAACTGCATATATGACACATGTCACGCGAATGTGTCTCTATTTCTGTCTCGTTATCTCATTCTCTCACACTCGTTATCTCGTTCTCTCTCCCACCCGCTCTCTCTCCCTCTCTCTCTCTCTCTCTCTCTCTCTCTATCTATCTATCTATATATATATATATATATATATATATATATATATATATATATATATATATGTTAGGTTGGTGCAAAAATAATGACATAATAATGTAGTTTTTTGACGTTAAAAATACGTCAAAAAACGACATTATTACGTCATTATTTTTGCGCCATCCTAATATATATATATATATATATATATATGTATATATATATATATATATATATATATATATATATATATATATGTGTGTGTGTGTGTGTGTATGTAACCTTGCATGATAACTGGTCTAGGAGAAACACAATGAATTCAAAACCTGCGGAGGTCGATGATATGTCGACTGCATGACATATTGACACAAGTCACGAGAGTCTATCTGTCTCTCTATCTCTCACTCTCTCTCTCGTTATCTCGTTCTCTCTCCTCTCTCTTTCTATTTCTCTCTCTCTCTCTATATATATATATATGTGTGTGTGTAGAGAGAAAGAGAGAGAGACAGAGAGAGAGACAGACAGACAGAAAGAGAGAGAAAGAGAGAGAGAGAGAAGAATTAATCCGAGATTTCTATTATTTCAACGTCATTATAGTGGAGACTTCGTATTTGCAAAAGACGCCTCCCGTAAATATTTAAAATTGACGTTTATTACGCTCTGTAAATTACTTTAAATAGATATCTATTAAGAAATGTTTAATAAATAAAATAAGGCGTCTAATTTAAAGAAAATTGCTCATTATAATAACGTTCGAAGTTATAAATATTCCATATGTTCGCGCGATTTCGGTCAAGTCGGGGATACTGTAAAGTTAAGTTATATTATATATATAAATATATATATATATATATATATATATATATATATATATATATATATATATATATATATATATATATATATATATATATATATATGGGGGTTGTATGTGTGTATGTGTGTGTGTATGTGTCTGAACACTAAAGTCAACACACAGATGTTCTGAGTGTTGGCTTCAGTGTTCGCTTTTATATTTACATACGCTCTATTTCTGATTTTGTGCACTTTATCCCATAAATGTAGTACACCTTAAAACTATATTTGTTCATTGTTTTATCCCGTAACCCATTTCCATGTGTACTGCAACCGCTCAGTAGTGTATCTTGGGCGAGTTAACCTGACTGAGCACAAACCTCTCCAGGCCGGTTTTGACTTTTCTTCTCTTAGACCCGTTGCCATACAAGGCTATAGAACTCAGTATGTCCTGCTATTTAGCCATAGCTGGGTTGGTGGGGAGAGAAGAGGATTCGTACCTTTCCCAAGGGTATTAGGATGTAAGTGAATGTAATGGATCCGACTGCAATTCGAACACGGCTCTCTGACACCTCAATCAGAGCAGCTATATTTCTTCACACACACAC
Source organism: Acanthosepion lycidas (assembly GCA_963932145.1). Taxonomy (NCBI): domain Eukaryota; kingdom Metazoa; phylum Mollusca; class Cephalopoda; order Sepiida; family Sepiidae; genus Acanthosepion; species Acanthosepion lycidas. Next base: position 135,853,169 of record OZ010573.1, on the reverse strand, counting down.
ACACACACACATATATATATATATATATATATATATATATATATATATATATATATATATATATATATATATATATATATATATATATATATAAGAATACATATGAGCACTGGATTTCGAACCAAATAACAACACAATTTCCCATATTCATTTTTACGACAGTTATATATATATTTATATATGAAGACGTATAGTCTTAAGGTGTGCTATATTTATGGGATAAAGTGCCTAATATCAGAGATAGAGCGTGTGTAAATATAAAAATGAATATTTAAGTCAACACTTAGAGGCGACAGTGTGTTTCATGCTGAACGCAATCGTCAGGCCACCCGACGATTGTGGCCTGACTATCAAATTCTCTAAGAGCTCTTTCATCATAATGTGCCCTAGAAATTAGAATATTCAGTTTATTTCTCATTGTCAGCATAGTTTCCATTTTCGTTTCCATTTTCCTTAAAACTTATCGTTGCTTACATGTTTAATCAATGATGTTCTCTTCACTTGTTTGTAGAACCACATTTTTATTGCCGCAAGTGTTTTACACATCGGCGATGACATGGATCCGAATAGTTTTCCACAAAATAGTGGGATTGGGCCGTTTGCTCAAAAACATACATTCAAACTAAATCTCTATGTGACAAATCACTTCAGTACGTGAGTGATTAAGACATTTTACTCTTTATTGTTACCCTAACTAATTATTGCTCTTTAAAGACCGATTATCATAAAAGAAACTATATATTTTGAACATGGTTTTATATATTCAATCACACATTAGTGATCACGGCAGTATAATTAAGTTGTTATTATACAAGCACCTGCTTTACTACGACTGACTTGCTCTCTACAAAGCAATTTTCTCTTACATTATAATCAATTTCTCCTTTAATATTTCCACTTTTATTATTTACTTGCGTGTATTATAACTTGCATTTGAATGACACATAAGTTTACATATAAATGTCTATTAATTCTTACAAAATTTAAGGCGACTGTCTAGGTAGTTCGATTAAGCATTTTAATCAATTTTATTTGTGCTCATATAACTATTTTCTTCTTTAGACATAAACAGTGTAAAAACAATCAAAATATTCTCTAAATCCGAGCGCTTTCCGATATTCTGTTAGCTATAATCAGGGATTTATTTATTTTTTAACTGAATAAAGAGTTTTTGTTTTGTTTTTTTTTTACATATATGCATCTGTAGTGATAGGAATGCATATTTCTATTGCCCGAACAAGGTCAGTACATTGGTGCTGTGTTGAAATTTAATATTATTGTGTGTTGGCCTTTTCTTTTGTATTATGAAAATTTTTTGGTAGTTTTGCATGTGTGTTTAAATTGGTCCTAATTTATATATATATATATATATATATATATATATATATATATATATATATATATATATATATATATATGTTCACGATTAACGACATTGATTCTTTACTTCTCGAGTTTCTCATCTATTTTCCAACTACTGTTTCATTCTTACACATATCAATATGCAATTAAATTTAACACCCATATACATATACACGCACATACAAACGAATAAAAATGTGTTTGCGCGCACACACACAAACGCACACACACATACATCTGTCTGTCTATCTATCTATCAATCAATCATATATATATATATATATATATATATATATATATATATATATATATATATATATATATATATATATATATATATATATAAGGTTTCACGCTTTAGCGATCGTCAGACAAACTGATTAATTTTTAAAAATTTTGGTTTTATGTAGATTGCGTGTATTGGTGTTATTGTGGAAGTGGTAGGAGAAACTTCGTCGTTTTTTCATCGTACTGACGCAAACATCGATGTATGCAGACACATATACATACTTGGTCGTCCGTCGGGACTCATACATATATAAACATATGACGATCGCTAAAGCGTGAAATCCAGGGTCACAAGCTCACATCTATGCAACCATATATGTTAGCTATATCTGTGATATTGAGCGCTTTCTAATAAATACCGCGCATATAATATATAAATAATTATACATATATATATATTTATTTATATTTATATACACACACTTTTCACATATATATATATATATATATATATATATATATATATATATATATATATATATGTGTGTGTGTATGTATGTATGTATATATATATATATATATATATATGTATATATTCTGCAAGGAAATTTTCGTTACTACTCATATTCATATGCAATAGAATTTTTTACACATATATAAACACTCCTATATATATATATATATATATATATATATATATATATATATATATATATATATATATATATATATATATCACTATTGAATAAGTTTCCGCATTTTGCTGCGACATGCAAGTGAATGAGACATGGGTGGCTGGCTTCGACTGCTGGCTAGCATTAAATATGTAAAGGGATCCCAATTTAGATATCTCACTCCCTGCTTCATTTCCTCCGCATTATCCATATGCGTTTTCAGAACCGGTTTTCCATATTAGACACTTGCAACTCCATTAAATCCGTCAGTACGCAACCCCCGGCCCGACCGACCACCCTGCTCAAATCGAACAGCAGGGATTATTGTCTGCACAGATATTTAAGATCTACAATAGGAACCACGTCGGAAACCGCCAAGCCGTCTTTTAGAGGGACTGCCGGAAACCTGCTATTTCGGGCAAGGATTTTGATTCGCTGAAAGACAAACGCTTCCTTCAACGGCTCGTGTTCTTCGGGAAGGCATACTGACTGGATCGATGTGGGCTAATATGAAGGACCGATTGATCCGATTTCGGAATGTCTCTATTTTCTTTCTTTCATTTTGGGGAGAGTAAGGAGATAGGTCTACAGATTTCTTGTTTTTTTTGTTTTTTTTTTTTATATTTTATGTTTTGATGTGATTCTTTTTTATATTTCCCTCTTCAACAGTTATTATTCTATTAGGAAGTAATAGGTACGCATTCGACAAATGGTGTTACTTATGGACGTCTCAGATTTCTTTTATTTCATGAATACATTTCTTGATTTTTATATATGCTGAGAAAGATTTCTTTAACTACAGAATTAACTATTTGATGCTTTTTTACATTTGCCTTTTATTAAAAGTCTATAGCGCTGAATGATTTGTAGTAATTATGCTTCAATTATATACAGAGCAAGATATGAAATTGAAAAACGAGATTCGGTTTCCAGTCAAGGAAGAAACGATTATATTGGTTGTATGTTTTAAGAATATTGTGAAATATGTACTTTTATTAGACGCTGGCCTTTTGTATTATTATTTTAATTTTTCATTTTGTGTTTGCTCTAGTATTAATTATTAGGTTGGTGCAAAAATAACGACGTAATAATGTCGTTTTTTGACGTTAAATATACATCAAAAAACGACATTATTACGTCATTTTTGCACCAACGTAATAGTTGATTATATTGAAAATTAAATGGCAGCATGTCTCTTTAATACACCAGAATTGTTCTTGGTACTCTAGTTGATTTTGGTAATGTAATCTTTTTGGTAATGTTATCTTTTGGATAGCTGTTCCGTTGATTTCTGGTTTTAACCCCTATTCTAAGCTCTTCAAGACCATTCCAAGGACTCCAGTAACGAATAGTGTCACTGTTCATGTAGTGCAATTTCCTCAGCTCCATGCTAATTACAAACCATCAGCATCCTCATCATTGTACTAGTGCTACAACTACTATTACTACCACTACTACTACTACTAATAATAATATCATCATCATCATCATCATCATCTTATGCTTCGCTATTATACTGGCGGTCTTATTCAATTGGTGATCTCCACAAATTCGCTTTGACCAAAGGCATTCTCAGAATATTGTCAATTTCTAATTACCCCTATTTTCTAGAGATGTCGAACATGGGGTTCGATTCCAACCATTTCCAAGTTACTGTTTAAAGTCCTGGCGATGGAGCTCAACCCGCCAATGTTGATGGGTTCAATAGTAGTATCCACATCTCACACAATTTTCACATCATTTCGGATATCTATATATCTACTGAGTTTCTTGCCCTCTTTCTTATAATTATTTTGATCTCTTGGGCATGTAATATCATCAGGATATCTCTTTCTGTACACTATATCGACAACAGTCATATAAGTCTTCAAATTTTAATCATGATATTATTATTATTATTATGATTATAATTATTATTATTATTATTTTTGAATTGCTTGCTTGTTATGCAAGCTGCTTCAGTCAGAAACCTCAAGTAATTGCACGTCAGTATACCATCATTATTGGTCTAGATGTTTAGATATGTAATTGTTATTGCCCTCATCATTTTTCTTAATTTCATCATGTATATGCAAGGTATATAGTTTTTTAAACTTTCATCAAAATAGATAAAATTTATATAGAGTTTAAATGTGTAAAGAGACTAAATGGTCAATGTAAAAATCTAAATTTGTGCGACGTGGTTAAAATTCAGTAAAACCGTAAAAGTTCTTCCCGTTTGATATTCGAAGACAAAGTTGCCGATTTATATTCATCTTGTTAAACTGCTTGAATTTGAATTAAACAGACACTTTATTTTTCATATATGCTTAATCCGAACATTAGGCATCGACATCTATGACCACGAGCCTGTATTCTCTCTCTGCTATTACATGCCTTAGAATTTCAATAAAGTTGTATACCTCTTCATGTCAGTAGTTATACATTCAAAAATTCTTCATGTAAAAGAAAACGGTGTAGAATAAATCAAGAAAAATCTATATTGCTGAAACACTAGAGTGGAAATATCTGCCTAACTACAACTGATATGGTAGCATGAATATCAAAATAATGACAATAAAAAATGAGTCTTCTTGTTTTTGAATACAGAACTGTTCATTTATTTTAAAATTTTGCTCCTTAACACTAACAGCCAGAACAGTGACCGTTAAATATACAGTGTAACCCGGATATAAGAGACCCGGATATAAAAAAAAAACCGGATATAAGATATATTTTCTCTGGTGCCAAATTAGAGCCATACTTACCTAAACAAAATAGACCAAACCCGGATATAAGAGAAACCAGGATATAAGAGACTTCTTCTCCGCTCCCGACAACTCTCTTATATCCGGGTTACACTGTATATGTTATTTTTATTTGACTCTGCTAACTTTCTCAAGATACAAATATTTCAACTAACCGAAGACTTTTAAAGGGAGGTAAAATGATTTCTGATTTAATGAGAAAATAAAACGGGTTTCGGTTTTTGACTAGAATGGGGCAAGCAATAATTGTTAATTTTTGCGGCGATTAGAACAGAAGTTTAGGTTATTGGGAAAGCAATCGTTAGCTATTACCTTATTACATGTCAGTAGTGGCTTCCCGCCATTCTTTACGCGATTATATCATATTGATTGATATTTTAACATTCAGTTATTTCAGAGCCATATGTGATACAAACTTGGTCGATCATGTCTCTTTCGCTTCATGACTGACGAGGCAGAAAATATTTCCTGTAGTAGTTTGCCATTTATTTCTGCGGTAGGCTGGTTGCCAACCACGGCTGTAGGACCCAGTCTGTCCTGCTGTTGTATCCAATATCTGGAGAGAAAAGAGATGGATCCACATCTTTCCCAAGGGTATTTGCGTGTAAGTGACTGTATCGACCTCGATTGGAATTCGAACTCGGCTCTTCGATTTCCAATTCCGAGCCGATATTCTCAACGCAAATTCATTCTAACCTTACTTGATTCAAATTTGATTCCTTCCCAGTTATTTTCCTGGCTTGAAGATTGTTTTCTATTCTTATATACATACATTTTAATGGTAGACAATAAGATTGTGTTGGATTACGAGTAGAAGAGTCTAGGTTATATTCCATTAATTTCATTCCTTTGAAACCGTTCTTGAGAAGTTATTTAGTTGAAATATTTATCGTTTGGAAGTATTCTATGCAAAAACATCCCATTGTTCAAGAATTAAAAATAATTCTCTGCATTTACCTTAAACTCTTTCCCGCCAAAATTCTGAGGAAAATGTTTCATTTTCAGCCGAAATTTATATTTGTTTTGAATATTGCAACTAAGAAACTCAGGCACCTTGAAGTACCCGAGCTGTGGCTAAGACCTCTACCAGACGCATGAGTTGACAATTGGATTCGTTCCATCCTCAGAAGGGAATAAAATGAATCAAGATCGATGTATAAATAAATCTGTAGCTGATTTTTGTACTTTGTGTTTTGGATATGTGCACGCGTCCGTGACTGTACTTTCGTTCTTTCGGTAAAAAAGGGGAAGGGGTTACAACCATGATCAATCTAGAACTGATCAATAATTTTGTTATCTACCTTTTTATTCAGATGATTACACTACAAATTCAGTGACCTTCGGAATCGTGTTAGTGGTCGCGATGAAGAATTTAAGACGAACCTAAAAGAGCTTAACAATCATCATTCCAAAGAAAAAAAAAAAAAAAAAAAAAATTAGTTGAGGAGTCAGGTTTCATAGATTTTTATGTCAAATTACAGGTTTCTTCTCATGCATTAAATGTGATCGTTGGTTTATTTTAATTTCTTAGTCATAATATTTTACATCTATTCTTCTTGTTTACATTCACAGCACTAATTTCATATATTTTCATTATTGAACGTTCATTTTCTTCTTTATAAATCGTCTATATTTTCTCGCATGAATTTTATGAAATGATTGAAACCTTTTTTTTTCATTTTCTTGTCGATATTTTGAAATTTTTTTTTTAGAAATTTCGTGACACCTGTTCAACTTGTTGCAATGTCAAAATATTTGTTAACATTATGATATCTTGTTTCATTTCTCCATTTTATCAAATTTACCAATCGTAGCTTTTTTTTACAAATTAAATTGAAAAAATACATACTACTTATACACAATCATATATATATATATATATATATATATATATGATTGAATATAATAGGTATGTATTTTTTCAATATATATATATATATATATATATATATATATATATATATATATATACATGTAAATATATATATATATATATATAGAGAGAGAGAGAGTGAGAGTGAGAGGACATAAATTATATATAAATATCCGAATATTTTCCAAGCTGAATATATTAACTGAATATATGAATCGTCTTGTGTATGCATCTAAACACGTGAAGTACATTGTGGTCGTGATCATAGTTGATATTATTGAATGTTGTTGTTTTACTTTTTAATAATAATGCCTGCATTATTTTTAGTTTTTTTGTATATGTGGATGATGCTATTATATTTGAATTAACAACGAGTATATTCGGGATAGATTTTGGTAGGGCTACATGTATATTTAAATGAGACCTAAATGTTAAACATGCTGTAGTACATCAAATATAATTATTGACAAATTTGGATTGGTCAGTAACAGATCTGGTTGAGGGACATGTGAATTCGTAAATATTGGTTCTCTACAATTTTGATCTTGCAGGTGAATTATTATATTTGAAGATGGGGTTAGCGGTTTTAATTTTTTTTTGATAAATAATTTTATTTCCTTGTTTGTGTCGACTGGAATTGTATAATTTTATAATGATTCTAAGTGTATATTCGTCTTGCTTATAATGAAATGCGTACATATATAATCGACTCTCACGTCGTATTCGACGTTTGAAGGTCAAGCAGCTTACTTTCTAGGAACCGACAACCCCACACCAGCACATGAGATTTGATTATAGTGGTGAAGGTTTCGTGCCGAACCACCCACACTTTTTGAAGGGCTAAACTACACTGCACTACATGCCACAAGGATACCAAACGCGCCTCCGCAGGTTTTGAATTCAGACTTATCATTCTCTTAGACCAGTTGCCATCTAAGGCTATGGAACCCAATCTGTCCTACTATTTGCCCATAGCTGTACGGAGAAGAAGAGGATTAAAACCTTTCCCAAGGGTATTAGCACGTAATTAAAATGTAATGGATTCGACTGGGATTCGAACTCGACTCTCCGATTCCTCAACGAGAAAGCACGGTGGAATAATGAATAGTGACATATATATATATATATATATATATATATATATATATATATATATATATATAAAGTACAGTGTGTGCATCCAAGCTACCCCTTCGCACCCACATGTCTGATTTCAATGATTCATAATTCATTAAAATGCTCCCAAAAAGTTAGGCTCAGGGAATGATTTTCTTTCAGCTCAGATTCAGGGTTGCGATAAACTACAGAAGAACACAAAATTGATCGCTGCATTTAAATACTGAGTTAATGTTTAAGTTTACCTTTTAAAAGTTCAACGACAATTCTTCTGCTCCCGCTTATTTTAAAATATGGTTTATTGTACGTAGATTCTTATTTTCTGTACAATTATGTTTATTTCATTGGTGGCAGAACAGTGTCAATTTATAAGATAAAATTAACATAGTGTAAAAATGGGAAAATAGAAATAGTGAAAAACCCACCTTGGAGAGATTTCGCATGATTTATCTTCTCTTAGTTGCGTCTCTGTCCTTGAACAGAGGGGAAAGTGAGGAAAATTATACTGAAGAGGTGCCCAGCCCTGGGGAACAGTTGCCCGAGGCTGCGCCATCCAATTGCACAAGAGGGAGGGATCGGCGCTCGCACCGAGGACAGCGCAACCGACGGTTGCGGGGAATTTTTCTCCCTGCCCGAGTGTACGCTCTCAGGTGCCCACATTAATCCGACCTTGTGTCACACAATGAGTAAAGGCCATAAAATAGAAATAATTAGAGATTTTCCCAGCATAGCTTAGATGTGGGACAAGGGCGAAAGTATGAGGCATCCAGTGAGGATCGAACTCACTTTTCAGTAGTAACTGATCTAGCAAGTCAAGCATTACACCACGCCGAGGTGCCCTAAATAGAAATAGTAATGCTTTCAACGACTTAGAGATAAATAATAGCTAATTAAAGTGATATCACTCTTCAGGTATACCTAATTTGCATATTGATTTTAAGAAAAGTATACTTTATTAATTAACTGTCCTTCATTACTGTTCTTTTATTCAAGGATTGTTTTGATTTTCATATGAAAAATAGCTCAGTTTAGGAACATTGTCTTATATAGTTTAAGAAAAGTGTTTGAAACTAGCATTTTACTTGGCCTTGAACAAGTTGATATCTATTTCTCAAATTATCCTTAATTCTAAACAAGCCAATTTATGGATTAAATTTTCATTTCAAATTTTTGTTTCAAATATTTCAAGTAGTGAATATATCTTACTTTGAGAAGCGAAAGGGAGTAGGCGAAGCCTGCTAGTATATATATATATATATATATATATATATATATATATATATATATATATATATATATATATATATATATATATATTCGCTTGAAATGCATAACGATCATGTTTATTCATATCAATGTACATTCGCTCCTCTATTAGATACCCAATTTTTTGTATAAATGGTCCCCCCCCCAAGAATATTGAACCATTCCATGTTAGGAGCATAAATATTAAAAATGATTTGATCTAAACGAAGAGCAATGGGTTTTTTTCCTTCCTTAATAATATATAGTCCACTAGTCGCCGACATATTGAGCCCGTATTAGAAGTGGAAATGACTGTCACAAAGCAGTGTTGATTTCTTTGACCACATGCAATTACACTAAGCAATCTTTTGTCATCCACACACCAAAATTTGAAGACACACACACACATCATGAAATAAAAGGAATATTTTTTAAAATTTTTAAACGGTATCTTATTTCATCCTTATTTTCTAAAACTGTAGGATATATTTTTCAACTCATCACACACACACACACACACACACACACACACACACACACACACACATACATATATATATATATATATATATATATATATATATATATATATATATATATATATGATGTTCTTTTATTTTAGTAATTAATTTCAATCTCATCCAAGATCAACTTCAGGGATGAATTACTGAGACAAGAAATATATGTAATTTACAGTCGGGGATTTTTCTAAATGCGCATGAAACGCGCTTCTTTATAGTCATTTCAAAAATTAACGTTAATACTATGTAGGGAAGGTATTATTATTATTATTATTATTATTATTATTATTATTATTATTATTATTATTATTATTATTATTAATGTTTGTATATGCAACCTGAATTTTTTTGTCTTAGCAATTCAACCTGAAATTGACCTTGGATGAGATTGAAAGTTCTTAGGGAAAATAAAAGAAATAACCGAAACTACATCGTCTTTCTTAATCAGTTTAATAACAGCACTAAGAAATTGATCCGTGAATTTGAGAGGATTAAAATAAAAAACGATATAACGTATATAGATTATTCAGCCAATCAAACTTGTACGAAGATATACTGCCTAAATACACACATACACACACACACACACACGCACACATACACACACACACACACATATATATATATATATATATATATATATATATATATATATCTTCTTAAAAAAATATATATATCTTCTTAAAATATATATATATATATATATATATATATCTTCTTAAAAAAATACTAGTTGTCTGTTGAAATATCTGGTTCAGACTTGGAGAAGTTGGGGGAATCGCAAAGCATAATGTAATAATAATAATAATAATAATAATAATAATAATAATAATAATTATTATTATTATTATTATTATTATTATTATTATTATTATTATTTCCATTAAATTGTGTTGTGTACACATTTCCTTCCGCGTTCCAACCAGAGACCTAAGCTCAGAAATGACATCATCATATATTCTACTGAACATTTTTGTAAAAAAAACAAACCAAACCTAAGACCACCCACATTTTATATTAATTTGTGAGTACAATGGTTCGTATTGGCTACAAGGAATCCCTTCAATGATACTATAGGAACATTTGTCAATGAAGCCGATGTCTCCAACTACAACTGGAATTATTGATGTCATCATGTGATACATTTTTGTGATTTACACTTAACATCCTTAAAAATATATTACAATCTGCTGCAATTGCCATGTCAATAAGAAAGCCCATTCTGGTTTTGTGTGTTTTATCACAATGTCTGGGCGATTAGATTTGATTGTTCTGTCTGTGAGTAAAGTCCCATAAATCTTTTACAGGTGCTATATCTGTAACTGAGTTTGTGTGGTGTACATACCAATTTCTTGCATTTTCCTTCCTGCAAAATCTTGCAGACATTCCAGTTCAAATATCGGTCCACTCAGTCATACCGAGTTTTATATGGGTGGGTGCGATTACCTTGCAATCTGCAGCAAGTTTTTTTTTTTAACTTCTGTAATTTATTTTCCACTTTCCCTGTAAATCTTTTTGGGATTCGTTTCGAATATCTTATTTTATCAGTAGAACTTACAATGATTTTTATATTGTCTTCTTTTTTTGTGCCTTCATTTGCAGTTTCTGTTGAAGCATTTGGTGAATAGTTGAATTTCATTTACTACTTAAATTTTATATTCCCGACTGATTTTCCTGCCCCCCACCGTTGAAACATTTGAATGTCTTGAAACCTCATATTATTATTATTATTATTATTATTATTATTATTATTATTATTATTATTTAAAAAGGAAATGATTAACGTAACTTCCAATATTTTTGAACACTTACAGAAGGTGGCGATTTTTTGCAAAAATGGAAAAGAGAAAGTTTAATAATAATAATAATAATAATAATAATAATAGCAAAAACAAAAATTGCCTCCTTATTGATATGGAATTCATGTAGACTGCAATATATGTTTGAAGATCTTCAAAAAACTACAAATATGCAAGGACCTTGAAATCGAAATCTCAAAAATGTGGCACATGGGAACATCAACAATCCCTGTTGTAGTTGGACACTTTGGATTGCCGAGAAAAGATTGCAGTAGACTAATTGAATGGATTCCTGGAAGTCCATGCCTTAAAGAAATATAAAATATTGTTCTCACAAGTATAGCCCACACCTTGCGAAGGGCTTTATATATTTATATATATATATATATATATATATATATATATGTGTGTATGTGTGTGTGTGTGTGTGTGTGTGTGTGTGTGTGTGTGTGTGTGTGTGTGTGAAATCTTATGATGCCATTTCTAACCTTAGGTCACTGGGCGGGACTCGGAAAGAAATATGTGCACACCAGAAATCAAAGGAATAATAATAATAATAATAATAATAATAATAATAATAATAATAATAATAATAATAATAATAATTACACCACCAAAAACGAAAACAATTATAATTATAACGATAATAATAATTTGTCTATTATTCTGAAACGATGTTTTCTTCGGTAATTGCTATATCAGATTTAACATTTCCGATTTAAAATTTGTTAAAGGATATCTGCCATGTTGCTCTTATTGCCCGAATGACAGACTTGAATTAAAACGAAAATACCAAAGAATTTAGGTTTAATATATTTATAATTTTTGCTTAATAAAGAGTGTTTTTCGAAGGTGAATCCAGTCATTTTGAATGAAACATGCTATCCATATGCTAAGATCAAAGGAAATAATTGGTCTCATGTTACTTTCTATACCAATCATTAAAATATATCATAAAAAATCAAACTTATTTTCACATCATTATCGGCAGGTGTTCACCCATCGATACCTGGCAGTTGTAATGACAGTTATTCACTTGCTGGTTTACAGGATATTAACAGCCCAAAAGCAAATGAAACTAAGAGATAAAAACAAAACAGCCTTGACTGTCATATCATTTCACGTATAGGGTTCATATATAACGTGTATTTCAGAAATATATGAGAGGAATGAAAAGTGTCTTTTTCGTTTCATTCCTCCAGTTCTTTGCCTGAAACAGCTGTACATTTGAATTTATTAACATTTATTTCTTCATCCGCCAGTGAATTATATTGCACATTTTCACTGTTGTACTTAGTTGTTAATCACTACACTCTTGTGCAAATTAATTGAATCAAAACAAATAATTCCGTTGTTATTTACCTTTTTATCGTATTTTCCAATGAAACATGAGCCAGTGCACATGTTAGTACTTCGTATGTCCATTTCACAAAGTTATTCTTTGCAGATTGACCACATATTCTCGACTGGATTCAAATCAAGAGTGTTTCCATGTCAGTCTGTAGTAATTTGGTTTGCTCACTGGTAAGACTTGCCAGTGTTTTCTTGCACTGTTACAATTTTCGTAGTCTTCCTTGGAGTAACTTCTGTCGCAGACAATTTCCGTAGAACAACTAATCGACATTCGAGACAACAGTGGTAATTATCTGATGCAATCATGCATGACGCAATTATTTTCAAGGCCAAACAAATTTCATCATATACCCTGAAAATATATTCATATTACTGCACACCGCTGCAAATGACCTAATCTGAGGAAAAATAGAAATCGATTCCACCCTGTCGCTCCAGTGGGTCGAAAACTGACCGCATGGTGAAAAAAAGGAAACTAAAACGGTTGTTTTTATTAATTTGCACAAGGTTGTATATCTTTGATTGTCTTCCTGTTCCTTGGTATCTGGTTTAAGCTATATGCCATACGAACTCTCTTATCCGTACGTTTTCCTACCCATACCTTTCCTTAAGATGTTATTGTTTCTTAAACTGTCGCAGGAATGCCAACAGAGATAATTATTGGAATGGTTTAAAAAAAACAAAAAACAAAAAACAATCGTCTGGATTAAGAATTGGAAAGGTATTCATACCCCCGTAGCGTATCTTTGGCAAGTAGACCGTGTCCTTCCCATCCTTCATGAATGCTCGTCTTCGTCACGGATAATGAGGGACCTTTCCGACCAGGCCGTCGAATTCAGTTTACGTCTCCCCTACCTGCGTAGTCTAACGATGCCGCGTCATCACGACGGCGCTGGCTGAATAGATAGCTATACAGCTCAGTGAAAAACATTGAACTTGATTGTCACTTACCCTAGAAGTAACGTGGCAAGGAAAGCCAAAGTCGCATTGCAATAGCAAAATGTGTTTTCTCAAATCTAAACCAAATATTAAGAATGAAGAAAATTTCTTTGAAAATAAAGAAAAGAGCGCTCTACTGCTAAATAATATCAATCACATTGACGACAGTGAATGCTGAACAATTCCTAAGAAGACCATCGGCTGAACATGTCAGAAAGAGGTAAAAAAAATAACATTTTTACTTAGAATTAAAACGGCATATCTGTCTATATTTATGAGATGGGTATATTTAAACTATTTACATTATTCGGAGTATTGTCCTCATATCTGTCGGCATATTTATTACAACGTTTCGGCCGTTGAACGCTCCGGCCGCCTTCAGGTGGTTGATGAATATCTTTATCCACTGTACCATGTGTCCTCAAGGACTTAGTGGATAAAGGCGTTGGTTAGATCCAGTGACAAACCCAAAGAGTGTGAGTTCAATACCCGGTTAAGGCAGTGGAGAACTTGAAGAGGGGAATTAACAGGAGATAACTGATAACTGACATCCATTAAACATGGAAAGTGGAACTAGAACAGTCTACCCCAGTGAGCGAAATAAAGGGTTCAGTTCGATATTCCAACCACCTGAAGAGGGCCGGAGCGTACAACGGCCGAAACGTTGTAATAAATATGGAAACAAAGATGAGAACAATAGTCCGAATAATGTGAATTTTAAAACGCCATAATTTAAATTTCTATGACTGTGCTGAATATTTTTGTTCTTGCTAACGGAATCGTTCCAGTAATATAGTTCTTCTTACTTGGTAAAAATCTATTTGGAATTTTGTAGCTCCAATTTATGCTGTCTGCTCCGGGAACCTCTTTAAAATGCATGAAATTAATTCATTCGATTTTTTTCTCTTATTATTCTCATATCACTCAATGCATTACACGTCAGGAATGACATACAAATGCAAATTTAGATCTGACGAGTTCAGTGAATTATGTGACAAGATTTTAAAGTATTTTGGCTTTATCGGCTCAAAGGGAGAAAGCTGTGAGCTAAGTTCAAATTCCAATCGAGTTCGTTACGTTCACTTATTCACAAATACCCTTGGGAAAGGTAGGAAACTATATCTTCTGTCCACCAGCTATGGGTTGAATAGCAGGACAGACTGGGTTATTTTACCTTGGTTGGCAACCAGTCTACTGCAGAAAGAAATGGCATCTTACAGTGAGAAAATTTTCTGACTGGTCAGTCCTGAATCGAAAAAAACATGATCGACTTTTCATGTCTTCATGCATTCACTAATATAGGTGGAGCCAACATAGGTTGAGTCATCATCCCTTCATGAATTCACTAATATATGTTGAGCCATCATAGGTTGAGTCATCATCCCTTCATGATTTCACTAAGCCATGATTGTTTCTTTTCGAGAAATGACAAACAATATTAAACACTATGTATTTATTAGACTGTTTAATTACAAGAACAGTGTTTGACACTTTGTCTATTCTCAATAAAATTGAACATTCAGTTTCATATGGTTGAGCTTTATTTGAATTCTAAAAAAAAATACCCTTTAAAAACAATAACTATTACTGAATGAATTTACAGTAATAGCGACATCATCAGAACAAATATAGATGTTTTCTTTTCGTTTTTGTTTTTTGTGGACACAAATAAACATGTCAAACCTAAATGGCGACAATCCGTTTCAACGCGTTGATGACTTTTACCCATGAATATAGCATAACTTAAATTAAAACTAAATTGTTGTCATATATATCTACAGTCTGTTTCATGGTTGAAACTTGTCTTCTGATCATCTATATTAACAAAAAACATTATTCTTGAATTATATATATGTAAGACTCACCATTACACAGAGAATGCCACGTTCATGCCTTAAGCAACCATCAGTCCATGTGTTACTCCTCTTTGTGGGTATCATTTATATAAGCCACTGACAATTTATAGAAAGTGAGAGAGGGAAGAAATTGTTACACGCCACGTTACTTAGGGCGAATACTTTTACATTATTTATAGTCATGTCCGACAGATTTTTAATTTATCATTTCCAGTTATGTATTCAGCTATTTATTTATACTTGGTATATTTCTCATTTTATTTATTGTTATTACTTTATTCGGTTCTAACGTTTGGTATATGGAATAAAGTTTATATTTCAGTTAATAAAGTTTTTAATATTTGGAGTTATAGCATGGTTTTAGGAAAACGTCATAGTAATTTGTGTTTGTGTCAACGTTTGGGAATGAACTCTGTCAAAGAGTTTGCTCTAACGTTAATCTGTATTCATTTCTGTACTATATTCAAATGGTGTTTCCTTTGCTTTTGCCCTTTTTTCTTTTATTGGTTGTGATTATAAATTTTACCGAAGAAAGAATGTGGGCCTTTCGTTCAGCTCTGTCCTCGAGATTGTACACATTTACCCCCCCCTCTCTCTCTCTCTCTCTCTCTCTCTATATATATATATATATATATATATATATATATATATATTTATTAAAGACATTTTTATGTTTAACGTTCTTTTTAAACATACAAGTATTTAAGTAAATGCTCTGTTTATAATACACAGTATTAAATAACACTTACCGACCTGAATTTACAGAGAAGCAGTAAATTTGACCTTGCCAACAGATCGCTCCTTTGTGGCCGAGCGGTTAGGCACGTCAAGCTAAACGACTTTTCCGTATAGGATGCTGGTTCGAATCCTGTCACAGGACGAATATTTTCTATGAAAATTTCTCGGACATTCAGGCCGGTAAATGTTATTTAATACTCTTTATTATAAACAGAGCATTTACTTAAATACTTGTATCTATAAAAATAACGTTAAACATAAAAATGACTTTAATAAATAAATTGTCGGACTTTCTTAATGTGTATATATATATATATATATATATATATAACGTGTATATAGGATATTTTCAATACATATACAAAATTCATTTTTCACCTTATAACCATTCTTTTGCAGGTCAGTGCAATAAAATGAAGCAGGTACAAAATTTTAAATATCTCGGAAGTGTTTTAACAGAGGACGGTAAGTGCGACACTGAGATCCGTAGACGTATTGCGATGACTAATGTGTATTGCGAGACAGGAGGATCTCTTTGGTAACAAAGAAAAGTTTACTGAGCTGTTACGGCAGCGAATGTTGAACGGTCTCCTCAAAAATAAAGAAGAGAATCGAGACGACTAAAGAAGGATGCTGAGTATATCATGGTGCGAGCGCGTGAGCAACGATAAAGTCTTGGATAGGATGCAAGCAAGGAGGAAGCTTATACTTAACATCAGTAAGAGGCAGGTGAAATTTCTGCGACACGTAATGAGAAAGGATCAGATACTCACAGGTCGAATAGCGCGAAAGAGAGACAAGGGAAAGCAACGCATGACATACCTGCCGGGCCTAAGCAAATGGATGATAAAATGGGGTCTTGGGGAGGTGGCAGAGGGACGAAACCTATTGAGAGCTAAAAGGGATATGGGAAAATTGGGAGCAATGATCGCCTACGTCCTTAAAAGACACGGCACATAAAAAGAAAGAAGATAACAGTTATATATACTGTTAGATAATTACTGTAGACTTTTGTCAACTTACAATACTAAAAAGTATTGATGTGAAGCGATGTTTAAAAAAATATCACGGAGTATAATGAAGACAAGGAAGAAACAAAACCGCATTCCGGAAATAGCTTCGTGTTATTAAGCTAAAGGGAGATAATTACTATAATTCTTTGCTTCATTCGTGCAAATGCTTCTGTTAATTTTTTGTATATCGCAGTTTGGCGGTTTTCTTTATTTTCTCTGAGTTTTTTTTTGTTTTGTTTCGAAAATCGATTTAGCCTAATATGTATGTAAGCTAACGAAGTTTACCGAAGGTGCAAAAATAGTTTTTCATTAGTAAGACAACATTATTTAAACTGTTACCTCGAAAGCAAAGACTACTGCAAACAACAATGACATCAGTTACGTGTCTAATAAAGCAACTGAACAAAAGGAAAACAATAGAAAATGCAAGGATCTCGACCGAGAAGGAGGAATAATTTTGTAGATTTGGATTAGGGTTTATCTTATCATAGATATAACACGAGGAATACTATCAAAGACACGATAAGCAAGATTCAATGAAAGAATTAGAATTATTAACTTTCAAAGCATTTACATTCTGGTGTCTGTGTAGATAACGTGAAAGTTATTACGAATTTGCAGAGATGTGTTCACTGTGTCCGCATGCGCAATATTTATAGTAAATATATGTGAATGCGAGTTGAACGTGACAGTGGTACCCGTCGGTAATTCTCGGAACAAAACTGAAGAGACGAAGAAAATGGCAGAAGTACCTAAAAATGAATTGAAGTGTCATTAACATGCATACGAAAACATCGTTAAAATGGTTCAAAGAATAGAGAAATATTGCGGAGACATTTTGTCACTTGTTCACTGGAATTTAGTTTTTTTACAGTAAGGTTGGCTCTTTACAAGATAGAGAGGTCATCCGAGGTAGAAGGTTACGTTAGGAGTTCATTTGTGTGTATAAGCGTAGAAGATAATCTTTAACACTAGCCTTGAACAGGTTAACAATTTACTGATAGGGGAAACATCTTGTTGGGAGTCGGTTCCACAGGGCAGCGGTTCGCGGGAAGAAGCTGCTCGAGTGGAATTTACTTCTCACCGATGGAATACGGAGGGAATGTGGCTGGTTTGCTAATATGTAAGTGTCATGGCGTGTTCTTGACGTGAAGGTTTGTCTTGACGGGACCAGAGAATATAGGTCGTCCGAGCTCTTTCTGTGGAATTAGCGGTAAGTCATCGATAGGCTAACCACATCCCGACTGCGGGAGAGAGGTTGAAGAGTGGAAAATAATTTGACACATACATGAACTCGGAGAGGTTTTCGAACTCTATCAAGGCTGGAGAGTGAGATGTAAGTAGCTTCCGCCCAACATTACTCCATTTTTTGCCTGATCTTATGTAAATGTAGAGGAGAGTAGGAGTCAGCTACTTACTAGAGCGGCACAGAAAGTCATCCATTTTACCTGCATCCTTTGCAATGGATCGGAAATACGAGTTCCGCTTCAGATCAGGTGTAAATTTGAGGCACAACAATCTTTCAAGGCACGGTGCTTCTCCGAGAGGACCTCCGTTTAATATAATTGGCGATGGCTCGGGGTCAGATCGGCGATTATGGAATGTAACTAGATTGGTCTTGGAGGCAATGAATGTTACCAGCCATTTATTTTTTACCCTATTTGGTAGTTTGTGGAATATCGGAAGATAGACCAGTCGCCAATCTCTGACCATCGATAATTTTAGAGGTGCGCCCGTAGAAAAAAACGTATCATCGGCATAGACGTTTACAGATGATCTGAGTATATTTCAAGCAGATCATTTATGTAGATCAAAAAGAGGGTTGGTCCGAGGAGTGACCCCTTGGGAACGTCTAAGTCGACTACTAGAAACTATCTTCAAGAAGCTACCTGTTAGGATGGATTCCAAAACTGGAGAAATTGTGATGTAAATCTTTGTGTCACACCTCATCAAAGGTCTTTGAGACATGTAGCGGTATGATCCTCGAGGTGACTGTCATTAAGATACTGTGCGTGATGCTACGACGTCGGGAGTGGATCGGCCCGATCAAAACCCATACTGCTCATAGCTGAAGAGGATGTTCTTTTCTAGGTGCTCGACGATCTTCTTATTGATTATGACCTCAAAAAGCTTATTGATGATACTGGGGAGACTTATGTGTCTGTACTGGGAGGGGGAAGATGGTACGCCTGCATTCTTCAAAACAGGTCAAACGCTTGATACATTCGAAAGTCTTGGGAAGGATTTCTTCTTCAATCAGCCGTTGAATAAATTTTATTAAGGTTGGAGATAATTCCGGTTTGATATTTTTAAACCAACAAATGGAATTATCTTAGGGTCTAGGACTTTGATAATGTAGAGATATTACTGAGATTATGCTCAGTGAGACGTGAGAATTTGTGTAGGGGATGGTTTTTGTCATCTAACGTTGTGGCAAAGAGGGAGGTGAAGAGGTTCGCATTATCTGCCGAGGAAGCTATTTATCTCGAGGCTAATATTAATTGTGGGCACAGCCGTTTATCCCTGTTCATCATTTGGTTAGTGATCATCTAGAATCCAAGCTCGTCCAATTTGTTTCTTTTGAACCTTGGTCTAAACTGCACTTGCGTAACTAGGCGTTTTGTAGAACTTTTTGCAGACATTGCCGGCAGTTGTGAATGTAGTGAGGGATGGAGCACCTCACTCATTATGATAGATATTGAACTAGTGGTTTCGGTGAGTTATGCTTGCAGTTCATTCAGGGCGAACCAGGGTTGACTGTTTGGTTTTTGCCAGTATTTTTGAAGGGGGTCATAAAACTCTACATTCCAGAAAGTATCCCATCAATAACAAGGGCAGCAGTTTTGAAGGCTGCATGTCTGAAGAAGGTTTGGAGGGAATATTCTATCATGTAGGATGGGAAAGCTATCCCAGTCTGCCTTCGTATATCGAAAAATCGTTTTATGGAACTGTAGATCAGGGGATGCCTTAGGTTTGGCCTCAATCTGATTACAGAATGGTCTGACGTGCATGGTGGAGGTAAAATTCTTGCTAAACAAATATCAGGGCAGGAGTTTCGGAAGAGATTAAGGAGAGACCCGGGTAGTTTCTCCGATGATCTGGATTAGTTCATAGGCAATGGAGTCTGCAATATTTTGCCACGTGAAAGCATATATACGGAAGATTGTGTTCCCCGTTATTTTTTAGTCTCTGCCACAGGAATACTCGTACTTGTTGTAGGCTACGAGTCCGTAGACGTGAAGATTTAGGTAGTCGTGTTTAGCCATATGATGTGAGGTATCCTTGGGCTGTGAGCTGCCCTCGTGTTGTTGAAACCTAGATACCAAAAGCAACAGGATGTCTGCTTTAGAGTCAAGTTCTGGAGAGTGAGAATTTATACCCATCACCTGGGTGTAGGAGCTGGTATACGAAGGGTCGAATTTGTCTTTTTTAGCTTGGGTTTGCTAGATTTATTAATTTACATTTTGTTTGCATTTAGTTGGTGGAAGACTAGTAGGCTGAGAGACAGACAAATCCCCAAGAGTTGGATGTATAAATAACTTGTGTGGAATCACCCAGAAATACAGTCGTAGCAGTAACCTTATCCTGGCGTCTAGAGGCGCCTTCGGAGACCTGTATACGTTTCAGAAACCATTTACAAAATGGCAATAAATTAGCCCCGATATTATACACCTACTGAGAAGATAGCCTCCTTCGGTGTCACTCACCGATTCGTATCCCTGACTATCAGAAACACAGAAAGCGTCTACCTCCAGCACCCTTAACGAAGGGACAATCAAACAAGTAAAGAAGATATTAATATAATTCTCATGAACATTAAACGATATTATAATAGGGTGCTGCTTATTTGCTTATAATAACAAAAATAATCATAGATAATTTAATGCTACAATAGAGACGTTTCTCTTCACTTCTGATCATACCGTGTGAAAGGTATGAATCCATCGATTGCCCCCTAGCTATGGATTAAATAACATGGCAGTGAGGGCTATCAAATGTTTGTTGGCAACAACACGAAGACTAAGTTAAAAAAAAGAAGCTGCTTGAATTTGGAATGGTATTCAATGTATAGGATCAAAGACCCTAATCCTTTACGGGGCTCTTGATCGTGAAAATGTATGTTTTGATTCGATGAATTAACTGATTTTCAGTAAATTTCCAATTCGGTACCACAATTTGTGGATGACATATTTTGCCTCTCTGTTCATTCGTTGGAGTATGTAGCGAGTATCGTAAAAAGGTCACGAGAATTTTTTTCTGTTACGTTTAACGGACAAGGCAGCCAAGGCAACTAAGAATTCGTAATTATTGCTCAAGATATGTGGATATGAACCATTTGGAAACTGTTTCTTATTAGCAATGCTAATTTTACGACAGCGTCATACACATTTTCATTTATACTGAGATTGTGCTCAGGGATACGTGAAATTTTGGGGGAGGCGATGGTTTTTGTCATCTAACGTTGTTTTAGAGGTAAAGAGGAAGGCGAAGAGGTTCGCAATATCTGCCGAGGAAGATATTTATCTCGGGGCCATTATTTTCAGAGGTGTCGCTATTGTTACATGCAA
This sequence comes from Acanthosepion lycidas, assembly GCA_963932145.1. Lineage (NCBI taxonomy): Eukaryota > Metazoa > Mollusca > Cephalopoda > Sepiida > Sepiidae > Acanthosepion > Acanthosepion lycidas. Next base: position 135,831,137 of record OZ010573.1, on the reverse strand, counting down.
ATTATCGTATGTCCGTCTGTTGGATTTGTTGATAAGCGCAAGTAGTGCCTGCATGTAAATTGTGATAGATTGCCTGTGTGATGTACACCTTGTGAAGCTACATTTACCTAGAATGTTTTCGACTCAAAGAGCAAGTCTCAACACCTGACATCATGATGTAAATAGCCTTATTTTAAAGCACTCATTTGCCTTGGTAAGGTCATTTCTACAACAACAATGTCCGTCAAGCATATTTTTAACAGATTCTGCTAATATTCTTGGAAGAGGAAGCAAGCGTTCTGTTCAGCATAATAATATCAGTCCGCGTGATGACCCGACTACTCCCCAAATCTGCTCAATTTGAGTATGTATTATACATGATGGGTCTACACCTGACACATTCAATTAGCCCACATATATCTTTTCTGGATTGAGTCAAAGTATGTATGCTGCACAGAATAATGTATTAAACGTAGATATTCGTTATCTGGACAATCGTATGTATAAGAGAGTAGAAGCCTTCTTTGAAACCATGTGTGTGTGTGTGGAGAGAGAGAGAAATAGAAATAGATAGATATAGATATATAAAAATTTATTGTACGCTTCATCTTCAGTAATTCAAAGCACATATTTAGGATGTCGATGATGCATTGCCCGTCAATATATATCTAGATTATATATATATATATATATATATATATATATATATATATATATATATATATATATATATATATATATATATATACTTTCAGACAAGACAAAAACGCAAGACGCTAACAACGATTTGCTGAAGTCAAAATACTGTTTAACTATCTAGAAAGTATTTAAACGGAAAATATGACACCGAAATCCGAGGCTGCATTGAAATAACAAAAGATGCCCCCTAAACGCTAAAAAAAAAATATTAAGAAGCATAGCAAGGGCAAACATCTGTGCTCAAATACTATGTAATATCAATCATTTTACATAACAATGAATGCTGTACAATTTCCTTCCAAATGATGATGAAAACTAGAGACAACTTTGTTGCGAGTCTACAGAATGATGCTGAGAATATCCTGCATGGAACATTTAAGTAATGAGGAAATTTGAAAGAATGTTCTTTTCTATGTGCCGAGTCCATTCAGGACGTTGGCGATTATATCTCTCCTCAATCCCCTGTCCTTTATAGCTTTTAATATATTGTTAATTTATGTTATTTATCCTAAGGTTTATTCCACTTTCATGTACTCAAGCTTGTTCATTAGGTTTTATGGGTTGTTTTCCTCTGTCCCTCTTGCTGTAAAACTGTACTGTGAGTATCAAATTTTCCAAGACTTCTTTCCTAATTTTATGCTCTATAAATTTCAATTGCCCATTTTCTGATGTTGTGTATAAGGTTAACTTTGTTTCCATTTTCTCTAAAACTTCATAGTTACTATAATATTCGGACCATGGTACTCTCAGCATCCTTCTGTAGAACCACATTTCCGTTGCTTCAAGACTCTACTCCATCTGCTAGAGGATTTATCAGGATTCACTGCCATATAAAATTACTTATTGTTGTAGCATACCTACGGACGATAGTGGGTATGTCCCCATTCGCTTAAATACAGTAGTATATACTGTATGTTGATCTACAGTTGGAGATTCGTCTTCAGCTGTGATGGCCGGGCTCTCTACCTCCGGGCAGAGAATCCCAAGTCGAGGCTCTGTCAAAGGGCAGAGTCTTGTCTCGAGAAACAGCTACCCGACACCGTTTTATACGGGGTCTACGGGGAATTTTTGGCCGAACCTACAGGCTCAGATGCCTCATATTAAATTCGGCCTTGTGCCACATCTGATCGCGTGGGGCGGTTGGTAGATATCCTGAAGTTAGAGATTCTTCTTAAGTTGTGCTAGTCAAACTCTCTGCCTCTGGGCAGAGAGGCTCACCAGACGAGGCTGTGTCGAACGGCAGAGTTTTGTCTCGGGATACAGCTACACGCCCCCGTTTTATACGGTATCTACGAGGAATTTTTGGCCGAGCTTACGGGTTCGAATATCCCAAATTAAATTCGGGTTGGTAGATATCCTGCAGTTGGAGATTACTTGTGGAATTCACTTGCCTCACTTCTAGCAGTACTTCTTGCCTACTTCTACGCGCCGCTGGCGAGTCTTATATGTGTTGTTCTTGTCCTAAGTATTCTCATTCATTACTGAACTTCGTTTGATTATTCTATTCAGTAAACTTCCCTACGTTACAACACATATATTTCGCAAAAATTAAGTACCATTTTGATTGTTTCTAAATAAATGTACGTTTCTATGATGCATATATGAATACACATCTGCCTGAATACAAACCAAGTTAGTTTCTTAATGAATATTTTATATTGATAATAAGAAAATGTCTGTAAGGAAAAGTGATTGGCAATAATAAATACAGGTGCTTACTTTTTTTCTAATGCTTCCAAAATCTCTGCTTCGTCTTTGATTAACAATATTTTTTTTATTTCTAATTGCAAACATAGAGACACCAAATTGGGACTTCCTTTATGTGATTCAAAGGCAAAATTCATTTTGATATGATTGTTAAATCGATACAAAATATTCTACCATGTTTCGATATTTCATAGAAGAATATGCCGAAATTTACTCCTTTTTTGTGGATGTCATAATAACGCTCTTCATGCTGATTGGATGCATATAACTTGGGGATAATTTCCACTTTATCTTGTTAAATATTGTCCTGCTAAAGTGGCTTGAATATCAACGAGGTAACCCTGAATATTCGCCTGTAGCGATAAACCATTTCTCTAAGGGAAGTTTCGTGCTTTGAGAACCTATTGAGACGTAAGGTTAACCTAAACCTCAAGCTGAACTTGTACATATCAACCATCGCTAAATTTGCTGAAAAAAATGTTTAGTCGCCTGTACAGCTCCAGTAAATACCTGGCCTCTTCTGCTATCCTCTACTTTTACAAGAGCCAGGTAAAGTCTAAAATGGAGCACCGGTACCATATATTGCCAGGATCTTCACAGTCTTCACTTTCCAGTATTCGATAGTATCCAAAATGGTCTCTTTGAACTTGTAGGTGATGAAACATTTACTACACTACAACTTTCAGTAATTAGTCTTATATATATTCCAACTGACTAAACGTTGAAAGCCTTTTGCTGCTCTATCGTTATTTCCAGGGCAAGTCTCTTACAGTCCTTAGTTCCACCAGTTCTCACATTTACGGCTAAAATCCTCCATGTCACGTACATTGTAGCAAACCACTCTCATTCCCTTTGTATTCCATTGGTAACATGTAAGTTCCACTCGAACAGCTTCTACTCATGAAACTACTACTTAATAGAAGCGACCCCGAAGCTGATGCTTCCGCAATCACTACAATCTTAAATTGTTCAAACCTAGGGTTAACCGTTATCGTCCACACACATCCTCATACACTCTGTCCTTGTAACTTATTCTCTAACTCTATACCTCGAGTGGGTTTGAGCCTTATACGAAGTAAACCTTATTGTAACAAATACTATTTTTAAATGTATCCTTTTTGTATTCGTCAAGTAATTTTTACAATTATCTACCCTTAACGTAAATTTTCCAAATATTAGGTATAGATAAATCAGTCTCGACATTTCATAAAATCACCCGTCATTTAAATTAAATCAATATTTGTTTTAATTCACAGTCATTAATTTTAAACCAGTTAATCTATCTCAATTTATTTTTCAGAAAGTGATATTTTATTTTGGAAATATATTTTAATAAAAAGAATTATGCTGTGTTGACAGATTTCTCAACATTGTCTATTTTAGCAATTAGAAAATAATTCCAATAAATTTAAATTCGTTACAGAAAGTTTAAAAATATTATGCTTATTGCAAATATTAGATTAAATATATTAGCTTGCAATTAAAAGTACAATATTAGCTTTAAGTATCTCTTTTTTGTTAGAGAGTAACTACTTATAAGCGTTATATTTAACTGGGTACACATGTTTGAGTTTTATTCCAATTATTTTTTATTTTCTTAAACAGTGAAGTAAAACTTCTCAGTTTTGGCTCCCTGATTGTTATTATGTTTTAATTTGACCAATTCAGTGTCTACGGCTTTATAGATTATTTGAAGCTATATGTTTTTAGATTGTAATAATTTCTTATAGAGATGATAATGATTTAGTGATACATGAGGAGAAGAGATGAATTCATACTATTCCCAAGGTTATTTCCGCTTAAGTGAATATAACTATCCCGATTGGAATTGAAAACTGTTCCTTCGATTAATCATTCCGAGCAGTTATCATTACACTACTCGCACCTCCAAGCTTACAGCGCCTGGTATTCTCAAGCTGTCATCCATCTAGATATTGACCAGGCTCGACGTATTTTAACTTCAGTGATCGTACGGGAACAGGCGTTTGAACTTGGTTATAAGCACTTACTTATTAATTTCTCTGTTTTAAGAAACAAAAATAAACAAACAGATATAGCTACTCAAAAAACTGTATCCACTAATAATGTTCTTAGTAACAAGGACTGTGTTTCATATACATTTTTAAGGTGTTTTTTTTTTGTTTGTTTGTTTTCTTTTCTCATATGTAAGGCAAAATTTGAATTTGGTGTCTTCCTGATTATGTAGAAAATAGTAGAATAAAAAGGTAATTTCAAATCTCGTATTGGAATCTGATTGGACAACATAATTTATAAAAAAGAAATGAAGAACTAAAGGTTATCAATGGCAAATAAGAAAACAGAAGCAAATTGTTTAAATGTGCCTCACGGACGATCCAATAAACCAAACGAAATATTAGTGATTAAGCAAGCAAGATATGGTAAAAATGTCGGAGCCTTTCCTATAAAGAAGACATTCTGAAGAACTCGTGAATACAAAAATGAATTTGACGTTTATGTTTTTTGTTATACTTTGGATGGCTTTTAGAGGATCATCTTTGTCAATGATTCCTCGCCTGTTAAGAAGGGACTTGTGCAACAGGTTTTTACCTAACCGTTATCTAGAGGCTGATCGTAACGAAAATAAAACCATCAGTAGCAATGTAGAATGACATACATTATATTAATATGGAAGACAAATTACTTCCTAACAGGGAGATCCTTGAATGTAGTTATTAACGACCAGTCCCCCGAGACATTAGTGGTTAACGCAGACGTCCGCTACGGGTCACTTCTCGGAACAACCCTTTTTTAATTTACATAAATGATCTACCTAAAAATATACTCAAATCATTTGTAAACATTTAATGATGATACGTCTATATACTGTCGCACCTCTAAAAGCCTTGCCGATCATAGATTGGCAGCTGACTTCTCTCGCGATCTAATACTAATTTCCCAGTGGGTGGGGGGAAACTGGCTGGTTACAGTGATTTCAAAACGTCTAAAACTAACTGGTTACATTCCATCACCGCCTATCATACCCCGAACTACCGCCAGTCAAGATGAACGGATGTCCCCTCGAGGAGGCCCCGTACCTCGAGAGGATATTGGGCCTCAAACTTACACCGGACCTCAAGTGGGATTCCTATATATAAGATCGACCGCTAAAGATGCAGGTAAAATGATCGGCTCTCTGTAGCGCTCCAGTAACTACCAGAATCCTCATACTATCCTCTACCTTTATAAAAGCCCGATAAGGACGAACATTGAGTAATTTTGCCATATCTGGGAAGGACCTGCTCAGATCTCACTTTCCAGTCTTGATAGAGTTAAAAAAACTGGAAAATACTTATTTTCCACCCTCCATCGTCCCTCTCACAGGCGGGATGTGACGAGTCGCTCATTGCTCTATCGCTAATACCATGGGCATTGTCGGACGACCTGCATCATCTGGTTCCACCAGGTTAGACCTTCACGGCTAGAACGCGCCATGCCACTTATATAGTAACAAGCCCCTCCTCATCCTTCAGTTCCACTCAAAGAGCTTCCTGCAAACCACTGCTCATGGAATAGTTTTTTCCGCGATCACTACAAACTTAACCTGCTCAGGTCTATCTATAATCAACCGTTATTTTCCCCTCCTATCCATATAAACTATCCTTCATCGTAACCCTCTGCTTCGAGTGGCACCGGGGACTTGTACAGGGTGAACTTTACTGTAAAAAAACCGGAAAAATGTCAAACTAAAAAGCCGGAAAAATGCCAAACGAAAAAAAGAAATGCTAAACATAAAATTTCTGTGAGATTAAGAATCAAGATGAATAATTCTTAGCGACGGATACAAAATCCTATATTCACGTAGAGAGAAAATTAAAAGAGAAGTGGGACATATATTAAATAAATGAAGATATATAGCTATGGATTTATTATATACGCCAGAAAAAAATTAAGATACATTTTTTTTTAAATCGGATTCACCCCAAACAAGGCAGTAAAGCCACTAAGACACAACGAGTTACAGGGTGTGGAAGAATTAGGAACAGAAACATTAATAATGAGCGGGAAGCGCAAAGAGTAATTAGTAGAGAGCAATTGCAATTATTTTTTTTTTCAATTGTTTGGAAAGCATGAAGCCAGAAGGGAGTAACACAAGTGAGAAGTGCAAGAGAAGAAACGCTTAGCATAGAATTTACGATTACATCTAGTAAGCTAAACTGTAATTTGATGAGATCTCGACTTCAGTTAAGTACTGCACTTAAATTCAAAAACTCTAGGTACCATAGCAAAGAGTTTATCCGAACAATTACCATGAAAGTATTTGTAGAAAAGACATAGACAATTAAACTTACGGCGAGGGAAAGTGACTGAAGGCGAGCTGCCAGATCAGGACCAATAACATTACTGATTCTTTGCATCTTATCAAGGAGCTCAAGGTAAATAACAGGGGAACCGAACCATATGTCGCAGTAATATTCTAAGCATGGATGAATGGTAGAAATATAGATATGCAAGATAGATTCTAGAGAGAAAAATTGTCTCGCACGACGCATTGAACCATCTTTCATAACAATGGTGTTATAGCTGTTTCATATAACACTAAACGTTACTCAGTGCAAATCACAATTTATTATCTTCATTAAATGCGATCTTAGTGCAAAAGTAGAAAAGGAAGTAAACAGTGAAATAGGACTTAGATTAAAGCAACCAGAAAAAATTGTAATTAACGGTTTCCTTATGTAGTATTCATTAACCAAATTATGTTTTTCTTCGCTCTCTGGCCATCGGGATGGGATCAAAGTCTATTAAATATTTTCCTTATATATTTTTCATTTGAGGTCTGTTCTTATTTATAATGGTAAATGTATATGTTCGCATTTATAAAATTAATATTAGCTGTTTCCTTTTGTCAAAATATTCGGCAGTCATTAATTGAGCAGCCAGTGCTATTTTCTATTGAAATTTACAAAATCTTTCTATGAAAAATTTTTTCAGAAAAATAGGTTTCTCAAGTCCTATAACTGTTATTACTCTTTCCAGTAAAGATGGATGAAATTTTTACCAGGCTTCACCCAATACGAAACCTAACATAAACTTAAAGTAGTGATTTACTGTATTGTCTTATATTGACGTAGAAGAAGTATAATTTATGAAGTTATGTAAGAAAAATAATGCTTAGCCCTAGATATGCAGAGGTTGAAATTGTAGTGATCAGGAGAAAATTCTTCTGGGAGTCTTTTCCATAAAACAGCAGTTCTTGACATGTTTTTTTTCGATTGGAACTTCCTTCTTACTTCTTACTGATAAAATACAAAGGGAATGAGGATAATTAATCCCCGTGTACGTGACTTGGTGGGTCCCAAATGACCATAGACATAGCGATAGAATAGCGAGAGGAGTCAAATAATCTATGTTAGGTTTGATCTGTCAAATTAGAGTATGGCAGAAGTAGACAGATATCTACTAGAGCGGTACGGAACCGACAATTTTCCCAGTATTTTCAGTAATGAATTTTATATATGTTCCACTTCAGGTCTGTGATGAGATTGAACCCAATAGAGATTCAAGACAAGGAACATCTTTTAGAGATATTATATATATATATATATATATATATATATATATATATATATATATATATATATATATATATATATATATATATATATATATATATCCCAACCGGAGGTCAGTGGTGAGCTTGAACCAAATAAAGATTCAAGGCAAGGATTATCTTTAAGAGATCTTATATATGTTCCAGTTGAGGTCGGTGGTGATCTTGAACCCAATGGCGATTCAAGACAAGGATCATCTTTGAGTGATCTTATATATGTTCCATTTGATGTCTGTCGTGAGCGTCAATCCAATAGGGATTCAAATCAAGGATCATTCTTGAGAGATCACCCATTAATCATGATAATCAAATGTTCACCGTCTGCACGATGATGGTGGAACGTTAATAATTTGATTTTGAATGTAACAAGCCGGTCCGTCCTCACATTGAGATACCATGGCTAGGTTAGAGAAAGGATCAGCTGTTCATAATATTCGACTTCATAAATGAAATCTAATATTCAGATCTTAGGTAACATCAGCACTCGTGTAGATGCAACTCTAGCAGTTATTTTTTCAACTTTTATACGATGTTGAAATCGATAAAAAGTGAACTAATCCTATAAATTTATAATCGTAGTGAAATACAAGAAGATCTGTGAAACTTCATAGCAATGTGAAAGAAGCCAGGTGCAAATGAGAGAGAACTCTATTTGACATTTACCTTAATAAACCACAGAACTTTCGGTTATAAATAGGATGCCAATGAAAACTAATAGCAGAATCAAACCAGAAATAAGGCAAGAACTATATGTCTATATGTAAGACAAAAGAGCAAGAACTGTAATAACTGAATGTCATCAAAGTGGGCAATAAAAATTAAAATAACTTATACATATCTTTCTTATATCATCCAATATCATCAAGTACAACAATATCATCAAGTACAACACAAAAACCTTGTTAACTTGCTAAGAAATCTTGATTTATATGAGGTAGATGTTAACTTAATATCTCACTGGAATAAACCGCCTATATACTTATTGAAAACGAGTTGATAAAGTATAAAATTCAGGAAAAGGATACGACTGAAGATTTAACCCCAAAAAACGAACAAATATATTAACAATAAAATAGATTTTCTGAAATTTAAAATGAGTATAAAAAATATATATATTAATGCTTTAAAAGCGGACATTTTAAAAGTATATATAAATACATTCCAAACTATACATAACAAAGAAGAGGAAGAGCAAAGAGGAGAATCATTCACCGTAAAATGGTGGAACGCAAAATAAGTACAGCAAAAAAAACAAAAAAAAAACAAGAAAAAACAAACAAAAAACAGGCTAAGAATTTTCAATTCTCGTTGTTCAGAGCCAATCAAGAAAAGAAAAACAATATTTTTCTTTTAAATTTTTTTTATCTTTAGTTTTCTCCTCCTTTAGTTAAGATGCTTTGTATATATTTATATGTACTTTTAAAATGTCCATTTTTAACGCCATAATAAAATTTCGTACTCCCATATATTATTAAGAGATAGGAAAATTGCGTCTGAAACAAAGAAAAGTGTACTGAATATTGATGTAATACCTATCCTCTTATATAGTAGTGAATGTCAGAATCAAATGGACAGCGATGTTTTTCTAGAGGCGGATGCTGATGCTGAACTCTCATGATTAAAAAGACAGTTGAAATTATGTGCCTCATGATGAAGATATAAAGCTTGGAGATTTCAACACTCAAAGGGAAAAGCGAATGAAAGCACAGCAGAATGAAGCATTTGGTTATCTTCCTAATGAATCTGTGTGAAGGAATTGATAAGTGGGGACACATGGCAAATGGTAAATTGTCATGCTACAAAGAATATCCAGTTGTAGAGAGCCATGATTGCCTACGTCTTGAAGGGAAACAACACATAAAATTGATCCTTTCAATTAAATCAGGATCAAAATTATAATGCCTTTTTGGAAATATATAAAGAATGATACGCGTGATATTGAACAATTCAATATCTGCTAATGGCAAAACCAGTAGAAATAGTTAGTAATTATATTAATTTTGAATTGATTACAGGCTTTTGGGAAAATCAAGGGGGTATTACCTTTTGTTATGATTCTGTTGATATATTCAGTAATTGATTTTTGAAAAGTTAAGAAGTAAAAGAGAAATAAAAAAATCAACACATTGTGGCCTTCTTCATTAGGGGACACGTGTCTACATTGGAAAACAGTGTTCGTCTAAATTGAGTAAAATAATGCCACATGTTCTTTCCAGTATATTCTACTAGTTCTCTCCATACATTCATCTGTCTATTTCTATCATATTCAGCAAACATTTCTCTTCCTTGCATTTACTTTCTTTCTCTCTATCTATCTATCTATCTATATATATATATAGAAATAGTAGAAATCGAAAATACAATTTTTATGATCATTAAATATTTTTGAATATATATATATATATATATATATATATATATATATATATATATATATATATATATATATATGTATTCAAAAATATTTAATGATCATCATTGTAACCCGAATATAAGAGAGTTGTCGGGACCGGAGAAGTATCTTATATCCGGGTTTCTCTTATATCCGGGTTTGATCTATTTTGTTTAGGTAAGTATGGCTCTAATTTGGGACCAGATAAAATCTCACTTATATCAGGGTTTCTCTCATATCCAGGTTTCTCTTATATCCGGGTCTCTTATAACCGGGTTACACTGTAATTTTATTTTCGATTTCTACTATAGTCACGCTACCTAACTACATTTAATGATATGTTTTTTCTAACTCCCATAAAAACACTAGCGTTACATGGACGATGTTCTTAGTGTGTGGACTGTATTTAACTAGACAGTTTTTTGTGTTTCTCTTAAAGTGGGATTTCCAGGGATTTTTCAATGTGTTTTGTGCTCATCTTTTACCACTGCAAGTCAACAAACAATAACTGGTACTATTCTTGTTTTCAATTTCCACATTTTTTCTACTTCAATATCCAGGTCTTTATATATTTTGGTGATTTTTAAAATTCCTTTGATGCCATGTTACAATCCGTTGGGCAAGACATCAATGAGTAGGCAATTTTTACTTTTCGGTTTTTGACAATTATGTCCGGCCTATTTGATTCAAATTTCCTGCCTGTAAAGATGGTTTAATACCATAGAAATGTGATGTCTTCTATTTCTGTAACTGGTGCTGTTTGATGTTCATACCAGTTTTTGTTAACATCTTTACCAAAGTATCAGCTCATTGTTCAGTGTAAATACTGCACCACACAATCGTGACAATTTTTATATTCATTTGGTGCAAGCACATATACTGCAAAAATAAAGCCTTCCGTGTCAGCTTTTAATCCAGATGCTCATAACCATCGACGGCTGATAAATTTATCAACATCAGCTTTCTTAGCATATTCTAGATATTGGCTATGCATAGGTTTGTCTTGCCAACGTGTTTCATCTCTTCGAGATCTTTACCATTGACTTTCTTTTTTTATAATTATTGCCGCAACAGTTGTTTCTTGAGTCCTGATTTAGTTTTCTACAGAATCTACTAAATGTAAATCTTGTTTTTATTTACAACCTTCTTTCATGATTGAATATTTTTTCTTTCTGTTTTCGTGTTGTTTGACTGATTGTATTACCCAATTTTTTGTCGCTTTTATGTATATAGGTGTTGTCTTGTATAACAATTCTATATGAATGAGACCTCTTCCCCCTTCTTTACGTGATATGTATAGACAGTCCGCATCAGCCTTTGTATGTGTTATGTTTAGAAAGAAGCTTTTATGTCCCACAACCAATTTCTCTGATGTCATTTAGAGTCCAGTTCAAGATGTTGAAATTATATTGAACCACTGGCATGGTAAGGTTATTAATGGTCCTAATTCTGATCTGAGAATTCAATTCAGTCGCACCCTTCTATAGTCTTTTCGAACTACTTCTTTAATTCTTTCATCGTGAATCCCTTTACCCTCATTTGCACCAAGGCACTCATGTGCTTCTTCTTGCTCTAAATCACTGATTCTTAACAAGGCTCTAAGCTAATAAAGGAGTTTTATTTTTATAGTAACCCACATAAAATTGCCTTCTTCTTCTTCTTCTTCTAATTATTATTATTATTATTATTATTATTATTATTATTATTATTATTATTATTATTATTATTATTTTATTTCTTTACGTTTCTGATGTATACTCATTTATTTCCGGTCAGAAATAGCATCATGACATTTTCCACTGAGCAGTTTTGAAACAAAAAACAACACGTATTTTACTTAGATAAAGACCTTCGTAAGGTATGGGATGTACATGTGAGTACTATAATTTTTAAGGCATAGGCTACCAGGGATTCATTCAATGAGTTTAGTGGAATATTTTCCAATCAATCTGAGGGCTCCAAGTACATCAGGAATTGTGAATGTTCTCATGCGCCATATTTCTGAGATTTCAATTTCAATATCCTTTTATTTTGATAGACTTTTGAAGAGCTTCAAAGATACATTTGCTTGGACTGCCATATCAATAAAGAGTCACATTTTGTCTCTAATCACGATGCCAGTGCAATTTAGCTTTGATTGTTCTGTATGTGTGTATTGTAAATTCACATAAAATTGTTACTGGTCCTATCTCCTTAACTGGGCCTTTGTGGTGTTCATACTTATTTCATGCCGTTTCCTTTCCGTAACTGTTTTCCTGTGTAGATATTGGTCCACTCTGTTGTGCCGTGATTTATTTTCATTGGGTGCCAATACCACGCAACCTGATACGAGATACTTATTTTTTTCTAGACATTTATCACAGAATCTGCATGTTGATCTAACACAATATTTTAGTATGTATGCTTGGTAATTTCTAGTTAACAAGCATTGGTCCTGTGGAGCAAGAATAAAACCTTCGGTTTCAGCCTTTAAACCTGCATTATGTAGCCACTGATGCGTACGGGGTTTGTCTGCATCAGCTTGTTTGGTACGGGCAGAGTATTGACCGTGAAGCGGTTTATCTTGCCATCATTTCTGCATCAGGTCTGTTGCATTTGCTTTTGCTTTCCTTTTTAAGTATTTTGCAGCTTCATGCTTTTATGCTTTACTTGTATTTCTTCATCCACTTGAAACGCCATTTTGAACTTCTTGGATTTCTTTGTTACTGAATAAAGTCGCTTACTACTTCCATGTTCTTTGATACAGATCGGCATCCAGTCTTCTGTAGTTTCTAGGTATCTGTGAAAGCAAATATTTATAGTTTTGTAGGACAGTTCTAGTTGAACTAATCTTCTACCTGCTTCGGATCTTGGCACAAACAGACGATTAATATCAGCTTTGGGATGATGCATGCGGTGACAGGTTTTCTCGTTTTGGCGTCATTTCTGTTAAGTCCAGCTTCGTTCCTGTTAAGAATTGTTGAAACTGTATTGCACTATCAGGTGTTTCTGGCTGATATTCTGTTTTTGAATTCAGCTCGGTATTTAGTACTAGACCCACCCGCTTTTGGCTATACTGTATTCCATCTCTTTCGCTAATCACTAAGTAAGTATAGGCTTCTTCTTGTTCCAGTACCCTAAAATTTGGGCATAATGTAGATTTATTGAGTGTGTTGTCGTAAGTGTGCCTTTGTTGAATGTTATTTTTTGCACATTTATCTAATCGGAAATCTATACGGCTAACATCATTGAAACAATTAACAATATTATCGTCTTTGTCAAAGAGTTTGATATCTTCCATGCAGAATAGGTAATTAAACAATTATTATTATTATTATTATTATTATTATTATACATTGTAGTTTTCTTCTTTGAGACACAAAAATAAGCAAACATGCATACACGCATATATATATATATATATATATATATATATATATATATATATATATATATACATATATGTGTGTGTGTGTGTGTATGTGTGTGTGTGTGTTGTGGATTCCGAGATGAATTCGGTCTCCAAGGAATGACAAACGCAATAATTAAATATAAGAAATAAAATGTATTTACACAATCATACAAAGAGTAATACTGTTAGTAAGTCCAGGAACGTGGTTAGTAGCAAATACAGATAGATATATATACAGTCTCGAAGTAGGACTTCCTTAGAGTCTACGTGCTTGTAAGTGACTTCAACAAGAGGTTACCTCACACTATCTCCGTTCGTATATTCTCCGACTACCGACCATCGACTACGACTGCCGACTAATACCACACTCACTGACTGGGTATTTAACGGCAGCAGTCCAGGTACACTTGGTAGAGTCCGCTTATATAAAACAAAGTGTGGACCCTATAACACCCCCTCCTTAGATCACTTTTTGGCGGGGAGTTAATATTTTTTGGTTCCGGCTTATTTTTAATTCCATTTAGGAAAAAAATCACACTTTTCTCCTTTTACTTTGAAGCCGAAGTCCTGAAGTCTTCTAAAAACTTCTTTTATGTGTGATGTGTGCTCTTCAACATTGTGGCTCATAATTCGAATATCATCCAGTTAAGCAGTCGCGAATTTCTGGCCCGTGAGCATTGTGTCCATCGTTTGCTGAAAATTTGCAGGTGCAACTTTTATTCCAAATGGTAGCCTGTTGAACTTGTACATCCCTTTGTGCGTATTAATGAAAAGGATTTTCGTACTCTCTTCTTGTACTCGGATTTGTAGATAATCCTCACTAAGATCTATTTTTGAAAATATCTTACCGCCGTTGAGCTTTGTAAGTACCTCCTCCGGGTTCGGTAGTGGGTAATGGTGGTCTTTTATTGCCTTGTTGAGTCCCGTCGAAACATCTGCGCATACGCGAATTTCTCCTGACTTCTTTTTTACGTAAACCACCGGTGCATCCCACTCACTAAACTCTGTTTTAGATAGAATCCCAGTTTGATCAAGTCTCTCCAGTTCTTTGTCTATTTTTTCTATAGTAGCAAACGGTACATTTCGCTTCTTTTCAAAAATTGTTTGGACGTTTTCTTTTAATTCTATTTTCGTCTTAAATTTGTTGCATCGTCCGAACCCGCTTGAAAATACCTCTGGAAATTGATTATATAATTCCTCCTTCAATTTTATAGTATCTGATGGTTCAACCTCTAACTTTTTGAAAAACGAGTTTATAGGTAGATCCCAAACGTTGAATTTCTGCATCCAGTTGATACCTACTAAATTTTCAGTATCTTTCATGACGTATATCTTAAGTTTCTTTTGTTTTGCCGTGAAATTTAAAATTCACGATTATTTCTCCATCAAATTTTATTCGTTTGCCTGTAACTGATTTGGTAATTTTTTGAGTGTGTAACATGGTAGGTCTGTTGAGTTTTTTCCATGTCTGTAAGTTGATTATCGTGAGGTCGGAACCCGAATCCAGTCGTAATTTAATCTTTTTGTTTAAAATTTCCAGTTCCACATATTTACTTACGTTGGTGTTGTCATCATTATGCATCCTTGTAGCTCTTATTCTATTAGTATCTTTTCTATTTCTACATTGGGATGCCTTGTGACCTTTTTTTCCACATTCATGACAGTTTTCATATCTGAAGCGGCAATCCTTGTTCCAATGTAATCCTCCACATCGATAACATGCTGATGGAGGGGGCTTATATTTGTTTCGATATTCGTCATAATTTTTCCTGTATGTTGTACTTTTTCTCTTATCATAAAATTTTATTTTTCTTTCCGGGGAGGGTGAGAATCTTTTTTCATTGTCGTAAAATTTTAGTTTTCTTTCCGGGGAGGGTGAAGAACGTAGACTTTTGTTTAACTTACGTATATGAGAAACAGCTGATTATTTAATGTCCTTTGCGTCTTTCTTTATGCTTAAACATCTCTGGCAATCTTCCGATAATTGCTGTAATGTTAGACCCAGTTCATTTTGTAATTTTGCAAGCATTCTTCTACGCATTTCGCTATCTTTTGTAGAAACTAGCACTTGAAAAAAAATGAGACATTTGAAATTGTCCGGTGTTAATTTCGCTTACTTGAAGTCGTCACAATGTTTATTTACGATTGCGGCAAACGTGGAATAATCCACATTATCGCTCTTTACCAGGTTAAGGCATTTCCACCTCCTATGGAAGAGTGATGTTTTGGGGTCGAAGAGTTCTTTAACACATGTCACTGATTCGTCAAATGTTAATACGTTCGTCTTTTTTGACAAGGTATAATCCACGAACTTCGTATATTCTTCAGTTCTTAATTTTCTAAGCAATAGACGTAGCTTTTTTGCTTCTGTCCAATTTTGACAGTCTATGTTAAAGATGTCTTCATGTCTTCTGAAGTAATCTCCAAAATTTTTGTCCTCATCTAGAGAATATTTGAAAATCTCTATGGTATTCCACACTGCGTCTTGCGAAAATGTTCCATCTTTTTCCATATCTAATTGCTTGTTGCCCGCTACTTTCAATATTAGTTCCTGGAGATCTGTTTGCCTTTCTTGATTTTCTTTTTGCCTTTGTAATATTTGTTTTTGCCATTTTTCTTGTAGCTCTAACTGTTGATCATTTTGGTATTTTTGCATTTGTAATTGCTGCTCATTTTGGTGTTTTATCAGTTCTACCAACATATTTTTAAAAACTTCCATGATAACTCAATTTTATGTAATTGTTTGTCGCTAATTGTTGATTTTTTCTTTACCGCTTGGGTTCGAATCTTCGTCGCCAGTTTGTTTGTTGGACGACGAGGGAATATTTTTCTTCTGTTGATTTGTTTTCCGCGTGTGTTAGAATATTCTTCGCCAAGATGTTATGGTTAGGCGTACGAAAAGTTTTTCTTTCCCCGTGTGAGTTTCGAATCCTCGTTCGCCTAGTTGTTGTGTGACGACGAGGGAATATTTTTCTTTTGTTGCTTTCCGCGTGAGTTCGAATCCTTGTCGCCAAGTTGTTGTGGATTCCGAGATGCATTCGGTCTCCAATGAATTACAAACGCAATAATTAAATATAAGAAATAAAATGTATTTACACAATCATACAAAGAGTAATACTGTTAGTAAGTCCAGGAACGTGGTTAGTAGCAAATACAGACAGATAGATATAGTCTCGAAGAAGGACTTCCTTAGAGTCTACGGTCTTGTAACTGACTTCTACAAGAGGTTATCTCACACTATCTCCGTTCGTATATTCTCCGACTACCGACCATCGACTACGACTGCCGACTACTACCACACTCACTGACTGTAACTCTGGGTATTTAACGGCAGCAGTCCAGGTACACTTGGTAGAGTCCACTTATATGAAAAAGTGGTGGAACCCATAACAATATATATATATATATATATATATATATATAATAGTAATAATCTCATAAATATAAGAAATAATACTGGTTTGGAAAACCCTGGGTGCCTTGGTATGTAAATAAACAGACCAATACGCAAGGGGAAAAAAGTACAAAAAAAAGAAAGAACAGAGAACATATACGTCAGCCGAAGACAATCGTCTAGCATCCAAGTTTAGAGTCCAAAGAAAAAAAACCTGATACGGGTAAGTAAAATAACTAAGTAAAGTGCTTAATACGCTAAGAAGAGCAAATCTAATTAAACCTAAAGAGCCGTATGAACCCACCAAGGTTTCACCTACGCGGATCGTCAGGGAATACACATTCTTGGTAGGTTTATCTGGCTGTATAGGTTTAATTATATATATATATATATATATATATATATATATATATATATATATATATATATATGTATGTGTGTGTGTGTGTGTGTGTGTGTGTGTATGTATATATAAATATATATAGTAATTTAAATTTGAATGTTATTTTTAATCGATACTCCTATTTGAGTAGACGCTCTGTTTATTTATTAAGCATCATATATATTTATTTTCATCTATCGGCTTGATTATTCAAGAAATCTTATTAGAAAAAATCTATTTTTTCTACAATTCTTCCATTCTTGAACGTTACTTTAGTACATTTATCGAACCCGAAATCCATACCTATTTCTTCACTAGGTATTATTATTATTATTATTATTATTATTATTATTATTATTGTTGTTGTTGTTGTTGTTGTTGTTGTTATTATTATTGTTAATGTTCCATACACATTTCATTCCGGGTCCAAACCAGAGACTTAATATCACAAATGTTTTCATTTAATTTTCTACTGATCATATTCATATCTGTAAAAAAAAAAAAAAAAATGTTTGCTCTCACATATTTTACATAGATATATCTCTTCGTAATGTGTGAATTGTACTTGTTAGGACAATACATTTCTTTAAGGCATAGGCTCATCGGGATTCCTTTACTGAGGCTATCGGACTATTTTCCAATCAATCCGCGGGCTCCAACTACAAGTGGAATAATTTATCTGCTACATTTTTGAGATTTACATTTTTTCCACATATTACATTCTAATTAACTTAATAAATATATTATAGACTAGTTAGATGTTGAAAGTACCTTTGCTGGTTTTCCTTTTGAAAAAATCATAGAAATCGTAATAAAATAAGCTTAAACTCACGCCTTCTAATATGAGACGAAATATTTTACGTAAACTCCGATTGCCTTGCACCGCACAGGTACAATTTTCGATCACTATGGTAACATTTGCACACAGACTAACGACGTAGCGATGGGCTCGGCTATGAGTTCTTCTTCATCTAATTTCTACCTGAATAATATAGAAAACAAGGGTTTCAGTAATTTCAACAAACCATTAGTATATGCCAGATATACTGACGACAATTTCATATTAACGAAAAAATGGTTAATTAACAGTTTTAAAGAAAGTTTTGAATGTTATTCAGTTCTACAATTCATGAAATCAACATTAAAACACTCCTTTACTGGGTGGCCTAGCAGATCCTAATAGTGATGATTTTATCACTGCAATATATATATATATGAAATAACTATTAAAAGTTCATGTTTTCTTAAAAGTGAGTGTCAACACAGATATAAAATTGGTGTAATAAATAAAAACGATTTATCGTGCGAAAATTATGCCCTTTTCACACATATTTTTATAGAGCATTAAGTAACATAAAACAAACACCTAAATTTCCCAAAGCATGCTTTAAGGAAATTTGTAAATATATATATATATATAGTCAACTAACATGATATAAATTAAAATAAAGACTTCATTAATATTTTAAAATTAATTATTTTTATTAGATGAATCCTAATTATAAACAAGACGAAAATGCTATTAGAATTATAATTTGTCAGTATGTTGTCGTTATTGATTTTAACAAATGTCATAGATTTATTATCTATTATAATAATTTCAAAACTTTTAATCTAATATTTAGAAATAATTCATCATTTCAAAAAACTACTCTATGTAAAAATAATTTTCATTTATGAATTCGTATGTAATTTACGGATTCTTTCTCCAACACTAACAATCAACAAACAATCGTTAAATTCTTACATTAGCTACACATGCAAAACACTCTCTCGTAGCTTGACTTAGCATTTGTCAAAATCTATTCTAATTCGTGCGCATATAGTCAGCATATAATAAGTATGCACAATAATATTAACATATGACACACTTTTATTTAGTACACAGTGCAAAGAAAGACTAACAATTTTCGACGCTTTTTAAAAGAGAAGCAGTCAAGGCATATTTTCTTCAAGGGAATCGTATAATGAAGTGTGCTTAAAGCAATAAACATACAATTTCTAGGTTGACCGTTTAAATGACGTCAATCTAAGTGACTTGAAATTGGTTCTAACAAACATGTGAACGCCAGAAGTAAACAAAAAGCGTCGAATAAATAAGTACAAAGCACAATCCTTGAAAATGAATGTTATAACATTAGAAAGTACCCAGAAAATAATATAAAATCAATATAAGTATTAACTTTAGCAAACGGACACATAACATAAACAAACCAATTCGGAAATTTTGGAAAAAAATTATTAAAAATTGATCGACAGAATTTGTCGATATTATTTAACCATACATGTTTGAAAAACATTGCTGCGAAATACACCTTATATATATATATATATATATATATATATATATATATATATATATATATATATATATATATATATATATATATATATATATATATATATAAAAATAAATAAATAAATAAAAAAAAGTAATTCATCGAGTCTGAAAGAAACCTCAATAGAATGCAGAAAGCACTGGACGGCCGTTTCTTCCTATATTTGGGACTCATCAGCAGTGCGCATCCACTACCGAGAATTGAAACCCTTACAGTTAGGTTGTCAAGCAAACATCATACTATTTGCAATCCCATTGGTATGATCTTTGCTTGACAACCTAACTGTCAGGGTTTCAATTCTCGGTAGTGGATGCGCAGTGATGATGAGTCCCAAATATAAGAAGAAACGGCCGTTTAAGTAACGAAAATCTTGCTAATCCATATGCATTACCTGAAGAAGGAAGAAATCCTGAGAGCTCAATATTAAGTCAGAGCGAATAATTTAATTTAAAGAAAAATAGACCACTTTAAGGATCAATTTGTTATAATTTATTTCATCAGAGAAAAAATAAAATTCTCTGGTGAATTAAATTATAACAAATTGAGCCTTAAAGTGGTCAGTTTTTGTTTAAATTAATACATACATACATACAGACACACACATATATATATATATATATATATATATATATATATATATATATATATATATATATATATATATATATATATATATATATGTTTTACTCGCGTGGATAGTTGCATACGTTTGCTCAAGCTGGGATGTGTTTCTTTAACACCTACAGTAGGAAAATGTGCTTTAAAAAGCAGGCCTTAAGTAAAGTTTATTGGAGAGTCCAGACTTTGAAGTAATCGGTAGATGAACGCCTGCACGATCAAAGCCTCGGTCACAATGACTTGTGACTTCGTGCTAGCACAAACATCAACTGTTTCTGAATAGTTTAATCTTCCCGTCTCAAGATTGTATCAATTCCTGTTATTATTTTTCAGGAATTCCTGAATTTTGCCGCAAACTGGGATCATCTCCACATGTCGATATTATCAGTAATTCAACTCCGTTACAAATCAGCTATAGTGAGATTTGAACCCGTGTTTCATGGCCTAACACTATAACCGCGTGGATATAAATGTTACACTGTTGAACTCGGCAACACATATTCTTTTAAATATATATTATAAAATAGAACATCAAGAAACTTCTAATTGCCATGTTCCTTAAGACTGTCGGCGATTATGGCTCTTTACAATTTCCCATGCTTTGTAGCTCGTAGTGAATTCAGTATTTTTATCTGTTCTGCCATCCATTTACAGAAGCTTGTTAGGTAGGTTATGAGCTTTTTTACTCTCTCCTCATGACATTCAATCTGTCCTGTAACTACCGGATCTTCCAAACCATCTTTCCTCAATAAGTACCCTGGAATCGTCAACAACCTCATTCTGATGTTCAGTTCATGGTATACTCAGAATTCTTCGGTAGAACCAGATTTCTATCAAGTTTTTTCTTCTTTATATGTACGAAGATTGCCTCGTACTCACTCTCACATGGGAATACTGGTATTACATTTCTGTTCCAAAAATGGTAGGGTTGATTTTAATCGGTTAATTATCTTAAGCATGTGAAATTATATTCCTTGAACTTCTGTGATATGAGATGCGTGTAACAAATTCAAAAGATTTGGCGCTCAAACCTTGCATCCTCCTTTCGAACGCTGACTGAACCTGTCATACTGTATGGATCAGAAACTTGGACATTATCAGTTCGTCTTGAAAGACGACTGGGTGGAACATATACGAATCTACTTACAAAAGTCCAGAAGATCATTTGGAGATCCCATGCATCACTTAACACGATTTACAGAGAAGTGAAACCAATTTTTCTTAAGCTCAAAATAAATCGATTGCAGTCTGCTCTCCACTGACACTGGCATCATTCTGGAGGTGTCCTTTCGTGAAAGTTGGCTTCCCCAGACACTATGGTTCTGGACACAGGGTTAGACATTCGGTAGCTCAATGCAGGACTGAGTAGTGTCGAAAGGGATTGATAATGGAGTTCGGGCCAACCACAGGGAGGACGAAGGATGATGATGATGATGATATGGCTCATCGTTTGGAGATTTTCGAATTCCATCTTGAAAACCTGTTTTGCTGTTAATGATATTTTGAATAGCGAAGGCATTTGTACATTTTGAATAGATAAATAATGTGTCATTGATCGAATTCCGTGCAAGGAAGTATTTCCCCTCTCGACTCATTGGTTAGTCAAAACCACATGCCACCCAGGGTAAGTTGATAAACTACATCCAACAGTAAGGCTTCTGATCAGGATGTTTTGAGTAGTGTCGAACCGCCTCTTAATTAATGATGTTCCCAGGTACAGCCACTGAGCACTTGTTAGGGTCCCAGCTATGAGCAAATAGTGAACCCCCAAACTTGGGTCGAAACACTATGAAAGCGTAAAAATAAGTTTTAAGACAATCTATACATTTCGGGGAAAAAAATTATTACCAGCAATGAATTTTTGAAGGGAAAAATTATTACCAGCATTAAACCCATTGAGGTTGGTATGCCGTGAAACAAACCAAACAAAACAAAACTACATGAATTGAAATGTTGCAAAATTGCAATATTAATAGCCGGCTTCTTTGTTTCTTATATGACATGTTTTTATTGCAGTTTCACTGTTGATTATTTTTTACAATTATGCAATGTCAATCTCACCAGGCATCACATTGTCTTCTATGTAACGCGTCCCTTCACGTTGTTTGGCGATAATGGCCCTACACAATTTCCTGTCCTTTTTAGCTCTTAATATATTTTATCTTTTTGCCATCATTCTCAATTCCTACTCTGTCATCCATTCACTCAAGCTAGCCCGTTAGATTTATGCGTTGCTTTCCTCTGTCTCTCTTAGCTTCAATCTATTCCATGAGAATCTAATTTTCAAAACCCTCTTTCCTAATAATGCGTCCCAGAAATTTCAACCTGATGTTATGGATAATTATGTTATTGTTGTCATTGTCTCTTGAACGTCTTCGTTGTTCTCATTTTCGATCCATGTTATTTTCAGCATTTTTCTGTAGAACCGCACTTCTGTTGTTTCAATTCCTTTCTTCATCTGTGAGGAGATTGCCCAGCATTTAATGGCATATAAATGGACTGACAATAATATCAGTTCAGTACTATTTTTATTGTTTTTTTTTTTATCGATATTTTTCTGTTTCTTAAGATTTTTACACAGCTTTTGGAAGCCATTTGTCGCTATTCCAATGTTTCACTTCCTGTCCTCTTTTAATTCGCTTTTCCTAAAATTTATATTGTTGGAATCTGTTTGATTTCGGTATCCCTTATCTGTAATTTGCATTTTAGGCTTTTCTCCTGCACACAACCGGGAATTCAGTTCTTTAAATAGATTTTTAGTCCTTTCTTCTCGCTTTCCTTCATTACCTTATATTGGAGTTTTTATAGCTCCCTTTCTGTGCCTGCACGAGTATCGTTGTTGATTTGTTAAGTTTATTTCGGCAAAATCGTTTACAACAGGATTCCGTCTTCAGTTACCGGCAAATGCATTGAATCGACATCCACGGAATCATTTCACAACCAGGATCTGCGAACTCATCTCTCACACTATATATGCAAATCATCTCCCTCTCTCTTTCATTATTTATCTCTGTGTAGAGATATTATATCTTTTCGCATATTTACATGCAGAGAATTATAAGTGTAGATAGGTTCAACAAATTATCCAGTTAAAACTCCTCATCTATCTTTTGAACAGGAGTAGATGTAAATTCATTGTTACCTATTTAGTATTGCGTTTCCGGTTCTTTCTAAAGTATTTTAATTCTCTTTCAGAAACAGTATCCCCTTGAATTTTACTGGCATTATCTACTTTCTTAGGGTGAAATGATTAAAGAATTTATTTGAACTCAGAAAAATTCAAGGGACATTCATTTCCAAGAAATAATTATTTTTCTCTAACTTAATTTCCATTTTGTAATTCAACTGTTTTGTTATAAATACGAATATAAAATATCGTTATTATTTTATTTATCCATTAATATGTTATATTTATTTATTTTCAAATAGTAAAGTGATATTTGCTAGCGGACACCTTGTTAAATCAAACTGTTTCCAAATAAAAATTAACTACTGAATCTCCTTAAAGAACTGATGTAATGAATATGCATACACCTAGGTACCCCCTCACAGTAATATGATTGGCTGGTATCAACCATAAATACAGACTGATGTGGAGGTACGGGACGACGCCTATTTGCTACGCCTATTGTCTTCGCCTGTTACCTACGCCTGTTGCCTACCACTACGACGAGGACCAGTGCATTACGGTTACCTGCTAGTTTTTCCTGCACGGTTACAGTAGTCAACAACCACTTTGTTACTTCGGAAAAAATATCCCTTTCCGGGACATATCAAGAAGCTTCATTTTGAGTATTTTGAGAAAAGTAATAACTCAACTATTTATTTCGCTTAACTTCCAAGACCTTTACAAACGAAGTTAAATCCTAGCAGTGAAATGATGACTTACGATTCCCTCTATCAATTCATGTCGAACAAAGTTTTTCGCATTTTCTAGGTTCCCCATACTTGCCAAACATTTTAAAATTCTCAAGTGAATATCACCAAAGAGATCACGCAAGTCTTAACGTGACTGTGTGACGGCATCAATCAAGAAATCACGCACATTACCTATTTTAGATCTAGGCGCGAGAAAATATATTTAAAATGGGGACATTTAAATCTTATTTATGATGTCAGGAACACTAAAAATACATGCAATTGAATTGTCTAAAATTCAGATCGCCCGGAATGCTAGTGTGTCGACACAATCATCAATGTCCATTCTCCTATTGTCCTCTCCACACCATTGCACTGATTTATACACACACACACACAAACAAACATAAACGCATTAAATATATAAATATAAAGAGAGAACAGAATGTTCGATCCTTGCTAAAAGATACATTTTATTCAATACAAATTTCGATGATATAGGTCGGTAGACGTTAATTTCGTAGGTTTTAAAATTTCATACACATGTACTGACTAAAATATTGTTTATAGCAATAATAAATGATTTACAATATCTAAGTGTCAATCAGAAAGAGAGAGATTTTTGGTACACATAATGTCGAAAGTAGGCTTTGAGAATGTATTACTTATATGGCAAACGGAAGGCAAGAAAAACTGTAAGAAAACAGAGAGTAACATAGCTGTTTCAAAAATAGTCTGCAGAACAAAGACTTCTAGCATATGCAGGGATGGTACAATAATTACTAAGTTACTATGGTCAATGTCCAATACTTACTAAGCACAAAAATGAACAGGGAGTTTTTTTGAGAGACATAAACAATCATTTTCTAAAGGAGTATAGTGCATGTAAGAAGTACATTTTCATATGTATATGTATACGTATACATTATATATGTGATTATATATTAGGATCTTTCTGAAAATATTACCTCCTATTTCATTATGTTGTTCCACGGATTCAGAGTAGGATGTTTGTGTGATGGCAGTGTGGACCTGAGAAAATTGCCTGCAAACTATATTTCTTTTTGTATTATTGAATTTTTATTGTTTGGTAAAATGACATCTGTTATAAAAGTTTGATTGAAAAAGAGGTAAGACTTAAGTTATTTCAATCGAAAAAAATCCATGATAATCGATCGACACTAGCTGAACAATTACGGAGAGGAAACAGGGGATGTGAGTACAGCAATGTGATGGATAATGCTCTTCAGCCGGAGTGAGAACGATATATTTCTAAAGGCGTTTTAAATCCTTTCTGCGGGTGTGAAAAGACTGGTATGTACGGAGATAACATAAGTATATACATTTTACTAAAAATCAGATTATAACATCCTAAATAGGTGCCACAATTTCGGTCCGTTATTTGCCATGCACGATATACGCTTAGGCAATCAGGTATCTTTCGATACATGATTAACGAGGCAGATTTTTTCCTGCAGTATGTTGCCATTTTTTCTGCGGTAGACCAGTTGCCATCCAAAGCTATAAAACCTGGTCTGTATTGCTATTTACCCGCAGCTGGGGCGGGGAAGAAAAGGATTCATACCTTTTCCAACGGTATTAGCACGTAATTGAATGTAATGGATTTGACTGGAATTCGAACTCGGCTCTCCGATTCCTCATTCCGAGCCGCTATTACTCCACAGTACCACTTCAGTTTACTCAATATTAAACCTACAAGCAATAAAATGCATCGTCATATATATATATATATATTAATACATGCCTCATTGAGAGTTAAAACGTCTTGTTCCATCGCATAAAAGAAAGCGTCCAGACATTGAGCACCAAATAGTGATGCATTTTTACACACCTCATAGACTACTTGAGACATTTTCCTGTTGTCTAACTGAACGATTAAGACATTAACCTATAATACAAGTTCAAAGGACGAAAGAGTTATTGCCCCTACTGGTCGAGGGTATATATGTAAAAATTCAGATATGACTAAAAATATATGTTTAAAAAGCCAATACAAATAAAAATCAATAGAAAACTTATATTGACCGATGCGTTTCGTCTTCTGATGGACTTTATTAAATCAAATATAAGGATTTTATTTTGCAACAATTATTTATAAACAGCAGTAAAAGTATTTTTTACAAAATTTTAAAATTTCAGAACGCTCGTACATAAGGCTAAGTGAAAGGCAAGGTAAATTATGGGAGATGCAAATTAATGTAAGTAAATGTCTAATAAATGAAATTAAGTAAATGTTTTTGTTGATTTTTTATAGTACAATTATTATTTATTTTAATTTAATTTGAGATTAGTTTATGTATTATATATTTTAAATAATAAAAAGTTTTGAATCTAAACATTTTCTTTTAATTTTTTTAAAAGATTATAGTCATCTGTGTTGAGTTGGGAAATGAGTATTTATTTTAGGAGACATTTAAAAAAAAAATCAAGGCTCAGATTTATATTTCCATAGGATTCACTAGCGACACCACCAAGAAAGTTCCATGGAATTCCAAAAGAAGTTCACATGTCTTCATGTACAACTAAATTTACAAATATATATTTCTTGTATTTAGATATACTTATGGAGTAGGTCTAAATATATTATAATAGTGTACAGAAGACCTTCCCCCGAAAAGAAGAATTATGATTCAATGGTTTAGATAAGGCACGCTTTGGAGACGGAGATCCTTACGACTAATCCAATATACTCCAACAATTACATACAATATTACAGACTTTTATGGATATTATAGTATGCGACTTTCAGAATTAAGTGTAACTTCCCTCGTATTTCAGTGACTATATCTCTGTTGGTAATCATAATTTTTCTGCTTATGTCTTAGCCGGGTCGCCATATTTCGTCATTATTTTCTTGTTTCGAGTTTTATGAAGCGGAATTTGGAAGAAAGAAAAAGATAGACATAAGGAGGTGAAATTAGAATAAATGTAAAGAAGGTAGATGAAAGAAAGTGATTTATTGTAAATGAAAGAAAAAATGAACCAAAAGTAAATAATGCATATAAAAAAATAAAGAAAGAATAAGTCGATGGATGAAAAGTGAGATAAGCGAAAATGCAAAAATTGTTTTGAAAAGGAAGGAATGAAGAAAAAAGAAAGAAAGAAAGAATGAAAGATGCAGATGAAATTTTGAATAAAAGATGGAAATAGAATAAGATAAAAAAGGAGAAAGAAAAACAATACAGAAAAAAAGTTGTGAAAAAAAATTGAAATGGTCCTAAATCCAAACAGAAAATCCAAAAAGAAATAAAAATGAAAATATAAAATAAAACGTATAAATTGAAAGAAAACCAAAAGTGTACAGTAAACCGAAAGAGGAAGAAATAGAATGAAAGAAAGAATAAAAATGAAAAAGGAAGCAAGAATCAGGAGGAATAACGATAGAAGGAAAGAGAAGGCGGAAAGTAATTGCATAAAAAGGCTTAGCAATGACGAAGAAAAAAGAAGGAATTAAAAGAGATTGGTTGAAAAAGTCATAGGAAAGGCCAATAAAAAAGTCAGAAAATCATTTAAATAAAAAATTGGATGAATCTTATGCCTGTATGAGAAAAATATAATAACAGCTAAATTTCAAAAGAATAAGGAGAAAGAGAAATTAAATTAGAAAAGGAATAATTTAAAATGAAATATGAGATTAATTGATCGACTCACAGATGTACTTAGATTTCCATTCTACCTGTGTTTGAGGCTAACGGATATATCACGTTGAAGCACGATCACCGAACTTAAGCAACGTCGAGACCGATCAGTACCTAGATGAGCGACCGCTTCGAATTACTAAATGCGGGTGGTGTAATTGATAACGGCTCGGAATTGCAAATCGGTGAGATGAGTTTCAATTCCAAGCGGGTTCGTTATATTCAATTTCGTACAAATAACATTGGGAAATCTATGAAGCCACTTCTCCCTTCTAACTACAGGTTAATTATTAAGATTTTTATCAGTAAATCAATATAATCTAAAAAAACAATACATTTCACAATGTAAAAATATATTCTGGCTTTAAATAACCTAGAAAAAGTTGAGAAGCTCTAAAAGCAAATCAGTCCAACTATAACACGTTATATTGACGAACGCTCTTATTTATAGGCAAAACTTTGTCTCTCGTGAAATACAAGATACAATGTTTTGGGATAATGGTTAAAAAACCTTTGTCGTGCATGTGATTATTAGTTTGCATTGTAATTGGGCGCAGACCTATTGTAATCTTGTGTCAGATTAAGAAAATCTTAGTGATATGTAATATTGCTTCCAGATTATGGTTGAATGAGCATAATCTTCAATTTTGCAGCCCCGACACAGCTCAAGGACATTTGCATTTCTTTGTGGGTAATGAACTGCTTTCCATCCAACAATCATTTTTCACAGACGAACCGCCACGAGTTTCTCGTTATTCTATTACGATTCTCCTGGCGGGTACCCCGGTGAACTATCTTCAGTTACAGAACCTTTAGGATCCGATTAATTCTCATTCTCTTTATATTCCCATCACTTTTAGCTCTAAGGAATTATTGTCTTCTTGCTATCTCTTCCAATGACTCGTCTGTCAACCATTTACACAATCTCATTAGATAGGCTATTCGATGCTTTCCTCTGTCCATCTTGTCTTCAATATGTCCTGTGAGAGTCATATTCTCCGAGCAGATTTCCTCAATCTGTACACTAAAATAAGCGTCCATTTTGTAGCTATTTTATCTAAACCTTCACCGTTGCTCACGTGTTCAGTCTAGCATCCTTCTGTATAATCACATTTCTGCTGAATCACACCCTTCTTCATCAGTGAGGAGATTGCCCAGCATTCATTACCATATAGGAGGGCTGATATTGTCTATCAATATATCTGAACAAGTAATAAGGAGTGCTAGAGAAAACAACGAAAATTGCAATAAAAGGTCTGGTAAATATGCAATAATAATAACAGAAAAAATGCAATATGAGCATGGATAAAAATGGTTGCTGAGATATTAGTTTTATAAATCCCAAAATTTCATACACAGATGTTCGCAAGGACACATGGCCTAGTGGATAGGTTGATGTGATTCAATGACTGGATCCAGTGGTCACAGCATTGGTGAACCAAAAAAGATTTGTTAAATGAAATAACTGAGATATCAGGAAGAGGTATGAGACGTGGAACTAGAACTATCTACCCGGTTGGAAGAAATAAAGGTTTCGT
>OZ010573.1:135794109-135799109 GCA_963932145.1 Acanthosepion lycidas | reverse complement strand
AATAAAGCTTAATTAGAGAATAGCATGTTCATAATGAATAATCACTATCAGTCATTCATTAAAATGAACAATCCTTTTTTTGGCGGGTCACTTCCTTCCCCAAAACCTAAGCAAAATATTTTGTTTTCATCGTGAACATTAAACAAAGGATCACATTACCACTGCGCAGCCATTAGCACTACATATTGTATTCACAAATGTTTAGTGTTTGGTGTAGTTGACGGTTATACGATATCCATGTACCGAGAGCGGTAATCTCATTCTCCCTCATTTGCTCTTCTCTCTCATCCTATATAACCCCTCTTTTCTTACTTTCCATCACTACTTCTCGCTCCTATAAAATTCTCTATTTTCTATTTCTGTCCGCCGCCTCTCCTCTCTACACATCTTAGACTTATTTTTTTCTCTCTCATATACTCTCTCTCTCAATTCGTTACTATCTCTCACTCTACACTTTTTCTCTCTCTCTTCCTCTTTATGTTTGCTTATTTTCACTCTAGCCTATTGCTCTCTTTCACATTCTTTCTACTTCTTTCTTCTCTATTTCTTAGGTACATATACAAAGACTAACAGACAGAGACACATGTCGGATGTGGAGCTATGGTTAACAAGTTGGCCTCGGAGGTCATTGTTAATGGGCTTTGTTTGATCGTCACAAGCGACGACGGTGACCCAGAGTCAAATATGGCTCAGCCAATAGCCAAAATGGCCGATTACTGACGTGCATTAGTTCGAAGACTGGTGTTGTAAAAAAATGCGGAAATAGCGAACTAAATCCTCACAGTCGGCTGTAATGTGTGCGGCAAGTTCCAGACTATTTCCTTTCTTTTATAAGCTGTCTCCCTTCAGAGGCTGAACGATAACGGCTCTTCACAACATCTGCTTGGCAGCTAAAATCAATATTCACTCATTTCTATTCTTCCATGACCCGTTTTGACATGCTTTCATACGATGTAGTTGGACAGATTACACGCTCTTTTTCTCTACTCCTTCTATTATCCTTTGAGGATGAGCCCCTTTTCTAGAACTCCTTTCCTCATTATCTATCTCAGAAAAGACAATCCTGTCACTGCTTCTATGTCTAAGTGATTATTATCCCAACTTTCCTTAACACTTCCTATTTTTCACACACACGTTTATTCCATGGTAATGTCCGCATTCTTTTGTAGAACCACAGTTTATATCCATATCACGCTGAATCACCGGTACTCATATATACACCAAAGTTAAGCACCGTGACCGCCTAGGAATGCCACATGCCGTAAACATGGATATGCGGGTGGTGTAAATAATAACGACACGGAAATAGAAATGAAGGATCATGTTCCAATTCCAATCGGGTTCGTTATAGTCACTTACGCGCAAAAACAATTGGGAAAGGTATGTGTTATGGTCCAGGTGAGGACCAAGGAAGAACAACACGTCGGAACACAAGAGTAGAAATAACGAAGGTATATTACACGAAATAATAATACAAGATGTGGAAGGTGTTAGTATGACTGTCAGTCTCATTTGGAGTTAAATACTATCGGCTCGACTCGATTCGTCCCTCTCTCTTGAGAGGCGTAGTATACATAGTGTTAAGAAAAGTTCATTCTCTAGTTATAGGTAAGAACCCATGACAGTATGAATCCACCATTTCTCCCCCAACTGTGAAATAAATAGGACTTGTATCAGTAAATCAGTATTTTTTAAAAACTTTTTACCATCTAAAATATTTTGCGGCTTTAAATAACCGCTAAATGTTTGATAATCCGTAAAAATAAAAATGTAGAGTCTCTCGTTAATCTCTGAGAAAATTGTATAGTAGTAGATTAGGCGTGGCCCGTTGGGTAACTGACGGTCCAGGTTATAAAAAAACTAGTTGATTTCAACATTAAAAAATTTGTCTATTTGAATAACGTTGAAATAAAAATACTAACTCTTTAAACAACTCTTATTTTTAAATCTTATTCACTTAAAATAATTTGAAATCTTTCTTTGTCTCATATCTCAACTAGTCCAGCTATATTTTTCTCATGGCTGGTATCACTAACTTTATACTTCCAATTACCTTTCAAATTTCTTCATTTCTCATATACTTAATCCCCAATGTATCCAGCCAACTCCAGTAAAACATTTGTGAGAAATGTATCTACAATTCACCACCATATTGGTTGGCGGATATATGACAGCATCCCAATAAATTTGACTTAGTATTTCAAGTCATTTTCTGTTATTCGCAGTGTGGCAAGAAGTTAATACGGCGAAAAATGTTTTACGAAACAATCTCGTTAAACATCCCGCCTAGCAAAACGCCACTGAATAAAGCTTTATGTATATTTAACACATACAGAGAAACGGCTCAGCCAAATGTGTACAGGTATTCAAATAATGATATATATAGGGTGAGTCAAAATTATGTTAACACTAGTAAGAATGGAATAATTTATTCAGTCTAAACTACTGATGCATCCTGTATTCTGATACGTACACACGCACACACACAAACATATATATATATATATATATATATATATATATATATATCGGACTCATCCGTCGTATTCGATGTATGAGAGTCAAGCAGCTCAGTTCCTAGGAACCAAACCGCACATATGATTTGATTATAGTGGTGAAGGCATTGTGCAGACCCAACCAGACTTTTGAAGGGCTGTACACAGAAACCTGGTGCACTACGTGCCACAAAGTCTCCAAACGACACTCCGCAGGTTTTGAATTTAGTCGTTTGTTCTTCTTCTAGACCAGATGCCATCCAAGGCTATAGAATCCAGTCTGTCCTGCTATTTACCCATAGCTGGAGGGAGAAGAAGATTTTAATATGTATATATATATATATATATATATATATATATATATATATATATATATGCAGCGACACCTTCGACATGGTGTAATGTTTAGAAAGCTTGTCTTGCTAGATCAGTTATGACTGAGTACTATCCTAACTGAGTGCCCGTTAGAAAATAAATATATACATATATATATATATATATATATATATATATATATATATATATATATATATGTGTGTGTGTGTGTGTGTGTGTGTGTGTGTGTGTGTGTGTGCGCGCGAAAGGGAGTGTCAGAAATACTTCTCACATATAACTCCGAGAAATACCTCCCACATAATGGCAAGAAATTAGCTAAAGACACAATTGCTACTTAGATTTGTCCATTATGAGTCAGATAATTATGGGGGGGGGAGAGAACGCACACTGAAATCGGAAGGCCTATTGGGATAGCCAAATATTCATTCCAAATCTAAACAGAGTACTAAGAAAAAGAAAAAAATATAATTAGAATCCAGGAAAAGAGTACTAAACTCTTACGAGATAATTGTCCTGTATGGCAGTGAGTACTGGACAAACTCGTCAAAGATGAAGTAGAGGCGGGAAACAACAGAAATGTGGTTCTGTAGATGGATGCTGAGGAGACAATGGGTCGAACATGTGTAAACAAAGAAGTTTTTGAGAAAATGGAAACAAAAGAAACTTATACTTAATATCAGGAAGAGCCATTTGATGTTTCTGGGCATCATATTAAGGAAGGGGTTCTTGGAGAATCTGATACTCACAGGACACATTGAAGACAAGAGAAGCAGGAAAACGACGCATAAACTTACATAGTGTGCTTGCCTAAATTGGTGGCGATGCAGGGTTTAGGAGAATTTGCAGAAAGACACAATTTATATAATAAATAACAATATAAAGAGATAAAAAGGACAGAAGTTTGTGGAGAGCTATGATCGCCTACATCCTGAGGGGACACGGATCACAGAGAAAATATGTGGGAGATATTTCTGTCGCACACTGCACATATATATATATATATATATATATATATATATATATATATATATATATATATATATATATATATATTAAATATGATATATTTATTTTTGAAAGTGTGCATATAAATATAAAAGTGGACTCTGATGTCAACAGCGAGTGGCGACAGACTGTTTTCTGTTTGAATGCAATCTTAAGACATGGCCTGAAGATTGCATTAAAGGACAAAACAGACTGTCACCGCTCCGTGTTGACTTCAGTATCCACTTATATATATATGATGAAAGAGAGAGACGGCATAATGTCAGCGAGATTTATGTATAGAATTTACAATTTGATTTCATTATATTCTTTTCAATGTCACTTATGCTTATTTTGCCTGCAGCGATGTCTTCTCCAGTAAGCACGTGGAAATGAACTTGGAGATTTTGAACATTTCAATAAATATCGTTAATTGATCGTACAAATGCGATTGATTTGTGAAATTCATTCCGATGTTGCAGACTTGTAGAATGAGACATTTCAATCCAAAGAGCTTAAACGTGTATATTCAAAACCATGAAGAAGAAGAATTTTCCTCCGCGCAAGCATACACAAGAGTGGAAAACGTCCATTTCACTGAGGGTCTATAAATACACACACACGCACACATAAAAAAAAATAGCACCACCACTATATGCGTTTTGCTAGCGATGGTCGCCATCAGGACGCATATTAACATACAGTTTGATGCTGAAAAGTTATCAGCCCAACGCTCCTGACAAAATCACAATCCTATGTCTGGACATTGATTTAGCAAGTGGATCAAGCCGAGAATATTTTATTACACCTTCAGAAATAGTTATTTATCTCTGTAGATGTGTTATCAAAATTATAAATGTTTCACTGCTCGTTTCTCAGTACATCCCCGTTTGGTCATATGGGTAACAATTCCCTGTTGCAGACACCCATTCGGGCGTATTTTTTTTCTTCTGGAACCAGAGAGACAGGTTGTGATTTATACAACAAATATGCTAAGTAGACCTTAATTAAATTTTCTGGGAGAGAGTGCATAATACGGTGAGATCAACAGTTTTATACAAACCGTGGTATGGTTTTCCAGCATTTTCCCACGGTGACGTAAATGACTCCACACTCACAGACACGTTCACCAGAAAAGAGGGATTAAAATTTCAATTATCAGTTTTTGTCGTTTTAATTAATTTT
>OZ010573.1:135786609-135789109 GCA_963932145.1 Acanthosepion lycidas | reverse complement strand
ACATCGAAATGATTTCAAGATATATTTTCCACTTCATGCCAGCTGAAAAGTTTCGCACGAGAAGGTGCAACGTGTATCTCTATTGGAGGTTAGCATCAGCCATGTTGATATATATATATATATATATATATATATATATATATTGTGCCATTCCTCTTCTGGATAACTCAGTATGAGTTATCTCCTTTTTGGTGTATATATATATATATATATATATATATATATATATATATATATATATATATATATATATATATATACACACATATATATATATATATGTGTGTGTGTGTGTGTGTGCGTGTATGTTGGATAAAATTTGTGGATCAAATATTGATTGGAACCTGACTGGATGTTTAAATAAAAGAACAAAAAGAAAACGTATATTAATCTAACATGTTTAACTTTTGTTAAAGCTTCGTCAGTGCAAAAATAATTCGTTAAAGCTTTAAAGTGCAAAAATAATGACGTAATAATGTCGTTCTTTGACGTATTTATAACGTCAAAAAACGACATTATTACGGCATTATTTTTGCACCAACCTAATATTAGTGATGACTAAATTGTTTGCGGGTTTAGTAGAAAGAATCTTTGAGTGCAGGGTAATGAATAAATTTTATTTTGTGGGCTTATCAAGCACGTTTTTAACATTGAGGATAAAATCATTTGGGTAGAGAAGTTTAATGCATTCTCAATATATCTCACTTCTTGATTAAGGTATCCCAGGCTACATGTCCTAAGTGCTCTGATGTAGGATACTATGATTAGTTCAGATTTTATTTTTGTTGTGGTGGGAATAGAAGTTGATTAGCTAGTTTTTTGTCTGAGCGTTTACAATATAGTTTTAAATCTATTTTCTCAATTTATGTATTTACATATTTTCAAATGTGTCGAGTAAAGATAGGGAAATGTTTATATCAAATTCCTGTTTAAATTCAACGGTAGGTTCAAATATATTGACTGTAATTATTATGTCTAATCGAATTGTATCACGGAGGATATCATTTATATATCTGAACTAAGTAGAGAGGTTTGGTATGATGTATATAATGGATCGTATTCTAGGAATTCTATAAAAAGGCAAGCGAGAACACAACTGATAGGTGACCCCAGAAGTAAGCCGATTTTTAACATTGTAAGAAATATTGTTGAAAGTGAAAAAGCAGTGCATAGTGATTAGTTTACATATATTTGTACTTTTGTAGACGGGGACAGGAAGTTTACTTTGGACATATTTTAATGAATTAGTGATGAACACAGAAGTGTATAATGATTTGATGTCAAGCTTCGCCATAACCAAGTTTTCCATATCTCACATTATCTCGATGAAGACATCAGAGCATTTGATATATGTTGTGCTGATGGTTCCTAGGAACGGAGTAAGGACTTTTGCAATGGCTCTAGTTATATATATATATATATATATATATATATATATATATATATATATATATATATATATATATCACATCAGTTATCCTTTTTTTAATTCAACTCTCCATGTTTCTGTTCATCTCTGCTGTAACCAACATTTTTGTCAAGTCACTGAAGTTAAAATAATGCTTTCGTACACTGCGGCATGTGTCCTTAAGAAAACACACACACACACATATATATATATAACTCTTTCAATGTACTGTCTATGAGTTTCTCTAATTGACTGTTTCATAGAAAATACTCAAAACTCCAACGAACTTCAAATTAAATTCTTCGTAGATTGTTTAGACATTTAGATTTACATCAAACTGTAACCTCCCAAATATACCCATTAAAGTAACGCGAATTAACAGCGTCTAAGAATTTGAATGAAACCTGTCCTCGTGGAATGTAATTTATTAGGGTTGCTGTACCTTCTTCCTTTAATGTCGGTCTTCACGCCTTACCCATCGATATCTAGAGACAAGACGCGTAAGGCTTAAGCAACGTCTAGCCGACAGACAGTGGGGTTAAGAATAAGGAATTGAAATGGTACACCTAACCCACTCATATCTTATCTTCTCTCCCACCTTACATCCCCACTTCGTTAATTTTCCATATGCTTGATGAGGTCCATCAAAAACGTGTGAATTTCTATTCATTTTTCATTTTAACCTTT
Source organism: Acanthosepion lycidas (assembly GCA_963932145.1). NCBI lineage: Eukaryota > Metazoa > Mollusca > Cephalopoda > Sepiida > Sepiidae > Acanthosepion > Acanthosepion lycidas. Next base: position 135,787,014 of record OZ010573.1, on the reverse strand, counting down.
GGAAGTAAAGTCTGATGATCCAGAGCCCTGTTTAAGGGGTTGTGGTGAAATAACTTATTACATGGAACCATAAATTGGTCTGGTTTTTATTCAAAATATATATATATATATATATATATATATATATATATATATATATATATATATATATATATATATATATATATATATATATATATAAATTCCTTTCTGATGTTACCCCTCTTTAGAGGTTTCATATATTTCTCTCTCACACTTGTTTTCCACTACCCCACATGTACACTCACTAAAAATTTTTTTATAACCGGAGTTATATTTTCCGATTTCTTTTTGATTTTGTAGGTCTAATGAATTGGATCGTGATTACGATTCCTATGTATAACCATGAAATATTAGCGTTTGAGCATTTATTATACATATATATAT
>OZ010573.1:135774109-135784109 GCA_963932145.1 Acanthosepion lycidas | reverse complement strand
TCACCAACATGAATTTAACCTTTTAAATATCAAGATTGTCTCCCAAACCCGTGTTCACTCCAAATGTAGCTTTCACGATATATATATATATGTATATATATATATATATATATATATATATATATATATATATATATATATATATATATATAGCAAGGAGTGTGCGAAGAGTCGGCGACAAGAGTTTAGAGAGAACACTTAATATACAAAAAAAAAAGCCATGGGTTGTTTATGATATAGCATGGCCATCACAGGAATGAGAGCGAAAAAAAGTTTGACGAGGAATGGTCGATAAACATCACAGAACATATACATGTCCAATGTGGATCCGATGTAAAAGGTGAGCAGTCGACGGGAACGCTATTATTGACGGCGATACGGACTGGAGCTTTATCACCTCAGGTTGCTCTGTGGTGGAGATCTCGTCGTTCTGAATGTTGATCTGCCTATTGAGGTTGGGAGGATAGAGTATGCACGTTACCACGACTAGACGAGTCCATCAACCGTGGAACATATGTTAGGAATACACGTTCATAAACCGTGTAGACACCAACAAATGTAGATACGTTTTTATCGACTTTTTAGATTATTACTTTTTTTTAAAAATATGACATATCAATCTTTTTTTTAGATAAGCAATGATCTATGAAACCCATTGCCCTATTCCCATTATATATATATATATATATATATATATATATATATATATATATATATATATATATATATATATATATATGTGTGTGTGTGTGTGTGTGTGTATATATATATATATAAGAAACGTATGTATCGTAGTTTAGTATACTTGTTCTTACAAACGTTTTATTAGAAGAGCTCATAACAGTTTTTTGAGTGTATATTTATGCATGTGTACTTGAGTGTGTGGTTGCATATTTGTGTTTATTCCTTAATAGGGTCAGTCATAATTAATTGTGTACATGCATAATGCCCGATATATATATATATATATATATATATATATATATATATATATATATATATATATATATATATATATATCGATTATAGGTGCTGTTCAACTTATAATTACATGAATCATTCACACAAAAACAAATATAGAGGTTAATGATTTAAATGGCGAGAATACATCTTCGCAAACAATTTCAATAAGTTACACTAAGTTTGCACGTTCCAAAATAATATTTTAAGCGATATATTATCTCGTCTAGCAGTCTGTATATAGGAGACATCTTATTAAATAAAAATGCGCCCCGCAGCATTATTCGAACTTGCTCCTCGCTGGATACATTGTACTTTAATCGAGTCCCCTAACAAGATCATTGCGTTTCCTGAAGTTTATTAACTTCTTTTCAGAGGATCTTTATCGATTTATTCTAAAAATGAAAAAAAAAATTATATCTGAAAGGTGAACAAAATAATTTCTTAAGAAATAATGCATTTCTTTAAAATTAATTAATTCGAGATATTTTTAACACTTTAAAATTATAGAAATATATCGGTTCAATAAATTTAAAAATCTAATTTTTCTTCATATATATTGCATTTGGGCATATAAAAGCGCATATTTCTATACATTTTGATTCAGTAAACTTTAAGATACCCTCGTATGAAATCACGATCAAAGGAAACATTAGAAACCGCGCTGTGTTTTACGTAGTTGAACGGTGTTATTTATGCTTCAGCGGGCCGGCGCCAGTGCCTCGGACAGCCCCAGAAGCATTGATAAGGGGCTCCCCTGTCTACTACACATCGACTTAATGTTTCACAACCTGGAGGCTACCAACCCTGGAAGGAAAATTGGTGAGGAAATGCAGCGCCTATTTTAAATTGCCAAAAATCAGGGAATTGTCCAATATAAATAAAAATTTCAGTACATATTCATGAATTATCTACTTTTATAATGAATAGATTGTTTTGTTTTTTTTTGTTTTTTTATAACTCTGAAAAAATGTTATTATTTTTGTAATAAACATCAATAATTTCAGGTCTAAATTTTACTCGAAAAAAATTTTTAAAGAACAAATTGTTACATTTCCATAAAGATTAATCAATGACGTATCTCCGCAGAAAAAAAAAAGAAGTTTTACAAATATTCCAGCACAACACAAATGGGATTGTCCTAAAAATGTGTTTTAAAGACATTATTTCTGTTTTCGTGAAAAATGTTCATGCGTTGAAATCTTTAAATATTTTTTTTTTTTTTAATTTTTTAAGCAATGATTTTCTCGGTTTTTATCTTTCTTGAAATGTAAAAAATTGATACTAGTCATTCTATTTTAATTAATAGTCGTGGTCTTCTGTTTAGTATTACTATTAATAAAAAGCAATATCAGAAATCCTCCTTAGTGGATGATCTCAGAATAATAAACATTTTACTGATATATATATATGTTACCCTTATTATTTGAAAGAATTATTCAGAGAGAAAATTAACAATTCTGCCCAGTTTCTCATGTAGTGATTTTATATATATATATATATATATATATATATATATATATATATATATATATATATAATTCTCAATATATGTATCTAGCATATATATATTCTGACTTACACAAGCCTGACGATCTCTAAAAAAAGCTCATTGCAGTAAAATTTCCCAACAATTGAACTTTATGCTGTTTTAATCAGTGAGTACTTAGAATTTTGATTTTACAATACGTTGATTATAAATATATATATATATATATATATATATATATATATATATATATATATATATATATATGCTTGTGTGTGTTTGTGTGAGTGAGTGTGTGTGTGTATGTCTCACATGCATGGACATAGAAATCATGTAGCTATAATATATTCTTATAATGTAAGGAATGCCCAAGTGCATCGGAATATACTGCATAATCAAATTAGTCAAATTTTTGCATGTTCAGTTACAGATTTACTTTGGAAAATGGACATTTTATAGCAAATATTTGATAGCGATACTAGGGAAACGCTAATGCTTTTTTTCAAAGATCTTCTCATGACGGTCTCACTTCTTGTTCATTTGACTCTATTTACAAATTTTACTGACGCAATTCGTAACTAATACAACAACTAATGAAAAGAAAGTGATTAAAATGTAGGCAAATGATTAGTTGTTTGAATCTTTTTCTTAACCTTAAGTTCAGTAGAAATATCACTATTATGAACACTATCACTATGATTATGTTATGACATCACTTGCTCGAACTTGTGTTTGGGCGACTACGATGGTTGTACCATAGTGCGGACTATACTGTGTGTATTACTTTGTTATTTAAACGGTTGCCTTTAAACCAATACACCAAATCAAACTCTTTCTGTTTCGTACTGAAAGTAAAATAGGCAGGAGCATAGATTTCGTTTAATTATAAATACCACACTGTATAGGTCCTGTATTGTATACTTATATTGTTCTGAGTAGGGAAACTTTACCGACTTTTTGTTAATAATGGTAAGAATGTAGTGAGGAAGAAAACGCTATTTTGCAGACCATGTGTTCGATACGAATTGAAAAATTGTTACATAAGTATTTTGAGGGAAGAAACTCTGTTTTTTAGCAGCAAATATTGCGTTCTCCCTAGTAGTTGATTGGCTAATTCAAGGACGGTTGAAAAATTACTGCAACATCCAGATTCTTTGCCTTTTTTTCTTGCAGAACATGTGTCCGCTAACTGATCTTATTAAATATATATTTAAGAAATGCGTCATACTTTCTAAGAAATGTGTGTCTGTTTAGATTGGATTGTTTTTATTTCTTCTGATTTTGAAACGTTAAATTACTGTCTTTCATTTTACACGCACAACCTTACATGACTAATAATATCGCTTTCATTTCTCAGTATATATCAGTGAATATATATATATATATATATATATATATATATATATATATATATATATATATATATATATATATTATAAGCCTTTTACTCCAAGCAAGGCTGGAAGCCACTAGCACGCAAGGGTTTACATATGATTTGAAGCGAGAGCAGATAGGAGTGATAGAGGAAAGGATGAAGAGAAGGATATTGGATAGATCAAGGCAACTGGAGATGTCTATTGACATTACGTTTGAGTAGTTGGAGATTATAGGGAAACAGGAAAAGGGAAGGGAGTTCCACAAGCGAGAGGTGCGATATATGAAGCTATTGGAGTAGAAGAGATGGCTACATTTAACAGTTTCAAAAGTGAATGGGTGAGAGCGGGATGCCATCCTCGTAGGACGCTTGAAACTTTCTGCTAAGTGACCGATCCGAAATCAGATGCATATTAAAAAATATATATACGCATTTGTAAGCGAATAATTTCTTGCATTGCGCGTGTAAAGGCTTCTAAGTGGTAGAGAGAATCTCCCTTCATTTTTAATTATCTGTGCACAGACTTTATTTTCTCTGTTATTTTGCAGTTGAAACCACGACGAAAACCAATATATTACTTGACTCCATTCCTGTAGAAGGACCGTAGAAATGTTAACCAGATCAGTATATTTGGGTGGAGGTCGTAAGCAACAAATATACATGAACATCTGCTTCTTTTTTTTTCTTCTCTTAGAAAAATGTACAATGCAAATAGAAGTTTCAGACAGGATGGAAACAGCAACTATGAGAAAATGTGCGATTCTTATGCAGACTGAAAAGGTTCAATATTCTTTGGTAGGAAGACAATTTATACAAAAATGTGGGTATGTAATACAGTGATGGGTGTATATAGATATGAATAAACAGGATCATTATCCACTTCGAAGGAAGTGTAAGTATATATATATATATATATATATATATATATATATATATATATATATATATATATATATATATAGTTTATGCAAACTTCCGTAATCCGTATGGGTAGACCCGAGGAGGATGATATCCGGAGAGCTCAATGGAAAATTCAGAGCAGATATGTTTGAATAAAAACAGACCACGTTATGGTTCCATGTAATAAATTATTTCTCCATAACCCCTTTAACAGGGCTTTGGATCATCAGACTTTACTTCCAAAAATTGAAATGAAAAATGAAAAATGAAAAGAAATTCACACATTTTTGACGGACCTCATCAAGTATAGGTAAATTTAACGAAGTGAGGAAGTGAGGAAGTGAGGTGGGTAAGAGGATATGAATGTGTCATATGTAGCATTTCAAATTCTTATTTTTAATTTTTAACTCCAATGTGTCGGCTAGATGTGTCGGCTAGATATCTTCATGCATGTATGAAGATATATGAATATGCGTTTTCTCTGCAGATGTATATGTGTAAATATGGGAATATACATAGGTTTTTGTTTTTGTTTTTTTTTACTAATTAATAAAAGATAAAAATAAATTAATTAATAAGATTACTAAATATAAAATAGATTACTCTTTCAATGTACTATCTGTGAATTTTTCTAATCGACTATTTCATAGAAAATAACAAAAAAACACCGAATTTCAAATTAATTTCTTCGTAGATTATTTAAACATTTAGATACAGAAAAAACTTTAACCTCCCAAACATGCCCGTTAAAGTAACGCGAATTAACAGCGTCTAAAAAAATTTGAAAGAAAAACTGTCCTCGTGAAAGTAGTGTAGCTTCTTCCGTTAAAGTCGCTCTCCACCCCTCCACTACTTAGCCATCTATATCTTGAGACTAGACACAATAAATTCGAACAACATCTAGCCGTCACATTGGAGTTAAAAATTAAAAATAAGAATTTGAAATGCTACATATGACACATTCATATCCTCTTTCCCACCTCACTTCCTCACTTCGTTAATTTTACGTATACTTGATGAGGTCCGTCAAAAATGTGTGAATTTCTTTTCATTTTTCATTTCAATTTTTGGAAGTAAAGTCTGATGATCCAGAGCCCTGTTAAAGGGGTTATGGTGAAATAATTTATTACATGGAACCTTAACGTGGTCTGTTTTTATTCAAACATATTCAAATATATATATATATATATATATATATACATATATATATATATATATATATATATATATATATATATATATATATATATATATATATATATATATATATATATATATATATATATATATATATTAGTAATAAACTTATAAGTATAAGAAATTATACTCCTTCGGAAAACCTTTCGTGTCTTGATTTGCAAATAATCAAACCAATACCAAAGGGAAAGAAGGTATAAAAAAAAGAAAGAGTCAAGACCATGTACGTTAGCCGAAAGTAATCGTCTAGCATGCAAGTCCAACGCCCAAAGAAAAAAACCCGATATGTGTAAGCAAAATAACTAAATAAATTGCTCAATACAATAAGTAGAGCAGATCTAGTTAAACATAGAGAACCAGTCAAAACTAGCAAGGTTTCACCTAACCGATTAGGTGAAACCTTGGTAGGTTTGTCTGTCTCTCTAGGTTTAACTATATATATATATATATATATATATATATATATATATATATATATATATATATATATATATATGCCAATCTCTGTTTCTTTAATGAATTTTCTCGAGGCATGAAGTCTTTTAAGTTGCATCGGTATCTTGTAGAATCATTGTATTAAACCTGAATGCCTGTACAAATTTAAATCCTACGCTACCTGTGCAAATGTTAACCCGTTAAATAATCAGCACTAAACGAAAGATGGTATGTGTTTTCTACTTTAAATGAAGAATATTTTTATCAGTTTATTACAATTTGTTAAGGAAGTATTGTTTTTTTTTACATCCTGGCAAATTATTTTGCTGAAACAGAAAGTGATATTTAACATCCATCAATAATTGAACTCGCATCTCACATAAGACAGAAGCTTGACATTTTCATGGGCGACGTTCTATGAAATCCCAGAACCTAAAGACCGATGACTAGCACAATCATAGTCATTTTTTGTAAACTGATTTTCAGATTTGTTTCATCACTTTTGTTTTTTAATCATGTAATAAAATGTTTTTATATATTTCAACTATATTTTAATAATGAGTTTTACTTATATTGTTGCGTTCTAAAGAAGCATAAGGAGAATAACATGGGCAGAGCATATAAACAACGAGGAAGTTTTAATGAAAATGCAAAAAAAAATTGACTTGTACATAGAAACAGAAAATTGAAATGTCTAGATCATCACGAGGAGAAAAGGCTTAGAAAATGTAATACTCTCTGAATATATTGAATGTAAAGGGCTTAATATAACGAACTTGCTTATTCAAATAGATGGCAAAACAAAAACTCAGAGGAATAGCAAACATACAAAAATTGGTAAGTGGTAAGATATATTGTGGGAACCATTATTACATACATCCTGAAGAGGCATTATACATAAAAGAAATTGACTTGCATCATCTCCCATATAGAGGTATTGATATTGCATAGCAATTCAGTCCTCTTTTATTTGTTTCTAACGTGTATTTTATCTTCCAGAATACTTTGTTTAGCTTTTGAAAGTTATCATTCGTTATTCCAGTAATCCATCTGTATCTCGATAACCGACGAAAAAACAGAAAGCCAATTTCTACGATTTGAAGAGAATTGTCGGAGACCATTAAAATAGAGTCCAGGAAAAATTAAGCGCTAAAAGCAATTGTGCTATTCAGAATATACAAGTTAAGCAACGAAATCAGAGATAGTAAGTCCTGGGTATGACGATCAACTCTATCTGGCTGCAAGGCGTGTGATTGGGAGATTGGATGTTTTGAAGAACGTGGAACGACCTCTTTATTGCTGTTGTTCCTTGGTCCAATCGGACCAGGGGGGTAATACCTGTTATGGTCCCATCTATTAGGCAAATATTGACCCTATAAACAAAAACAAAACACTATTAAAATATAAAATATATTTTTATCGTAAAAATCCAGGAATAATATTTATAGTAAAATTACCAACAATACCTCTTTATATTGCGTACCCGTGGTGTCAAAACTGACGGCAAGAAGAAATGTATTATAAGTAATATGCATTATATTGTAAGCAATTTTCGTTGAATCCAAGTACAATTTTCTAATTTAAAATAGTTCGTTGTTAACGTTAATTCCTCACAAATGTTACATTTTTACAACCAAAATTATGTTTACTGTAAAAGTTCCCAAAGCAGAATATTTTTGCGTAAACTTTTGAAGGTCTGATTAATCCTTGACAGTCTGTAGTTTTTATATGTAATTTTAGAATCTGCTTCTTTTTCGTCTTACTAAGAGAAACATATCATTAGATATTTTTTAAAATATTTTTTTTTCTCAAGCTATTACCAAATCCCACAAGATATGTTCCAAATTGTAACAAACAATAATTATCGAAAAAAATATAATTATTCAAACTCAGTATCATCCAACTTTTTGCAAAATGTAATTCATCGTACGATTTGTATTTGGGAAGATATTCTAAAATAGAAAATACGTAATAATTGCATTAGAATCCATTTTTTTTTGTAAGCGTTTCGAAATTCTCAGAATTTTAAAGTGAAAATGAACGGGAATAATAATTATTCCTGTTGATTTTTACTTTTTAATTCTGCTAATAATTTCCAAAGACACTATGTATTTTAAATTTTCTATTCTCTTGAATTTATTTCCGTATTTTTTGTGTAGTTTTTTTTTAATTTTTATTATTCATTTATTATTGCAGATTTTAAAAACGAAACTCAATAGCTATTCATCTTATTCACTTAACTTTACAAAAACAAATTTCAAACGAAATATCTTGAATTAGTCCAGGCCAGGACGGTGCAAGGGTCTCCGTCCAACCCCGAAACTATGATACGGGAAAATAATTTATTTATGTTATGGAAAATCATGTTTGATTCAATGTTTAAAACGTAAACTTCATTGTTCATTTGGATTGTTACTAACATGAAAAAAAGTAAATAATTTTAAATTAATTTTCATTAAAGCAAAAAATATAGCGAGCTCTACTTTTTTAAAGATTAATTTAAATAAAAGCTAGTTAATTTCGTTAAACAAATATTCAACACGACTAATGTTGCCCGTAACTCATCTTTGTCACTGGCAATTTTCATTTAACTTGTTTTTTGTTTCTTTTTTTCACAAACACGTATAACTTAAATTTGGGCGGGTGCGTAATCGTTATTTTGCACACTTCTCAAGTTTTGCTCACAAAAAAATCTGCACACTTCCACTCAGTTGTTACACACACAAAAAAACGTAAATATATATGTGACATATATATATATATATATATATATATATATATATATATATATATATATATATATATATATATATATATATATATATATATATATATACATAGAGAGAGAGAGAGATTACTAACAATACCTATTACAGTAAAATGTTCAAGAATAACTATTTACAAAAAAAAAATGATCAGAATTACATGTTTATAGCAAAATGACCAATAATATATGTTATCTGTAGATAAAGGCGTGCAATTGCATTCAAAACATATTTAGTTGAAAATATAAAATTGTATTCAGAATATTTAGATTTAGCATTAAATAAAATATAGAAATATCGATAATCCGCTGAAGAAAATAAACCATACAGCCAACATGAAATACTTCTCTCAGATTATTAACCCATATCATATTTTATTATTTTCTTAATTCATGAAACTGTGTTCCAAACTAAAATTTCAACCCTTCTACACCATAAGGCATAAAATATCCCCGCCTCAAGTAATTATGTCCACACAAACATGTACATGCACAAAAGTTGAGTATCATCTACCATGTATTCAACTGTGAAAGCAGAATAACATGTATCAGATTTTTATTACTTCAAATATCTCAAGAAAATAAATTTCGTCATTCAAGTATCCATGATGAGTTGATATGACATAAAACTAACAAAACAGAGTGAGTATATGAAAAGTATTTCTTTTAAGTTTTGGTACAAAGGGTAGATATATCATGCCATGATGGAGAGTAAGTGAGTAATGTGGATTCTGTGTGACTTTAATTGATTAGCAAGTTGTTATCACTTCGGTATAAGGCCTAAAAGTGAGCTAAGGGCGAAGTGTCTCTTAGGCATTTTTATGAATTATTTTAACGTAGGATTATGCATTTTTGCCCTCTAGATATTTTTAAGTACTGA
>OZ010573.1:135756609-135771609 GCA_963932145.1 Acanthosepion lycidas | reverse complement strand
TTATTATTATTATTATTATTATTACTTGCATTTTTCAAAATTTATATAGAAATTTCTTTAAGTAAGATAATACGGCTGGGTCGTATTGAGGCCCGTCTGATGATTTAGGTTGTTCACAAGTAGCATATTAAATATTATTTTGTTAAAAGGTCATTAAAAATTTTGTATTACTTTTTTTTTTATTTGCTACACGTTGCACAAAATATTAATCTATTCCAAACAGGGTAAAAAAAGAACAAAGACGAAGAATATTTAATATTTGTTTATCATTAAGAAAATCAAAAATTTGCCCCGGCGAAATGATTTGAATCTGCAATCTGTTTTTCGTAAATCAAAGAATAAAAAGAATCCTGAATATTTAAAGCTTTCTCGGTTACAAAATTGCATGATTATTAATACCGTATTTGATTGCGTATAATAAAAGTTCATCATAATACGACAACTATGTTTCTGAACCTAAAACCAGAGAATAAACTACATCGTTAAGTATAAAACGACACCGTAATACGGTCATCACTAGGTATTTTTTTGTATTGTAACATATTAAAATCTAAATGATGTCTATATATTTCACCAAAATGTATACTTTTTCACACTATTAATGAAGAGAAATGAACCGAATTTTTCCTCTTTGCATGTTTCTTCGATTTTCCTTTTGAACTTTTTTTTCGAATTTTCGAGGAATGCTGCTTTATGTAAAATTGATAGATCATGTGTATTCCATTTGTTAATATTTTTAATAAATTTTGATGAATTTCCTGTTTTTTTACGCTTGGTTCCCAAAGAACAAATATGGCCGACATATCAAATAGCTTCTATAAACAATTGTTATCAACAGCTGCCTACTTTATGTTTTATTAGTCATTGCGCTGAGTGTATTTAAATATTGCTGATTCGAATATGAGGTTTTTAAGCTGAGTTAAAATATATATATATATATATATATATCTGAAAACGTGTATATGTGTATAATATGACTCTCTCATTTTTATCTTTAATTTTCATTGAAAATTCTCCGTATTACAGACAAGAAATTATGGTAGATGCATTTAATATGAAAATAATTATTCATATATTTGTGCAGCCTGATCGCAAAAGGCATCTAATAGGCAAATGAATGTACAAATACATGTGCATATAGGATTATTGTTTTCTAACTGGTGTATATGTTAGTCTAGATTAGTTTATATCACTCAGGTATGAAATATTTAGATTATATCCTTAAATATAATACGCCACACACACGCACATACACAAGTGCGCATGCACACACACACGCACTCATATATATATATATATATATATATGTATGTGGCCTGACGATTGCATATAGCATGAAACAGACTGTCGCCTCTAAGTGTTGACTTCTATGTTCACTTTTATATATATATATATATATATATATATATATATATATATATATATATATATATATATATAATCTTTGTCTGTAAAATGTGCAAAATTGTGATGAGAGGACAGAAGTTATTACCACTCAAGCAAAAAGCTACCGCGCTAACAAAATACAAAGCAATCCCCTTCTTTTCCTCTTTCTGTGAACAACGATCAAAGCGAAAGGTGTGATGGAAAGTAGCCGCAAAAAGAAGCAGATACACAACTTCAAAGAAAGAAAGAAAGAAAGAAAGAAAGAAAGAAAGAAAGAAAGAAAGAAAGAAAGAAATAGAAAGGGTTATATAGAGGAGATAAATATATGTCAGACAAAACTTTATAAACTTTATAAACGAAGTTTATATTATTTCATCTTGAATTAAAATTCAGATAAATTTACCTTTTTTTCAAGGTGTCTTGGATTGTGGCATGTGCTATCACTAGCGATTATGTTCTAATTTCTCAGAAAATTTAACTCCCAAAAACAACTAAGGTGTGTCACATAACCATCCATACAAAAGCTACGTGTGCGTGCATGCACACGTGGGAACGCACGCATATAATACAAATTACTTATCATGCATTCCTTCTTGCCGTCAATTTTGACAGCACGGATACACTAGCTCCATCCTTTACCCACGTAGTGTTTATTATAATATCTATAGCTGATAGTCTGTGATTCGGATAGGGAAGTGTCTTGCATCTGTATAATTTTTATTGTGGACATTCTACAGCCCTTAATTGTATTCAGATTGCTTGGTGTACACCGAAAGATAACTAAATTCTAAATATTTAATGATCTCAATACACATATTTTAAGAGTTGGGCATTTTGTGAGTAACCACTGTTGTTTTATTTGAACAGTGTTCAGGTCACAATTTGATTTATTATGAACAAGTGCGTGTGTCCTTAAGGACACATGGCACAGTGGATAAAGGAGTTGGTTAAGTCCACTGACAGGACCCAGAGCGTACAACGGCGGAAACGTTGTGAAGAATATGGCGACAAAGATGAGGACAATAGTCCGAATGATGTAAATAGTGTGCGATCATTGTTTTCTTTTATCAAGCTTCTGTATTAATTGCACAAGATTACTTTCATATTAGGTTGGCGCAAAAATAATGTCTCGCATAGTAACATATGTGAGAAAACGACATTATTTTTGCACCAACCTAACACTAGAAATATGAATACCCGATAACTGTTGAATGCATGCATATCGGCCATTATTACCTGCTTGTAGACTGGAACCATCGTATGGACATTGACGTTAAGAAAATCACTTGCTGATACAACTAATAAAATAAGGTATAATCTGAATTAAGTGAATACCGTTTTGATTAGATTCACTTATAGCCCGAAAAATAAAGTGGTTACAACCATTCATTCCCAGGAGGTGTAACAACAAAAAAGTTGTAATAATAACAACAAGGATTAGGATAATTCTCCGCATATAAATAATGGAAACATCTAATATTTTTTTAAAAAACATTCTTGTTTACTTGTGTTTAACAAGTCAAATTTGAATGATATATTTGATTAGTTCGTCTTCTGCAATTTATTGTCCCTTTTACAAGTTATTTAATGCCAGAAAATATTTTTTTTGAAATTGTAAGATATTTTTTGAGATAATAATCTCTTTAGTGACACAGGTCTTACTAATTAAACCATATCTGGGGAGAACTCATACTTTTCCCACAGGTATTTGCGAGATAGGAAATATAACAAACGCAACTAGAATTATAACTCAGCTCCGAACCATTAACCATTACACCACCTGCACATCCAAACTGACAACACCCGGTATTCTCAAGCAGTTACCCATCTAGGTACTGACCAGACTCGACGTTGCTTAATATTGGTAATCGTACAGGAACCGGTGTTTCAATGTGATGTGTCTATAAGCTTCTACCTGTTAAAACATTTAACATTTTTTCAGTATCTACTAGAATGACATAATATAATGTTGATATATTCGATAAATATTATCAATTTTACATGAACACGCATTTCTCTGTTTTCTTTAAGTATCAGAAATATCTCCAAAACGATTGACTTAACAAGGCTAACGTAGAAATTTGAAAATAGAATATTTACATGTATGTATATTCTATTTAAAATAGTTAGAAATAAGTATGAAAGAAGTTCAACCCGAACAGTTTTTTTCCCTCTACTTTGTAGAGCTGATTGCCAAGAGTATCCTTTACAGACAATTTGGATCTTAACCCTTTCAAGTCTATGTTAACCGTTATATTTCATACACAGCCTCAGAAACTGCGCTTCTTCTCTCTTACTCTTACCGCTCACATACAAATAACCTTCATTAACCTTCTATATTGAGTGGCTCTTGGGTCTTGTATCGGGTGAACTTTTGTAATAAAAATAATACAATTTAAGATTTATAAAGCAAACGGAACATTTAATAGTTATATTTTCCTTCGTTTTAGATTCAATCTGAATTTCTTTTTAGTCATTCCACTCATGAGCTGCTCGTAAGACTCCAAACATACAGCCGACCGATTTTAGTTAAAACATTTAATGCTGTTGATTTGAAGATTTAAGTACGGAGTCCGGCCAAGAGAGGATCACAGCCCTTCAATTAAGCAAGCATTGTGCACCCAAGAGAATTTATTTTTTATTCTTTCTCTTCTGTAAATATTTCATATGTTTCCTTGGGCTGGCTCCCTGCCAAATGGTTTCATATGATTACAAATGATCAAATTCTGAAAACTTCTTTGCTAGTACTGCCAATAGGTAACAGATGGCGCCAGTGTGGGCCTCCGGTGTCGTTAAAGCAAATACTCTGGGGTTTCTGCATGCGCGGGTTGCATATAAAAACGGCGCCTGGGAGACAAATGCTTTAAAATTTCTTAGATGTGGAGGTACTTGCAGGTTTGAGACAAGAGATTGGTTAAAGAGCTAAAGGCTAAGAGGTTGGCGGTTCGAGCCTTCATGAAATTCTAGTTAAGTTCTTTTCAGATTACAATAGCTTACTTAAAACGAAAAAGACATAGCTTTATTGAGCTTGGTATCTTTTTATATACTTGTAAAGCATTCGATATATTCTTTGTAAATGTATATACGCAGTGAGAACTGGGGTTAAACAGACAAAGCGTAAATGTCAAATGAGGTACATGATACATTATTTACATTATTCGGACTATTGTCCTCATCTTTGTCGCCATATTTATTACAACGTTTCGGCCGTTGTACGCTCCGGCCTTCTTCAGGTGGTTGGAATGTCGAACTGAACCCTTTATTTCGCTCACTGGGGTAAATTGTTCTAATTTCACGTGCCATGTATAATGGATGTCAGATATGAGTTATATCCTGTTAATTTCCCTCTGAAAGCTCTCCACTGCCTTAACCGGGTATTGAACTCACACTCTTTGGGTCCTGTCACTGGATCTAACCAATGCCTTTATCCACTGGTGCCACGTTAGTTAACTAGAACAATCTACCCCAGTGAGCGAAATAAAGCGTTCAGTTCAACATTCCAACCACCTGAAGAAGGCCGGAACATACAACGGCCGAAACGTTGTAATAAATATGGCAACAAAGATGAGGACAATAGTCTGAATAATGTAAATAATGTACATAATACCTCATCTCAGAAATATAGACAGATACTGAGGTACATGATATTCGATGAATACGTAATATCAAAAGTGAACCAACGAAATATTATCCCTACTTTTGATGTTTTGATTACAATATTTCAATCATTACGCTTTACATTTCTCCAGACTTTTATTATATTAATCAGCATACAGCTGTGGGTATATTCATTTAAAAATTACAAGTGTAAATATTTGTTATACAGATTTCAATGGACTACCGCTGGAAGTAAGGAATTTTTTTTGACGGACGTTGGTCATTAATAATTAAGTATAGCACAATACTTCAATGTTAAAATAAAATGGTATTTAATTACAACCACAAATAAATACTTAACAAGAACAAAGAAGTAAAAGTCAACCAAAGATAATTAACCATTTCAGTGAATACCTTGTTAGTAGTGTAACTCGGCTTAACGCCCGGTAAATATAAATCAAAATCTAAATCATCAATGCACAATAACTCACAGTAATTCGACTGGATTGTTCACTCTATAATCACTCCAGTCAGCAGCCTGACACCACTATTTATACAGCTGGCAGAAAACATATATTATATTCATAAGTCCAGAGTGTCATGTTCGAAACTCGGTGTCGGTAGATAATCGTTTCCTTTCTATATGACATAAATAAGTAATAACAATAAGAACGAATGACTGATTTGATTTTTTCACGGTTTACTAACCATTTGGGTGTTGTTTAAACATATTTTCAAGTGCAAAAAAATGATACTATATTTTTGTGTGTGAATAGCGCACGGAAAACTTTTGATAATAACAAAGATTTTAACAAATAAAAATGCTATTTAACCCATAGTGGGTGTAGCTACATACTTCAGAAGGCTGGAGAAAAAATGATCGGCAGTAAAGCAGTACAAAGTAAAAAATAAACGAGATATTGATAGACTTGATCAGTGGAACGCGAACAATTTTCACTTAAAATAAGTAAAAGATTCCATTCAAAATTCCAAAATTCGCTTAAAGATGAAACGGAACTAATGCTTTTAATTAAATTATATAATTAGATTTGAAGTTTTAGCTTCAGTTTTTGAAACATGGTTATTACTGGGTAGCGAAAAAACATATTTTAAGTCAGTTAATTTATAATATTTATGGTCTGTAAATTTACATTGAGCACTGTTTTGTAAAAATAAAAATAAAAAATATCAATAAGAACACCAGATTATATATCTTACTGTTCTTTATATATATATATATATATATATATAGAGAGAGAGAGAGAGAGAGAGAGAGATGAATTTATCTGTCATAAAGATATTAGGCAATTCAATGACAAAGTTGAAAAATACTCACAAATGCTTGCACATCACACATATGCATGCACATATCCGACATACCCATATACTCATGAAAGCATGCACACATCTTTTATGATAATTCTTTTGCTCAAAATACACATACGCAGAAAAAATATAGATATGCTTAGATGCATAATTTCTGCACATAGTGATCTACGATTGTACAGTAAATTAAACACGTATTTCAGTGATGACAAATTATTTATTACACGAAGCGTAAATTTACTTTTCAACATGATATCATTCCGTGCTGTTACAATTAATGGAGTGGTAAATATTAATAAAACAGATTGTACATAATTTACTAATAATTTCAGATGACTTTCACGTGATTGTATATAACCGCAATGCAGGCCAGTATTTAAATACAGAACTGTCCGTCTCCTAGACTGGAAGTCGATCTGCCCTGCGGCAGGGAAAATGATGAGGTTTTCCACACTGCCATTTGTGCGCAAAAGGAAGGAACTGACTTGGGTATAATTTTACCGCCCACATCCAATAAAAGAAAATGATTCTGACACCAAATGAAATAAATGTATCTCGTTGAAAAACTATTGAAAATGTAATAATTTAGTAGTTTTCTATAACTTTGCATACAGCATCTACTTCCTTCACAATTACCACATATTAGACGTAATATAGCGTGGAGGAATATTTAAACAAATAATATATATATATATATATATATATATATATATATATATATATATATATATATATATATATATATATATATATATAGATATGTATATGAAAATAATAAAAAGTCACAAACACTAATATTCGATAGTTAAAATTTATTACATTGGAATCGTAATCACGAAAACAATTCATCAGACCCACAAATTAAAATTTTTGAACATGTAGGTCTGATGAATTATATCGTGATTACGATTCCAATGTAATAAATTATAGTGTTTGAGCCTTTTATATTACATTCTTACTCTGTCCTGGACATCGCGTTCTACCTGGATTCTATCCTCCTGGGAATTTATGTATATATATATATATATATATATTTCTGTAGTTTACTGCTACCAGCAAGCAGAAATATTTCTTCTTCTGATGATGGCCATTTTGGCCGAAACTAGTCGGGGAATCTAAATGAAATAATAATAATAAAAACGAAAGAATATTAATCTACAACCCAGTGTCTCTGAAGATTTTAATTTTTTAATATTTTTTTATTGTTCAATATATGTATATATATATATTCATATATCTATATATACCGAAGAAAATAAAAAATGATATACAAACGAAAAAAATAAGATGATTATTACAAAATAAACATGCTCAACCACTATTATAAACATATTTCCACACTTATATTTTATAAACATAGAAACTTAGAAATCTACAGAAGATTAAACACGTAGTTTAACGAGGAGAAATAATTTATTCTATGAAATGAATATTTAATTTTCAGCAAACTATCATTCTTTGTCATAGCACTTAATATTCTGGTAAATATTAATAAAATACATTGGACATAATTCTGTAAAAATACAGAAGAAAATACTGATACATCAGCCTACAGAATCAATGATATACTCACATACACAGAAATCATTTCATTCACACACTTACATCCATTCACTCTTATGCGAATGTATATAAATAAAGGTGTATAAATGCATTTCAGTACACATTCACAGCTGTACGCATATACATGCATAATTGCACAATTGTAGACACGTACACATATTTAAACATATATTTACCCACACATACAACAATCATTCAGTTATACTGCCACACAAACACTTCATATATCACTGTTTTATAAATAATATATTCGACCACTTTTTGACTAAAGACTTATTCAAGCGTTCGCATTAATCAAGTTTGAATTCACAGTTCAGTTCATCTCCTAGTGCGATTTCGTGGAACGAATTTGATCCACCCGGCTTGGGGAAAGATGCCTCAACATTTGGCAAACCTTTTAGTAGAACTGTATGATTCTATAACTGGCTTTACCCAATGGTTACTTGATTAGCTCTGATAATGCTTATCAGTGGCCAGACAGGCCTTAGGCAAGACTTTCATACCTCATACCCACCATACCCGCTCCAGCCTAAGAAATCACCATTAATATAAATACTTTTTTTTTTTTTATTATTTGGAAGATTTGATCGAATATTGCTGATAAGCATAGAAATGTGATGATTTATAATAGATTTTATTTATTTGGTATTTAGTATAATTTTATTCTACATCGGTAAATTCTTACACAGTATTATCGTTTACGAGTTAAACATTATGAAAAAAAAAAAGATACTTATTTATAATTTTTTTAATCATTTCATCCAAGCGTGGCAATAAAGGTACTAACACGGAAGGGGTTATTGATTGTTAGAGAATATGAAAGAGAAAAACATCATTAACGAGAGTTATCAATAAAAAGAGAAAAAAAAAGTTCCACGAACGCGAAGTTTGATAGAAGAAATCTTTAGCATGGAAAGTACGGTTAGATCTAGCCATTTCAACTGTAAAATTTTGAAAACTAGCCGACAGTTTAGTAATGCGTTTAAATTCATAAAGTCCATACCATAAATTCCATCAGAACAATTACCATGAAAGTATTTATAGAAAAGCTACTGAAAAGCGACATTACGGCGATGGGAAAGTGACTTAAGCCAAGATGCCAGGTCAGGACAAATACCATTGCATATTTTCTAAATATATATTTGTTGTATCCGACGGAATTTTGGCAATGGACGATAATAATTAGGACCATATCAACACATATAAGATTTGCCAGCAGCGCGTTGAAGAAGTAGTCAACTGCTAGGAGTGAGTCATTAAATTCCACAATGAATCTCCAACTGCAGGATATCTATCAACTCACGCCCCACGTAAAAAATATGGCAATTAAAGATGCGATGTGTAAATTGTCGCCTTTTTATATTTCTACTTTAGTCTATGTCCGTTGTTTGCTTTTGATTTTGTTGACTGCACAGTATATTAGGGTCAGCTGGACATGATCTGTGAGAAAAAGAATAACATGACTCACATCATTCCAACAGAAATTTGGAAACGGCAGGCTATACTGCTTAGCATTCGCGATGGAAGCAACTATACAAACATTTCAGAGTGGTTGGGTGTCAATCTGAGAAATGGCAACCTACTGCGGGAAAAATCTGCCTCGTCACTCATGTATCACCTAAGATACGTGATCGCCTAAGCGTGCATCACGCATAGCGTCTGACTGACTGAGATCGTAGAAATTGTCAGACTATGTACATAGGTATGCTGGTTGATTCCACATTCCGTTGATAGGCACAGTCTTCTTACGAGTAGTCCACGATTATTGGGATATAACTATTGGGATATAATTATTTTCTAGCTCTCCACCCTCACGGTGGCGAAACATGGTGTTGTGTAATGTGGGGTGCTTATGAATGTACACAGTTACCTAGACCAGAAATTGCCCGACCTCCGCGACCACTTGGCGTCAATATTTCACCAATCCCGCCGATTTTGGTGGTGCTGCTACCGGAGAGTCGAAATCCATGGAACAAGACACCCCTCATTGATTTTGTTGTGATCTGTTCGTAGACAGAAACACAACAGAAAGTTGAGAGTTTCTTGTCTGCCCGAAGGCAGCTAACAAACTAACTACGTCCGCATAGACTATTGCTTAAGCAAATATTTTTGTGATAATTAAAAATGAATGAATCACAATACCTGTACAAGCTTTTTTGCATTTTGTACTGAACGTTTAAGTATTGAATAAGGTCATGTTTGAAGATTTATGCACTTATATTGTACAAGCTTGATCTATTATATCGCCTTTTGTCCAACTTCCCAAGTTTGTTATATATATATATATATATATATATATATATATATATATATATATATATATATATATATATATATATATATATATATATATATATATATATACAGTTCTAGAAGGTACGGTGGAGTAATGGATAAAGTCTCGGATTGAGGAATTCTAGTCGGACCCATTACATTCAATGACTTGCTAATACGCTTGGGAAAGGCAGGAATGCTGTTTATCTCCCCTACCTATGGATAAATAGTAGGCCAGACTGGGTTCTGTAACCTTGGATGGCAACTTGTCTAGGAAAAGAACAACTCTGAAGTGAAAACCTGCAGATGTTCGTTTGGGGGCAGTGTCGTACGTTGTGCACCAGATCTCTGTAATTCGTCTCTTCAAAAAATTTTGTTAATTCTGCTCAAAGCATTCATCACTATAATGTCGGTTCCTAGGAACTGAATTGCTTGACCCCCATACGTCGGAAAAACCGACCCGGTAAAAGTCCAGTATATCTGGGTTTCTATTGATAGTTTTATACATCGTTATTTAGGTATCATTTGCGAAAGCGTTCCTATTTTAATTGTTTCTAAATGTCATTTTCTTTGCTCCGTGAAATCTTGATACAGCTGTTTTTCTTCTAATTACTATTTTTATTTAACATTTTTATCCGAAATTTTTGTCTTTTTATCAAAGTTTTTCGAAGATTTCTTTATTTATTTTTGAAATTTCTGGCTATTATTGTTATTCTCTATTTACTTTAACTAGTGTGGTCCAAAAACCTTTGATAATCGAGTCGACAAAATCTTCATTGATTCCTTTTTTTTGTTGTTCCAAATATTCTTGTTTTTATTTTGGTCCTTGCTGTCTACTTAGCATCGTATTCTTCAGTTCTGAACCAAGAAAACACAGAGATCAAAATAATGGAATACTGACTGACATCGACATTTTTCGATCGTGTAAGGATGAACTTCTTCATTTCATAACAGTCCTTTTAAATCCCCACTAATAATAATAATAATAATAATAATAATAATAATAATAATAATAATAATAATAACAACAGCAACAACAATAACATGGGTTATCTGGCATTTATCCAAAATTATCTCTTAACTTCCCCGCCCAAAATGTTCTCGATAATTTCCATCCAGCACCGGCTCACGTATCGTAGATGGAAACAAATATGGAGGTTATCTCAAGACATGGAAGATTAGGTTTATTTATTTAGGACAGATATTCCAGATTATTCATTTGTTTGTATTTCCAAGACAAAAGCTATCGTGGGAGAACTTTGATGGGACGTCCCGTCAGACGCACCAACGGTGCTGTGATTGCAGCAAAACCTCCAACATCAGCAACAGCAGTGGTATCATTTCATCCCGTGAACAGACAGCAAATGTTGTTATATAGTCATGCAGTTGAATCGGTAAGGGTTTGTTGTGGTTGTAGCCAGGATTAAACCAGGCTCGGTAAACAACTTGCCTGAAGAAAATCAAGACAACTTGTTTGAGGTCGGAACTCGGCAGTTTTTCTTTTCTTTATTTGTATTTTTATTTTTTTAATTTTTGTTGTTGTATCTTTCGGTAATTTGTCCCACCACAACCAGCATAATATTGCTTGTTTTCTTTCTTTTCCAATTCCTTTTCTCTAATCCTGCTTCTCTCTTTCTTTTACATTTTCTTTTTCTCCCTCTTCTCTTATCTTTCTGTCTTGTTATTTTTCATCTTTCTCCTTTCTTGATGTGCTGTGTAGTGTAAGGGATAGCGATCCAGACTGACAAATCGGAGAGACGAGTTCGAATTCCTTTTGGTTTTGATAAATATTCGGTTAATCTTCTGTCTGGTCTGTCATTAACCGACCCTGTATGGAATCCTCTGTCAAGCCAGTGAATATGTAGAGAGACATGATAGCCCACTTCCTGAAAGGAAATTTCAGGTAGGAAAAGAGGCATAACCGCAAAATTCGCACTTGGTGAAATTCAAAATTTAGATGCAGTATGCATTTAAAATGTTGTAAATTAGTACGAAATGCACATTTTATATTTTATTTTGTATATATTTTGTGTAAACATTCATAGTAAATAAAATAATTAATAATTTCTAGTATCTGTCTATATATCTGAGATGTGGTAATATGTACACTATTTACATTATTCGGACTATTGTCATCATATTTGTCGACATATTTATTACAAAGTTTCGGCCGTTGTACGCTCCGGCCTTCTTCGGGTGGTTGGAATGTCGAACTGACCCTTTTATTTCGTTCACTGGGGTAGATTGTTCTAGTTCCACGTGCCATGTTTTTTAATGGATGTCAGTTACCCGTTATCTCCTGTTAATTCCCCTCTCCAACTTCTCCACTGCCTTAACCGGGTATTAAACACATACCCTTTGTGTCCTGTCACTGGATCTAACCAACGCTTTGAGGACACATGACACAGTAGATAAAGACGTTATTTAGATCCAGTGACAGGACTCAAAAAGTGTGATTTTAATACCTGGTTAAGGGAGTTGGGAACTTGGAGAGGGTAATTAACAGAAGATAACTGATAAGCGACATCCATTAGACATGGCACCTGGAACTAGAACAGTCTACCACAGCGAACGAAATAAAGGGTTCAGTTTGATATTCAAACCACTTGAAGAAGGCCAGAGCGTATAACGGCCGAAACGTTGTAATAAATATGGCAAGAAAGATGAGGACAATAGTCCGAATAATGTAAATAGTGTAATAATTTCCAATAATTATTTAAAAAAATGATCATTTAATATATATTATTTTCTACAAGAACCTAGTGAAAAGTATTGACTTACAAGGTTTTTTTTTATATTATCTTCATTTGTATCGATCCGTCTATATTGAAATCGTCGGTTATGTGTAGAATGTATGCTTCATCTTGTCTTTAATAAATTCGACTGATCTCTTTTACTTATTATTAGTCTATTCAAAACAACCGTAATATGCCGACACAGTAGGGGAAATATGGTATCATTAGCAGTCCTTTATATGAAATCATTCCTTATTTGAAGACTTTTCTATATATACATTCATAAATTAATGGAAGTTTATTTATGAATCCGAAATATTTTATCAGTTTAAACGTTATTTTTAGTGGATGCACATATTTGAGTAGACGCTCCGTTTATTTATGAAACCGTATTTTTATTTACTTTCGTCTACCGATCTGAATATTCGGTAAATCTTATTCAAGAAAGTATGCGCTCTGTTCGAAACTGCGTCCCCCAACCCCCGAGTCATAGGGTACTGTCGTTAGATTCGTCCTGCTATAACCGATTGAGCTACGAAGAAGATTTGCCGATCAATCAAGTCCAAATTTTTTCATAACTCGGTCGGCTAGAGCAAGTCGAATCTAACGAGGGTTCCTTCTGTCCAGGGGGACGGAGATTTCAATCCTGTCGGAGATTTCTCGACTATTTAGGCTCTTGACGAAAACAAATAAATATAATGGTTAATACATAACTGTAGCGTCTGTTTAAATATGAGTTTCGACTAAAAATAACGTTTAAAGTGATAAAATACTTCCATGCCAATTGTCCTCATGAACTTTCCTTGATGGTACGTAGAGTTTTTGAATTTAAGTGCAGTACTAGATTGGCTGGCGAGGTCTCATCATTTTACAGTGGAAATGGGTAGATGTAACCGTAAATTATATGCTAACCTTTTATTCTATCACATTTCTCGCGAGTGAAACCATCTACTATTTTCTGCTTCTTGCTTCTCATTCAAGTTAGATCTTCAAGAATTAAATGCAGTGTTAATCGGTATATTCTACCTTCTTAATTCTTGTTCTTTTATTGTTTTTTCTCCTGAATATAGTTGATTTTCTTATATTAGGTTGATGCAAAAAAATGTCGTTTTCTCACATAGTAACATATGTAAGAAAACGACATTATTTTTGCACCAAGCTAATATTTTCTAATGTTTAGTTATCCCTTGCTTCTTAGTGGCATTGTTAACTTGCTTGTTGTAAAATGATTCAAAAATCAACATTTATTGACTGAGCAGGCAGTGCTTTACTTAGGTGAAATTATTATACTGTTTTTATTAAAAGAATTTTTCATGGAATTAGGTTTTTCAAGTTCAGTAAGATTTATTAATCTTCCCAGTGTTGATGACAGATTCTGTCCTAGACATTTGTTTGAGGTAGTGTAGAATAGTAAATGTTATTATCTTTACGTGTTACAAGTATTATCCATTTTAAATGTTGCTGCTGTCTAAAGGTTTTTTTTTTTTTTTTTTTTCACCCCAAGCAAGGCGGGTGTGCCACTAGCACGCAAGGGGTTACAGAGTGTGAGAGCAAGAGTAAATAGGCGAGTTTGAGGAAAGAATAAAAAGAAGGACGGGGAACAATATGTAGGCATCAGAAGATGTCGATTGACATTACACTTGAATATTTGAAGATTATAGTTATCGGAGAAGCAAGTAAGAGGAAGGGAGTTCCACAGACGGGAAGTGCGGGAGAAGAAGCTGTTTGAGAAGAAGAGACGGTTATTTTTAGCCATTTCGCCATTGAAAGGGTGGGACCGAGATGCCAAACTATTAGTACGCTTAAATTCATGCAGTTTGGGAACAAACGAAAGTAGGTCGTCGGTTGCCATGAAAGAGACAAGAGGAAAATGATCAAGTAATGAGATTTCTATTATTTCGGAGAAAACCTTTTGACATTCTACCGTACCAAACCATCGAGGTTGAAGAAAGATAGTCTTCTTTGATATAACATTTTTCTTACAATGTTTTTCACACTCTAATAGGCGCAAGAGCCACTCAAGTTAGATAAATACAGAGTAAGAAACGTAGTTTATGGTGATATCTGTTGAACATAACGGTTGACCCTAGACAAGGTTATATTAATCGGGAAGAATCCT
>OZ010573.1:135699109-135751609 GCA_963932145.1 Acanthosepion lycidas | reverse complement strand
ATATATATATATATATATATATATATATATATATATATATATATATATATATATATATATATATATATTATATGTATATATATATATATATATATATATATATATATATATATATATATATATATATATTACTAAGAATACAATTCATAAGCGAAATGAATAGGAAAAGAAAGTACCTCAACGAAACAGAAACCGCAAATAGACAGAGAAATGAGTTAATAATTTTTACATTATTTAACCTCAAAACAAAATTTTGCCCTGTTTACTTTTTAGTGTGGGAATATATTTTATATATCTATTGTATTTGTCAATAAACTATTCGTAAATATTTTGAGTATTAAATTATCCCGTGTACTGCATTTTCTCTTTCGTCTTATTTATTTTAATTGTATTATATTGATATAAAATATTATTTTATATACAAGCGAGACAAATGCAGAGCCTAGACTCTCTGCAGTCATATTAATAGAAATAGGTAACAGTCAACAGAATATTGTAAAAACAGAAATCGTATTATTAGAAATTTCAAAAGTTTAAACATACATTTTTAAGAAGAAAAAGCGTCGGTCATATTAAAAACACTGTAAAATTGTTACTTTGAAGTGAACTTTTGATGTCCATTTGAATCCAGATTCTCAATAATATCTACACTGCACTGATCTCAGTCTACGCTTCAACTTTAGACTCAGATGATAGGAATTGAAAGTGCTTTCTACACCATTAGATTATTCCTCTTCGACTCTGTGAAGAAAAGTTCATGATGGTACCGAACACATTATTCCGTCTTTCAAACCACCAAAACATGGCACACCCGATTTCAAAATACTGGAATATTCTGGATTACGTGTTGACAAAAATTCGAGACAAGAATGTTGTGAATGTCACCATAATCTTACCAGCTGGTGATGGTTGCTGGACCGATCACTGACTAGTGATCTTCCATTTCCACTTTTCCATCCGACAGCACCCTTCTGCATCCCAATAGTCAAAAGCGCAAAGCGAGATACGACTGTCACAAACTTACGGACGCCGAAACACCTCAAACCTTCTCAGAAGCAGCTGATCAACGTCTGAAAGAAAGGCAGAACGTGAGTCCTTCATTGACTGATTGGGACTCTGCATGACGATGTATATCTGCAGCAGATGAGATCATCGTATTCACAAATCGCCAGACCCAATAATGGCCAGGTGAAAACTGAAGAGATCGAACATCTAATCAAGAAGAAAAGAGTAGAGCGTATTGTTTTCGAAAACGACCAGACGATAAGCAATAACAAACTCCTCGAAGAAGGAACGCGGGTGTGTCAAAGGCGCCGCAGAGAGATCCAGAATACCCGATGACAAAATTATGAATCGCTCTTATGCAGGAAACAGGTCGTATTCTGGTTCCTTGGGAGCTTCTGACGACTAAAACCCTACCACAAAAGAAGAGATCATGTCTGGCTGGAAAGAACATTTCCATCTTGAATGACAACGTTCAAATCCCAGAAGATCGCTTAAGAAATACTCAGCATCAAACTGTCAAACTGCAAACGGCCCTCTTTTCACAATCCAGAAATACATATAAAACATCAAACAAATGAAACCTAGAAAATCTTCTGGTCCAAACAACACCCCCGTGGAGCTCTTTACATAAAAGGGATACAGTTTTAGAACCAAGCGGGTGTATCCGATGATGCGAATGTGGGACACCATGACAGTCACAAATGACTTTACAACCATCATTAACATCTGCAAGAAAGGAGACCGGTCAGTGTGCAACACCTATTGCCAGCAATGCTTTCGTCAGAATTCTTCTTGATCGTTTGTTGGATGACGTAGAAGACGTCCTCCTAGAATCTCAGTGGGTTTCTCCGGTCACGTCGAACGATTGAGATGATCTTCTGCGCAAGGCATCTCCAGAAAAAATATCGAGAACAGCAGCAACCACACTTCATCATCTTTTGGGACCTTAACAAAGCGGTGTAGCCTGTAATCCGTCGCTTTGATTCCCCTTATCTCTTCTTCGACCTCACCATCGCGTTAAATGACAGCATTGTAGGACGCGTCTGCATACATTTAGCTTCTTCGGAGACTGAAAACAGAGCTACGTCCTGGCTTCACCCTCTGATCTCTATCTATCTGGCAGCGACATTCTATGAGATTTTACGTGTTGATATCTGCTACTTTAATCTAGCGCACCCGTGATCCAAAACACGGACATCGAAAAGCAGTATGAAGGAGCTCCAGTATGCATACGGCAATGCTAACCCTACCACTTCTGTTGGTGAGGTCCAGTTCTGTTCGTCATCGCTTTAGGATGGAAGTGAATGCGGATAAAACAAATATACTTGCGCAGCATCTTTCTTAAATTATTATTAATACAGAGTTTTTTAATGTTCCCAACAATTTTAAATTCCTCGGCAGAACTTTCTAACAATCTAGAACATACGAAAGAGACAATGACCACCATAAATTCACTTATTTGGGCCATCGGATGACTCATGAAGCGAGTAATCAAGAATCATAGATTCGCCGTCCGAACAGAACGTATTGTGTTCCGCACCGTTATTATCTCGATTTGCTCCACGTTTGAAAGCCATCGACCCTGTATCAAGTGGACATCAAAAAGCTTGAACATTCACAAGCAAGCCAAGCTCAAGCAGATCCTCTACATCAAATGGCAAGACCGGCATTCTAACAACGAAAACAGGGAGGCTGAGCATTGACGCTCTTACCCTCAAGCATCGCCTCAGGTGGTCAGAACATGCCAACTGAATGCCACCTTCAAGTTTCCCACGAACCATCATTTGCGAGCTGTTAAAGGTAAATGTCATCGCGGAGTACCAAGACACAGATTCGAAGACCAACTGAAGTCTCCCCTCCTGCAAAACGGAATCAGTCCTCACATTTGGGAAACAGAAACTGCCGACTGTCCTCCCATACGAAGAGCAATTCATTTCAGTTGTTCCACTTTTCAGGAGAGGAAACAGTGAAGAGGGTGTAAAACGAAGGCATCACAAGACCCAGAAGCTCCAGCAAAGACATCTCACAAACTATCAGGCGAACAGTGCCCGATACACTTTCAGTAACGACACGAGTGACACCTACGATGATGGCGATTATGACAATATTTAACTTTTGATTTCAAACATTTAAACTTATATTTTTGAACAGAAATCGTTATTCATGTTTTGGTTAGTCATATCAATTTTTACAAACAGTGGACAGGGTGAAAACGCACCAAGTTTAAAGAAGAATAGATTACTTAATTGTTCTTCCTTTCTCTTAAGAAAATGAAGTGAAAATAAAATTCTTGTTAGAATGAGTTTTGAGAAGTGGGTTTCATATTGAAAGGTTTTTGGAGAATTTAGGACTTCAGAATGTTGAATAAGAATTTCTTAATTTTGCATATTAAGTTAATTGAATTACTCGAATGAGGCATTCTCAAAATTACTTGAAGTAGGTATTTTAAATAACATTGCGCTTTTTAGTCTTACACCATTTTATAATCTACAATTAACCAAGAAAACTGTAAATATATATCATCCTCGTAGCGAAACTGATATAGTAGGTCAGGCTATATGACGGTTCCGAGTGGGATATAGGTTCGAGTCATGTCAGAGGATGCTTATTTTCTATGAAACCTATCGGACATTCAGCCTGGAAAATAATGTTCATTTACTTAAATGCATTCTGCCTAAATAAATATTATTCTTATATATATGTACGACTAATTTATATTTAGGCTAAAATTATTAATTAAGTTTGATTAAAAAGGAACAGAAAAGTTTTGCCTTTTTATTTTATTTTTCAATTTTGGGAAAAAAGTGTTAAGAATTTTGCTCGAATTACTGGATGAGCTGTTCAGAGTTCATATTTTCTTATTTTCCTTCAAGTACATTAAACCTTCGCAGTCATTATCAATAACCAATATCGCATATTTTGTGTTAGAATTCGTTTCTCTGCCTGCTGGCATTCTTGGAAAACTGGACGTTTGAAAGGGTCAAGCGAGATTTCATGTGTAAAGGCTATTGAGAAAAGACAGCACAAAAATGCGATTTATTTATTTGAATTTATTTATTTAATTAATTAATTATTTAGTTCAAGAAAATTAATAAGATATGCTCTTCAGAAAGATTGTCCATAACTTTCATCACCATACTTAGCAACTTATCCGATTTTCGGCTAAGTGATGAGTACATTTTGTTCTTACAATCCATCTGGAAGACATCAACGTAGCAAACACACACTGAGGGGTTTAATATAAGTGGAACAAAGCACCAACACACGAAAATACACATAGATCTGTCATTCATTCTGATCTGAAAATTAACAAATTACAGAGTTGAAACACGTTATTCTGCAGTCTCATCTCTTCACACATAACTAAATACGTATATATATATATATATATATATATATATATATATATATATATATATATATATATATATATATATATATATTGCCTATCTGGCTATATCTATATATCTATATCTATCTATCTATCTATCTATCTATCTATCTATCTATCTATCTATATATATATATATATATATATATATATATATGTATTCAGATATAATTTATCTATCTTCACTATACACACACACGCACGCACGCACGCATACACACATATATAAACACACACACGTCTGTGTGTGAGTAAAAGGAAATGCGGGTGACCACACACACACACACATACATATATATATATATATATATATATATATATATATATATATATATATATATATATATATATATATATCGTTCCTTGAGATTACCTATGTGTTATCTGACTCGAAACATTTAAAATAATTATTATGGCACTCAGGAGATTCGAAATTCAGTTAATCATTTCGGAATGCGATAGGTATTGATTTTCCGGGGTCATGCAAAAATTTAACAAAATATGTCTGCGTCTGGTGTCAAATGTTTCCAAAACATGTAAATAATAAGTTACTGAAAACATATCATTATAGCGTCAAACAGAATTAAATCATTGGATATAAGGAAATGCAAAGCCTTTACTTTAAATTTGTACATTCCATAAATCTGTTGTTTCTATAGCAAGTAGAAGTTTTTTTCCGAAAAGAAATTCACTGTTAATATATATATATATATATATATATATATATATATATATATATATATATATATATATGTATTTACTATATATATGTATATATGTGTGTGTATAGAAGTACATATGTGTGTGTGTGTGTGTGCCTGTGTAATAATAATAATAATAATAATAATAATAATAATAATAATAATAATAGCTGGCCACTCGTATTCGAGGATATCCGTCTACTAGTGCGGCTACCTAACCCCTATTGCAGTCTCTCGCTAAGGCACATTTGTGCTTGCTAAATACCCAACAGACCTAAGTCACAGCATCTGGGAGAGAGCGTGTTATGCTGTATGATCACCAATCTGAACAAAGGCAACACACTCAACACCTCGGTCACAATGATTTGTGACTTCTTTCTCGCACAGCTAAAGACAGCCCGCAATATTTCCGGCTATCCAATTTCACTCCCACGGCTTGGTCAACCCGTGGTATGGGTTTCAGACACTTTCCAAAGGTGTCGAACTGTGGATCGTCCGCCTCCAATCTCCTTCCTGACAAATCAACCTAGGTGAGATTCAAACCTGGGTCTCATGGTCAGAAACGTTCTAACCTCTCGGCCACGCGTCCATATATATATATATATATATATATATATATATATGTGTGTGTGTGTGTGTGTGTATTTGTGTGTGTGTGTGTGTGTGTGTCAATGTGGGGTGCATCAAACCTTATTTTTGGAGAATACCCGTAACTTAATAAACTTAAGTTTTCTATAGTATGTAGGTCAATCGACGAAATAAGTTTTGTATAAAACAAACGAAGACTCTACTCAAAAATTTAAATGGAAAGATAATCGTAATCTGATCTTGATCTTCTTTTTAGTGACCTTTCTGTCATTTAACATTTCTCCTTCAATTCACTTTCAGTTTAGCATGTGCGTCTTCGTGGCCTTATCTCCTGGCATAAATGATCAATCTATCTATCTATCTATCTATCTATCTATCTATCTATCTATCTATCTATCTATGTTTTAGAGAAATCTTATGTATGCAACTTTCGAAATTTCAGAGTTGCACCATTGGAAAGACTCCACATTAATTGGAGTGAGCAAAATTCAATTAATTTTATTGTTAAACACTTCCTATCTATTTACCTATCTATTTATTTATCTATCTATACATCCATTCATCCATTCCATTTTCTTTTAGTATATTCTGATATATATATATATATATATATATATATATATATATATATATATATATATATATATATATATATATTCTCAAACTGTTCATTATCTATCTCTCAGTTTATTTATTTCCTCTATATATATTTATCAAGCTATCTTGTTCAATCTTACTCAGTCTGTTCATTAACTATCTATGCATCTATTTATCTCTCTCTCCCCCACTCTCTCTCTCTCTTTATACATACATACATACATACATACATATATATATATATATATATATATATATATATATATATATATATATATATATATATATATTCGCTATCTCACTATGTATTAGGGAAATGCTTATTTATGCAATTTTCAAAATTTCAGAGAGGCGCCATTGGAATCACTTCACATTAGTTGGAAGAGTGCGCCATTTTTTTTCCAATCAATTAATTTTCTCAATAACCTTGACTTTGTAGCCGTTGTTCACATTCTGCCAATTCTGGAAATTAAGCTAAAGAATAAATCTGGTACCCGATTTCAGCATTTTCGAATTATATAATTATGAAATGTCTCGAAGTTCTGTGAAAATCTTTCAGTATTTAAGAAAAGAGAAAAGGGTCCTTCGGTTGTAGTTAATATCTCTAGTATTTAAAAATAGTTTGATAGGTGTTCAAAGGGGGTTAATCTTATTCTATTGTGCCAGAACGACATTGAACACTGGAAACCCAGCTTTTATCCTGTACTTGAACAGTAGTTTCGGTGTAAAAAAATCATCCAGGAGTGTTACCCCAGACTCACAAGAACAACGACACAAACACCAACATATATAAGTGTGTGTGTATTTGCACGTGTATTCACGCAGAGATGTATAGTAATTTACTAAGCTTTGTTATGTGAACGTATTCACCAGTGTATAAAGTGGGGAGTGTGAAGAAGTCAAACACCCACACAGATACCCACACAGTTTCAGTGACGGTTTCAATGGCAGTTTCAATGGCAGTATGATGGTTTACATGTAAAATATACTTTACTCTGCTGGAATATTGTAACTCGACGCAATAATTCTCTTTGCAAGAATCAATAAACTTGTTGCCAATTTGGATTGTCCTGAGATTTTGGCTGGTCAAATTAGACTTGTTTTCAGAACTAACACAGACACAGTGCCATTATTAAAATGAAAGAATATGGTCTGTCGTTACCTCAAGGGGAAAATATTGGCACAAGGGTGTGTCGTAAGTACAAAGAATTTGGCAGAGTCTGAGTGAGTTTCATATTTTTCTTGTACACAGTCTTTACTTTTTCAGTGAACATTCTAAATTCATGAAAACGTACATAATATTTCTCTGTAGAGCATTCTTGTAATGACACACAAACACTCAGTCACAACCCACACCCATATATATATATATATATATATATATATATATATATATATATATATGTTTCCTGGAAAGGTGTCATTTTATCTGATCGTGTGCTTTACAAAACCGAAGAGTTTTGATAAATGTAGATATATTTATATTCATACACAAACAAACGCATATATATATATATATATATATATATATATATATATATATATATATATATATATACATATATATATATATATACATATATATATATATATATATATATATATGTGTGTGTGTGTGTGTGTGTATAGCGATGTGGCACAAAGTTGAAAGTCTGAAGCACACAGAGTATCTATCTATCTACACACACACGCACACCCACACACACGCGCGTCGCACACACACACATATATATATATTTATTTAGTTGGATTGATGTGAGTTTTTGACAAAGAATTTGTCTGACGCTCACAATGGCGTAAAACCAGAGTCACAAACTCACATAAATATGTTATCTCTATCACAGATATTGAGCGCTTTCCAATAAGTACTGCGCATATATAATATTTAAATAATATATATATAAAAAATTACACACACACACACACATATATACATATTTATATACATACACATTATATATATATATATATATATATATATATATATATTATTAATTCAAATATAATTTATCACTTAACTGATAGATGTAATATTCAGCATCTCTCAATTGTCATATATATATATATATATATATATATATATATATATATATATATATATATATATATATATATATATATGATAAGATAAATAACAAATAGGAAACGTTTATCGTTCTAAGATATTTCATATTTAAGAATTTTGGTATTTTCAATTTTGTTTGGTCCAATTCTCATTGATCCCTGACGTATCACGTGAATTAAAACCGTGGATAATTCTACATGCATACAAGTTTTGTAAAAATTATAATATGCCTAAGCGGGCATCAAATGGTTATTTGTTTTCGTAATTGTGTATCTGTGTTTGTTTAGTTGGGGTATTTCTATTGTTTTCACTTTTATGTGTTTAGTCATCTTTGTAGGATGGTCTTTCTGTTAATATGGTCCTGTCATTTTAAAGTACTGTTTAAGTAGACATAAATTAGATTCTGTATGAATGGATTAAAAAACGTTGACAATGGATTGTAAAATGTTAGACCTGTATTTATTGTTGGCAATACTAATATTATGATTAAGCTTTCAAACTATTTTCTCCTTAAATAATTATGTTCTTTTTTAATTAGTCAGAAATGACGTGGGTAGAGAAGAAGTCTGAATGTTTCTCAGTATATTTCGCTCTCTTGATTTAGGTACAACGTTAAGGGCCACAATGTAGAATACTATGATTATTCCATAGTTTATTCTTTTATTGTGGTGGGAATATAAATTAATTAGTTAATTTTGTTAGAGTGTTTACGATAACTATTAGCGTCTAATTTCTCAATGTTACGTATTAATATCGAGGAAGATCATTTTTTATTTCAAATTCGTGTTTCAATTCTGTGGTACGTTCAAAGTTATTAAGTCTCGTTATCCTGTCTAATAGTTTTATATCATGAGAATATAATAAAAGAACGCCATATATATATCTTAGGTACGTATGATGTATTGTCTTATGATGTGTTTAAATAGACAGAATTCTAAAAATTTTAGAAATAGACAAAGAACATCACTGACCGGTGACCCTAGAATGTCGAATGTTTGTTTATATAAAATGTTGTTAAAAGAGAAGAAGCATTTGTTATTATTTAATTCGTGTAATTTTGTAATTTCTGGATGGATAGAAGAAGATTTTGATTGGATTTTTATAGTTAGTTGCTCAATATGTTAAGACAATTTGTGAAAGGTAAGTTGGTGTATAGAGATTTGATGTCTAAGCTAGACATAAATATATTGACGTCTCGTATTCTCCGGATAAAGTCACCAAAGTATTTAATATGTTTTGAGTTGATGCTTAAAAGGAAAGAAGTTACGATTTTTGGAATGTAAACTAATGTGGCGATTAAGATATTTCTTTGATATTAATAATATGGGACCTTATAGTGATCATGGTATAAATACAAGAGACAGACAGATGAAAAAAGAACTGTTAAATTTCTTCAAATTGCATAGCCGAAAAATCACTACTACGACAAATGCAAAAGAGAACAACTAACCTGACGTGACATTGGATTTTGAATACGGTTAGATGATTTATTGTATACAAAAAAATTACACCACCAAAATTACGTAAATACTTTTGCAAATTATCCCTCTATTATACCAATGTATTTCCATAAATCAGCACCATATAGATTAAAGTATATATATATATATATATATATATATATATATATATATATATATATATATATATATGATTTCATTTTATTACCCGCTCTCCTTAAATAAATGGATTGATCCATTATCATTAACGTAAAACGGTCAGTTTTCAGTCAGCACCTGAGAGTTTCAATGTGCATAAAATTAATTATTTTCTCTCTCTTTCTCTCTCTTTCTCTCTCTCTCTCTCTCTCTCTCTATATATATATATATATATATATATATATATATATATATATATATATATATATATCTTTGACAATATGTTGATAAGTTGGTTTGAACCTTACGGCTTACTCATGCGATTTTCACCAGTTGACCTGTCAACACTTTAATTTTTTTTAAACCAATGAATATTATATTATTTTTAAAAATAAATAAGCAAGCGCACGTTTTGGGTCCGATAGAAAGGGAAGAGGGCGGTGCGAATAAGGTAAAAGAAGAAGAAAGTTTAGGAGAAATGCAAAGGTACTATAAATGTATCGGTGGGGGTTTATTGAAATATACATAGCTTTTTAACCACCCTCATATGAGCTTAAAAGGAATTTTTTGTATGAATGCAACAGTTCATGACTTCGGATTTCAAGTTCAAATTGTTTTTGGACCCCAAAATATCATTATTCCTAATTTTTCCTGCAGAAGAAAGTTGCAAACGTTATTGTTGTTGTTGCAATGTTTTGACTGTCCATCTTACAATCAGATCCCTGCTGTTTTTTCTTTTAAATTCCACACATGGTTAGTTAACATTCTACTACATTATTCTACATTATATTACAGGTAAAAAAAATGAAATACTTCGTCAATACTAAACACAGCAATAAGTTAAAACCTAAGGAGGGAATTTCCAGTAATGCTTGTAATAACTGTCATAAAAAAATACATAAATGAAATCTCAAGGAATCTAAATAAAAGATTATAGGAACAGAAAAGTGATGTTTTGCAAAACACTAGGCCAAATCATTTGATTGCCCATTTAAAGAGATTGAAAACAATGCCACACTGATCAAAGAAGAAAACAATTCACTATGAGGTAAATGTCCTATACAACAAATTTGGAGCTTGGTTCTTACAAAATTTTACCAGTTCTAGCAGATCTTCTATTAACACAGTTTGTGATATCCTACTAACAAATGTGATAGAAAGAAAAAGAACAAAACTCTAAACAAATTTGGTTTGGGATCTAAAAAAAATTCTAGTATACCCAGCAGTTATATTTGAGTAAAATTTTCATTTATCAATGTTTGAGTAAAATACAATGAAATTCCATTGTTAATTACATGTTAAATTTAAAAAAAAAAAAAACTACCATAATTTACTTTTTTTTTCTCCTGCTCATTCCATTAGCCGAGGAATTTTCCTAGCAGTGAAATCCGAAGTGAACTGGGATGTTAAATCTATAAACGTTCTCTCTCTCTTCATATATATATATATATATACACACACACGCATATATATATATATATATATATATATATATATATATATATGAGATAAATATATATATAAATATAACGCACCTTAGAACTAATATTTCTTTACTGGTAAATAAAATCATGCCCTATCTAAAAAAATTAAAAAATTCCTAATTTTTCTTCCTTTCTTATAGCAACAATTTTTACCAAAAAAAAATCTGTTTACCACTGGGATGATACATAAGCGGTGTTCTTGTATGTCCATTGTTAGATTTGTTTTAGAATATGGTTCAGTTAAATTTATTTTACCTCAAACTGCACTTACATCAGATACGTAGATTGAGTTATTAATACATACCCAAAAATATATACATACCTAACATTATTATAAAATTGAATATCGAACCCACTATGGAATTCACAGGCACAGAAAAAATTAAAAAAAAAAAACAAAAAAAAAACAAAAAAAAACTCTGGATTTTCTTTTATTCCGAAATAAGAACAAATTATTCTTCAAGCTTAACCAAAACCAGTAAATAAAATGGAAGTAATTAATTTAAAAACAAAGAAAAAGAGAAAATGATGAAAAACAGGATTAAGTATAAGTTTCTATCTTATATAATGCTGCTTTTACCCTTAGATAAAGAAGAAATTATATTGCAACAAGTTATTTAATTTTGTCATTACACACATTTTATTCAAAAATGAAGAACGCGCTGAATCTGCGAAACTGAACGGTGAGTACATTCGAAGATAAGTTTATAATTCTCCCTCTACTAAACACAAAAGATATGTACGCCAACCTAAAAACTATAAGAATTAGATCAAAGATAAAGCAAATATTTAATTAGCATAATATATATAATCAGCAAGGCGTTGGAAAACGGGAATATATATCTGCAATGTTATAAAAAGGTATATGCAAGACATCAAAATTTTAATGACTCGCATTTATGAATATAGAACA
This sequence comes from Acanthosepion lycidas, assembly GCA_963932145.1. Classification (NCBI taxonomy): domain Eukaryota; kingdom Metazoa; phylum Mollusca; class Cephalopoda; order Sepiida; family Sepiidae; genus Acanthosepion; species Acanthosepion lycidas. The sequence continues at coordinate 135,739,267 of OZ010573.1, read as the reverse complement.
GACCTTCTTTTGGAAAACACATTAAATTCCTTTGTATGACAAACAAAATATGCAAAAATTTATTTTAAAACTGCTACCTTATTAAAACAAAAACAAAAAACAAAAAAGAAAACAACCTATTGCTAAGACAATACCCAAAAGAAATATTAATAAATAATATATATACATTAAATATCAACCATGCGCACTTCTTCATATAACTGACAAAGAATCTATTTTTAAAGAATCTAGGATTTAAATGATTGCAGATGACGTAACCTAGTAATTTACATTGGTTTGTTACACTTGTCATATTTATCATATACTTAAAATTTACTTCAAAAATATATTAGATAATCACGTGATGTCTATACAACCAATGATAACACAACGATTATTTAAAAAACTGATACATACATAAACATAATCGCTATAGGAAATACACGTGGCCTCTACAAATACAATGAAAACAGAACATGGAGATTAAATATTGAATCAAAACTCTGCAATATTCTTCTTCCAAAATATTATTATCGGTTAAATAGTGAAATATTTTTTTAATTTATAAACCTTTTCTTACAATTCACTACAATATTTGAGCCTTCTCTCATATTTCATCCATATTTTCAAATCAAATATATGTTCTGAAATATTTCATTACTACAATTGCTTTGCTCACTGTCAGCCAATATCGATATCTCAGTAAAAATAATCATTTTGTTTTTTAGTGAGTATAGCTTTGTTTTCTATGAGGCTGTATACATATTACCAGCTATAACAATTGGCAAATCATTGTCTCACACCCTATTATGTTATTTTCATTTCTCGTTTCGTCATTCAAAATACATTTTTCGTCAGGTCTTTTATTGTGGTTGAGAAAAGTGTTATAATCTTCTTCTTCTGTTACAATGTTCTTTTTATATATATATATATATATATATATATATATATATATATATATATATATATATATATATATATATATATTTAGTTTATAATCATTATTGATGATAAAATTATTTAAATTGGAATAACCTTTGATAATTAGTGACCTAAAAACAGTCACGAGTTTATTCACTTAATGAACAAAAATCAAACGAATAGATGTCAACTAAACAATCAATAAGAAAAAGTTTAGGAAAATAAAAAGATTACTAAATATAAAATGGATTATTTTTTCAATGTACTTTCTATGAGTTTTTCCAATCGACTATTTCATAGAAAATACCCAAAACTGCAACAAACTTCAAATTAAATTCTTCGTAGATTGTTTAGACATTCAGATTTATATCAAATTTAACCCCCAAATATGCCTTTAAAATAATGCGAAATAACAGCGCCTAAGAATTTGAGGGAAACCTGCTCTCATGGAATTGATTTATTATTGTTTGTTGTAGATTCTTCCTTTAATGTCGGTCTTCTCCCTTACCCCTTACCCATCTATATCTAGAGATAATATGTGTTAAGTTTAAGCGATGTCTAGCCTACACAGAGTGGCGTTAAGGATAAAGAATGGAAATGTTACATCTAACTCACTCATGTCTTCTTTCCCACCTCACTTCCTCACTTCATTGATTTTAAATATGCTTGGTGCGGTCCGTCAAAAATGTGTAAATTTCTTTTCATTTTTCATTTCAACCTTCGGAAGTAAAGTCTGATGATCCAGAGCCCTTTTAAAAGCGTTGTGGTGAAATAACTTATTACATGGATCTTAAAGTGGTCTGTGTTTATTCAAATATATATATATATATATATATATGTGTGTGTATATATATATATATATATATATATATATATATATATATATATATATATATATATATATATATATATATATATATATATATATATATATATATATATATATATATTATAGCCGAATACATTTTAGAGTCTTGTTTTTTCTTTTCTCTTTCCATCAGTTTTGTTAATAGATACCCCACACTGGGATAATAGAAGATCTGCTAGGGCTGATGAAATGTTGTAAGAACCAGGGCGTAAATTTACTGTAGATCTCCGTGCGGTCAAAGAACTAGCTATACGTTTACGTCGTTGTGATTTTTTTTTTCTTTGATTTTAGGTCAGAATTTTTGTCAATCTCGCATTTGACGTATTGTCTTGTAAAATATACCTTTCGTGTTCAGATATTCTTTTATTTAGATTCCTTTATGTGCCTTCAATACTTTGGTAATTATGGCTCTCCACAATTTCTTTTCTTTTCCAACTCTCGTCTAATTTTTATTGTAGCTTCATCTTTGCGCATGTGATTTTGAAATCGCAACATTTTTATATAACATGAGGCTGTATTATATTTCTTTTATGTTCGTCGAGAAAGGTGTTACAATCTTCTTCTTCTGGTTTATGCCATCAAGACGTTGGTAATAATGGCTCTCCACAATTTCCTGTCTTTTGTCGCACTTAAATTTTTTTTGTCTTTTTGTCATCTCTCCTAATCCCTAAATTTTGTTTTGTTGATTACTTTCTATAATTCTTCATGAGCAGACTGATTTCATGGATCATCTACGTATTTCTCTTTTGACTGATAATTGCATTGAAGTTCTAGCAGACTTTTGGGCAATTTTGTTGCTGCTGCGAGTTTGAAAGCTTGTTTTTATTAATTGTTCTCTAAATACAACGTTAATGAATCGCTCAAGCTAGAAGTTTACCGTCTTAATTAATTTGATAATATTAATTACAATATACAGTTAAATTAGAAGTACAGCACTTGAATACTATACCAGTACATGCAGTCATCCCACTGATATACGTGCTGCCGTTTCAAAATTTACACATATAAAATTCATGGAAAAAAGATCAAAGGATGTGTCATGATACAGCAAAATTTATAAAATCAAATCTGAATTTGAATAGACCCAATTAAAACCATAATTTTAATAAAATCATTTAAACTCTGAAAATGTTCGTACTGTGAGATGTATAAATCTTTGTAAGATCATTTGAATATAGTATAAAGCCAAAGCAAAAACGATTTTAATAAAGTTTTTATTTATCTCTAGATTAACGATCAAACTTGTGTATAGAAGATTAAGAGAAAACTTTGAGGAATTGATAATATTTTTACTCGGTTTGTGAAATTAAGGAAACGTTTATTCCAAACTTGTATTGCTTAAAACTAAATTAAAATTAAATCGGTTACATTTTAATCTTGATGGGTGCCTTATTTTATCTTACTAGACATTTGCTTATTTTTCTTTTTTTTTTTTTATTCATCTTTGGATCAACAATCAACTTTGTGAATATAAATTTAAAGGAAAACTTTGTGGAATTGGTCATACTTTTACTCGGTCTTTCTAAAGTAAGGAAACATGTATTTTAAATTTGTATTACTTAAAATAATTTAAAATTAAATCAGATACATTTTTAAGCATGCTGCGTGCCTTATTTTATCTTGAAAGTCATTTGGTTATTTTATCTCTAGAATTGTGTTATTTCTTGGGGTCTTTGGTCGATATTAATCATCTTATCAACTTTTGATGGAAACAGTTCAGGAAGAAGATTTTTCAAGCGTGATAGGTTAATTCCCTTCCAATTGTAAACTCCTTTCATTATAATCCAAAAAATAAAATTCGTAACATCTGAAGCCAAAATGAGTGACTTTATAAAAAAAAAAAATGATCTATTTTCATATTAAAAGTGCTTACGGCTTGTTGAATGTTAACGACAGTCAACTTCCGAATAGAATTTTCCTTCTCCCTTCAAACGCGGAAGAAGACAATAAAATCAGGCAAAATGAAACAATGGAAGAAATTTAAACGCAAAGATGTTGAGTTAAATCAAATATTCGTATTCAATATTTCAATACATCAGCGGAAAACTAATTAATATTTCCATTTGATTATATGGGTTGTTAAATTTCAAACAGAAAAATAATAAAACCTAAAGTAACAACCGTATTTTTAGTTAAATACAATTTTCAAACTTTTATAAAATCAACCAGTTTACAGATGTAACAAATAATGAAAACACGTCGTCAAAAATATTACCGAACTTTTTAAAGGCCTTATTATTATAAGAAAAACAACATATTTTATTCAGGAATTTTTTTTTTATTTACTGCAGTCGCATTCTTTTACAGAATCGATCGTTTTATATCCTGGCTTCGTAAATATGGAGGAATGTTCGACTACTGTTCTAACAAGCACAGTGACACCTGAGGTCGTGCAAAGGAGATTAAAGTTTTCGGTATGAAGACACAAATACTACAGAAAAAGGTAAGGAAATACACTGTTTGTAATCTATCTATCTATCTATCTATCTATCTATCTATCTATCTATCTATCTGTCTATGTTTGTACATGTGTGTGTGTCTATGTCTGTGTGTGTGTGTGTATCTGCGTATGTGTGTGTGTGTACTTTTGAATTATGGTATGTAAAAGGACTAGCCACACCGCTACGAAAAATCTTTCGTGCCTTATTTGAACATGAGACAATGATATTCGCTTCAGGCAGGACTGAAAAATTTATATACGTCCAGACTTTCAATATTCCATTGCTCAAACCGTTTCTCAAATTATAGATTTCCCTACTCATTTCCCTAGCAAAACGACCAACAGGCTTATCGACATTTCTTACCTGCTCTCCTCGCTATTGGAAACTTGTATTACTCTGTAGTATCGATTATCTGGAGTATCTATTGATATTTCATTCCTATCATCTATTAAACAGAAACCTCCTATTCATAAAACCTCCTACCTGCAAACTGATTGGGACTCACTACTTGACTTTCTTCTAGACACCCCTTGGACTGACAGTTTCACTTTCAGATAGACAGTTTCATCACCGAGGTTTCCTCTTGTGTCAAAAACTGCCATTGATATTTTCATTCCTTCTCGCAAATACTAGATGAAACATCAACCTTCTCTATGGTTCACACCAGCATTATCTGCCGCTCTAGCTCACAGGATCAAATATTTCCAGTTATATCGGCGTGACCGCTCCCATCACAACAGACGTTTTCTTGACTGCGTGTAATATATTTAAACATTTCCTCGAAAGAGCCAAGTCTCTCGTTGTTGAGAAAATGAAATACCGTATGGCAACGAAGAAATTTGACTTTGTGCTTACTGCCGGCTCTGTAATAATGTATTAAATAAGAATAACTTTTCTATTCCATATGTCTTCAATCAATTTGAAGTGTTAACATCTGTCTATAAAGTTGAATATTTCGCCCGTAAATTCACTTTAAACCCTACACTTGACTCATCAGAAATATGCTTGCCTAACTTCCCTCTGAGTCTCTGTTGTGTGATATTCATATAACATCTTCTATGGCTTCTGCTATCACCTCTAATCTGGATCCCCACAAGGAATGTCAACCTGTTGGTATCACTGTAATAGAAGCGTGCACCCTAACTGGCTCTTGTTCTCTCTAAACTGTATAATAAATGTTTCGCTGGCTTTAGTTCACCTGCTTGTTTGAAACCATCATCTGTTGTTCCAGTATTTAAGAACAGAGGTGAACCGTCCGACTCATCCAACTTTCGGCCTATTAGCCTTGTAACTTTATCTGGAAAATTACCAGAGGCCATAATCAATGCAGACATGGTTATGCCTTTCACATCTTATGGCCTTTTTTTTTACAGACAATCAATACAGCTTTCTTTTCTCCGAGTCAACTGATGATGTACGGACGATAATTGGGGGAAGATTCTATCAAGCTCATGATAAAAACGGTGAAGCTTGGGCGGAAACTTTAGACATCGCTAAAAATTTCGGAAGTGTTTTGAATAAAAGTCTTCCTCACAAAATGAAATGTTACGGTGCCTCCAGCCAAATTTTTGAAATGATCCAGTCTTTCTTGTTAAATTTGAAAGGGAAAATTATCCAGAAAATCAACACCGAAAAACAGTGACCGACCACGACTTTAAATTATATATATATATATATATATATATATATATATATATATATATATATATATATATATATACAGGGGTTGGACAAAATAATTGGAACACTTGTTAAATTCAAAGAAAATTTATTTAATATGGAGTTGGTCCTCTTTTAGTCTTACAGACAGCTTCAATACGTCCATGAATTGAATCATACAGCTTCCTGATTTCATCCTGAGGAATTTTCTGTCATTCTTCAATTAAAACCTTCTCCAGTTTTTTACGACGCGACGGTGGAGTATAGCGGATCCTAACTTGTTGCTTCAAAATGTACCACAAATGTTCAATGATATTGATATCTTGAGATTGGGGAGGTCACCCATGTGTTCTAACTCACTTTCATGCTCTTCATACCAATTCTTAACCCCTCGAGCGGTATGTATTGGAGCATTATCGTCTTGGAAGATGCAGTCACCATCAGGGAATAAAGTCCTGGTCATTGGATGAACATGATCTCCCAAAAGGGTCAGGTAAACTTTGCTGTTGATTCTACCATGCAGGGCAACTATTGGACTGAGACATTTACATGATATGGCGGCCGAAAATGTCCTTGATCCACCTCCATGCTTCACTGTTGGAAGAAGGTAGTCAGAGTTTTAAGCTTCTTTGGGCTGACTCCACACATAAACTCACCCTGAAGTTGGGAAAAGAGAAAAACTGAACTTGTTTGAGAATATGACTTGCTTCCATTGGTCTGTAGACCAGGCATTGTGATCTCTGCACCACTTCAACCTATTTTGAATGTTGTGAGTGGAGAGAAGAGGTTTCCTCACAGCGGCTCTTCCATGATATGCAGCCTTATGGAACTCACGGTGAACAGTTTTTGTAGAAACGGAACTATTCAGATGGTTATTCAATTCAGCAGTCACTTTGGCTGCATTTGTCCGATGATTTTTTGCCACATTGCGTTTCAATGCACATCCCTCCCTGCCAGTAAGTTTGCAAGTCCGGAAAGAATTAATACGTTTGCTAAAAGTCTTCCCTGTTTCTCGAATTGCATCAGTATTCTTGATATGGTATCTCTTGAAAAACCATATGGTTCAGCAACCTTAGGGATCACGCGAGCTGCAACATTTTTCTCTTTTTCGAACTCGGAGAGGTCACACATTTAGCTTGAATTTTACTAAATTCTAAAAGTAAATAAGCAGAAGACAGTACATTATATAAACAAACGTATTTACAATAGATATAACCTGTAATTACAAAGTTTTAGTTAAAGTTCTTAATATAATACGTCTTTGAAATATAGGAGTGGATTTTGCAACTGTTCCAATTATTTTGTCCAAACCCTATACATATATATATATATATATATATATATATATATATATATATATATATATATATATATATAAAAATCCTTCTCTACATAATATTTCTCATATTTCAAAAACAAGAGCCAAAAATTTATGCTTTTGGCTCTTGTTTTTGAAACGTGAGAATTCTTACGTAGCGAAGGAATCATATTTAAAAAAAAAATTATAATTAACGCTCTACTTTTATATTGAGCACTTTTTTCTAAAAATAAAAACAAAAATACTAAAGAACTTCGGCTTATTTACCTAACGTGTTCTGTCCTATTTTTCTATATATACATTTGCATGTTCATACATATATGCCCCTATACGCCAACATATATGCACATGTATTCTTATGTAATTTGGAATTTATTTCTATGTCTACATTTCGTGATTAGTCTCTCCGTTGTTTTAATAGTTTGCATTGATATTTATATTTTATTCTCCTGATATTTTTTCTTCTAAATATAGGTTGCAACTATACCTAAAACTATTGGATGTGTCAGCAAAACCTAGAAGTTTCCAATGTTTTTAGAAGATTCAGACACTTTTTCTTCAATTCCCAAATTTCGTTTTTGAAAGGGCTGTTTGATGTTTTAATTTTGGATTGATGTTTTATTAATAAATCTGGACACATATAGTTCAAAAACTATTTACTGTCAATTCCAGAAAACCAACTCCGGGGCTTTTATAAGAAACACCACATAGAAGGAACAGATATTAAACTAAAAAACAACAAGTCCTGGTCATAAATAAATTCCAATCCCAAGCCGCTTACCCCGTGATTTCTTGGGGCTCCACTAATCTCTAACACAAACACACTCTCGTTCACAAGGCGTCAACCAGAGGAGGACTGACATTGAAAATAAATTTAAAACAATGTTCCGAGACAGACATTTAGGGGCTGATGTTAGCCGAGTACAAAATGTGTTGATCTAGACTATCTCCATCTTAAAGGACTTTTTGTTTTTTGCTATAAGAAATATATGCTCTGTTAAAATAATAAAAAAAAAACATCGAGCTCTCTGTGGAACAGATTTAATTATTAATATTACTAGGATCCACTCGGATTATATACCAACGGACCGATCGATCTATCTATCTATCTATCTATCTATCTATCTATCTATCTATCTATCTATCTATCTCTCTCTCTCTCTCTCTCTCTATATATATATATATATATATATATATATATATATAAAATATTTACATGCTTACTATTCAGTAATTACGACATTTCTATGTATATATGTGTATATGTGTGTGTTAGTGTGCATGTGTGTGATGTTTTTGACTGTGTATATTGTGTAAGCGAGACAGGAACGTCGAAGGAAAGAAAGAAAGAGGCAGAGATAGATAGATAGATAGATAGATAGATAGATAGATAGATATTCAGGAATAGGCATATCTAGATATGAGATATGACTGGCAGACGTAGAGAATGAAATATATTTGTTTTGCTTCCCTTCAAATTTAGGGGTCAGCAAAATGTTCTTATCTATTATTGACTCTTTCTCTGCCTTGAATTTGATGAATTGCCATGCATAGTTCATTGAGCAGTGTAGCTTAATTACTTCTTGCTTGGACCTACGTTTCCCTTCCAACGTGAGCTGTTGACTTATACTCCCTTCTTCATATTCTTCGCATCTTTTATTGTTTCGCTTTCATTTATTTCCGCCATTTTAACACACTGACCATCGTAGCATCATGACGAAATGCCAACCTTAAAAATAAGTTTCCGTGAATACTTGAAAACAGTAATAGTTTGAGAGTCGCCTTGGAAGCAACTCAAGCTAAATTACAGAATGGCATGACCACGAATGATAAAGACTTTAGTTTTTGTAATGATACCTCTCTATCTGTCGTTTTAACTGCCATTTCCTTGCAGGACTTGAATGATCATGTTTTCTTCGCAGATTCTTTGTACTTGAATAACTATAAATTATGTAATGCCATGGATCTTTCCGCAGTTTTCATTTTAGAATTAGTCTATTTTTCGATTGCTGGTTCTAACAAGGCTAGCGAATTCGGTCTATACTACAACATTTTATCATAGTACGACCTGGATACAAACTGAGTCGGAGTTGGAACTCGGCTAGCCTATTCCAATTACTTGTTGTTAAGCGGTTATCAAACCACACCCACATAGTTATATCACAATATTAACGAAAAAAATGAACATAGCAGGAGTGATACGATGTAAAGTATAGTCTATTAAGTTTAAATCCCTCTCATTCCTCAGTGGGAGTATGGGAATTGCTTTTTTGTGGCTTTACTCAAACAACTTAAAGATTGAAGTGGATAGCGCTTTGGAATATGTAACCGGATACCAGAGTTTTTATTCGACTCCAGTATGGATATATTCATTTTCGTGCAGATAACTTTGGGGAAGATATGAAACCATGAATCCTTTCAGCTATGGGTTAAATAGAAGGACAGACTGGGTTATTTAGATTTTACTGGCAGCCAGTCAAGGAAAAGAACAACGGTGAATTCAAATTAATATGTCACCCTGGCAAAGCACATAATATACAGCTAATGAAAGTATCGTGGAGTTTATAATAATTCTGTAATCCCAAATATGGTTGGCATTTTCTGAATATAGATTTTAAATTCTACATTAAAGGCCGTAGGAGATGACAGCTCTTAACTGCCTTTTAACTTTTGTCTCTAAATAAAATTGATACTTCTCTATTCCTGTAGGTCCTTGATCTACCATCTATTCATAAAAAAAAAAAAAAAAAAAAAACTTTTCAAGTAAGATGATACTCATTGCTTTCAGTATATCCTGCAAGGGTTAAATTTAGAGTTAAGACGTTCGGCATTTCATTATATATTCTCAAAATTTCAAAACTCTTTTCCTGACTGTAAATTTTGGATGTGATGAGATAAGGAGGACAATCTATAAACGACGCGTTTCATCGACAGGGTCTGCTCTCTGTGGCTTCTTCACTTTAGGTTAAAAGAAAGACAATTTTTTTTTATGTCAGGAAAATAGAACAAGGGGGTGCCATGTATTAACACAACTATGTCCAGATTCAAAGCAAAGTCTCTCTGCCTATATATATATATATATATATTTAAACAGATTTCTAGTACTGCCAAATCTAATAAAACATTTGAGGAATAACAAATATGGGATCATATTAAACATAAGATACAATAATATCCACGTTTAAAATGTAAGGTACCTTTCGACCGACACATTTTCAAACACAATCGTCGGTAATCTAAAACGGAGTACTAACAAGAAAATTTTTTTATTAATACCGTAATAAAACAAGATGGTGAGGGGAAAAATTGTTTTACCTCAAATCATGTAACCGTTTCCCCGAATAAGACCAATTTAAACTTCATCTCCCGTTGTACGCAAAGGTCAGGCCTACGTATGTTGATGACAACAGACTCCAAGATGTCGAGGTGGAGTCTGTTCCTAGCCCTATGCAATACAGAAAAGAAATGGGGAGAATACTCAGTCCTACAAACAACAGAATTTAATATATGTTCACCGATAGTAGAGGCATGAGTCTGCGAACACCCGGATGTCACAAGCTCATGCTTGTATCTTATGTTTAATATGATCCCATATTTTTTATTCCTCAAATGTTTGATATATATATATATATATATATATATATATATATATATATTCCATTTAAGCTCTTGCTTGGACCATCATCACAATTGTTAGGGAGGGGTAGATCCGATAGGCAACAATAAACTATAGAAGAACTCAAAACTGATCGCTACATTTAAATATTGCATTAATATTTTAGCTTATATCTCTAATATATATATATATATATATATATATATATATATATATATATATATATATATATATATATATATATATATATATATTAGTGATGTTTCGTGCATTTTGGCTTTGAAATCAGTTCTCCGAACAGCTAAATGACTATAACTTTCCAGTAAAACCTAACATAAAATTAAACGCTAATTAGCTAGACATTTATAATGAGTCATCTTTGTTTCATAAACTGAAAAGAAATTAAGGAATTTTCCTAACGATTTCATTCATGACTCCTTTTAAAATAAATTTCTTAAAGATTATCGTCAATTGTACGCTGATTTTTTCTTGATTAAAACACATTTCTATTTTTGAGAAACACGTTCCGTTCAAACAAAGGATAGAAATAGGATATTGTATTTAGATAATGAAGTATAAAAACTATCGCATTGTTATTGTTTCCTAATTCAGTTGATTCAGTAATATCGGCCATAATGTATGACCCATGAGAAAATTTCAAAAAAAATAGTAAAGCTATGTTGAACAAATATTGAAAATAATGTTCTGGCCATAATTGAGTCTGAGGATGCCTTGTTAATTTTAACGCCGCAAAAACGAAACTTCTATCCACTAATAATCTGAGAGACCAATAGTATCTTCCATCAGAATGGCTGATGTTATCCTTCGTGATCGTGAATCGTTTTGCCTTCTCGGACTAACTTTCTCTGCTGATATGTAGTTGAAAAATTATATTGAATCTATGGCGAAATTACCTGCTAAGATAATTGGTTCACTGTGTAGTGCGAATCATTTTTTCTCTCCAGAATTTATCTTACTTAACTATAAGGCTATCATTCGCCCATGCTTAGAATATTGTTGCCACCAATGGCCCAGTGACCCTGATATTTATCTTGCGATCCTTGATAAGATCTAAAGAAACATCTGTAATATTATTAGTTCTGATCTGGCGGCTCGGCATCAGTCACTTTAAGGGCAGCATTAAACTAGCGTCGATATCTCATCAATTTAGAGTTGATCTGGATAGATGTAGGCGTAAATTCTATAGTGTCTTCTCTCACAGTTCTCGCTTGTGGAACTCCCTTCCAGCTCCTTGATTTCCAACCAAATTTAATCTGCAATAATTTAAAAGCAATGTCAGTCGACATCTACTGTCTTCCTGATTATTCTCTTCGTGCTCATCATTATTATTTATGTTCCTAATTATTCCAATCGTTGTGTTTCAGTGGCATTACTGCCTTGCATGTGGTGATACCGATTTTTAAAAAAAATCAAAAAGATGATGAGGTATTTCCTTTTTTGATGTATATTTTCATTTTTTTTTATTTCTAAGATATCGATTTAGAAAATAATAAAATGTAAAATTTCGTTAACACCCCGTAGATGTTCATAAATGGAACGAATTCTATCAAAACATTTGATGCAGTATTTGACTATTTTGTATGAACCAAATTTAAAACCTTACAAAATTTTACATTGAACATTGTTTTATTTTATATTACCAGATAAAAGACAGAATGAAAAAATATTGAAACAAGAATTGAAATAAATAATACACTATGTCAGAAATATATATATATTAAGCGCTATTGTTGTGAGGATTTCTTTTAGTTCCCCAGCAACTTCTTACAGACAATAAACAAAATCGAATTTATTCTTTTCCGTGAAGACGCAAAAATAATATTCCTTTGATTCTCACACTGTTTTTAACAGAGATTAAAACGTATTTTTAAAATGTAATTTTCTGTTTATGATACGCACGGCACGAGTTTAAATATGGTAACGCGAACGCATGACCTATAAGGCCAGAGGTTATGGCAAACATCTAGATTTCGATGTATTGCCTAAAAAAGATTGAGTGCCTTTTACAAAATGAACTCCCGAACTCATTTTGGGATAGAGTAACATTCTCTTCCTGTGCATTTTATCATATATTTAATAATAATAATAACAACAACAACAAAAAATAACGCAGTACTGCATATGCATTCCTTAAAATGTCAGATTTTTTTTTTCTTTTTTAGCCAAACTAACATTTTGTGTAATGTTAATCTTAGGACTGGCAGATATGAAATTTTAGGTATACCCTTGATGAAGCATAAAGCATCATGCTCTAAAATGTTGAATAGTTTCAGCATCCTCGATTAGTAGAAGTTAATTAAAACAAAGAAGTTATGAAACTTGCTAATCATTAAATCCAGTGAGTGGCCACATAATTTAAGTCTATAGTATAGATGCAGGTGGTGCCAGAATTTGTCTCCAGTATTAGGACATCCACTTCTATAGACTCATGCATCATGGACTGAGCGAAATTGGGGGTGGGTATATGCTAGTTTGAATGGCTCCCTGAAAATTTTTTGACTCAGAATGAAGGGAACGATAAAGTTTTCTGTCTGCATACTTTCGCGCTTCATAAGTATTGTCACGTCAAAAGTTTCTTAACTAATAATTGGAGACAATATATGTACAGTATCTACAGTAGCGCTAGTGTGTCTAGGGCAATATAGCCCAAAGAATCCCATTCATCCTCAGGTTGTGTTTAATTCAGAATTTTCCTTCTCCTAGACTAGTTAAAATGTCAATTAATGAATGTTCAAGAATCTCTAGCATTTAAATCATAACTGGGGCGGTATAGAAGAGATAGATTAATCCATTTTTTAATCATTTCACCCCAAGCGAAGCAATAAAGCTACTAATGTTCAAAGGGATACTGAATGTGAGAGAATATAAAAAGAATACTATTAAGGAGAGAGAACAATAGAAAAACAAGAATTGAGAAGACAAAAGATAACGATTGACATTGCATTTAAATTTTTGAAGATCAAAGTTAACTGTGAAGCAAGTAGACTGAAGAGAGTTCTACAGGCGAGAAAAGAATATTTTTGCATAGAAGTAACGGTTATCTCTAGCCATTTCAACTGTAAAATGATGAGATCATGTTACCAATATAGTACTACGCTTAAATTCGGAACGTCTATGTATAATAGAAGGGATTTCATCAGAATAAGTACCATAAGAGTATTGATATAAAAGGTACAATAAAAGTACGTTAGGTCGGTAGGAGAATAAATGATGACAAGATAACAGGTCAAGAAAAATAACATTGCAGATTATTGTTTGTATTTTATCAAGAATCTTCAAATATATAGCAGGAGCAGCAGGCCCGATATCAACACTAGTAAAAACGACTGGTAGAATTATAGACACATAAAATGAGTTCTAGTGAAAACATGTCTTGCACGACACAGCGAAACAATTACAACTGGAACGAATGTCACGAATATTGAAGAAATAACGTTTGAGAGGCTATGGAACTCTTAGTTTACTGATGTTCGCATATATCTTTTCATTGTATCTGTCATAAAGAGATTTTATTTTAAGAAGAAAATGCCAAAATAATTATCACTTTCTATCTTTTATGACGATACAAACTTGCCAGATGGTGGTGAAGATTTAATCATAATGTGGCTTCAGGATTGCCCACCGGAAACACATGCTGGGACATCGAACAGTATGCCACATGGCACGCCAAATACTACGACATTATGCGACTGTTGATCAGAACCGCCTCTCTAAGTGTTACAAAAGTGTCCGGGCTTTTTTAATACCAGCCGGAATCTGGAACCAGAAATCGTCTATCACAGTGCCCCCATAATGAAAATTCATATCCACTGAGCAGTCAAATATAAGACAATTAAATTATCAGAGGGAAGTTAGACACTCTAAAGCAAATTGTAAAAAAAGAAATAAGGGATAGCCATGTGAAGAACAATAACATTGCAGATTATTGGCGCCCTGGGTAAGACGATAAACTACATCCAACAGTAAGGCCCCTGATCACGTGGCCTCTCAATTGCTGTTGTTTCCAGGTATATCCTGAAAAGGGCTGGTAGCACCTGTTAGGGTCCCAGCTATGGGCAAATAGTTACCCCGTCAAACTGTGGTCAAGACATTATAAAACTGTAAAAATAGGTTTTAATATAGAAATAGGTTTTTGTAAAAAAAAAAAAAAAATACCAGCAATAAAAATCTTGTCGGCATTAAATAATCGATTGAGGTTGATATGCCCTAAAACAAAACAAAACAAACGAAAGCAGCTTATTGTTTGTACTTTATTGAGGATCTCTAAATATATAGCAGGAGCAGCAGGCCAAATATCGCAGCAATATTAAAGGACCAATTGTAAGCCTATATATATATATATATATATATATATATGAATTCGGGTAGAAGAAGTACAGGCTAGGCGATAAGCGAATCTATCTACTCCAATTAACCTGTTCAGAGCACAATAGGCTTTTATGAAGACACCGTCTATCGGAAGGTTGCTAGAGAACTTACAACCGAAAGGGGAATTACTGAATTATTAAAACCTCTCTTAAGGTTATTTCAAGTCTATTTTATGAAATAATGGAAATGCAAATATTAGCCGTTTCCTTATATGAAGATATTATGTATCCACAGAACGATCAACCAGTGCTATTTTCAGTTCAAATTTTTCAAAATCTTTTCATTAAAACAATTTTTCAGGAAAAATATATTTGTCAAGAATTCTCCTTGGTAGATTCAATACTGCTACAATCTTCTTTTTCAGTTTTCTGTTCGAAGTGTGAAATGTCAACATCTTGATTACGTCATTATTTTCTATTCGAGAAAAAAATAAAGGGATGTAGTTTCTGTTATTTAATGCAGTACTCTTTTTATGATTCTGTAGCGCCAGTCAAAAGAGATTTGAAGAAAGATAGTTGCTAAGATTTATAGGGTCCATTGAAAGTGAACATAATGAACTCGATCGAAATTCGAACGCGGTTAGACTATTTCTCTCCTCGACTCGTTAACCGTTACAGTACTCGCAGAACATTTATAAATAAATAAATAAAGGAAATAAATCAACTTTACTGGAATAATTTCACATAGTACAAGCACTAAGAAACAAAACCACATCTTTTATGACTTGTACGATTATGGCTCTCCACAATTACCTTTCTAGACCTACGCAATATTTCACTCTATAATATGCCTCCCAGTTCCTGTCCTTCCATCTATTTACATAAGCTTGTTGGGGTACACCTTTGCCTTTGTCCCTCTTGTCTTCAGAATATGAGTTTTAAATTCGTAACCGTTTTACCTCATTATGTGTTCAAGAAATTCAATATTATTTCTATGATTCTAATTGCAATTCTCGTTGCTCATGTGCTCCGTCCATAGCATTTTCAGTGCCATTCTGTTAAAAAGTTTGTCTTTTGCTTCTAGTATCAAATCTGTGATTATATTATTCAGTATTCATTGATATATAGATTTACTAACAAATAGCCATTTAGCACACTTTCTTTCTTTCTAAAGGAAATGTTCCTGTTTTCTATTGAACATTTTGAAGGCTTCATTCGCTATTCCAATCCGCCTTCGGTATCATATTTTCCTAGTCTGTAATAACATTTCTCAGGAATTTGCTATATTATGTTGATTATAACGTCTCTAATTCGTAGCTCGCAACGGACAGTCTTTCTTTTAAAAACTACTGTCTGTTTCCTTCTGTCTGTCTGTCTTTCTTTCTTTCTTTCTTTCTTTCTTCATTCCTTTGAATCATCTGCTTTTAGTTTGGTTTAGTTTGGTTTGGTTTACGACATATCAATCTCAATGGGTTATTTAACCCATTACCTGCCATGGGACACCATTTGGGGATCTGTTAAAATTAAACTCACTATATGTGCTTACATTGTATTGCTTATATACATTGCATTTGCATAGGTATATTTCAGAATACTTCGCCTTTAAAGTTTTCATTATTAGCCGTAAGAAGACATTTTCTATCGTAATTTTATATTTCACGAGTAGAAAAATGATGACTATTTTGAAGACTATTTTTCTCTATTATTTCTAATCAATATTATTTTTTATGTCGTATACAAATATATATTTGATGTTCTAGTTTCTATAAAAACGACAATGGTAACGACTGATATTAAACATAAGGAATAAATACACTCCCAAGTCACATGTAGTGAGCAAAAATGCGCATTAAAAAAAAAAGGCAGTTAATTGGCTAATGCCTACAAGAATATTATTGCTTGTAATATATATATATATATATATATATATATATATATATATATATATATATATATATATATATATATACATATATTGCCAAATTTGTTGATGGTAAATTTTTTAGAATGATTTATTGCTGGTAACTTTTTTTTCCAAAAAATCATTGATGGAAATACTATTTTTACACGTTTTGAAGCCATTTTGGGGGTTAACTATTTGCCCATAGCTGGGACCCTAACAGATGCTACCAACCCGTGTCAGGGTAGACCTGAGAACACCAGCCATCATAAGGTGGTTCCACGCTCCTCAAAACCTCCTGATCAGAGGCCTTGCTCTCGGATGTAGTATATCCTCATACCCAGGACAGCCTTTACTTTTATTAATTCGCTATATTTATTAAGCTCAACTAATTTCAACAAATTATAATATTAGGGAATATACTGACATAGAAATATTGTATAGCACTAATCTTCCATAAATCCTCCTTACAATCTTGAATATAATAAGTTATTTGAAAATCTGATATTTAACAACACACAGCAACATCTCAATGTCACTCGAAGGATATACTCAAATTCAGCATTTTTAAATGAAAAACAAAATTCCAATTTTTAATACGGCAGCATTTAGTCTGATTAAATTTTCTTTTGACGGAGATTTTCAAAATATTTGTCCGATTTTTCGGAATATCAGTTTAATTTTCTCTCACCATATCTTCCCTTCATTCTCTTTTTTTCTTTACCTCATTTTATCACAACCCCCATCTTTCTTTCTTTCCTCTGTTACGTTCTTTTTCTTTCTCTTTCCATTTACTACGGCGTCCACCTTTTCCTCTTTTCATCGATTTTTATTTCTATATTTATCCGCTAACACATTCCCCTTCCCCCCCCCCTCATCCTCGTGCACTTTAGGATGTATCGCCCCTAATGCACTGTCTAAATCATGTGTGGTCGACACTGCAGTGTTGTTGATTGATATCCTGTCTGATTGCCCCTCATTTCCCAATGCATAATGCCAATGTTCTCTCTTGGATGGCAGTCACGAGAGTAAGCCAGCAACACTAACAACCTTAAATCTCTTGTGTGACCACTAGATGAAACCTTCTCGTAAAACGCGCCATGACACACTCTTTATCGTAGACCGAGTCAAACGACCTGGTATCCATCGCCGGAAAGTGCTTTGACAAAATGATGATAGATCAGTGATAGATTGTTAGTAAGGTGTTATTTCCAGACAATAGTTCTTGGCAATGCTGAATAGGTGAATAACATTTTTTACATTATGTACGAAATTTATTTTCATTTTTATATTAGGTGCTAAAAAGTTAAAGCAAAAAAAATATTTGCATTATTTACATTGTTCGGACTGTTATCCTCATCTTCATTGCCATATTCACAAAGTTCCAGCCGTTCAAGGGAGATAACTGAGACATCCAGAAGAGGCATGGCACTTGGAACTAGAATAATCCAAGCCGGTGGATGAAATATAGGGTTCGATTCAAGATTCCAATCAACTGTAGAAAGTTGGAGCGTACGATAGCCGAAACATTGTGAATATGCCAATGAAGTTGAGGATAGCAGTCCGAATAATGTAAACAATGCAAGTCTTACTAATTAACCCATGACTGGGGGAAGATCAAGGGAAATCAGACATTTCCCAAATGTATTTGCGTGTTATTAAAAATAACGAACCCAAATGGAATTAGAACTCGGTCTCCGATTAACAATTCCGAGCCATTATACATTGCACCATATGCACATGCAAGCTTTATTGATTTTCCAAGCGGAGCTTAGATGTGGCACAAGGCCGAAAGTAGAGGTCACCCAATGAGGATCGAACTCACTACTCAGTCGTAATTGTTCTAGCGAGACAAGCTTGCTAACAATTACACCACCCTAGCCGCCTCATACACATACAAGCTTACAGCACCTGTTATTCCTCAGAGTTCACCCATCTAGATACTGACCAAACTCGACGTTCCTTATTTTTGTTCATCGTACAAGAACCGGTGTTTCAGCCCGATCTGACTTTAAGCCTTATTAAAGAACAGGGTTTGCGGGAGCAAAAGATGAAGAGTGACGCTATATTTAATCTTTTGGAGATCGTAGTTGACAGTAAAGCAAGAACCCAGAATTCCATAAGTGATAAGAATGGGAGAAAATAAACTCTCAGCATAGAACTTAGTTACATTTAGCCATTTCAAATATAAAATGATGAAACTTTGTTTCTAATCTAGTATTACACTTAAATTCTTCAAGTCGATATATAAGATGTAAGCTCATCAGAAAAATTACTATGAATATATATATATATATATATATATATATATATATATATATATATATATATATATATAGAACGTTACAGGGCAGCTATGTTAGGACAATGGAACTGTGATTGCGGCTTAAGTGTCAGCTCATGGTTCCAACAAAACTTCAGATTTTTCTTTGAAGAATCTCGAGATGCATAGTGAAAAAAATCGTTTCCTGAGTGACTAGCAATATAAATAAAAGGAGATTCCTATACAAAAACTGAAACGCTCACAAAATATCTTCACTATGACAAGTCAAGAAGGCTGATTGAAAATCAAATGGATATGGCCATTATATCCTTAGAAAATTTGTATACGATCGTTAATACATCTGGTTCTGCGATTGCCAAACACTTAATGAATAATATGTCTTGTGCCACACCTTTTAGAGTATATTATTTTCACAGATCGCATTCAGATAACCATTTGAATGTGTAACCCTGTATATAAATTTAAATAACTTTCAACTCGTATGCAGAATGAAAAGATATTGGGCCTTAATGTAATACGTTATTAGTTCATAGGTCTTATTCCTTAGTAGTACATTGTCTACTCGCCATCATTTAATCGTTGTGCATATATTTATATATTTTCTTTTCGGTTGAGCTCTGAAGAGTGAGGAGCGATAACCGGCTAGATACTTTTTCTTCTTGTTTCTTTTTTATTATATTTTTCATTTCAGCACTTAATGGCTTGTAATATTTGATTTTTTTCCATCGCTTTTAATTTCAATATATTTGCATATATAATTTAGACTCTTTTGAAAATCATAATAAGCTATGGCCAACACGATTATATTGATTGATTCGTTTTTTATGGCTTATCATCCCTTTACTGGTTGCAGGTTACTGAAAGCCAGAAACTAATTTTAGATAGTAGTTTTTTGAGATAATATTGGTTAAGTGATAAAAATCTTACTAATTAACCCATACATGGGTGAGTCGAGTTGCATTCGTAACGGTATTCTTGCGTAAGTGAATATAACGAACATAACGAGAATTGGAACTCGGCTCTCCGATTAACTATTCCGAGCCATTATCCATTAAACAAACCGTGCAGCCAGCGTTATTGCACTAGGTATTCCTAAGCGGTACAGTCCAGATTTGTCGTTGCTTACATTCGGATAATCGTATGGGAACCTGTATTTCAACGTGATGCGGCCGTAAGTCTAATAAAAGTCAGTATTCATGGAGGCAGAACATGACCGTACGGGATCGCAAGAGAAAGTATCATGGCTATTATGTTACTTTCAATGATCGCTGTCTAACCTATTGCATCTCTGGAAGACCAAACTCATGTCTATCTTTTTTTACTCTTGGTCTAACCCAATCCATGTCTATAGATTTTTTTTTTTACCGTCGTGTGAATCGAACCTATTTCTGCCTTTCTGACTCCCGCGTAAAGCAAACCTATGTCTAATCTGCGTCATAATTCACATTTCAGTGAAATGGAAAATATTGATATGTTACAAAATAATCAACCCAAACCGTTCAAGAAATGAAATACGTTCACAGAAATGAGTTTACTATCTTCACTATTAATCCTGAAAAGATGAGCTCTATTGCTACTTTGAATACTCGCCTTCACATTACATAAATGAAGCTACCAGAACGCAGTACATTGTGTTAGCTAGGACCTAAATGCCATATTATTTAGATCGGTTAACAATTATCATAAATAAAAAAAGGGAAATATTTAAAGCTAAAAAGTTTACACAAAAGAAATTCACATATGTCGTCTTAAATGATATTTCAGAATCTATGTAAGTCTAAAGTACTCAGTTGTAAATTTACGCATATAAATCTTATCAGATAAGTATGAGTTGAATTGAATCGTACATGTGTATAGCGAACACAAAACTAAATACCAAGACAGTCAATTATCAAATTACAAAGAAATGGTTTCCGTGTCGGAGGATTCGCGTACCCTATCAGTTAATAAATTAATCTTTTGAAAGTAAATATTTAACAGTTTTCAACCAAAGAGACGCGTTCCTGTCAACAACAACAACAACAACAACAACAACAATAACAATAATAATAATAATAATAATAATAA
Organism: Acanthosepion lycidas; assembly: GCA_963932145.1. Classification (NCBI taxonomy): domain Eukaryota; kingdom Metazoa; phylum Mollusca; class Cephalopoda; order Sepiida; family Sepiidae; genus Acanthosepion; species Acanthosepion lycidas. The sequence goes on along the minus strand of OZ010573.1, from coordinate 135,717,886 downwards.
TAATAATAAACTGGCTTTGTGATCTCTTTGATGAGTAAATAGGCAAAGTTCATAGACCAGACAAGCCTGTAAGTCGATAGAGACGGCAACATGCTCATTCATCTGTTGTTCATAATGGCGGTCGTCTTGAGTAGAGAATCCAGAGGTTAGCAGTGAATATCTTGAAGACAGTAGGAAAGCGTTCTTCACGTTAGCAGTGGATATTTTAGTAAAAGGTAGCAGAGCATAGTTCGTCGTTCTGTTTCTCTTCGCCTGACAAGCTTAACTGGACATTCGGGTAGACTGAACAAACATGGCCGCCTTTATACACGGCGGATTGAATGTTCTACGTCTTTTGATTGGTTAACCTTCTATTGGTGGACAATAAAGTGAGTCAAGGCATTTTGACTAACTCACTAGTACATATATATATACACAGAAAACTGCCACATCATCTGTCTTTCTCGCGAAACTACGTGACAAATTTTCCTATTCACTTTCTCCCTTTACCTCTCTTTTTTCAAACATACACGCGAAGAAATCACATTTCTTTCTATGTTAACAAACATCTACAAGGAAGAAACTTTAACACAAGAGCCTCCCTGCGCCAGCTTTGTCTTACGCTTTCCACTGACCTGAAGTGGAACAACTACATTGAATCAATAGCTTCACCTACCGCAAAGAAAGTTGGTTCTCTGTGTAACGCCAGAAGTTTTTTCTCGCCTGAGTCCATCCTTCAACTCAAAAAATCAACCATTTGTCTTTGCATTGAATTCTGCCGCTAGATATGGTCTGGTGCCGCCACTGTTCATCTCGAGTTTCTCTATAAAATCCAAAGACATATATGGAATGTGAAGGGTCATAATCAGGCATCTCGACTACAGTCACTCTCTCACAGACGTGCTATGGTTTCCTCTGTCTTTTCTACAAGTATTTTTATGTCATCTAACCTGACCAGCTACTTTCACTGGTTCCCAAACTACATGAATTTAAGGGTGAGATTAGGTTGACATCTCGGTCCCACCCTTTCAATGACGAAACAGTTAAATGTAGCCATCTTTTCGACTCCAACAGCTTCTAATCTCGCACTTCCCTTCAGTTGAACTTCTTTCCTCTTACTTGCTTCCCTGATAACTATAATTTTCAAATATTCAAGTGTAATATCAATCGACATCTTCTGAAGCCTTGAACCTGATCCTCGTCCTTCTCTATATCCTTTCCTCAAACATCGTCTTTACACCTGCTCTCCCTTTCTGTAACCCTTTGCGTGCTAGTGGCACTCATACCTTCCTTGGGTTGATATGCTTAAAAAAATAAAATAAAAAAGTACTTTAACATTCATATACGCTCAGAAATATTTAGTGGTAAAAACAAGAAAATAAAAATAAAGATATTTTATATTTAAAAAAATAAGAAAAAATACTTTCTCACCTTTTCTTTGTTGTGGTTTGTTTCACATCCTCAACACATGTTTTGATAGATAATATCAATAAATTGGCGATCAATTCATTATTTATATTTATAAATACGCATAATAATTAACTCATACTTTCCTAAGAATTTCTTAATTTAAAATTATTTACTTTTGAATATGGAAATATCTTAGAATATATAAACCCCTTTATTTTTTCAGGGTATTGAACTGTTTACCAAAGACGATGTATACCATTGATCTTTTTATACTATCGTCCCTAAAGTCTAATTTTCCTGGAGGCAAACTTCTCTTTAGGGCTTCAGTTTCAGAAATCTTCACCGCAGATACTCTCCTAGGGCAATAAACAGTTTGAAAATAGAAATATAAGACTTGTATTTAGAAATAGTGGCTTTATTTGAAGGATCAGAGTCACTATGTTTTATCCAAATGTATAAAACAACTTAGAAGATGATATAATTTTAAGAAGAGAAAAGTGCGTATGAGAATCTTTGTTTCGATCAAACTATATTATTGTTTGTAAAGTAAATATCTTTGTGTATTTTCTATTTGTTCAAGTTAATCACATGGGAAAGCTAGTTATTTGATATATATATATATATATATATATATATATATATATATATATATATATATGGATAATTTTTAGTGAATATTTTTATTTTGCCATCTATACATTAAGATGAATATCTTTATCAAGTATAACGAGCAACGTATAGACACACATTCATACACACACACACACACACACACATATATATATATATATATATATATATATATATATAATATGCATTTAGGGACCAAGCTTTTACAAATAAGATTTATTAAATGATATCTAGACAAGTTTTATCTGTTCATCTTTTTATTTAGTTTATCGATTCTCGAGAAAGTCGTTTTTATGTATCAGGTCATCTCATAAGTTCTGTCCGAATTTTGAATAAAGAAAACAAGTGACCAAATTTTACATTTAATTACAGATTCAATCAACAATGTATTTTCCCTGATTATCTATGACTTCCTTCCATCTATTAACAAGCTTACTAATTCCATTACTGTAAAATTCTTTTGGCTTTGATTCGAAGAACTCACAAATGTCAGTTTTAACCTCTTCCTGTGTTACAAAAGCTGTTTCTTCCAAATGATTCTGTAAGCTACGAAACAAATGGTAGTCTGAAGGAGCAAGATCGGGAGAATAAGGTGGATGAGGCATTTTCTCCCAACCAAGTCCTTCGATCTTTTGTGACGTGATTCTTGCTGTGTGGGGTCGCGCATTGTCCTGATGAAACATCACCCCTTTTCGATTCACTAGAGTAGGCCTTTTTTTTTCCTCAAAGCTTGATTCAAACGCTCTAATTGCTGACAGTATATTTGAGCATGATTGTTGCATTAGGTGGTAAGAATTCAAAGTGGATTATTACTTTGCGATCCCACCAGATTGAAAGAAGAACACTTTGACCATGAAGTTCCCTTCTCGGCTGTGGCTGGGGTCCTTCCCCTTTACCAAGCCACTGTCTACGACGCTTAACATTTCGATAAAAGATCCATTTTTGTCGCCAGTTACAAGTCTATCCAAAAAATGTGAAACAAGTTGGCGAGAATGGAGAGAAGAGGTGATGTCAACTCTGTATTTGAGGTTGTTTTCAGACAATTCATGAGGCACCCATTTTCCAAGTTTAGGAACTTTTCCAAGTTGTTGAAGATGACGATAAACAGTTGTATGGTTTGAACTGAGAATTCCACAACTGATAAAGCAGGATTTTCTTCAAGGGTTGCTTCAAGAAGCTATTCATCAAACTCAACTGGTCGACCAGTTCGATCTTCATCTTCAAGGGTGAAATCTCCACCTCTGAATTTTGCAAATCATCTTCTGCAAGTTATCTTATTCACACATTTCTCTCCATAAACTGAGTGAATGGTTCTAGCAGATTCGGCTGCTGAGTTTCCTTTCTTGAACTCATAAAGCATTATGTGCCTCAAATGATTCTTGTTAGCAGGGTTTTAATCAAACGAAATTTATTTTTTTGTTCTCTGAAATAAAATTTGATCTGTTTAAAAGCATCTAAACATAAAAATAATGTTCAGCTCCATTAGACATTATAAAATACTCAAGGAAGATTTTTAATTTTTATAATTCATTTTAAACGTTAGTTTTCGAGTTTTCTGTGGTGGCACCAACAACTATCGAAACAAAATCTTCAGTACTCAGTGTCTCGAGAAATAAAAGTCAGAGCTGTAAGAATATCAGATACACCAATAATGGTAAAGGAACTACCGTCTGCATCACTGAGGCGATCGTCAGACGAAAATATCGAATGATGAAAAACAAAGTGTCTTAAATAATCATCAAGAGGAAAAAATAAATATAATCCGACTAAGTTGAGATCGGATCAGATCGCAGTTCTTGGAATCTTTATATATATATATATATATATATATATATATTAATGTGGAGCCAAAGTCAGGACCACGGAAGGAAAACACGGAACACGGATTAGAGGTAAGAAAGATATATTAAACAACAGGTTACAAAGATAGTGTAAGTTTAAGCAGAGCTTACTATGTGCTAGTGTCCAATATTGGTAGTCGTACGCGGCTGATACTACGGTATTAGAATACTCTCTCTCTCTCTCTCTCTCTCTTTCCTCCTCTTCTCTTAGAGTGTTATATCACATACTTTATATAGTCCTGGAAGAGTCCATGTTTTAGGTATTTTACGGTCTCACAACTCCCCTCTTCCAAGAATTTTCTTTTTTTTTCTTTTGAAAAGGAGAAAAAAAACGTAAAACTCTTAATACTTTTTTTCTCTTGGGATTTACGTCGAGCGGTTGAGTAAATTTCCTTTTCCTTCCTGAGCGTCGTACTTCAGGAGAGACTTGGGGCGTGTCGAGATCGAAGTGATCGAAAATTACGTCGATCGGCTCTTCACAGCTATTTTGTAGTGATTCCTCCGATTCCTTCAAACGGCATTTTCTGAGCTGGTTCCAATGGCGTTTGTGAGTGTTTTTCGGTCCTAGAATAATATAGACTGGTTCTTTGTTTTATGGTGCCTACTTCCCAGTGTTATGTTGTTTTTGTAAGCCTTGAAAAAGATTTATCGCCAGAATTGAAATATTTCTTATGAGGCGATACGGTTTTTTTTAAAAACTTTGCTTGCCGTGGAATAAGTTTGTCGAAGACAGACTTGATTTTTCTTGCGAACATTGTTTCTGCAGGCAAGCTTCCCAGAGGCGTGTTCGGTTTAGGGGTTATCCGGTACAACTGCAGAAACTGTTGCAATGCTCTATCTGTCGGTGTGCCTAGTGCCTTTTAAACCCCTTTTTAGAGTTTCCACGAAACTTTCGCCTTGGCCATTTGACCTAGGGTGGTACTAAGGCGTTGTAATATGGTCCACCTGATATGACTTGCAGAAGTCTCTATATTCACTTGATGTGAATTGAGTGCCATTTTCTGTAACTACACAATCTACTACGCCAAAACGCGAGAATAGCTCGTGTAGAAAACCGATCGTGCAGTTTGTGGTTGGTCTTTTGCATTGTAGGACCTCAGGCCATTTTGAGTGGCTATCCACAACAATGAGGTAGTACATGTTGTCTATAGGCCCTGCAAAATCGACATGAATTCTTTCCTATAGATGGTCTGTGTTTGGCCATGGTTTGCACGTCGTGATAGGAGCTTCTGCTGCAAGCTCGCATCCTTTGCATGATTCTATCATGTCTGCTTTATCCTTGTCCATGTTTGGTCAATAAACATAGCAGCGCATGAGGCTTTTCGTACGGTTCTTCACCGGATTTCCCATGCGAAAATCCCTGAGGATTTTTCTTTGTAGGCTGTTTGGAATCACTACGTGGTCATTGTATAGTAGGACATCATCGCAGAGGGAGAAAACTTCAGGCACATTGGGGTCTTTGTTGTGAATTTTGCTTTTTATGGATTGAATGAATTCCTCCTCTAAAGAATCCATTTTTATGTCGGCCAAAGTACCTGGGAGCTTTCTTATGGTACTCGCGATCATGTTTTTGATTTAACAATTTGTCCTTAGAGTAGCAATGATGGAGTCTTCAAAGACTTCTGCATTTTTTGGAATGAGTCGCGATAAACTGTCTGCATGGCAAATATTTTTAGATGATAGGAACTTGAAATTATAGTTTAAGAGAATCGTTCCCCAACGAAGTAGTCTATTTGCAGTATAGACTGGCAGACCTCTTTTAGAACCAATAATTGTAATTAGAGGTTTATGGTCCGTCTGTAATATGAACCGTCTACCATGTAGATATCTGTGAAACTTTGTCACAGTGAATATTGTCCCTAGAGCCTCTTTCTCTATTTGGGAATATTCTTTTGCAGCTGGAAGTAGAGATCTTGATGCGTGAGCCACAGCTTTTCGCGAACCATCTGGCAGTTTATGTAGAGTGCAAGCACCGATGCCTTACGAGCTTGCATCACTTGCGACTATGATGTCGAGACTAGGGTCATAGTGGGTGAGGGAGAGGTTCGAAGTAAGAGTTTTCTCGAATACGTCTTGGCATTCCGGGGTCCATGGCCATGGTTTGTCCTTTTTAAAGAGTTGGTTGAGAGGCCCTCTCAAATTTTGCATGTTCTTAATGAACCCTTAGTAAAAGTTAGCTAGGCCGAGGAAGCTTTGTAACGCTTGAACGTTATCTAGGGCCGGCATGTTTCTGATCGTTTGGCTCTTTCTGGATCCGGCCGACGACCGTCTTTATTTATGATGTGACCTAAGTATTTAATATCTGGTAAGAAATAGTCACACTTTGCCTCCTTAACCTTAAATCCGTATTCTTGTATGTTTTCGGATACGTTTATTATATGGTTCCAGTGTTCTGTCGTAGTTTTACTAGTAACCAGTATATCATCCAAATAGGTTTTTGCGTCCATGACCTGCTGGAAAATTGCAAGCCCAACCTTTACTTCAAAAACCAGTCTGTTGCATTTGTACAACCCTCTATGGGTGTTTATGCAGAGCAATTTGGAACTTTCTTCTTCCACCTCTATCTGAAGGTATGCGTCTGAGAGGTCGATTTTAGAAAAAAACTTTCCACTATTGAGTTTATTGAAAATTTCTTCAGGGCTTGGAAGAGGATAGTGGTGATCTTGCAAGGCATCGTTTAACCCTGTGGAAAAATCTGCGCATACTCGTATTTGATTGGATTTCTTTTTTACGTAGACCGTAGGTGCAGCCCACTCGCTGAAATCTGTTTTTGATAGAATACCTGCTTGTTCGAGTCTATCTAACTCTTTATTGATTTGCTCTAGAGCAGCGAAAGGGACATTCCGTTTCTTTTTGAATACCGGTTGTGCACCGTTCTTCACCTTGAACTTAGATTTCATTTTAGTACATTTCCCAAGGCCGCCAGAAAAAGCCTGGGGAAATTGTTGTTTGAGTTCCTTTTTGAGATTTACCAAATTGGACGTTGTACTTTGTATCTTGCGACAAAATGTACTCATTGGGCATTCCCAAAGATTGAATTTTTCTATCCAATCTGTTCCAAATAAGTTATCTGAAGTTTTCAATACGTAAGCTTTGAGCTTTTTGGTAACTCCATTTAGTGTTACTGTAAGTATTACCTCGCCTAAAATGTTAAACTTTTCGCCGGTTACGTATTTTGCTGTTTTATCCGTTTTTAATAAGGTCAGCTTGTTTAATTTTCGCCAAGTTCGCCAGTTAATGCTTGAAACATCGGAACCAGAGTCAAGCTGGAATTTAATGAAATTATTGAAAATATCCACAGTTAAATATTTCCTCAAATAACTATCGACAATATTGTCAGATTTAGCTTGCTTAATTTTATTTTGGGGTTTTCTCGTTCTGTTGGCGTACCAGCACCGAGTTAAAGTATGCCCACTTTTATTGCAATTTTGCAATATTTTTTGTTCTTAACTGGACAGAATTTCATCCAATGCCATTTACCACAATGGTAACATGGTCCGGGCGGTTTCTTTAACCTATTTGGGTTTTGGTTACTGCGGAATTTAGGACATGAGATTTGCATTTTGTCTTTTTGAGGGGAATAGGAGGTAGACTTTCTTCTGATTTTATTAATCTGAGCCACACCTGATTCCTCGATAGTGTTTGAGTCACACTTTACAGATACTCCTCTTTGACAGTCCTCTGCCAGTTTTTGGAGAGTCAATCCTTGTCCGTTCTCAAGCTTGGTCAGTACCCGTCGTCTGACTTCGGCGTTTTCTGCTGATACTAGACCTTGTGCGAAAATTAAGCACTTATAATCATCGGCAGTCAGTTCGGCTAATTTAAATTTATTACAGTGCTTGTTTACCGATACTGCCAATGTTAGAAAATCTTGCTGGTTTTCTTTGACTGTGTTCAGGCATTTCCAACGTTTGTGGAACAAGATTGTGTTAGGCACGAATAGTTCCAATAGGAGCTTAATAGTCTCTGAAAAATCCAAGTCAGTGGTTTTCTTGGGTAGTATGAATTCTACGAACCTACTATGCTCTGTAGTTCCCAATTTTCTCAATAGTAGACGTACCTTTATTTTATTAGGCCATTGTTCACAGTCTACGTTGAAAATATCTTCGTAGCGCCTGTAAAAAGCTTCGAACGTTTTGTCGTTCTCTGGTGCGTATTCAAAGGTTTCAATTGAATTGTAGATTATACTCTGGGAGAATATTGTATCTTTTTCAGAGTTTGAGCCTTTTAATGCATTTGCGAGTAATTCTTTAAGTTGTTTCTGTTGTCGTTCAGCATTTTGGAGCGTAATTTGTTGGCATTTCATTTGTTGTTTATGTAATTCCAAAAATAGTTGTTGTTGTCTTTCTTCTGATTTTTGTTGCTGATCCAAATGTACTTTTAGCATTTGGACAATTACTTTTTGAAAATCATCCATATTTAGACAAACAAAAATGACAGCGATTTTTTGTTGCTTTGAAACCCGTGTACCAAGGGGAGGTACACAAAAAAATCTTGATAGATATAGATATATATTTTTTTTTTTACAAAATAAAAAATATATATATGGACAGACAGTTAAATTAGACTAATTATGTGTTTAGCTTTTTTGCGATTCCGTGGTTCTGTTAATTTTAACGTAATTGTATAAATTTCCATCACACTTATTATGTATTTTTTTTATATAGAGCTACAAAAAAGAAAACTCACCTCAGTGAATTTCAGGGGAGAATAATTTTATGCACGAGATTCAACTCAGTTACATAAAAAAAAAAATTAGATAGTTTTTTTTCGAAAACTTGAGTCGTAAGTTGTACTTCGGCTCTTGTGTTGTCAGTTTGTTTTATGAACAAACTGTTTTTTTTGGAGGGGATGTGGGTGTGTAAGAAATCGTTCTCGTAATGTTATTTGGACGACTTTAATATTCCGTAGATGACGAATCGCTAGTTCGTCACTGCTGTTTGGTATCGGAATATTTTTTTTTATGTAGACGCTAGGTAAATCTTTTAAATCGCTAATGTAGTAATACCAGTTTAATTTCTCGTTCAACACTGCTGTGGGAACGCGTGGAGTTTCTGTGTATTTTTCGAGTACTCTGTCGCTATTGATATGGTGAGAAGGAAATTCTTGAATCTTTCTGTCGTCACTGATGTGCGACTGGCAAGGTATTGAGGTTTTCAACGTGAATGCGTTTCTCGAATTCTTCGTCGCCACAGATGTGGGACTGGAAAGGTATTGAGGTTTCGGCGTGAGTGAGTTTCTCGAATTCTTCGTCCCCACAGTCGGGACCACGGAAAGAAAACACGGAACACGGATTAGAGGTAAGAAAGATATATTAAACAACAGGTTACAAAGATAGTGTAAGCATAAGCGGAGCTTACTATGTGCTAGTTTCCAATATTGGTAGTCGTACGCGGCTAATACTACGGTATTAGAATACTCTCTCTCTCTCTTTCCTCCTCTTCTCCTAGAGTGCTATATCGCATACTTTATATAGTCCTTGAAGAGTTCATGTTGTAGGTATGTTACAGTCTCAACATATATATATATATATATATATATATATATATATATATATATATATATATATATATATATAAAGTTATGTGCTGTGTACCAAACTTTATGACTGCCATAAAAAGATAAAAAAATATTTTTATTACCACTCATTATGATAATAGATAAAAAGTAAAACTGAAAAATGGGCTGGCTAACCGGTTTTGAACCTCGGTCAACAAAACTAAATCGAAGTTAGTACATTAAACAGAATTATCATTAAAAAAGGAACAGTGGTTATTGGACAAAAAAAGAATATTGCTTAGAAGGAAATTAGTTGGAGCCCCAGTACGAAGTCCTTATGTTTACACAGAGAGTGCTTTAACGATAAAATATAAATGGCCTCCAACACTCTTAAGTGGCAATTCGAGTGGGACTTGCTAAGAATGATAAATGAGTACACAGTGAAATTAGTAGCACAATTATGGCTATTTATTAGATGTTCTGCGATGGAAGAATATATATACATACATATATATATATATATATATATATATATATATATATATATATATATATATATAGTGTATGTATGTGCGTGTGAGATAAAATAAAGAACAAATAGGAAACGTATATCAATTTAACTTTTCTATTAAAGCTTCGTCAGAGATTGAGAGAAAACAGATAAGAGGATACAAACTCAGGTATTTGCAATTTTGCTTGGGTCAGTTTTCATTGGTCAGTCACATGTCACGTGCACTAAACCCGTAGATAATTCTATACGTAAGCAATTTGGCGAAGACTATTGCCTGTCTCAGCGGGCATATGATGGTAATGTTTATGCATCATTGTGTATGTGTTTCTGTCTATTGGCAGTTCTAATGCCAACAACTTTGTGCGGTCAACTAGCAAAGTGGTGGGTGTTATTTCTTTCTGATCTCTGGCATCATGTATTCTTTGTATTAGATATAAGTATATAGATATAAGATATAAATATATAGATATAAGTTAGATTGTTAAGGAATGGATTGAAAAAATGATGGCGATATAACTTAATGTTTCAGGCGTGTGTTTATAGTTGGTAATAATGTTATTGTTACGTTTTGACAGTATTTTATCTGTAAAGAATGTTCTTTTTTTAATTAGGGCAGAATTAGTAAAAACACAGTTATGTCCAAAATCCTTTCGATGTAATACAAGAGAGACTATTTGTCTAAACGCATGTCTCTCGTAGATGTGGGCTTTTAGAACAAGTGATGCTTCTTCCACAAACGTATTTTGCATTTAAACAATTTTTTTTTTATAATTCCCGGAATTTGAATTGGCGCTGAGTTTGTGGAGTTACTCTACTTACTGTCGTAAAATTACTGCCGCTAGGGGACGCTCTCTAAGACTATAAATATGTGGTAACTTTCTCTGTCTTCTTTTTCCTATTTAATTCAGGAACGGCAAGATGTAGATCAAACGAGGGAAACGCTTCACCCGCTGGGAAATGAACACGCGCGCACACACACACGTACGCACGCTGGTACGTAACTTTCACTTCATTTTCTTTAGGACTTTCTCCTACACTAAACTTCACACACGCAAACAGTTCGGTAGTTTAAATGTTTTCTTTCATATTCTTTGTTTTGTAACTCGCAACATTTTCCTATTGTCTCTGTAAAACTTTGCCCTGTTAATAGAACATTATCATATATATATATATATATATATATATATATATATATATATATATATATATATATATATAGTTTCTGTTCCTTTGTCAATCATATAACCTGGACTCTCATTCTAGTCTATAATTATTTTTGTGGGAAATATATACCAGGTGACACGTGTTTTCCGACCTAAAACACAATCAGCATATGCCCGCAAAAGATTTAAAACTTAATTATAACATTATTACTAACCATGAACGTAAGCCTAGAGTGTAAATATCACGTAGCTTGGTGAGGAAGAGTATAAGTGTTACGCAGTTTGACGAAGAAAGGGGAATGAGTCAAGGAATTTCTTTGAAGCTTTCATCGTGAAATCTTTACGTCTGTTTTCCTTCTTTACTTTTATTTTTTGTATAACTAATATGTTTTAATTGTCGCCGGGAAACCCACGCATTGATTGGAATGTGTTAAATATTTGTTTTCAAAGGATTAATTTGTTAATCAGAATCATGCGCGAATCCTCCTACTCAGAAACAATTTTTTTGCCATTTCATGATTAACCGTCGCTGTTTATTTACGTCTTCTCTGTGTGAAATGAGGTTGATATCTTGTAAATGGTCTTGCTATTCTTTCTATATGCAAGGACATAATTTCCTAACTATGTCAGTAGTTAACGAAATCGATTATCAGATCTCCAGATTTCGTTTTCTCTGTGCGTGTCCACTGCTGTGACCTTCTAACCCATTTAAATAAATGTGTAGATTGGAAGGTGATAATATTTATAAACGTTTACATTATTCTGTGAAAATTTAAATTACAGAAACACTCAGCTTTAAATTTGTATTTTTGACGTATTGCAATGTTTAGCTTAATCTATCAGTCATGTATTTATTACTTTTATTTATACATTATATTTTTTATCTGTAATAACGATAAAATATGCAACATTTCCATTTAAAATTATAGATTTAAATTATAGATTTAAAAATATATTCTCTTTGATAATAAAATAAAATACATACTTACATTAATAAAACATAGCTTTTGCGTAGACATTGTCCTCAAAATTAGGTTTGCAGGTTACTCTGAAAGCAAAATCAGGAAAAAGACAAATGGAATCGACTCCATTGTCTTTCCTTGGAAATCATGGTTATTCACAGAAAATAAAATAAGAGGAATCATGATTTTTTTCATTTTAAAATTTTTATGTCAATTTTTAAAGCAATAAATCGAAGCCAAATTGCCAATAACGATTTATTACAATTTATACAGGAACTCATGCAGGCAATTATAAGTAATCCATAATATTTTAAATTTTGATATCACGTTTATTTTTGACATATTAATATTTTGAAATAATATTTTTGATTGTCGTTTATCATCCGCTCTTACCCCCTTTCGCCGCACCTATGTGGCTAGCCCCGCCGTTTTATGAACTACTCCTCTAGCGCCTTTCTTTCGGTGATCTCTACTTATGAAAAGAGAGTACCTTTTCAGGCAAGATAATGTCATGCTTAAAAATTTATAGGAATAGCTAAGCAAATTATTAGGAAAATGGTAAATTTCGTTAGAAACAAATACAAGAGTGCTAAAATGTAATATCGATTATCCTATATAACAGTGAATGGTGGATATTATCTTCACCGAAGAAGAACAAGAGACTTGAAGTAACAGCAATGTGCTTCCACAGAAGGATCCTGCGAATACCATGGACCGAAAATTGAGTAATGATGAACCTTTAAGGAAAATGCAAACAAAAATAAAGCTTTCTACTTAAAATAAGAAAGAGGCACTTGAAATTTCTATGGTACATAATGAGGAAAGAGGGTTTAGCAAATTTGAATTTCACAGATTTATTTTAAATGCAACAGGGAGATAGTAAAACAGATATATTCTTAACTAACAAGCGTGTACACATCACTGGCAAAACAGGATTTACGAGGTACAGTAAAAAGACAAAGGACTACAAAAGACAGGGAAACCATCCCAACAACATTGTTTATATTATCAATTATTGATATTTTGTCTTACTTTTCTTTTGTTTCATTTACTTGTGTCAGCATAATAGATTGTTATGGGATCTTACCCATAATAATAATAATAATAATAATAATAATAATAATAATAATAATAATAATAATGGACTATTCCATACTTAATAAATACTGCGCCTCAGGAGGAGGCAAGAAGTCAGTCAGTGGTTCACTTTTTGATCGGCTGATCGGTTGAACTCTCTGCCTTCGGGCGGGGAGGAACCTGAAGGAGACTACGCCGAAGTGCGGATTCTCTTTCGGGGTGGTAAACCGGCCCTGAACCCGTTTATACGCGTTCAATGGGCATATTTTTGGCCGAGCACACGGGCTCGGAGATCCCACGGGCTCGGAGATCCCACGGGCTCGGAGATCCCACGGACTCGGAGATCCCACGGGCTCGGAGATCCCACGTTAAAAAGGCCTTGTGCCACATGACGCCCTCGTGGGTGGAGGTGACTGAATATCGTGAGTCAGTAGTTCAAGTCGAGTCAGTAGTTCAAGTCATGTCAAGAGTCGAGCCAGAGGCAGTCGCGTTCAGACAATTACTGCAAGACATTGGAATAGTGATACTGCTCGAAACTACATTGTTCTCTCTACTAAACCTGATTGTTCATACTAAAACTACTACTTCTCTGTATATATTCCTGTTTGTAATATATCTGAGTTATTCCATACCTGTGTTCGAGTTCTTCTTTATTGTTTCTACCTTGGACTATCACCGTGGTACAAGGAACCAGACCATAACATAGATATAGATTTTTTCAGATATTTTCTCAGTTAAATTGTCTCTTCTTTTGCTTCTACTACCGATCTGTACCCAAGAAAGTCTATATGAGGACAAAACTGTCAAAAACACAAAGAAGAGATTTAACACTTTGGAAAAGAAATTGTAATATACATGCAGGGTGCAGCAGAAATATACCCTATATTTTAAACTGCCACCTGTGGTTTTCTAATAACTTTAGGCCAATGACATTGGTCTCTTCTTTTAGCTATTTTTCTCAAATTCCATTAGTAACTAACATGGCTTCGGCTGATGCTTTTGAAACGTTATTTCTAGTGAATCGGGTATGACAAAGCAAAGAGAGATTTTCGTCTTCATTTCATGTGACGTCAAAATGATACTGTTCGGAATAGATAGTCGATACTTCTATGGATTGAAAATGTTCAGCGGTCAAAAGATTGCCATCTTGACGACCTCGAAGCGCTCAAACTTGCATGGAATTCTACAAATATGTATGGCGAATAAAGGCCAACATTTGGAGGATGTCATTTTAAAACCCAAATAAATAAAAATTGTAACACGTTGTGTAAACAACAGTGAAATTTTTTTCTTAAATTCCGTTACCTTTGTTTATTGTCGAACTTTAAAAGGTAGGAGGTATTTTTTTCTGTATTACAAGTTATAGTTACGTCGGTGCGGGAGATTGGTTAACGCGGTTAGTCTGGTTAATCATTATTATTAAGTAGGGAGTCCGATATCTCACTGGTAGTTCTATATAAAAAGTCGACATTAACTATTACGTATAATATAATAAGTTTTCACATGTTGTGAAATCACGCAACTTAGAATTATATATAAATGATGACACAGCAAAGACAAAAGTACGCAGGTGTAGGCTTTAAGAAAGTACGCAGGTGTAGGCTTTAAGAAAGTACGCAGGTGTAGGCTTTAAGAAAGTACGCAAGTGTAGGCTTTAAGAAAGCTTTATTCAACTAAGAATACAAGGTTCGGGTATAGTGTCCTTATATAGTACCAGAAAACAGAAATAGCTCTCTCAAAATGGAGAATAACAAAGCAAGGGGAGACAACTCGTGATTATTCATAACAAACACGATGAAAGAGAAAAGTAGCATCAGAAGAAATTAGAAGAGTAGCATTGAAAAACTTCTAAATGGACGAATATAGATTTGCATGAAATTGAATGGATCAAATTTGGTCAGAATTTGCAGGCTCAGTTGAGCGATTTCAATTTTGCGCCAATTTACGTTACACATGTAAATCCTACTTAAATTTTGAGAAAAGATAAAAGCAAATCTTTTAAAGTGTGTGACGTCACCCTGGGCCACTGCCCTCGTGATATCATGTGATGATCTAAATGTGACGTTATCCTGGCTGTGGAGTCAAATGTGACGTTCTAATCCTTGGCTGATTCGGATGGTAATCTGGTTAGATTCGGCATCAGCTTTGTCGTTCCCAGCTCGCCTCCAACATCTGGTTACCGAAGTAACTGCTTTGACCCCTAGTCTAACCAACCACGTTGCGATTTGATCTTAGGTAGACGAAATCAATCAGTCGTCGGGCCGTAGTGGAAACCGAATTGGAGAAAAGATGACACCACACAAGTATATGTAAAAGAAAATAAAGTAACAACTCGAAAGATTCAAATGTGTTAAAAAAAGAATAACAAATATTTTTATATCTGGTTGCTGAATACAGGACTGCGTCTTTCTCCCAAACCGCTTCTATGGATACGTGACACTTTGCGTTTGTTAGGCGAGTCTTAATATCTTAAGTTGTTTTTCAATAACTGGTTTTTGGTATCTTCAGGTGATATTCGTAAAACTTGTTTTGGTGGTGTGAGTCTAAGTCGTTCTTCAAAAATAATTGGTTTTGGTTAGAAGTCTAAGTCGGAATGCGTGGAATCTTTCAGTCAGCTCCTGCGAGGCTGGTCTCCAAGCTCACAGCTCAACTCTGTCTGCTCTGTGTCTCTGCCTGCATCTACTGCCTGCGTCTGCGTCTGCCCAAACTGTCCCCGTCTGCCCAACTGCTCTGGGGACGTCGTTTATATGGACGCCGACCAAAATCTGGTGGGGGCCTGTCGTGGTTTGGGTTCCTCGATAATTCCAAATCCGCAATAAGGATTTTCTTTGTTTTTGTACAGAAAAATTTATCACTTTCCATTTTTGGAAGTCAATTACTTTCTGCTTTATAGGGGTTCTTAAGAGAATCGTCCTCCCAAATTCTTCCTTTCTCATATTGGTATCTCACACCAATCCCCTCAGAGGGCGTCAAGAGGTTCCCCTTCTTTCTCATATTGGTATCTCACACCAATCCCCTCAGAGGCGTCAACAGGTATCCCTTCTTTCTCATATGATTACCTTCGTCCATCGCTCACGCCACCATTCAGCCAATGAACGCTCGGCAGTGTGGGTGTGGCTAGACTGGCCTCAGTTTCCAATTATCGCTCAACGAAAAAAAAATATCTTCCTTTTTCTTTTCTTTCTTTTCCCCGACTAGAACCACCACGACTCGTAGTGTGGTCATTAATCTCTATCTTAACTGAATGTCATCTGGAATTCATCAACGATATTTTCGCCAAGTGATTATCTGGGTGGTCAAGTGAATCTCTTTGTATCCTCAACGTCTTCGTACTTCTGTCGCCAACAGTCTGTCCATGTAACAAACTTTTATCATGGTAATGTCTGGACATAAAATAGGTATTTCTCTTCCAAAACCAAATGATATCTCCGAAAGATAGTTAATGGTTTATTCTTTTTCTTTTTTTTCTTCTTCCTTCTTTTTTCTTTGGGGTGGTCTCAGCTGATCCTTTTCTCGGTCGCATGCTCGACCCAATTATCTTCTAGCATTCCGCTTTGTAAGCCACTTGACCAATTTGAAATTTGCATTATTGCCATGGGCAGATTGCTATCTTTTATTGGCCGCGTCATGCCATAAATTAATTCTGACAGATCCGAGATCTTACGAATTCCCTATCTTCTGCGAAAAAAAATACTTTCCTTCGCAAATGAAAATAAAATTTTTACTACTTTTCTTTTGTTAAAAAATATAACATCGCCCAGTATGTCTTTCGTGATAGCTTCTTCTCGCCTTAAGTATTCCTCGCTTTTAATTTTCACGCTTAATTAATTAGCCAAACGCTAAATAGTGTCACAAGTGTTTTACCCATATACTATTTAAATAAAATACGAAAAACGATTCGAATTTAAATATATATATATATGTGTGTGTGTGTGTGTGTGTGCGTGCGTGCTTGAGTGCATGTGTGCACCTGCCTGCCTATGCATGAGTGTCTGCATATTTCTGTGCATATATGTGTGTGTTTGTATACCCGCTACCCAAGATTAGAGAGCACAATCTACATCACGTTGTAAATTATAACTGGAGGAGATGACATGAAGCCATTCTTTTACCAATGCATTACAGTGAAATTGAACTCAAAAAGGGAATAAACACCTGTTTCCAGATATAGGGACCTCATACGAAGACATTCTAGCATTTATTACAAAATATCAACTAGGTGTGTAGCAAAGTGGCTACAAATAGTGAGGATGTGCACCCCCGGTTGTAGAAACGAAGGGGTATAAAATTTCGCCTGGCCAGAGAACTTAATCTAAATCTACCTGTAGCCATGAATACCAGTTTTGTAAAATATTTTTTGTGGTAAACTTTTATGCCATTCAGTTATATGCCATGCTTGATGCACGTATAGGCGATCATGTATCTTTCAAGTGTATTAGCACGTAAATGAATGTAATAGATTCGACTGGAATTCGAACTCGGCTCTCCGATTCCGCAATCTTAGCCGCTATCCATTACTCCACCATCATAAGGGAAAGAAAATTCAATCCTCTATATATATCTCAAAAACCACGCCCTTTCCGCCTTGTAACCATTCGAAGAACCCATTCGCCGGACACATGAGGCACCTGATTATGTCTTGGTCAAGAAATCAGTGATTGGTTGAGGTATGACCAAAAAATTGCATGGCCTTATATATAAACACGAGATCATGTCCGCTCTTTCTTTCTTTTCTGATGTAGAATACGACCGACACGCTGTGGCTTGGTTTGACGAGTTATGGTGCCATATCTTTTTAATGTAAGCTTAACGCCAATGGTAATATTAGTCGATTCCTCACAATGGAACATTCAGAAATCTCTAAACGAGAAGCCGGCGCAAACCAACAATTGAGATTTATAAAATCTTCACATTAAACAATTTTGGGAGGAAATATTTTCCTCAGGTGCAAATCACTGTTATCGCTAATTCTATGAGTGAGTCGTTTTTTCCCCCCGATTTGCAGTAGATATTATATATTACGTCCTAATCGACCTGAACAACGCCAACGTCACGATACTTTTCGGCTGTTTGTTAGTCGGGTTTTAGTGGGGAACTCCACGCGTCCAACATGAAAGCAATAAGGCTTGGGCTGCGAGTAAACTGATCGAAGACCAATCTGATACCGTGGGAAAAGCTATCGCTCCACTGCCCATTAATTACGGGTCTAAGCTTTTATTTAATCTACGTGGGGTAGTATGTTCTTCTTCTACTATATATGTGTGAAATATCACATCTTCAAATGATACTGAAACATTTCTTAGGCGCGTGCTAATAAGAACTAGACGAGATATACCGAGACTTGAACAGCAGCACGAGATCAGTCTCAGTCAAAGTTTAAATTTTTCAGTTCTGAAGTCTCTAATGGTTACCCGGATCACCAAAAGCCTGAAAAAGTCACAGGTCAAAATGATTGACGCATTGTGATAATAATATTAAATATTAGGATATCAGTCCGAATGTATATATTCTAAACAATAACAATGAATATATGGTGTATAAGCGTAGCTTAAATGTTATTCTTTCTTTCTCTGTGCCGTGTCATTTCAGGACGTAGACGATCATAGGACTCCTCCCATCTCTATCCCTTGCAGCTCTCAGCAAGTTCCTTCCCTCTGCCACCTCCTCCAGTTCACGTTCTGTCATCCATTTGCTTAAGGCCACTG
>OZ010573.1:135684109-135696609 GCA_963932145.1 Acanthosepion lycidas | reverse complement strand
GAAGAAGAAGCCGAAAATTCAATACGATAAACGAAAGAAAGAAAAAAAAAGATAGAAAAAAGATAGAAAACGCAATAAGAAAAATGGAGGAAAGAAAGCAGGAAGAAACAGAAAATGCTACACGAAAAATAAATAAAAGAAAGAAAGAAAGATTGAAGAAACCTAGAAAATGCAATACCAAAAAAGAAAATATTTAAAAATTGTATGAAAAATGAAAGAAAGAAAAACATTAAGAATGAAGAATGTAAAATGATACAAATATGATATAAAACTGGAAGCTACAGTAAGACAAAAATGAAGGAAGAAGATGAAATGAAAAAGTAAAATATTTATCAAAGGAGTAAAATTGAGATAAAATGTAATAGAATTAAAAATGTCGGAAAATAATAGAAAAAGAACATGTCAGTTAAAAAAGAAAGAAAGGAAGGATGAGAGTTGGATAAGGAAATGGAAAAAGAAAACTAATAAAAAGGAAAGAAAAAAGACAGCAAAAAAAGGTGTATTACAATAAATACGTAAATTATGAGACATAATCAAATGTAGATAGAATAAATAAATTATAAAATGCATTTAGGTTGAAAGAACATTGAGAATGGTTGTATGGAAAAACTAATCAAAAGAAAAGTATAAATAAAAAAAAGAATAGGTATTCATAAAAAAGATGGGAGACGACAACAGAATAAGACATAGAGAGAAAAAAAAAACAAGGATAAAGAGTAAGAGGAAGGGAGCATAAACAGAAAGAGAAAGACAAACAGAGATTGGGAGAGATAAAAAGAAAGTGATGAAGGGAAACAGAGTGCGATAAAGAGAGATAGAAGAGAAGGAGACAAAAATCAAAAGTGTGATGAATAGCAATCGATAAAGGGAAAAGGTGGAAATTAAAGATTAAAAGAATGAAGGAAGAGATAGTGAAGAGAAAAAGAAATGGTGAAAGGAAAAAGAATTTATATGTAGAAACAGAAAGAGAGAGATAACTAAAGAAAAAGAAGAGAGTAAGATTGGTGAGTGTGTGTTATTCTTGCGGGAGAAGAATAAACTGTTTGAGAGAATGTCACAAAAAGAGATACACAGTAACAGAAAGGAAGAGATAGAGAGAGACAGTGTAAAAAATAAACATATGAAAAATGACAGAAAATCAAACCAATTAATTTCATGGGGAAGCTCCAGCACAATAATAGGATAAGAATTTAGAGACATAGACAGATAGATAGATACATAGATAGATAGATAGATAGATGTGATTAAACTGAGATAGATAGATAGATAGATAGATAGATAGATAGATAGATATGATTAGACTTAGATAGAGAAATGTGATTAGACTGGCATATATATATATATATATATATATATATATATATATATAGATAGATAGATAGATAGATAGATAGATAGATACATACATACATACATACATACAAACATACATACATACATACATACATACATACATAGATATAATGACAGACAGATGGGATTAGATTGAGATAGATAGGATTAGACTGAGATATATGTGATTAGACTGATATATATATATATATATATATATATATATATATATATATATATATATAAAGAGAGAGAGAGAGACGGAGGAGAGAGAGACGGAGGAGAGAGAGAGAGAGAGAGAGAAACAATGCGAAACCGAGAAGAGAAAAAATGAATTTAAATCGACCTAAATAAGAACACACATCTATATGTACAAAAGACACACACACGCATAATCTCTCTTTCTTTCTCTCTATCTCTCCCCACCACATATATATCTATGAACTTATAGTTTATCTTTATATTTATTAATAAACCTACATATAGGTATATATCTATTAAAAGATTCATTCACTTGAATATGTACAAGTATGTGTAGTGTTTTAACATGAGAAATAAAAGCATTGGTTTTCATAGAGAAGGAAAAAAATAGGCAGATGTTAAAGAGAGAAAACCCGGGAGTAGTTTAATAACAACGGAGAGAATGTAGATAATAATGCAACCTCTTCAACTGAGTGCCCTTGAAACTGCTTGAATGTGGAACACGAAATGAATGTCTGAATATCCAATTCTGTTCAAATATATTACTCCGGCTGAAATACATTTTACGACTTTGCTTCCCCCAATAAATTGAACAAATATATAAAAAAAATAAACGGATTAAAGAAATGGGTATAGAAAAAGAACATGCCAAACCTATCGAAAAAATAGCAACTGATTTGTTACTTTGGAAAGATGTCTTTGTCGGAATTCAAGATATTAAAAAAAAAGTTCAAATTGAATGAAGAATTGTTTCTATGTTTTTGTTTAAGAAAAGAATGTCATGTTTTTGAAGACATCGTACGCTTTGGCTTGATTTGAATTATATAAACTGCTTGATTAAAATAATCTGATATACATAGATAACTAAGTCTAAAATTAAATCAGTATATGATTACGTTTCTTCTTAAGTACTTACTAGTGAGAAAAATACAGTAATACCTATCCACTTCCTATTACCATCGAACAATATAAAACTATAATTTTCGGTCATCTTATTTTTAACGAAAAGATTAGCGCTTCATTCTTATCTCTTGTTTCTGAAATCATGCATTTTTAATATATGATCCTAAAATGCTATCAAATATTGCCTTTTTATTGAAATTGCAGTTTAAGCCCCGCACATGAAAATTGCCATTTCGGTGTAAATGTATATTATTATTTCGAAAATAACAGTAAAGTTTTGCGGAAATCTGTCGTTTAGAAATTATCGATAATAAAATTTCGTGCCTATTCGCGTCGCGGCTACAGCACGGTAGCCATTTCTGGGGTTGTTTATATACGTTTGCATCGAGAATTTTCTATAATAATCGTTAACGTATACTGATCTCCCCTATTTAGAATAATGAGATATAATATTTTCTTAATAAAATGGCTTTTTACTCGATTCGCCAAAAGATATCATCCCCATGGATAAGAGCATAATATGCAATTGCTTCGTTGTAATATGTAGCTGTTTTTAATACAATTGTTCCACTTACTTTATGTACATTATTCGAACTGTTATGCCCATCTTCATTGCCATATTCACATCGTCTCGGCCATTGTACGATCCGGCCTTCTTCTTGTGAATGGAATTTCGAACAGAACACTTTATTTCGTCCACCTGGGTTGATTGTTAAGGAATCAGCACATATGCTACCCCATAAAAATCTCCTGAGCCGACCAAGAATAGGTAAGAATACAGTATGGGAACCGGTAATAAGGAGTGCTAGAGAAAAGCAATGAATAACAACAAAATTTCTATATAAGCTCTGGTAAAAAAAAAAGATGAAATAATAATAACGGAAAAATTGCAATATGAGAACTGGTAAAGAAATGTTGCTGAGACATTAGCTTATAAGTCCAAAGCATTCATACACAGATATCCTGTAGGACACATGACCCAGTGGATGAAGACGTTGGTTTTATCCAGTGACTAGACCCAAGTTACAGCAGTGGTGAACCAACTTGTAGAGTTGAGTTAAAAGGAAAGTAGAACAATCTATTAAATAGAAATAAAGGGTTCGGCCCGAAATTTCAATCAGCTGAAGAAGGGTGGAGCGTACAACGGCCGAAACTTTATGAATATGACAATGAAGATGAGAATAACAGCCCGAGTAATGTAAATAATGCAATTAATCATAATACCTCATCTCAGAGATATAGACTACTATTTGTTGTATAACTTTCATTGAATATTTTTTTTTTATAAAATAGTTTTATATTTAACAATTTAAAAAACGAAATTATTTCTCACATGCATTAATAAGGTTCAGTATCTATAAACGTTTGCAATATTACACATGCAAAATACATAATCAAAGAAAATTAAACATTACTTTAGTGGATTGTTTTTTTGTTTTTTTGTTTTTTTTGTTTTTGTTTTTTAAGGAAAATGGATATTGTAAGAAAGAAATTCGTATAAAATCGATTAACCTTAAAAAATCTTCGCAACTGCAATGTGTGTTTAGTCAGTGACAGTTTTATAGATTAGAAACTAAATTTCAAGCAATAAAAGCACAAGACCCACACAAGGTTGAGTATAAATGAATGTGATGTGTGGTACGAATATAAGAGACTTTAACAAGCAAGTGTAAATTATAAGGATATGGAGGAAAGATAACGCTTGTAATGAAGAGATTGTGTTTTTTAATAAGTATACATGAAGGAATTTCTGACCATAAGACGCGGTTTCGAATCTGACCATGGTCGATTTGTCAGGAAGGAGACTTCCTGATGTTATCGGACTGGAGGGGTCGATCCCAGCGTGCAATAGCTTTGGAAAGTGTCTGACAACATTAACTCAGGTTGACCCAAGCTTTGTGGGTGAAATTTGGTCGACGGAAACCTTGGTGTTTTCGACAGCAATGCTAGCACGAAGTCATCTTGACTGAGGGCTTGAGCATGCTGGCCTTGTTCAAATTGTTCATCACGCAACATATCACGGTCTTTCCCACAAACTGTAACTAAGATCTACTCAGCATAGTTGCAGTATAAACCACAAGTAGACTCTGTGGATGTTGAATAAACACAAATGCGCCTGAGAAAGCATCTGCAATAGGGATTGGCTAGCTGTCCTAGTAGACGGGTATCCTCCAATGCGTTTAGCCAGCTTATACATGCAAATGTATGTTTCACAAATTGGCGTTTTTTGAGTTGAATGATCTACTTCCATTTGAAAAAAAAAAGGCGGAAATGAGGGTGATTAACTCCATGGAAGTAGCATAACGTGCCCTACATTTAAAGGTCTGAACTAGTGGAAGAAAAGAACGTTGTTTATTTGAAGTTGTTACCATTGAAAGAGCGGTAGAGACGCAATTAGCTTGCAGCTTTGGGAATGGGGAATGACGCTGCAGTTGGGAAAATACGTCCTACCTTAAAAGACCGCGTAAAAGATTTTGAACTCAACAAAGGCTGGTATTTATTATGATTCCCTGAACATAACGATGAAGTTTCCAATATCAGATTCATGGTGATTTTAATATTTTTTTTTAACATCATCTCAATACGAAATCTACGAATTATAATTTTTTCAGAGAAAAGAAAATAACTGTACTATTTGCATATATTTTCTAATTGACCGTAAAAATTATTTTCTTATTCATATAATGTACATTTATAAATTAAAAAAAAAAGTCATTTAACCATTTAATAGACTTAATGCAATTTAAGCAATATCAAAACGTATGTACAAAATTTACAGACAGAAAACATTTAAGTGTCTATATCTACGAGGCGGATGCCGGAAAATTTCAGACTTTTTCAGAAGAAACATATATTCATTTCAAACAAACAACCCAAATCTCCTTCAAAATAGGATTCTCTGATTTTAATGCACTTGTTGTAGCGCTCAGATTACTTCATGAAGGCCCCATGGAAAGCATTCAAAGTGAAGGTGTCAAGAACCCTTGTCATAGTCTCCTTCATCTTCTCAATGTCTTCAAAACTACTGCGCCCGATGTTCTTTTTCCGCTTGGGGAGCAATCAAAAGTTACAGCGACCGAGGTCCGAACAGTAGAGGGGGTGTGGGACAGTTTTGATGGAAATCATGTCATCAACGCGTCTTTCCACCTGTTCATCCCTTAGCACCTTGGGAACAAACTTTGCACAAATTTTGCGCATGTTCAGATATCATGAATAATTCTCGGTGCACCACATGAACTCCAAACTCTATTCTTTTTTCGAATTTTCCCAACTACTTTTATGACATTTCTCTCGCTGCCATATCTCTCATCGTCTCTCACCTGCTCTCTATCGTCCTTGAACCTTTCTAGCGTTGAACTTGTTCTAGCGAAAACACATCATTTGTTTTTACAAGTTAATCCATAAGCAGTTTGGATCAAGTTTTTATCCAGTTTAACATAACATTTTATTGCATGGCGAGCTTCCAAATTGTTTTCACTTACAGATTGCATTCTTCAAAATAGTCAGCTGTGAAAAGCAGTGTTTAATAAGTTATGGTTAAAGAGCTGTTAAAACCATCTGCTTCAGTCGAGAATTAATAAGTTGGCAGATCAGTTGAGTATGTATATAGAGAGAAAGGAAATATTGAAATCAAAATCATCTAGGAATGTCATAACTGCCTCTGTTAAAAAGATCTCAAAACATGGAATGTACCTTGTACGATATTAAAAATTAAAAAATATATCGATTCAAATGTTATTTCATACAAACTGCCTATTGAACAAATTTTAAATAAAAATTTAAATATAATTTAAAATCAAATATTTATAAAATTACGTGCAGACTTTAGAATATGCTATATAACTTTTCAAGGTAAAATTACTGGCCATACTATTAACAAATGACCCCGGAAACTTAGATATAATTTGGTTAATACCACATGTTTTCCGGACATAGCTGGCCATTAATCATCACAGAATCCTTTTCTTTATTCTTTTTGAATTCCTATACATTATTACGAAATTTAGTGGTGTGTTTGCCCTGAATTCTTCATGTGTTAGAATTCAATACTGCCTTCTCTTTGACTAATAGCTACGCCATTTAAACCACAGTAAGAAGAGCGGATAGACGAATTAAAAAAATTTTTCAAGGTCATTTGTGTGAAAGTAAACGCAACAAGCAAACCAGGAATTTGGACTAGCTTTGCCTTTACCTTTTGCCGTATGTAAGTCATTGGAGTATGGATTGAAGAATCGGAGAGCCGAGTTCGAATTCAAGTTATATCCATTATATTCACTTACGTGCTAATAACCTTTGGAAAGGTGTGAAGACGCTTCATCTCTTCCAAGCTATGGATAAATTGCAGGACAGACCGTATTCATCATTGGACAGAAACTGGTCTACCACAGAAAATAATGGCAATCTACTGCGGGGGAAAATCTGCCTCATCAAAATACATCAAAAGATACATGATCGCCTAAGCGTGTATCACGCATGGCACATAACATAACTGACTGACCTTGCCTTTACACTTTGCGCATCGCTAACTGATACACGACTACTCGCACATCCAACTAGAAAATACGCACTTGAAAGATGTAACTGATAAAGGACGACTGGTATGTATTGATTAGAAACAAGTGAGGAATTGGATTGAAAATCCGAAAAGCGTTTCACTTATTTGTATTAATATACAATATAAACAAAATAATTTATAATACCACAGTTTTATCACACTGGAATATATAGCTATATATAAGATGGATTAAATGTGATGCAGATAAACATGTTCGAGCAGAACAGCGAAAGATTTGAAACATAATGAATACAAAATAATGAACCCAAAATAATGAATAAAATTCATTTATCAGTATTTCAATAAGGTATTTGTTTTCATAAGAGTCAATTGTCTAAAGACCTACCTCCGTGTTTAAGGACGTCTAAACGCAATTCCTTCAAGTTTTTGTCTTCTAAATTAAGCTATTAGGTTGGTTCAATAATAATGTCATTTTTTTACGTTAAAAAATACGTCAAAAAACGACATTATTTTTGCACCAACCTAATATTATTCGTTCACTTGTAAAAACTTAGTCGCTGAAGAAATGTTAATGACAATGTTAATGTAAGCCGTTTCCTTACAAGGAAACATTTGGTTATTCTTGGCTGATTCAGATTGAAATCTTCCTCTTAAAATAATTTTACATGAGAATATATTTTTAAAGTCCATTAACTGTTATTTTTCTTCCCAGTATTGGTGGGGTTGTCTTAGTTTACTTGATTTTCGGTACCTGCATGATTTTGACATTGCCAATACGTAGCTCACACCTTTTGCGATGCCTCTTTTACCGCAGTAAAATACGATGTCCACTCTTGTAAGCTATACAAAAGATTGATCAGAATCGTTAAATAGCATTGATTTCATGAAGTATAATTATCGATGTTCGTACAGCTGAATGAACGACAAACAATCTATTAACGGCGCGATCTCTAAAGCACATAAGTTTTGTCCATGCCACCAATGTCCTTTACAATTGAATGGATATAATAAAACACTTTTTCTTATAGAAATTATATATATATATATATATATATATATATATATATATATATATATATATATATATATATATATATTGTAAGGGCTGATCGTTTAATTTCCTGTTTACGAATAAAAAGAATATCTTTTGAAGGTAATAGCTAGAAGGACAGATCTAAATACTAACAATATTTTACTTCAAATATAACTTTCTCCTTTCTCGGAAATAGTAGTCTTTGAAGACAATGTTCCAGGAAAATCTGATTTATGTTGTTTAAAATGGTACCGAAGTTATCAGGATCTCCAGGGAGGCTTTAGTCGGATGCATATGAAAGCGTGCAGTAAAAAGCAAATTGATACACTCTAATATTACTATAGAATATGATAATCAAGCAAGAGGTAATGACAATCAAGATGTGAAATACACAAATTTGGGTTATGTCCCTTGGGTACGAGTTTTTAAAATCTTTGGTTATCAAACCCAGTTCTTGTGTAGCAATGTGAATGTGTCAACTTCTAGTAAAACAAACCACACAAAGACTAGACAAATGCATTAATTTAGTTTAAACATGAGAGTCAAAATATAAAGATATTTCCTTATAAAAATATCAATAAATAAATTTGAAATCTGTTCTGTTGAAAATATTGAATATTTGAAGCCATATCATCAATGTTTAAATTAAGGTGTTTTTTTTTCAGTATTTCGCGTTATATATGAGCAAAATATGATGCATAAGTTTGTAGATAAGGGATGAGAAGTATAGAGACATTTTGTATTTGAATCTATCTATACATTTAAAAATCCATGAGCAAATTATGTATAGGGTCCAGAATGAAGAACATTCTGTATGTTTAAAAAGAACACCATTGTTTTATCTGAGGATCGATATAAAATGTTATATATATATATAATTGACTCTCCCGTCGAATTTGAGGTATGAGGGTCAAGCAGGTCAGTTCCTAGGACACCAACAGCTCGACAGCAGCAATTGATATTTGATTATAGTGGTGAACGTTTTGTGCAGTGCCATCTACGTTTTTTGAGGGTCAAATAGAGAGACCTGGTGCACTATGTGGCATATGGTCCCCAAATGACCATCTCCAGGTTTTGAATTCCGAATTGTCTTGCTGTAGAATCCAGTCTGTCCTGCTATTTACCCATAGTTGAAGGGAGAAGAAGAGGATCCATACTTTTCCCAAGTGTATTAGCACGTAAGTGAATGTAATATATTAGACTGGAATTCGAACTCGGCTCTCCGATTCCACAATCCAAGCCATATATATATATATATATATATATATATATATATATATATATATATATATATATATATATATATATATATATATATATATATATATATATATATATATATATATATATATATATATATATATATATATATATATATATATATATATATATATATATATATATATATATATATATATATATATATATATATAATTTACTTATTTAAATTTTAATTGTAATTCCTGTGTAGCGATGGAACCATATTATTAAATAAATAAATTTATAATAATTATGCTCTGTAGATTTTCATTGAGCACTATTTTGTAAACATAAAAGTATTAATAAGAACAGCGGATTATTTATCTTACTGTTCTTTCTTTTTATTATAATATATATATATATATATATATATATATATATATATATATATATATATATATATATATATATATATATATATATGTGTGTGTGTGTGTGATAGAATAATTTAGATAAAATGTGTCTTCAATAGGCTGCCCTCATATTCACGGAAACTCTTCTTAGTATTTTTATGAAAGGAATAGAGAAAATTAGAAATATTGATACATATTCATTTATTCAGAATAGTTATGACATTTTCACAATGGGATCATCACGGTGATTTTTCTGATACAAAATTGTTCTGTTCACCTGAAAGTATATTTTTAACTGTGAAGTGAAAAAACGCTAAGGTTATGTAATGTACGATTTAAATTTCACGAAGTAAACGTCAGGGAAGATAACTAAGTATTGAAATCTCCATATTTTTAAACAAAAATAAATAGTTAAATCATAAATGTTTTAAACTATCCACTGTACACATTTGAAAACATTTGTGCGGTGTTCATAATTTATTAAGGCTCTTAATTTTAATATAGAAGAATTTTTAGTTTATGTTTATTATTTTAATGAAAATGTATTTTCCACAAAAAATTTCCTAAACTGCGGAAGTCGTCCAGTATGCAGTTGTAAATGTTGTGTCATGTCTGATGCATCATTCAAGTGAAAACTCAACCGTCGAGTCAACATTGTATTAGTATGTCTAACATATATATATATATATATATATATATATATATATATATATATATATATATATATATAAGTAGAAGTGCGCAGGTATGCAGAAAATAGAAAAGAACACGTTGGGTGCATAATCCGGAGTTCCTTAGTATTTTTGTTTTTATTTTTATTTTAAGAAGACATTGCTCGATACAGAAATAGAGCTTTATTATAACATTTTTTTGTTTAAAAATATGATTTCTTCGCTACATATGAGTTCTCATGTTTCAAAAACGAGAGCCTAAACCATCGAAATGATTATCAAAATTAAGTTGAATTGAGATGTTTAGTCCCGTTTCATATTCAAGCGAAATTTTAGGAATAAGCTATCTCTTGGTTTACGTGTGTTTTTTAGGTATGGTTCGTTATAACATTCGTTATTGTGGGAGCGGCTAAGCTAGTTTTCTTCGTTAAGTGGTCAGAGATTTAATTCTTATCTATAGATTCATCATCTTCTGTGAGGTTTTGCTAAGGTTGGGTAGGGTATCTATTTCAATGTTAATGTTGGCGGTCATCCTCTAGTTAGTTCCCAGTGAGGGATATTTTTAAGTCGTTATGTGTCGGGAGGATTGTGTTTTATTATTGTCTATCTGATTATTTATTTATTTATTTGTTTATTCAAGTGGGTGTTTTATATACAAACCGTATTGCACTGAATTTCAATTTGTTTTTTTCGATTTGTTTTTTAACGACTACAGAAAGGGTTTTTCCTATTTAATGATTTGGCTAAGCTTTTAAGACTTTTATTAAACTATGGGATTTTTTTATGCTAATTATTTAATGCGAAAATTTGTTGATGTCGGCAAAAAACCGTTAATTCCTGCTTATGGTTTTATAATTTTTCATTATTTAGAACCTTAATGATGTATAGCTTTTCGTATAGGCATAAAGGGCATGGGTCATCCCAGGTTTTACAAGTTCTTGTTTTATTTCCTATAATGGACTCTACACCGATGCATAATAACTGAATATACATTCAAAACAGAAAGAAAATTTGATTTAACAGAAAGAAATCCCATGTAGCCATTTTAATGAGTAACAAATGCATTCGTACAATACAAAAAATAATACCTAATCTTCATTTAATACTTTGTAGAATAGCCATTATTCATTTCTACAGCAACCAACCTCTTCTCGCAGTTCTCATTTAATGATTTACAAATTTAATTGGTATTTTCTTTCATTCTTTTTCGCATGTCGTCTTCAGATCCAAGATATTTGTTGGAGGACTTGATTTGATTTGAATTTTCAAATTCCGTCATAGATTCCTGATTGATTTTAAATCTGGGAGATGACTGGCCATGTTCAGGATATTTACATTATTTTCAGCAATCTACGTCTTCGTAGATTTTTCAGTGTGCTTATTAGCATTAACTTATTGGAAGATCCAATCAGGAGGGAGTTCAGGATTTTCAATCGAAATCATTAAATTTGCTTCCAAAATATTATAATATGCAGCAGCATTCATTCTACTATCTATTACCGATATGTTGCCAGAACTGTTAGCAGAAAAAAACAACCTCAATCCATGACGCTGCCAATAACAAATTCCATTGCTGGAACTGTGTTCTTTTGATTGAAGTTATTGCCATTTTCATTCTATACATGATTTCTATAATTACGTCCAAACAACTCAGTTTTGGTTTCCTGTATCCATAATACGCTTTCCCAATACAATTTTTCTTTATGCTTATGTTCACGAACCAATTTCAATCTGGCATCTCTGTGACTTTTCAATAGCATTGACGTTTTGCGAGGTAAGCGTGAACATGGATTGTTCCTATGTATTCCATTGCTTTTTCTTCCTTTAATGGCATTAATTCCTGATAAAAATTCATCATGCAACTCTTGAGGAGTAACCACTGAATTTTGTCTAATTTGGGGTAGCTCGGTTGGGATTATGTTACCCCACCCAACATTACTGCTTCGGCTTTCTGCTTATTCGAGTCCTTGCAAAATAATAAACCCATAAATATGGTACAAATTAAAACTTCATTCATATATATATATATATATATATATATATATATATATATATATATATATATATATATATATTATAAATTAACTGATTCAAAATATGATTTCTTCGCTATACAGTAATAACCGTGTTTGAAAAACTGAAGGTAAAAAAAAAAAGCAAATTGTGACGGGTGATAAGAAATGGATCGGTTACAACAATGTTCAGCGAAATAGATCGTGGGGTAAGCATCA
>OZ010573.1:135669109-135679109 GCA_963932145.1 Acanthosepion lycidas | reverse complement strand
TTTTTTAATTGAGCAAATTCAGTAAAGCAAAAATGGTAGTTAACCATAAAAATCTAAGGTCATTTTCGGAATCCGCACAATCAAATTAGCTAAAAAATCGTGTTTTGGTTCTTGGTACCAAAAGTCCTGTTGACCAGAGTAATAAATAATGATAAAAAATATTAACAAACTACAATATAAAATACAGTGGATCATCGTTTAATTAATTTTATTCGTTCCTGAAGCTCGTTCATAACCTGAAATGTTCGTAAACAGAAACTATTTTTCCAACAGGAATTAATGTAAAATGAATTAATTCGTTCCTGGTTCCAAGATGTTTGCTTATTTAAAGTTTAACAACATTATTTCATGCGCAATTTTATACTTAAAACTAAGGCAAATCTTTAAATCTAAGAAAATAAATAGATAACATAAACTCATGTAAAAATAATAATAATAATCAATAATCATTATTTCACAGGAACATAAGAATTAGCATTCTTCCCTCCATGTGTGCGCATGTGTCTGCCACCAAATAACAATAACATGAAAATGCTATAGAAATGGACGCTTCTATACACAACAGATATTTTAATATCATAATGCGGTTGTCCCTGTTTATGTCGGGGAGTATGATTGTGTTTTGCCAATTTTTCAAATTAAATTTTCATTTCTGCCTTGAATATCAGCACGTTAAACATCAGCCATTTTATATAGTCGAAGATCACATTTGTAACTGTTGAGATGCGCATAAATCTTTCAACCAAATCGTCTAATTTTTAATCTAGTAAAGCATACAAAATAACAGGATGAAAGACATGCTGATTAGCAGGATGCATAAAATCCAAAGACAGGTCACTGATATTAGAGACACAAAAATGCCTCAGGCATGGAACGGGTACATTGGAAAACTCTTTCACGACAAAAGAAAATATTCGACAACATCGAGAAATGAGGAAGTACCAGAAGTATTTATATCTAAGATGGCATCATCAATAGCCAAATTGAACGAACAAAGAAGAAGGGCCAAATCGTAAGATAGATGAGAGCAGCCTTAGAAGGTTTCAGAATTGGAAAGATTCCAGACATAATAAATGAAATATACGACATTTGTTTAATACAGGAAGACCAATGTAGATCCATTTTAATAACATCCCCTTTTCTGGCAAATATTTTTATCTATTTTATTTTTAACAAACCCTTGTAAAATGCTGCACTTTTACACAAGGGATTTCTGTATCTGTTTTTTTTTAGTTAAAATTTTCGCAAAGCGGACATGTTTTCAGTACACCGAAAGAGATAGAGCAAATACTAAAAAATGTAGTTGATAAAGACACAAAACTAGCTACAAGTTTTAATTCAGAACAAATATAGGCATAAAATATGCCTCACTTAAAACACATTGTACAAGACATACAGTCACAATAACTGAGAAACAAACGCTTTCACACAACTCTCTCAATCTCTACATATGTCTCTCCCCTCTTCCCCCTCTCTCTCCATATATATATATATATATATATATATATATATATATATATATATATATATATATATGTGTGTGTGTGTACATGTGTGTGTGTGCGTGTATGTGTAGGTGTGTGTGTATTTAAGCAGCATTTTTTCATTGATACATGTAATAATATAGACAAGTGCTGTCTATTTATTTTATGTAAATTCTTTTCATATCGTCTGACAAGCTTAATAACATTATCATTAAACGAAGAAAGAAAATCATAATATTGATACATCTTTTTTTAATTATATCTAAGGTTTCGGTTTATATAAGCCATTATCAAAGATGACAATTACATTACAATATATTAAGCAATACACGGACAAGACAGTGATGATAGTCTGTTTCTGTTTACATGGAAGATTTCCAAGCAACGACAGACTCGTGCATATAAGACGCTGGAAGCGAAAATCTAACCGCAGCTCATGACGTCACTCATGACCACGTGAGAGTGAATTCGAGAATTATTAAGTATGGGAAGCCGTTGGTATAAACCAATGGCTTCTGTTACCAATTATAGGTATTTAAGAATATTTGTGGAGTTTTCATAGTTTATTTTGTTCAGG
This sequence comes from Acanthosepion lycidas, assembly GCA_963932145.1. Lineage (NCBI taxonomy): Eukaryota > Metazoa > Mollusca > Cephalopoda > Sepiida > Sepiidae > Acanthosepion > Acanthosepion lycidas. Next base: position 135,677,048 of record OZ010573.1, on the reverse strand, counting down.
TTAGGTTTCAACTGTTTTATGTATATAACTTCAATAATTTTTTGGTTTTTCTTTATTGTTTTCATGTTTAAGTATAATTGTGTTTTCAACAAAGATTTTACGGAACTGTGCATGCGACCTGGCATGTTGTTTTAAATGCCTAAAAATGTTAGAGTTATCATTCAAATGTAGTGTCAAGCGTCGTGAAAGCGAGTTTATGGTGTGACCAACATAAATATTATTTAATTTGTTGGAGATACAATCTCCCAAAAGGCACTTGAATTTGTAAACTATGCAGTTTTTTTTTTTTTTGCAAATCGCTAACCGGGGGAGAAGAATCCTTGCGAAGAATTAAGTTGGATATACTAGATTTAGTGTAGTATATGATTAACTTAATTTTTTTGCTAGGATCTGTTGTAGATATATTAGTATTTACTAAATTTTTAGTGTATTTTCATCTTGTTATATATGTTTAGTTGAGTGTAGCACGGTAAAGAATTTATACACTGTTTCATTGTACATGACTCACTGATTTTTAAAATCATTAATTTTCTTGTCATTTGAACTATTTTAAATTATAAAATTGTACTTGGATTAAATGAAAATCAATTACAATGTAATGCATATTACTTATAATACATTACCTATTGCCGTCAATTTTGACGGCACACCTACAATAATAATAATAATAATAATAATAATAATAATAATAATAATAATAATAATTTTTCAAGGAGACTCTCTGTCACCCCTTCTGTTTTGTTTATCCTTAACCCCTCTTACACATGAACTGAACAACAGTAGCTATGGTTACAAAATAAATAAGAAAATATTCAATCACCTACAATACATGGATGATCTCAAACTCTTTGCCAAAGACGACAATGAGTTGAAAGGCCTCCTCAATATTGTAAAATACTTTAGTGACGACATAGGTATGGACTTCGGATTAGATAAATGTGCAAAAGTAACATTCAAGAAAGGTAGAATTACAGAAACACCCTCAATAGATTTAGATTTTGTCACAAAGATTAGGGAATTGGAACATGAAGAAGCTTATAAGTACCTAGGAATTAGCGAAGGAGATGGCATACAACACCCCCAAATGAAAGAAAAATAAGAAAAGAGTACTACAGGCGTGTACGTCTGATACTAAATACTGAACTAAACTCAAAAAATAGAATATCAGCTATAAACACATTGGCTGTCCCAGTGGTGCATTACAGCTTTAATGTCCTTAACTGGACCATAGCTGAAATTAAGCGAATGGGCGCCAAAACGAGTAAGCTTCTCACTTGCTATCGCATGCATCATCCCAAAGCTGATGTTGATCGTCTGTATGTGCCCAGATCCGAAGGAGGCAGAGGATTAGTTCAACTAGAACTGTCCTACAAAACTACAACAATTGGCCTCCAAAGATACTTGGAAACTACAGAAGACTGGATGATGGTATGCGTCAAGGAACATGAAAGTAGTAAGCGTCTTTACTCCGTAATGAAAGAAGCCAACAAATTCAAACTGGAGCTTCAAATTGGCGTAGAGATGCAACTACAGCACACTACACCGGCTGAAACTGCAAAATACTTGAAAAAGACAGCAAAGACGAATGCAACCGACCAGATACAGAAGCGATGGCAAGATAAGCCGCTTCATGGCCAATACTCTGCCCGTATCAAACAAGCTGATGTAGACAAAACCCGTACCCATCAGTGGCTACGCAGTGCAGGATTGAAAGCGGAAACTGAAGGTTTTATCCTTGCTGCGCAGGACCAATGCTTGCTAACTAGGAATTATCAAGCACATATACTAAAATATTGTGTCAGCCCAAAATGCAGATTCTGTGATAAATATCCAGAAACTATTGATCATCTTGTATCAGGTTGCACGATGTTGGCACCCACTGAATATAAAACCCGACATGACAGAGTGGGCCAATATCTGCACTGGAAAATCTGCAACTTCTACGGGAAGGAAACTGAAAGAAACTGGTACCAACACCACCCAGACCCGGTTACGGAGATAGGACCTGTTACAATTCTATGGGACTACACAATTCACACTGACAGAACAATCAAGGCCAACCGCCCAGATATTGTTATTAAAGACCACAAACAAAAACGGTGCCTCCTTATTGATATGGCAGTCCCTGCTGACTGTAATGTATCTTTGAAGATATTCAAAAAGCTGTCAAAATACAAGGACCTTGAAAGAGAAGTCTCGAAAATGTGGCATATTGGAACATCAACAATCCCTGTTGTAGTTGGAGCCCTAGGACTGATTGGAAAAGATTGCAGTAGACTAATTGCAGGGATTCCTGGAAGCCCATGCCTCAAGGAGATACAAAAAATTGTTCTGACAATGTACTTGTCAGAACAATTTTTACGAAATATATATATATTAGGCTTAGTAATAAACCCGCATCGGTTAGCTTTAGAAGGGTCACTATATATATATATATATATATATATATATATATATATATGTATATATATGGATATTAAATGAAGGGAAAGAGTAAATATATATATATATATATATATATATATATATATATATATATATATATATATATATATATTTATATATATATATATATATATGTATGTATGTATGTGTATAGATAGATAGATAGATAGATAGATTATTTTTGTTTGTATATGTGTATAAACAAAAACAAACAAACAAACAGAAATAGTAGTTGAACAAATACACCACTAGTCTCATCATTTACGAAGGGCTCTATCTATGTAATTTTTATTTTATTTTTTTTTTATATTTTTTTTATTTTTTTTTATTTTATTTTATTTTTTTTTGCCAGTGAAAAGTGTCATAATGCCATTTCTAACCTTAGGTCCCTGGGTGGGACCCGGAAAGAAATGTGTAAACGCCAGAAAGCAAAGAAAATAAAATTAATAATAATAATAATAAATATCCCATTGACGTAGGGCGTAATCAAAAAATGTCTAATGAAAAATGGAGATAGAAAGAACATTTATACTCAGAATCAGAAGGCAGTCGACATTTCTTGAGCATCCAATGAGGAAGAAGGGCTTGGAGTAATTCGTACTCACAGGACATACCGAAATCAGAGATGACAGAAGGCACAGAACATCCGACTTGACGGGCTTATGGCACAAAATTTGTTAAGAGCTACAAGACATATAAGGTTGTGAAGAGGCATGATTAGCAAAAATCTGAAAGAAGACACCCCATAGGAGAAGTAGAAGACAGCCGTAGAGGCTTAGTAATAAACCCGCATCGGTTAGCTTTAGAAGGGTCACTATTTCCTATAATGCCTCCCATATATTACAATAGACAGATATAGTAATACATCTCTGACTCCCGGTTATACATCAATGCTTGCACACTAATTATGTGATATTTGATTTCTCTTATTTTTATCGTCGAAGACGACGTTTATTCCGTTTCTTGGTGTTGTAGGTTTGATTCCAAGAGGAATAAGATTTATTTAGCTCGCAGCTAAACCGAAACAGTTTATTTGCATCGCTGAAATTTCTTTTTGAAAATTAATTTTTTTTTTACTGTTTTATGTTATTTTTTTTAAATATATATTATTTTGTTTTGAAAATATGTTATTCTTTTTTAAAATATTATCAATTATTATTAATTTTTATTTTTGTTTTTGGTTTTGATAAATCAAAAGTTTTCTTTTGCTTGCAGTCATAAAAAGAAAAACGTTGGTAAGCTACACATAGACAGACTCACACACTCATATATATATATATATATATATATATATATATATATATATATATATATATATCAAAAAAGAAATAAAAGCAAAAATAGTATGCAAACCAATAAACCTCTAGTTTCGTCATCTTTACACTTTTCCCTCATTTAATAACCTTTTATATATAATATATATATATATATATATATATATATATATATATATATATATATATATATATATATATGGATATTAAATGAAGGGAAAGAGTAAATATATATATATATATATATATATATATATATATATATTTATATATATATATATATATATATATATATATATATGTATGTATGTATGTGTATAGATAGATAGATAGATAGATTATTTTTGTTTGTATATGTGTATAAACAAAAACAAACAAACAAACAGAAATAGTAGTTGAACAAATACACCACTAGTCTCATCATTTTTACTCTTTCACCTCATTGAATATCCTTACACACACATATATGTGTGTGTGCGTGTGTATAAAGATATTTAATATATATATATACATATACATATATATACATAAATATATATATATATTATTTTTTTGTTTCTATATCTGTATGTTTTAGAGTTAATTTGCCTAAATATAGCATGCTATATTATAAAATTTTCTCAAAAAATTATTTCATTTTCATATGAGTTAGTTTTGAGTATACCTCTACAAAAGTTTTATCATATAGAAATGTTGTACCAATTCTAGAGTGTTCCACTTTTTATAAACGTACGATGCAACTGTCTAGCATGGAAACTACTATAGCATGAAAAAAACATGTCGTTTAAACAAACACTTGTGGATTTTCATTAGCAAAATAGTAACATACGAGGTGAGAAAATTTAATTATTGAACCTATGTAAATAGGTAAAGTTTGCTTACCTGGCCACAACTGACTGATATCACTTTCAAATTACATTGAGAAGATATGCCCTTTCTTAGAAAATGCTTTGAAATTTCTAAGTTCAGTTTGGAGATTGTTTCCCAGAATAATTTTTGAGCAATGTATTCAGAAGTTACTGGATGTTAGGAACGTATTTAATCATTTCATGTCAATTTCATCTTTGGAAATAACCTGAAATCAAAGATGGCTAAGTCTTATTATATTTGTAATGCTCTTTTGTAAGTAATTGTCGAATTCGTAACGCATTCTTCTAGAAACGAACTCGCTATTTACGTGTTTATATTGAGTTTTCAGCTATTGGTAGCACACCTATATTTGGATGTCAGGGCAACAGGATTCGCACTCTGTATGACTTCCGTCCATATTCTTTCGTTTATGGTTTCCCACATCCGGCATCATCGTGCATATCTTCCAGTCCTTCTTTGCACCACTTGTTCCAGTCTAAACCACTCAATTTCTTCTTATATAAAACATAAGACACTTTTAAGAGGGCTAAAATTTGACTAGGTTTTTTTAGCAATCCTCACGAAAAAGTTAATGTTCGTCTGCTGTTTCATGTTCTTTTCATTCCTTTTTTTGTCAACAGTATAACATGAAATATTATAACCTTTTCTCCTGCTTATCAGTGACTCACCTGGTCTACCTCTCAAAAAAGCGAAAATTAGAACATGTCTGGACGTGCTCAGATGTAAATATTTCCTTAGGTCATTACCCAAACGACACAGAATTACCATTTACAGAATTAATTTTGGCAAACTTCGTAATCTATAATATTCAATCTGGATGTCTTTAATTGAGTATACACGAAGTATTACAAGCAAATATATTTACTTATTTGTGGTCTTCTGTATCTTATGTCCGGTGATAAAAGTAAAAAGTGAACTTATCGCAGGATATCTGAATTTATTTAACAAACTCATCTCAGTTTTTCTTTCTACAAAACGAGTTTTATTAACCTTTCGTAAAAACACTTACTATATTACGTTATTACTCAACTAATTCCCTAATTGGTAAAAAGGCACGTTAGTACGTGTACTTAATGTATTCAACGCTTAAGGTACGTCGTCGTAGATTGAATCAGCTAAATAGTTATTTATTTGAAACATTTAAAAAAGGATGATATCAGGTTGAGTGAAGCGATGAACTGATTTTGTTTGAATTCGACCGAAATACAGTCTTTATGATTGCATAATTATTTCGGATACTGAATTCAAGACACTCATTTCTTTAATCAATATGCAATCAACATGGAAGTGTCTCTAAACTTGCAAAATGGATACGCCATGTCGTGTCAGACGCGAACCGTAAAACAAGAGTCACAATTGACAATTGTCTACATTCACTTGTACACATAGCGGCAAATTTTCTTTAGAGAGTAGTATATGGGGTTGAGGTATATTAAGATTCTACAACTCAATATTCAGATTACAGCATTTTTTAAAACACATTTCCAGTTATGCCATATGTGATAATAAATCTACAGCTTCCTTTAATCCCGTGACTTCTTTGGAATGATAATGAAACAATTTCCAGTTTCTTTCTCCACGATTAAGAATTCACTTTTTTCCTTCCGTTATTCAGCAGTATTCTTTCTGAATATTAATTTGAAGGAATATATATATATATATATATATATATATATATATATATATATATATATATATATTGGTTATTGGAATTTATTCCGTATACACCATTAATATATATATATATATATATATATATATATATATATATATATATATATATATATATATATATTAGTTGCCCGCATAACTATCATGTATGAGACTACTCGTAATCGAGGGCGAAAATTCCATCTGAAAATTCTGAACCTTTATTCTCTGTAAAATGCTAAATTTCCTTATTCACTACATAATGGCACATTTGGTTACCAACAATTCTGGAATTTACAGGTACATTTTAAAGAACTCGTTTTTAAAATATGTAGATAAATTTTACCTCCACTCTCTATAATTTTCTTCACTCCCTATATTTTTCTTCCAAACCTTTATAAGAGCGGGATTTATGAATCATATGGAGCCGCTGTTAATAAACATGAATTGCTGACTTTAAAGTCGACTTCCTTCAGGCGATGAGTATATGCCGCGCAGAGAGAGAGAGAGAGAGAGAGAGAGAGAGGAAGACAGAGAGAAATCAGCCTGCAGATTCCGGTCGCATCTACTGAGTTTGCTTTCGCATTCTTGCCTTTGGAAAAGGCGGAAATCCGTTGCTTCTAATTGTTTGCCAACTATGTTTTTAATACCAAGGTAAGTTGCGTTCTCTAATCTTTCGTGACAACCAATCTAGGAGAAAGAAACCTCTTAACTTAAAACGGGCGAGCGGGCATCGGAAAACACGGCATTATTATCGCCAAGAATCGATGCGGAAACGTGTAATCGTCTACGTCCTGAAAAGATATTGTAAGTTTGAAAAAATCAGTACATTTCATATGAAACAATTAGTCAAGTATATATTTGGCGTTGATAATATGTAGGAGCTCGCTATTGATTATAATTGATGCATTTGTGCCGAGCATTGATGAAAAAATGGCCGCTACACGAGCAGAGACACCACAATGTGATTTTGAAACATGACAACGCTAGGCCAAATGTAGCAAAACAGGTGAAGACCTACTTGGAAACGCTTACATGGGAAGACCTACGCGCATTCACCAGATATTACCCCGTCCAATTATCACTTGTTCCGATTGACGGCACATGGATTGGCTGGGCAGCACGTACAAATATGCAAAAAAAATGGGTTAGCCTCAAAAGACGTCGTTTTTCGGCGTGGAATTCAAATGCTGACAGTAGGGAAACAGTAGTGGCTAGCGATGGACAATACTTTCAGCGTTATGTTTTTTACTAATTTTTGTAAATAAAACATTACTTTTCATGAAAAATCATCGAGAACTTATTCAATGTCTTAATATATACTTTCTGATATAATTTTATTTAAGCTGAACTTCCGAATTTTATTCAAGATGAACTTCCGAATCTGTCTAAAAGGTTCTAATTAAACCCGAGTATATTCATTGGAAAGAAAGAATTCAAAATGCTTTGCAAGGCGCAATTGAATCAAGAAATGTAAATATTTTGTAAAACAATATCTCAATGTTTTACTGCATAGCTGGATTTGACGCAATGGTGCATGCATATGACCAGTTTTGACCTTAAGGAAAAACAAAGAATTTAAATATAGATTATTTAATCGGATATGTCTTCTTCATTTCGATATTCAGTAAAAGAGAATCGAGCAAATTTGTCCATAATTAACGACTGCATTTGGCCACAATTAGCTTTAAACATTCAAA
>OZ010573.1:135631609-135664109 GCA_963932145.1 Acanthosepion lycidas | reverse complement strand
ATTCTAATATTTATTTTCAATATATTTCTAATTCAGCGTATTGTCTAATCTTTTCTTTGACCATTCTATGTAATTTTTGTATGTTTCTACGCTTATCTTTCGCTCTCCACACTTAACATGAAACTTTATAATTTTCTCTCCTCTATTTTCTGATCTATCTTAATTTATGACGAGTAGAAGACGTAAAAACAAGGACATTTCAAAGAATAAGATTCGAGGAAGCCAAGCAAGTTTTTCTTCCCGCCAAGCAGACGCTGTGTCAATAGCAACTTCGGAAATGCACTTTGGAACAAAACAGAAGACAATGAAGTACGCGCGAGACGAAATTAAATTCGAATTGTTTGGAAATTTTAAGCCGGTGGTGATTTTTCATTTTTTTTTTTATGCGTGTTTACTTACTGCCATTGCTTGAAAGAGAAGAAATATATTGTTCCCAATGAGGATTTCACGAGGCACAATTCATTCAAATGACTTCAATTATTCTAATTTAAGAACAGAATTTGTTCCATAATATTTAATATAATCATTATTATTCCTACTTGCTCTGAAATATACCAGCAAAGACAACAGTGACTGTACTTTTCACTAAAAATAAAATAGTTATTACCAATCTAAACTAATATAATCCGTCTTATGCTTTTATAATAATAATAATAAAAAAAATTCGGTTTGCGGTTATAACACGTTGAATCATCGGTTCTTGTTAGATCACCGGTTAAGCAACGTCGAGCTTAGATGGGTGACCGCTGACGCAGGATGTACTATGTGCAAGTGGTTTAATGGATGGCGGCTAGGAATGAGAAATCGGTGAACCGAGATCGAATTCCAGTCGAGATCGTTAAATTAATTTACATGTAAATGTCCTTGGATGATCATGAATCGAAAAGAGACAGGTTGGTCTAAGCATATCACATCAGTCACTACTGACATGCTTTATGCCAGTTCGGCAGGGTAATAACTTATTCTTCTCCATGTTCTGCGAAGGTCTACGTCCAATAAAAGACTTTCAGAAGCTATTAAGAAACATCCTTTTTAGCAAATGCTTTTCTTTATTTGTCTTGCCGTTTTTTTCTTATTTTGATATGTTTTTTTTTTTTATATTCTTCTTTCTCTACGTTTTTTTGTTGTTCTTTTCTTCTTGCACTGCCTACATCATTTGACATCATGCACGTTGAAATTATTATTTTTTTTTTTAATTTACGCCATCCTTTTACAAAAGTGCTTCACTTTCTTTTTGAAAGTTTCCATTTTTCCTGTATCTTTACTTCCGTTTGATTTGTTCGTTTGAGATTTTATTTTCCTTTCTCCTTCTGTCATTGTTTCATTTTTTCTTTCTCTTTCTTTTACATTAACCTCAACCTAACTTTTTCCTATCCAAATTTCTTCGAAATATATTCTCCTCTCTGTTCTTTAGCGAACATTCTTAATTTCATCAACTGTCTTCTAAAACCTCATTTTAAAACTTCGAACCCTTCTTACCAATTTTTTCGATGGTAATATTGTTTATAAATGTTCATTGTTCCAGAGACCTTACCAATAAAAATAAAAGAATATTAAGATATAATCAGGGTATTTACCGATGTACGTAAAATTATGTAATTTAATGTATATAGAGGGAAATATAATTCTTTACAAACATGGCATTAAGAAATATGCATACTATCAAAAATAATTAAAGTGACAAGTACTTGATGGATGTCGTCTCAGAGTATTTCGAATAAATACGTGGCAGGACGCAGATACGAATTATATTAATATTCTGTAATATTTCATTGAATTGTTCTTACCTGGCTCATGGGAAAGTAGGAATCACAAAAAACTTAGTCGACCTTCTATAATCATTCGGAACATCAATTGTTACACTCACACACGACACGCGCATATATATATATATATATATATATATATATATATATATATATATATATATATATATGAAACATATGTGTGTTTCTGCGCGTACCTCTGTGTGTGTGTGCGCGTGTGTGTGTGTGCCTTATATGCACGTCCATATTTCTCGACAAACACACATGTTTCAAATTTACCAATCAAAACCAAGATTTCACTCTCCAGGCCCTCGGTAACAGAATATAAAGCTGAAGGTGGGTACGACTTCTTTCAAAAACCAATGGAAAGTTACACGCGAAGAAAAGTTTTACTGGATGAACTGATATTCTTTGCTTTTAAAGCAAAACATGGCTCATCTTACGAGGCTTACGTAGAGGAGTTTTGATGGTTTTCCTGCGACATTTGCTTCACACAAAAAATTGCAAAGTCCTGTAAAAAAAATCGGGTTTTTCGCACTACTTAAAATAAAAACTTGATTAACTTCCTTATTTTTTATCCGATTTTATTAAAACATGTCGCAAAAAGTTTGCTATCATGGAAGAAATAAGATAGTGTGGTTTTAGTCCTGCTCGCTTCTTCGCAAAAAAACTGTTCAAAAAGCCAGTATTTCGGCTACAACTCCTTGATTTTTCATCCGAAATTACATGTAAATTACATATGACAAACAAACTGTCTTGCGTGAAAGTTTGGTTTAGATTATTTCAGTTAACTGGACGAAATCTGCGAAAAACTTCGTCCAAAATCGGGTTTTGCTATTTATCAAAATAGGTTTTTCATATGATTTATACCTAAATTGTCATTCGAACAACCTTTGATGCTAAGATTGTTTGAGAATGATTATTGAAGCTTTAAAAGGAAAAATTCCCAAAGAACCTCTTATTAACTCCAGCTTTACAGTAAACGTGAAAAGGAGGGAGGGCGTTCATGCGTTTGCACTTGAAGTTGAATAAAGCTCTGACGCTTCATTACTGCTTTTGTTTGATTATTAGATTAGTGAACAATGCTATGCTATTTGAAATTTATTACAGCCATAGGAAATTTACTGAATATCTAAAACTTTGAAGCATTTTTCGAAAGAACTCGGAAAAATAAAATGAATAAATACAACCACAGTATATTTCTTGTCTTTAATCATGAAACAAGGAGATAATTCGTGAATACGACAGGATTTTATTGAAAACAAATAAGCACATCATGTCTAAATTGTTTAATCAGACGTGCTTAAATGAATCTATCTATCTATATATCTATATATCTATCTATCTATATAGTTATATATATATATTGGATATATATATATATATATATATATTCGTTATCATACGTATATATATATATATAGATATGTATACATGTAATATACATATAATCGTTTGGCTATCTTGACACCATTTGTCGTAATAATCACTGAGAAAAACTTGGATTCATTCAGCTAGAAAGAGAACAGATTAAAATAGTTTTTTTCTGTCTGACCCATTATGTATTCCCAAATGATTAATGGTGAGAGCAAAAATATTATTCAGGCTTTCAGTAATGGTACCAATATTCATACTCTGGCTTCTATATTGACAATCTTTTCAAGAACTATCAAAAGAACGGTGAATTAATTAAAAAAAACGACAACAAAAATACAGAAATGTAGAGAGAAAATCACGTTCCGGAGGTCGGTTCAGGAAGAGGGATCATCATTTCAACTTAGCGATAAAAAGATCAATTAGAAAATATCCAACTTAATCCATTTGACGTTTGGCACGTGAGAGTGAATTTTCAGCTACGACAGTCCAAAGAGCAATGAAAAAGACTTTAAAATGTAATAGTACCTGAAATCTGTCCGGTAAATCGTTACTCCAGGACAGAAAGTTAAAAGGTTTGAAAACCAACCTGAATAAATTGGAAAATATTCCTGGAATATCTATCTATCTATCTATCTATCTATCTATCTATCTATATATGTATATATATATATATATATATATATATATACATACATATATATATATATATATATATATATATATATATATATCTATATATATATATATATATGTATATATATATATATATATATAAAGATACAAATAATTAGAAATATTTTTAAAACGCTTAATGAAAACAACCAAATTCTTACTGTTATTTACCTAAAGATCCCTGATAAGATCCCAAGATAAATCAGCATTATTAATGATCCTGATCTGCCAACTCGTCTTCAGGCACTTACCCCTCGCCGTAAGGTTGCCTCTCTTTACCTTTTCTATAAATACTTTCGTCGTAATTGTTCGGATGATCTCTTCGCTAAGGTACCTACACTTCACGAATATAAGCACCGCACTAGACATGTATTTAGATCTTATCTTTTGACGGTTGAACTGGCTAGATGTAGCTGTAATATCTATGCTAACCTTTTCTTTTCTCGCACTTTTTGCTTAAGGAATTCCCTTTCTGCTCCTTGCTTTCCAGACAGCAAATCTTCAAAAATTTAAATGCAGTGCCAATCGCTATCGACTTTCATCCTGATAACTCACTTCTCTTTCTACTAATTATTAATGTCCCTGTTCTTAATTTTTCCACAACATGTAACATTTTTTGTGTCTTAGTGACTTTACTGTCTTTGATGATGAAATACTGATATATATATATATATATATATATATATATATATGTCATGGATTCTCCTATCGTGAACGATAAATGAGGGTCAGCGCTGGATAATACCTTTCGTTTTACACGTACACAGGGGTTATTATGAAGAAAATCGTTAAGGGAAAGACATTTCCTTTGTGCTTTCTTAAGTGTGATACTAGCCTAGCTCTGCTGCGAGCGACAAAGGCACACTGACAGGTGAAATTTGTTAATGCAGGATTTTGATAGCATGTCTGCTTCAGAGCTTGGCGAAGATGATCACGATGCTTCAAAATAATGCTTTCAAAACCATTTAACTTAATGAAACATGTCTTACGCCACTCCTTTCGGTTTGATGCTTGGGCTTCCCAGGTTTTTCAGATCAAAGTTGAGATGTTTCAAGTTGTTTTTTAATTCTTCTTTGTAGCGTTTATTAATTTTTCTTTGTAGCTTGGAGTTTGGTAGTTGTCCATACAGCACCTTTTTTGCAAGCTTATGCTCATCCATTCTCACATGATCAGCCCACTTAAATTGTATCTTTGCTATAGTTAGTTCCATTGTCTGTGATGTTACATTTCTTCAGTATTCTACTGTTCTTGAACTCATCTCATTTCATATCACTTATGGCATGAAGACAGCGCATGTGAAAGGCGTCGATTTATGTGCTTGCGCTACAGGGTCCAGGTCTCGGAACCAGAGAATTGTTGAGAGAACAAATGATCTGCATGTGTCGATCTTTACTGTGAGGGACACGTCTTCATATATATATATATATATAAGTGAAAATTGAAGTCAACACTCAGAGGTGATAGGCTGTTTCATGCTGGACGCAATCATTGTTGACTCCTATGTTCACTTTTATATTTATATTAGGATATGCTCTATCTCTGATATTGAGCACTTTATCCCATAAATATAGCACACCTCAAAACTATATATATATATATATATATTCAAACAGAGAGAGATAGAGAGAGAAAGGCATAGATAGATAGATAGATAGATAGATAGATAGATAGATAGATAGATAGATTTCGCAAGCCGGCTCACTTCTCTAACATGCCTAGGCCTAGATGTTTTCTACACCCATTTTGTATGAGTATGCACGTGTGAGTTTGGGAAATTGCACCTAGCTTCCTAAACATTTTATTTCGAAATTGAAAGTTTCAATAATATTATAAATGTGGATGTGTATGCGGGGGCGGGGAGGGGCGTGTGCGCTTGCCCGTGTCCGTGGAGGAAGATTGGAACCTAGCCTAATGTAATCCGTTGATTAATTTTGACTAATGTTTGCCAATTCGATCTTCACCTGGTATTCAGCAATTTAGACTGTTGCAACAGTCTAGATTAACCCATTCCCTGAATATACCCGTAAATATTTATCTGAACCACAATAAACTAGGTCTATGACTTCGACTTGTCTACTTTTCTAGAAACACCCATGTCTAAAATATACCACTTCTAAACTATACGTTCTGTTACTATTCCTATCTAAAAGTGTTTTCTTAACTATGGCTTTATGATAATAAAGGCTATTGCGTTCTATGAACTCATTCAGAAATAATCATTAATAAATGCGAATGTTACTTTTCCATTAAAGGGACACAACTCTCTAATATCAGTACCTCATGTTACAGACATTTTGTATTCCCGAGAGTTGTCATTAATGCTATTGTTTTCGGCGATTTTTATTACGTGATATTTTGCGTTTTTTTTTTTTTTTTGTTTTTTTTAACAATTTTTACAACTTGGAAATAAATTTGGGAATAATCGAAATTAATTGCGAAATCCAGCGAAAGCCATTCATCAAATAAAAATAATTGTTTGTACAGAAAGTAAGGACCTACACACATCAAATTCTCTTTAAATTATGTGACAGCAGAAGAATTATCGCTGCACTTTTATACGGTAAGCTGAATTATTAATGCAATACTTAAGTGGAGCGATCAATTTTCAGTTCTTCTGTAGTTTATTATTGCCCATCCCATACAGCAGGGGTATGCCTCACAAAAAGAAATCTTTGGCAACAAAGGGCCAGATTTCAGTCAAAAGAGCCAAGACTGCCGCGAGGAAATATCCCGGGAAAATGAAAACCAAGAACAAATGGCAGCTAAGAAAGCTTCCAATGCTGAGAATATGCAAAGACTTACGGACTCTCAAACTTCTGAAAAAGCCGAATGCCCAATTATGAGTCCTCCTCGGGAACTCGCTTAAATGTCGCCAGATAGGCTGGCTTTTATCATGGTATCATTATAGTTCTATAATTTTCGAATTTCGTTTATAACCAATGGTAAAACTTATTGTAATTTTAGCTGTTTCCCTTTAGTGATTTTCTAAGCGCAGCTTAGATGTGGCACAAGGCCGAAAGTATGGGGCGCCCAGTGAGGATCGAACTCACTACTCAGTCGTATCTGATCTAGAAAGTAAATCTTTCTAACCATTACACTACGTCGAGGTGCCCAAGCTTTTTCCTTGTATGGAAATAAACACATTCACTTTCTGAATAGGCAGTGCTACTTTCGGTTAAATTTATAAAATATTTATATTAAAACAATTTTTCAGTAAAATAAGTTTCTTGTGTTCAGAGTCCGCTCTATCTAATATTGATAGGGTTTTACTTCCAGACCATTTGTTTGAAGTCGCATAAAATTTTTACCATCTTACCTGTTCTATTCATTTTAATTTTTGGTGCTCTTGAATGTACACAGTTAACGTAGATTCTGTTATTTCTGATTGTTCAATGTTCGAATAATATAGAACATAAACCGTCGTCATGCATTCCAATGTATTTTTAATCAGTGATCTGACAATCGGGTGTCCACTGCTGACATTTTTGACATTTTTAACCAAGTCGAATGTATAAATTCAAGATGAGGGTTTACACAGTTGGAGAAATAAATTTATTCTCCTTATAAAAATAAGTACGTCAGTTACATTGGCAAGTCTAATATGTCATCGGTGTTGTTATAAAAGTGATAGTAAAAAGCGGGAAGATGTCACTAAAAATATCACCGTGATCAGTAGGAACAATAGTTTCTGTAACCGTTTTCATTCCAGTGTGATTTCTTTGGTCCGGCTAAGAGGCGCCGATGATAACATGACGTTTTCATTATTCCAGATTAATGAAAAACCTTCCCTTCCAGTCCTAAGCACCAAGTCTGCATCGAAAGGTCATTAAGCTTAAGTACTAATTAATTAATCCATATGCTTCAGTTGGACACTTAAGCAAGCTAAGGATTCACCCTTCAACTAGTCGGCACTAAGCCGCTTGTTCTATCTTTATGAAAACGTCGATTTCATTCGGATTAATCATCGGAGACAGGATTTTGATGATGCATGCGCGTGCCAAGAAATTTACATGATCACCAATTAGTTTGAGACAGATTACTGCAAGCGAATCGACTTACGAACAAGTTACTTTGACGCGTGTTTGTTTGCAACCTTGGTATCTGGTAACTTAACCGAATGGAAAGTGTCGTCTATAAAACTAGTTTCAAAATTCGTCTGAATTATTACTAAACACAAAAGAGGAGCCGCCAATTCGAAAACAAGATTAATTTATGAATACAAGGAAGAAATGTCAGCAATATTTGGATATGATCTGATCACGTGACTTAATTTGTTATCTATCTATCTATCTATCTATCTGTCTATTTGGCTCCGTCCATCTCTATTTACTGAATTATTTCAAATAAACATTAATCTGTCTATTTTTGTATCTCATCTCTCTCACTCTTCTCTCCCTATATATATATACTCACACACACACACAAACACACACACACATACATATATATATATATATATATATATATATATATATATATATATATATATATATATATATATATATATATATATATGTAGTTTAATCAAATAACTAGAGATTAGCAGCCGTGCATGCGTGCTAACGTGAATACACAGGTAAGCAAATAAATATTTAACAATTTTACTATAAGTTATAAATATAACAGCGCTCGATGTGGTTAGAGCTAGCAGGCACAAGATATCATTATGTTGTGCCTGAAGAGTTGGGTAACCCTCGAAACTATAGTTGCAACCGAAATGTAACGCCGATTTTACATTCTGCGCATTCAGCACTTCCATCCATACCTGAGCCCTTCCATCCATACCTGAGCCCGCAAAATTTGTGCGCTACCGTAAATACGTTAATACATATAAAATAACATTTTTATTATGTACTCATAACAAACTGTTTGACGCAGTGCGATTTTCAAAATGGAAGTTCATTTTTTCTTTGTCGCTTCTTGACACTATAGTTATTTTTTTTAGTTAGTTTTTCTTAAGGAATGTATCAGTGTGCAGACATTTCGAAATAATTTAATTGCATTTGTTTTTTAACCGTTTGAACCCTGCGTTCCTAAACATTTTTTAACCCTTCTGCCTGACCTTCTGAGTCAAAATTCGTAAATAATTATGTAATATTTGACAGTAGATATAAAAATATTTGTCTGCCTACCCACCGTTTAACCGGTAGCTGGGCATTAAGTCATTTTTCTCTATCACCGGTAAAGCGGTGGCCAGGTATCAAAGTGTTAAATATTCATCTTTTTGAATTCTCTACATTACGCTTCCTCCTACATAGATAATTTCCAACTGATTTCTCTGTAATTCTTTATCTTTTCCCAATATCCATTCTACTGCTGCTATTTACCGGTACATTTTTAGTCCCAATGTGACGATATTGTGTTCTTCCTATATGTTTCATATTGGAATTATAGCACATGGTTTGCAAATCTTTATTTAAATTCTTTCCCATAATTCTATAATTCTACTTTCCTTTCTACGTAAACTGTCAGTAACGGATAACTTGGGATGCTTACGTAAATAGATTTTGCAATATTTTCTTGTTTTACAATGTGTATTTCTTTTTATGAGTATTGTACATTTTACAGAAATGTCTTCTTTGATGTGTATTTTGTATTTTATTTGAGTATAAATTGCTCTTTTATTTTTCAGCACATGTTGCGATTAAAATTTTCAAATGTAATTTCTTTTTAAGTACATTTGCCTGTAACATTTTGCCCACAATACTGATAGATTTCAATTATTCAGTAAAAAGCATACATCTCCCTAATGAGACGAACTTTGGCATTATTACAAAAAACTAAACATAATTGTTATAACAACCGCGCGCACACGCATACACACAAATGCACACATGTGTGTTTTTATGTGTGTATAATTAGTATTGATCAATTCCGATAGTCAAGTTGAAGAAGTGATTGACTTTTATTTTTACATGAAAATCATTGAGAAACTTATCAATTCTTGTTCTTAAATAAATGAAAAAAAAATCCGTTTAATACTAATACTCTTTTATCTTATACAAAATTTTATTATCGATTTGTTTTCGATATTACTTAATATACTTCTATTTATGATTGAGTACGTTATACAACAGTCAAAATTAATGGAAAATATTTACTTTTTATATAACTCGAATAAAACTTTATATTTATTGACAAAGACCATTTTAGTATTACTTAGGGTGGAGTAAACACTGTCAGATATTTTTATTTCTTTGTTATTTACCGATAGTTCGACCAATAAAAAATGCAAAAAACACCCAGATTATAGGCTTACTGGATGAGATTATAGTAAGTTAGAAAGAGGAAGGAGCTAAGAAATGCACATTATAAGGAAGTGTAAGATAGATATCGTTTGATCTATGATTTAAAGAGTTCATTATTGTAGATTTCATTGAAGAATTCTCTCGGCAGTTTGTTCCACAAAACAACATTTCTGGGGAAGAATCTGATCAGAATTTGTGCCGTAGATAGTAGACATAAACGTAAGGGGATTGGTTTTCTACCGTGAATATGACAGAGCAAGTCCTAGCTGTGAAGGTCTGAGCTAGTAGATGTAAAGAATGTAACTAGTCCAAAAATTTGCCATAGCCATTGAGTGATGAGTAGCTATTAGGTTGGTGCAAAAATAATGTCGTTTTCTCGCATATGTTACTATGTGAGAAACCGACATTATTTTTGCACCAACCTAATAGTTACATTTCAATTGTTGGATAAGGATTGCAGGGCGGAGATTAACTCATCAATCGCAAGGCCGCGTAAGGGGTTTTGAAATCTTTCAAGGCTCTATAGTGGGGATTTGGCAACAACAGCCCCAAGAAGGCAGCAATACGCCATTTTGATCTTATGGTAATAAAATAAGCACATCCGATCTTCCCTCTGGCTTGTAGCCATATAGATTAAGCGTAACGCTAAATTACGATAAATGTTTTTTAGGCAAAACCTTTGATATTTTTTCACTATCATCATACGCAGAGGACAAACTGCGTGCACGAGGAGAGTTGAATTGCGCTGAGAGAGTCGTCCTGCGTTCAATTCGACTTACCACCGCCACGCGCCCGACGCGCAACTCAGAGACGCGGTGGCACCATACCATATTAATCTTTGAATCCATTTCTGGTTTTCTACAATTTCATCCTTCTGATTATGCAAACTAATTTCTCTGTGTGCTGAAACAGAATAACTCTCTACTACATATGGCAAGGGGTTTCATCTAAAGCAGACAGAGACATCTTCCGGGAGAAGAGTGTCCACGCAACCATCCCTACAGACCATCCTCGCGAGAGCAGCGGCGCTTGGGAAGCTTGTACGGAATTCCCTCTCCTCCCAAGGACTACCGACTTCGGCGAAAACGACGACGACGACGACGAGGACAACGATGAGGACGAACAGGGTGGGACAGAAAAGGGCCGATCATTTTGACAGCGGCTTCAACAATGTTCCTTGTTAGATTTTCCAACGTTCTGATGACGTGAAGAAGCAAGAAAATTTGGAAATCGCCGTTAATGGATGTATATATTTTAGCGAAGGAAGGTATACAGTGTGCGTAATGTACAAATATACACAGCACTCGATGAACAGAAGGTCAGTTACTTGGGGT
The DNA here is from genome assembly GCA_963932145.1 of Acanthosepion lycidas. NCBI lineage: Eukaryota > Metazoa > Mollusca > Cephalopoda > Sepiida > Sepiidae > Acanthosepion > Acanthosepion lycidas. Next base: position 135,652,712 of record OZ010573.1, on the reverse strand, counting down.
CGGCAAATTGGGAAGTGGTCTTCGCCGTTTACGTCGTCGGCGTCATTAATGTTCTTCGTCTTCGTCGTCCTCCGTCGTGTTTTGTGCGCGCATGTAAGGTGTCGTTCCTTCGCTCGCTGCTTTCCTTGCCGCCCTGTACCACTCTGCTCGTCTTCGTCGTCACCCGCCTCGTCGTCGTCGTTTTCGCCAAAGGAGAACGAATTCCGGACATGTTTCCCAAGCGCCGCTGCTCTAGCGAGGATGGTCTGTAGCGATGGTGCAGGGCGACTTTCTTTTTTAAAAGACTTTCCCTGAATTTTAAGGGGCATCTTCCTTTGTAATCGAGCAATAAGTACCTACTGACAATTATCGAGAAGTACTTTCGTTTTCCGTTCGCTATGACATGCCCAGATATTAGAGCGACAACTGTGGTCCAAGCCCTTTTCACCCTTTTTGCCGTCTTCAGATTACCTGCTTTCATCCACTCTGACCGTGAACCGTCTTCCTGTCAGATCTCGTAAAAGCAATTCTTGCAAGAACAAGGAGTGCCCGCAAGTATGATAACACGTTACAACCCTCACGGTCATGGTCCAGATCCAACAACATAATACGGAATCAATACAGTTTGTCGTCGCTGACCATAGATTCACGATAGACCGCTGGGAAACTCTCCTCTTTGAGACTATATGCTATTAGGACGTTGCTGTGTGCAGTAACTAATACCCCTCCACATGAGAGATTCTTCTTCTTCTTCTTCACTCCCACTGTGGCTTTCGCAATCCGAAACCATGCTACTAAGATTTCATTCTTGGAATACCAAGGACGAACCGCTTACGGGTAAAGTATTAGGTTGGTGCAAAAATAATGACGTAATAATGTCGTTTTCTGACGTATTTTCTAACGTCAAAAAACGACATTATTTCGTCATTATTTTTGCACCAACCTAATAGAAATAATAGAGTCAAACCTCCAGTACACTCGAGGATAACCTATAGCCTTATAGTCCAGGATTCTGATGGTGCAAAACTAGTTCTGTGAGGGTTTGAACACTCATCCTGATTAGTGCAGGTTTATTGTCTGCTCGTCGGGGATTAAATGTTACGAGGTTTCAAATTTTACAATAAAAGTAGATAACGACCGTATATTGAAGAAGTTTTATTTTGAACGTGATTTATATATATGCCTGAAATAACCACTGTGAAAAAATATTATAGAAGTTATTATTTTATTAAAATGTTCAGATATTTTCAAATATAAGCCTCTCTTCCGTATAACTAGAAAAAAAATATTATATCAGTTATTATTTTATGAAAATATAGACATAATTTCAAACGTAAGTCTCTTAGCTGTATAACTTGAATAGATCCCAAGTGAACGATTATTATTAATCTTCTTCGATTTCCAGTTCAAAATTCCTTTCAAGTTAAGACCCCTTTTAAATGTGGCACGTTTCAGTGAGAGTTTTCGTTGCGTAATCGTTACAATCGAAATCAAACTTCTTGCTTTCTGAAACATCTGAGATTTTCGTTCAGTAATCAAGGTTTTTCCTTCAATTTACAATTTAATTAACAGAATTAATTAGCATCGCAGATATGTGCTATATAATCGTTTAATTATAACCACTGTGCAACTTTAATTATATTTAAATTACAAGTAAAACTAATCTGAACTAATTTGAATTTCTCTTATGGTTTGTTTGAAAATGACGACTGTTTGAAACAGCTCTTCGTTTCTGGATTTTATTTTATTCTTTGCATTTACTCTATATTTCTTTCGTTTTCGCTTCTCGCTTAAAAGCTGGAAGAAAACAGTTCACATTCCCTACAGGCAAGGATGATGAAACAATTGATACGCGTTTGTTGCAGGATTGTGTGATGTTAAAATGATATTAAGTCTATTTTTGTGAGCAGTGTCAGATGAATAATAGGAAACCTTTGCAATGATGATGGTAAGTTATATCTGGTGTTACGGACGAACATATCATAGTTTTTCATAAAATTCCGGGCACATAGATAATTAAATGTATTTTATAAATTGTTTCACTTTTTCTTAGTCTGTCTGTCTACCTGTCTTTCTCTCTCTCTCTCCCCATATATATATATATATATATATATATATATATATATATATATATATATATATATATATATTTGTAAAATATATATATATATATATATATATATATTTGTAAAATAAAAATTTGTTTATATGGCGTATTTAATAGTTATTTTGTTATATATATATATATATATATTTATATATATATATATATATATATATATATATATATATATATATATATAACAAAAAACTATTAAATACGCCATATAAACAAATTTTTACTACGTTAATAAAACACCGATTAAAATAAATAAATATATAAGATACGAAATAAAAATAAAAAATGAAAATAAAAATAAAAAATTAAAAAAATTAAACAAAATAATCTAACCCAGATAAATAAATAAATGACTTCCCGCAAAATAACCGCCAAAACGAACTCTCCAAAATGCACCACTGAGCCGCATATATAAGTAGATGAGAAAAAACAACACACGTGGCTTGACGATTGCGTCTAGCATGAAACAGTATGTCGCCTCTAACTGTTGACTTCAATGCTCACTTTTATATTTACACACGCTCTGTCTCTGATGTTGAGCACTTTAGCCCATAAATATAGCACACCTTAAGAGTATATTTCTTTATATATATATATATGAAGAATATAAGAATATATAATATATATATATATATATATATATATATATATATATATATATATATATGTATATATATATGTGTGTGTGTGTGTGCATGTGTGTGTGTGTGTATCAATTAGTGTCCAAGCAAGGCGTTAATGTCACTAAGACACAAGCGGCTACTGGTCGTGACAGGGAATGAGAAGACTTAAACAAGAGGGAAGCGGGAACATATTCTCAAATAAAGCCTCTACTATCTTTCTCAAGAAATCATTGCAATTCGATCATAATTATGAAAACGAATCGTTGGACAGCCATGATAACCTCCATTATATATGGCATTAAATGAAATATAAGGAAAGAATGAACCAAGAAATGATCAACAATTATTTCGAGACAGAGAATCGACTTACGAACGACGTACTTCGAATCGTGCTTATTTGCAAATTTTTTTATTTACTAATTTAACTGAATGGAAAAAGTCGTCGACGAAGCCGGTTTCAAAATCTGACCGAATTCTTACCGAAGACAAAAGAGGATTTACAAAGAAGATTAATTTGTAAATATGTAGAACAGTTTTGATCGCTTGACTTAACCTGTCGCATCTATCTATCTATCTATCTATCTATCTATCTATCTATCTATCTATCACACTTTAAATCATATCTATCTGTTTAGTTAGCTGTCTAGATTGCTAGCTGTATTCTCTTTCTTTCCAAGAAATCATGGCAATTTGAACAAAATAATTGGGGAGCCATGATTGCCAAGGTATTTAGTTATTGTATTGAATAAAATATTAGAAAATAATGAACTAATTTATATCTTCACTTACTTGTACAATTGGTGATATTTATCACAAGCAGGAGTTAATTATATATGAGATTAATACAGATAGCACCGATTTTATAAACGAATAACTTTGAGCATATTTATTTTATAGTAAAATATCATTTACTTGATATAAATTACGTATATAATGTGTATTTTAATCTCATACACATCTAATTTCATTTTATTTTATAGAAATGGCTTTAAAAATATACTGACATTTTTGTTGCTGCAGGAAGGTTTCTTCTAAGAGTAATCTCCATTCTTTATTTAATAGACTGTGAAGGTCGTAATCCTTTCTCAGATTAACAGGGAGAAATGGCCATTACTATAACACGCTGGCCCAATACGCCCTTATACGATCATGTCTCATTTCTGTCCATTATCTCCCAAGCGTGTTTGCAGAAATGAACATAAGGAACCCAACCATCATTTAAACTCAACCCTCCGATTTCTTATGCGCAGCCATTTTTCACTGCATAATCCGCATATCCAAACTTAAATCATCTTTAATCCCAAGCGCTCACCCATTGAGGAATTAACCTAGCTAAACTTCGGTATTCGGAAGACTACTGGTGTCAAAGAATTGTTGCATATTAACGGTATTTTTTTTTAATTGAGTTCACTACAAGCAAGGCAGTAAAGCCACTAAGACACAAGGGATTATTGGCTGTGGAAGAATTAGAATTAGAAACATTACTAATGAGCGAGAAAACAAGAGTAATCAGGAAGACAGTAAGTCGATAGCGATTGACATTGCATTTAATTTTTTGAAGATTAACGTTGACTGGAAAGCATGGGGCTTAAAGAGAGTTCCACAGGGGAGAAATTTGACAAAAGAAATACAATAGAACTTGCGTTATATCTACACAAATTGTAAATTGATAGGATCTTGACGCCAGTTCAGTACTTTTGATTTTGATTTTTAAAACTTACAGAATTATAAATATAAATTAAAATACGGGATAGAATGAAAAATTTTCTCTTCAGTCGTATGTTAAAAAATATAAAATTAGTTAATATAACTTTAAAAAAAGGTTTCTTACTAATTTACATAATTGGAGAATGTTAACTTTTATGACACTCTTCCAGTTTTATTTCACGAGTTCGCTAAACAATAGTGTCAATATGTGTAAATTACTTTATTTGTGGTTAGAACTCGGCTCTGTGATGTTCATTTTTGTACTCTAAGAAGCATACACCCCTGCAAAAAATAAAAGATATATGATGAAATAAGAAAATAATCAATCGACTGTACGTAGAGTTCTTCATATTGGTTTTCCGGTAAAAAAAAAAAAAAAAAAAAAAAAAAAACATGTAAAAAGTCCTAGAGCTTTTAAACTTGGCCGGAAAAATATTTTTGACCTTTAATTAAAAGTGTGCTGCCTTCTTGCAATTTAAGAAAGCGTCACTTACACCATATCGAGTCACGTGTCATGATGCTTTGAAGACGAATCTTCTAACGCAATACGATCATCCCACACCCATTTCTACGTACAATGTGCCTTGTACTAAGATTAATAAAACACAGCGAATTAATTTAAATAACTTCGTTTTCAAGAAGGAATGCATAGAAACCTTCAGTCTCTGTGTAACTTTAACATGATTGTCATAGAACGGTGTTTTTTGCGTTTCTGAATAGAAAACGTTTACATATAATAGTTCACTTAATAATATTAGGTTGGTGCAAAAATAATTTCGTTTTCTAACATATGTTACTATGTGAGAAAACGAAATTATTTTTGCACCAACCTAATAGATAGGAGGGAAGTATGCTTAAAATCAAATTCTTCTATGTGCCATGTCCCTTAATGAAGTAGGTGATCACCGTTCTCCACAATTTCTTGTTTTTGTAGCTCTTAATTTTTTTTTCTTTGTTATTTCTCCTAAACTCTCGAACGCGCTAGTTAGGTTATGCATTGTTTTTGTTCGTCAATCTTGCATTTATTCTATCATGTGAGTATTAGATTTTCTCAGCGATCTATCTTCATTATAGGCCCTTTATATTTCAGCTGTCCCTTAACTATGTCGTTTTTGTTTCAGCATCCTTCTGTAGAAACACATATCTCTTGCTTTAAGTTTCTCCATCTGTGAGGAGATTGTTCAGCATTCTTCTGCAATATAAGAGGAATTATATTATGCAAGAGTTCAGGACATTTTTTCTTTGTTGTTAAGGAATAAGTTTCCGTTTCTTAATACTTTACTGAGCATTCGCCTCTTTGTTAAGCAATATCTAACGTAGCGGTAACTTACTAAGTAAGAACGAGATTACTATGAGTGCAGATTAAAGAGATTTGTTAGTAGAATATACATGGTGTATTTTGCTAAGTAGATTAGGATCAGCAGCTACGTTTTGAAAATTATTATACGAACATTTAAACTGTCAATGTTAAGACGTATTCAATTTATTCATAAATCTGATTCCAGAGAAGTTTGTAAGTATCGTGTTTGTATTTCTAGACACTGAGACATTTATACAATTTAACAGAATCTCCGTTTCTGTAAGATTCACGTATCGGAGCAGTGTTGTCACATTTTCATGCGGTTCCGGTTCAGATGATTAAGGTTTTGCTACCTAAAGTCTGATATTTCTTGAAGTGATATACGACATATTTCATCAGCATTACTTTGTTTATACACACACACAAACTTGTCAGATTGAATAATTTAGAGAAGATCTGTCTACATATTTTCAATAGGATCATATCGTATTCATTGACAAGTTTCTTAGTTTCTTTATTGAAGAAACAGAGAAAATAACAATGTTAATACATGTTCATTTATTCCGAGTACTTTAGACATATACACAATGTCATCGTCAGCGGGTTGTCTATTTTTAAACCCAAAAAATAGGATTAATTATATGCAGTACTAAATTTAATATATCCAGTTATGTGAAGATCCTATTGAGATTAAGTCGACAAAACTTGTCACATTATTCAATGAGACATTCCAAAGATGATGTAATCCAGAGAGCTCAATGTAAAACCAGAGTAAATTTTAATTAAATAATTAAGAATGAGACAAACTTAAGGTTCTATGACTATAATTTATTTACCCAGAACATTTAATTTTCCTGTTTCTTCAGGTCGCATCTCTAGTTACAAATGAAGTCTTTAATTGATATAAAGTGGCAGAGGTGGTAGGAGTGGGAGGACTATGGAATGGTCTATCTTGGAAATGGAAATTAGGGATAATGTTATTTTTAAACCATCTTTAATAATTTATGTAGGCGATAGTGTACTTAGTTAAGAGGCCAGGCAATTTGACTTCTTAAATAATTTTTAGTCAGGAATAGAAACGAAGAAAAACGAGAAGACAAAGCATGGGAGGGGTAATGGAGGAAGAAGAAAGAGAGGGAGTAAAAACGGAGAGTGACTTATCATATGCAGGCATATCAAGGTGACACATGAAAAACACAGCAATATAATTTATATTTAATTCATAAAGTATTAATGATTATCAGTAAAGTAGGAATAAAATATAATAAAATAAAATAAGATATATTAATATTATTAATAATATTAATAATACTGATTAATACAATTGTAATTAATATCAGGTAATATGTTAAAGATTATTGAATCTTTTATTTAAATTTTAAAAAGAGTATAAAAATTAATAATATTATTAATGGCAACAATAATAAAAATTAAAAATATGTTCAAATTTGAACCTTAACAATTAAAATTAAAGTTTACAAATATATATTTAATATTAATTAAATATAAAATATTTAATATTAATTTAATAGTAACAATCAGATTACTTAATACTACTACTATTAATAATATTGTTAATCATGATAATAACAAAAAGAACGATAATTAGATAAAGATATATGTATATATATATAACTAACATTCAACTTATTCATTTGTATACACCCACATACATGTATATATATATATATATATATATATATATATATATATATATATATATATATATATATATATACTAACAGAACAAGAAAAATAAATTAACCCAAATAAAGAAAGAAAGAAACGACCCCCGCCAAAATAGCCGTCAGTATGGACTACCCACAATACACCACTGAATAGTCGAGAAAAAAACAACACCCATGGCCTGACGATTGTTTCTAGCATGAAACACCCTGCCGTCTCTGAGTTTTGACTGCAATGTTCACTTATATATATAGAGAGAGAGACAGAGAGTGAGATAGATAGATAGATAGATAGATAGATAGATAGATAGATAGATAGATAGATATAAAGCTACATATATTTTGTTCTATTTATGAGGAAGGATGTTTGTTATCGGCGATAGAGCGTTAATAGATACAAGTAGCGGGGACATAAAATAATAAACATTTGTATGAATCAAACGTTATACATTGAAATTCTCAGAACAAAATCCAACTTTCATAATTCATACGTCTTCCTTACACAATTCATAAGTCTTATTCATGTACTTTGATCTCTCTCTCTCTCTCTCTCTCTCTCTCTCTCTCTCTATCTACTATCTATCTATCTCTCTCTCTGTATATATATATATATATATATATATATATATATATACACGCCCACACTAAAATATGGAGTGAGAAGCACAAAGGGATGGTGAATAAAATATATTTATATTATAATACTAATTGTAGTCAGACTGATATTCATTTATTTTTAATTCACACCTTTCCAGTGTTGATAAATATTACAATATTCGTACATAAAATAGATGCTTACAATGATATCAATAAAATAATATGTAAAAGAAAATGTCAAACTCATGAAATGTTTGGTCTCTTGTCACATAATTTCAATAAAATCGACAAGTCTACAGGAAAAACTGGAATAAAAGGCCTTTACATGCCATTTGGTCCATAAAAAATGAATAAACTTATCATGTTAAATGATTATTTGAAATGTCATTTGGCAACGTCGTCTGCTTTAAGAGGTCAAAATATTGTCCCCTGAGTGCGCATGCTTCAATCCACAAACTGAAAAATATTTGTAAGAAGACGATATGAAACCTTTAAGTTTCCATTTTATCTGATCTCTAAGGAAATTTCAAATGTTGTATGAAATGTTAAATTATTCGTAAAATATTTTTAGACAGATTTTGTTTATTCACCCCCACCCCCCGAGTTGTCTATTCATGACGATCTACCTGTACTCTAATTATATTGTCTATTTGACGGTGTTTCATTAAAAAAAAAAAGAAATCACTGAGATTTACGTACATTCATTTATTAGATAAGCAGAGATTTTCATGAATGTACAAAGACAAAAATTATTGATATGACATCTAAGGCGTAATTGATCTCATTATTTCTCATATGAAATGTCTGAAAGGACGAGATTACGGAACGATTGGATATTGTCTTTGGGTTTGTTTCTATTATGGGATGCAATAATGATTTCAACCTTCTGTGTGTCAATGGAATGACTTACTTAATTTTGTTATAATCACCGAAAAGTCAAAAGTTTGGTATTTGTATATTGTACTGGGCATTTTCCTCACAGATGAAGAGAAAAATGGATACAACAGAATGATGCTTCTACAGAAGGACTGCTAAGAATTCCACGAATGGAGCGCGCAGGCAACGAAGAAGATTTTAGGAAAATAGATACTAAAGTAAAACATTAATATTCAAAATCAGCAAGAAACAGCTGAAGTTTCATTGACATATAATGAAGGTTGGCTTGGAGAATGTGAGACATACAAGGCTTAGGTTAAATTGACGATCTTACTAAGAGCTACACGATAGATGGGATTGTGGAGATCAATGGTCACCCATGTGTTGAAGAACACGTCTCATAAAGTAAGAATGGGATGTCATGAATACGATTGTGGCGTAACATATATGTACGCAGAAATTGATATATTGATATAGGAAGCTAAGAAGCAATAGGAATTAAACGGAAAATACTAGAAAAACTGTTGTGGTAAACACTTCTACAGTAAAATGAACTCTTCCTCCTCGCAGAAATACTAACTGCTAAACTTCCTGAGGAGTAGTCGGGTGAGCAGCCGACACGCAGTGTTAACCTACCCTTTCGGACGTACACTTCTATCTGTTTATTACTAACACTCTTGGTTTGTATATATACTGTATTTCAATACACTTGTTCAAAATACCTTCGTCTTCCATGGCTTTCTTTCTGCCCCCTAAACAGGCCACAACAAAAACATTAGTAAGATTTATATCGATGCTTTATATCTGAAGTTCGTAGACACTTTGACTTAATGCTAAACAATCTATTAACAAGATGGCGGCGTGGATAAATAATGAATACAACGATAATCTTTATCTGAGGGATGTTCCTAGTGAGAGTATTTAGCCAAAAATGTAATTATCTATCACAGTATAGCTGGCCACTTGTATTCGAGGTAACCCGTATACTAGGACGGCTAGCCAATCCATATTGTAGACTCTTGCTCAGGCGCATTTGAGTTTATTCACACACATATGTGGTTTATACTGCAACTACGCTTAGTTACAGTTTCTGGAAGGGAGCATGTTATCTAGCGTGATCAACAATTTGAACAAGGTCAGCACGCTCAGACCCTCGGCCACGATGACTTCGTGCTAGCACATCTATCGACATCATTCAAGTGTTTTGTTTACCCATTTATACTCACAAGGCTTGAGCCAACCCGTGGTATGGTTTTCAGACACTTTCCAGTCGTGCTGCATCCTGGGATCGACCCCTTCATTCCGACAGCATGATGAATTCCTGTCATATCGACCATGGTGAAAATCGAAACCAGGTCTCATGAATGCGAACAGTCTAACCACTAGATCACATGCCACAGTAATACACGTATTAAAGTACAAGGAATATGAATTTAAAACAGATGGCGTATTCTTTGATATGTCCGTAGATTTGCGATGAAAAAACAAAGAAAATAAAAAGTAAGACAAGTCAAAATAATATCGGTAATCTTTGTAAGAAAGTAGATTGATTGAAAGGAATTCCCTTCGGGTTTCCCTAATAATAGTAACCCAAAAAGTTCCTTTGCTCGATATGATTCTTATCGCAACACTCTCCTCTTGGCAATTGGAATCTGTTGCTATTTCTATTGTCATTTATTAGACAGAAACCTGCTGTTTGCGCGTGCGCACGCGTACATACACACATATATTTCTTATTGCTGAAGACGTTATATTCAGTGCGATCACGTATTTGAGTGACGATCCCTGTTTTGATTTTTCTTAAACAGTGCAATTGATAACAGTGGGATTAGATTGAGATGCCGACAATAGAAAGATCTCGTTTCCAACAGTAATCGAAACTCTATCCTAATTTTCGTTAGTGGAACTTCTAAACTCTCTCAAATAACCTTTGTAATAAGGAGTAATAAATAAAGGTTGTATAAAAAACTTGAATCAAACAGAAATTCTTTTAACAGATTGTGTTGTTAGTTTATTAACCTATTTATATTAGTTTATCAGTTTGCCAGTTTATTACCCTACCTATCTTATCTATCTATCTATATATCTATCTATCTATCTATCTATATATATATATATATATATATATATATATATATATATATATATATATATATATATATATATAATACATAGTTTTATGGTATGACAATTTAAGAAAAATAATCGCAAAATGTAAAAAAAATACTTAATATTTAACACTTAGAGGCGACAGTCTGTTTCATGCTATGTGCAATCGTCAGGCCTGACGATTGCATATAGCATGAAACAGACTGTCGCCTTTGTGTTGACATCTATGATGCAGTAGTATATATGTATGTTGAAACCTACTGTATATGAAATTGTTTATGTGTACGTGTAGGTAGGGAAACTTGGATATGTCATTACGGCCATATCGGTTAGTATACGTGTGTATATATGTTTATATTTGTGTATTGCTGTGTGTATATATGTATTTATATGTGATTATGTGTACACATATATGTGTGTATATTTCTGGGTATATATGTGCATATATGTGGGTATGTGTACTTAATATCATGGAGATATATACGTATGTATATGTTTATGTATGTGTAGATATTTCGGTGTGTGTGTATGTATGTATATTTATGTATGTGTATATATATATATATATATATATATATATATATATATATATATATATATATATATATATGCGTATATGTGTGTGTGTGTATATATGTATATGAGGTGGACATCGTAGTTACCGATGGGTGTTGACTTTGATGTCCGATTTTATATTTACATACACTATTTTAATACATTAAATAATATTATTTTTAATCATTTTTATCTTTGTATATTTACTCGCTTAAGTTATATTTCAGTAGATTGTTAGCATTCATGCAATGACATTTTCTATCTTAAATATTTATCGGTTGTGGTATCCGATTGTCTGGGTCAATGTCTGTGGATGTGTGTGCATGTATTTATAAGTATCTATGTGTATGGAAAGTGCATTCACTTTTAATTGTGTATGTATGTACGTGTGTGTTGGTTTCCCTTCCCCCACTTCCCCACCCCCTTTTTTTTTCATGACAGACCGTGATGATATTCTCTGTCTCGTCTCTTTTTGTGTGTGTATATATATATATATATATATATATATATATATATATATATATATATATATATATATATAAATATGTCTTGGTGCTTATATATTAGAATCTGATTGCGCTTGTTTTACGCGTCAGTTTAGGACCCCATTCACACACTATTAGGATTAAAATGTAGACATTGTAAAAGGAACAGATATGAAATTAGCTAAAGTAACTTCAATGAAGAAATAAATTGAATAATATATATATTTCTTCTTTTCTCCTCAGTAATTTTATAGTTGTAAACTTAATAGAGAATAAATTTTAAATTTTGATTTTGTAATTAGCGGTTTTAAATTTTAATATTAAATTTTATCATATAATTTAGTAATTATTGGTTGGAATAAATTCTTTTTTAATACTACCCATATTTTAAACATCTGAATAGATATTATAACATGACTTCGTTATCAAGCTTTTTGAATTTTCTTATACTTGTGTTTTGATTGGTTCATCTAGCCTTTGTAACAACGTTTTCCCCTTGCGAAGAATTGTTAATTTGAAATTTTTAAAACCATTTATTTTACATTCAACGTTATCACTTGATAAGACACCGAGGGTGTTAAAACAAAATGGCTATTTTTGTAGTGATTTTATAACATATTTATGTTATAAATTTTTTTAAAAATAACCAATTATATATATATATATATATATATATATATATATATATATATATATATATATATATATATATATATATATATATAACAACTCACGTTCACACGCACACACCTACGCACACAATATAGTAATATATATGTTAATGTTGTTAATCGATGGTGCTGTCATTTTATTATGATTGTAATGACAATAGACGCAAATGTATTTATATACCAACAAACGGCCACATGGACCTTTATATAAATATATATATATATATATATATATATATATATATATATATATGTGTGTGTGTGTATATATATATATATATATATATATATATATAATGTATGCGTGTGTCTCTGTGTACGCATATATGTATGTATCAAGTTGATGTTGATCAATGGTGATGTTCATCTATTCTCGGGTAATGTTAAAAAGGAGTCAAATGCATGAAAGCTGATTCATCAAAGAAGAAGTGACATTGCAATGGAATAAATTATACGCGCCATCGTAGTAAACTTTATGGTGTCTGAGCAGTTGTTTCTTTTTTATTTTATTTTATTTTTTTTTATGCAATTAATTTACTTTCTGTTTTTGTCTGTTCGATTTTTCACTGACAACCATTTTTTTAAAGAAAAATTACTTAGAAAAATTCGTGAAAAAAAAATAAAAATCCCCCTCAAACGCTGTATTTTCTCTTTTAGCTCGGATTTATTTTGTTCTTAATTCTTTGCATACAACTATTTAACAACTGTTTTTACAGCATTTAATTTGATTTGGAAGGTTGCTTTAATGTTTCTGATAATGTAATCTTCTTTTCCTCCCGGACGTTGAAAAAAACCCGGATCTTGATCTTCTTCTTAAAGTGTATTTCTTTGTTGCAGTTATTTTATAGGTTAGGACACCGCTTTTTCTGTTTCTTACTTTGGATTGTTTTCGAAAGGTTATATCATATGAAACCTTTGATTTAGTTTCTAGATTCTAGATTCTTCACTTCAACTTAATCACGTGGCTATGTGATATTTTTCACTGATACACGTGAGATCGAAAGAATATGGAAAGCAAGAATCTTGCCTTTGCTTTGTTTCAGTTGTGAGCATCATTAAAGTACTTAAACTCTTTAATGATTCTCAAAACAGATAACACAGTGGATCGCATTTTCAGTGGGTCTCATATGTGTGCATTAATATATTATTACAAATATATTATCCACACATAATCGTTTGGGAACAGTGATTCAATGGAATTGTTCATGTGATATGGATTCGGTCATATAAAAGTGATGTAGAATAACTCAAGGCAAATCTTTCTATTCATCTTCAATCACATAATCAATGGAAAAGAATTGTGCCAGATGATGTGATTTAATCATTCATCAGAGTCGGGCTCAACGTGAATGCGAATTTGAAAAATATTAGAAGTTTGCTTAAAAAAGTTAAACTGTTTTGGGGATTATAAAAGAACAGAACTGTAAACCATCCTCCTCACTTTTGCTTCACATGTAGAAGAGAAAACACGATAATCTTCCTTTTCGGAGAGACTTCATTCTAGTTCGGCAAACTTCATTACAAACTAATTAGGTGGACTTCACACGCAAACATTTTCTGTGTAGATTTAACTTCACGTGAATATCCGACTGGTGATATCGAAGAGAAAGTTATTCTGTAACATGACAGAGAAAAAAGGAAAATGAATTTTGCCCAATCATTTCCGTTTTAAATTTGAACGTAAAATACATTTAAATTCCGTTATTTTTCCAGACAAGACAAAACTGTCTGTTTTTATTATATAGAAAGTCATATGTTGATAGCTGTGGTCATTAAAGTAACAACCAAAAACAAAGAGTATACAAGCGAAAAAGCACTTGTCCATGTTCCCTGGAGTATTGCTTATCTCATCAAATTTCTCATTTATTTTAATTTAGCAGAGTACAGACTAATGATAACGATTTGCCTTCTAAAGCGAATATAAAAGTAATTAATTATTACACAAAACAATAAATTCTGGGGAAACGTAATTTTTTTTAAAAATACATAAATTAAAATATTTTTTTTAATTTATTTTAAATGAAAAAAGGAATTATTTTCTAAAAGGCAAGATACCTTCGTTAGTCGATTAACTTCAGTCGCTGAGGATTAGACTGGAATATAAGAAAGGATAAAAAATAAAAATGTGAGAGATTAAATTGAAAGAGTAAAAATAAATGGCAGTAGAAGGAAAACAAATTATAAGAATTAGAATTTAAGCAATTTTAAAATTAGACATTAACAACAACGGAAACGGGGCAACAAAGACGACGAAGATGGAGATCTTTGCCTCTTATCTTAGTGAAACTTGTGACGGATTTGCACCGGGTATCCTGATTTTAATGCTACTCATTTAAGAACAAAGAAAACATAAGGAGAAAAACTAAGAGCTAGCTAGCTAGCTAGCTAGCTAGCTAGATAGATAGATAGATAGATAGATAGATAGATAGATTAAGGAGGGAAATAAATTGATTTTGGTGAGTGAGGGTGATAAATGCTGATGGGCGGAATTTAAAGGGAAATATTTCGGTGAGAAAATGGTGCTTGATTAGACAAAAAGTTGCCAGTGACGAAGAAAGAAAAAATATGGTGGATTGGAGAAAGAGTGCTAAAGTAAAGAGCCAAAGAGAAAGAGCGAGGGAGGGAGGGAGGTAGAGAGTGTATGAGATGCACGCTGAAATCATTAGAAAAATAATAGGATTATGATATCTTGATTGTTTTTTTGTTTTTATCCGTCAGCCTGATTGGTTTGATGTGTATTTTTAGTCGAAGATTAGAATTCATCATGTGAAAATGATGGTGAGTTTGATTGTAGTTAGTGTCAAATTTATTTTTATAAGAAGAACGCTAGGATTAATTAATCCGAAATTTGACCTTAGTTACAGTGACCAATTTCTTAACAAAGAAAACAATATACTTTCAAGTTGCAATCTAATATATTTCAATAGAAAAAACAAATAAATAAGTTTACGTATCTATTAACCATCTTCTTAGACTTAGGACCGCTGAGCAGGAGATCAATAGCCGACACACATCTGGGTTGATAGTTGGAGAGGCATTCCTTCATGTGTAGCACGTCTTGAGCCAATAGACCTGGTGGAGTCTATCCCTCTCTAGGTCAAAGCTGAGCCTGTTCTCCAACATGGCCGTTCACACGTTGACACGAGCCGCATTGGCCATTTACTTCAGCCCAGGAAGCCCTTCGGCCAATGACGATCTGCATCATTGGTTGCATATACGAGATCTGTATGAAAAGTAACGGAACTGGTGTTGCAAAACATTTAATTCAACTCCAAGCAACAAACTATATGGTGTACCCTTCAAATTAGTTCCCGTCGAGTCTAATGCATCCTTATCTGCGACGGTTGTATGCACTGATGGAAGCGCTCTTCTTGGATGCCAACCAGCTCCGTGATTAAACGTTGCAAAAAAATATGGTGACAAAGATGAGGACAATAGTCCGAATAATGTAAATAGTTAACCGGTCTTGTTTTAAATCCTACTGGGTGTCTTTCCAACTCTACCCATAAAAGCATGATTTAGTCGCCATTGACTATGATCATATGACAGATAATATTTGGTTTCATGGAATCGGTAGTTGCCATAGAATTACATGCTATAAAATATTTATTAACGTTTATGAAGATTATTTTTTTTATATTCGATTTCGAATAACCCCAACTGTTAAATTATGTAGCACAACGTCGAATTAAATATATTTAAAAGTGACTCGAACGTAACTGTCTTTTACAGGCAGGGCGTTACTGAGTGCATCTACTACGATATAGAGATATGAATGACATATGCATGATATGATGTACATCTTAACCTTTGGATGAGGTATTGCAGCAGTGACTGAAAAAAATTAATGTCTCGTGTAAAGTCTTCAGACAGGATGTGAATTCAAAGTATATTTCTACTAATATTGTTCTACAAATGCTAATAATTTCCGTCTACACTACTATTTCATGTAAAGATGATAAGAGAAGGAGAATATAATAAGAGATAAATATGAAATCAATGCAAACAGACTTGGATAAATGTATCCTTTGTTTATACATCAAGGAGAGTAAATCTGCAAACAAGAAATCATGGAGAATCTCACTTTTTTAAAATGGATATACCATATTTTTGCTTACACGCTAGTTAATTTTTTTCTTAATTTTGACATGTTTCATAATAGTTTCTCGTTTTTGCGTTCTTCCTAATTAAATCCATATTTTAAACTCGTTCAATATAAAATTTTCTCTGGGGTTCTACTTCTTGGAATGCTTTGTAGAGAACACTGAATTTTTGATCAATATCATTTTACTCAACTATGGATGTATATGTCGACAGCATAGCGCCTTCTCCTCGTCTGTACTGTTGCCTCGCGAGAGGAAGCAGGAACAGTGTTTCTATTATGAGATTAATTGAGGATATGGTATGGAATGAATAAGTGAACAATGACCATCTTCACACATCTGTACTTAATTATACAGACTATGACTGTTGCCTCTGCGAGTTGACTACAAACCCACTTTTCTATTTATATACTATCCTTGATAATGAGCATCTTAACCAATAAATATAAGTAATAAATATAGCGTACCTTAAAACTACACACACACACACACATACATATATATATATATATATATATATATATATATATATATATATATATATATATATATTGTGTGTGTGTATTTAGGCAGCATTTTTCATCAATGCGATTTTCGCTTCCATCATGTCGTATTCACGAGTTTGTCGTCTTTGTTGGAAATTTTGCAGGAAAACAAAAACAGACTATTGTTTTGTCCGTGTATTGTTTAATATATTGTAATGAAATTGCCATCTTTGATAATAGCTTATTTAAGCCGAAAGCTTAGATAGGATTAAAAAATATGGATCAATATTGTGATTTTCATCCTTCCATTAAGGATAATGCCATTAGGATTATCAGACGATATGAAAACAATTTACATGAAACAAATAGACAATTTTTTTCTATATTATTTAATGATATTTTTATCTATCTATATAGATAGTAATTAGGAGGATTTGATAATTATTTTAATTGATTCATCGAGTCCGATAGAAAACTCAACAGAATGCAGAAAGCACTGGGCGGCCGTTTCGTCCTACATTTGGTACTCATCAGCAGTGCCCATCCACTACCGAGGGAATCGAAACCCCGACGGTTAGGTTGGCAAACGAAGACCATGCCAACTGCTCCACCGGGCCTCGGTGACGAACAAATTGCAAATCAGACTCAATTCACTCCCATATTCCGTGGTGGAACTCAACTGAGATTCTCTCTAACCATAGGACTGAGCCACCTGGAGCCACGTCTACTCTCACCAAGCCGCTCCAACTGGAGCATTAGAAGCCGGTTCAAGCCATTATAAACACAGACAGTAATTAGGAGCATTTGATAATTATATTAATGATTCATCGAGTCTGATAGAAACCTCATATATATATATAAATATATATATATATATATATATATATATATATATATATATATATATATATATATATATATATATATATATATATATATATAGGTAGCTTCTTACTACTGGTTTATTTTTTTTTCAAATGAAATATCTTTTAGTTTTAATTTGAAGTTAATAGATTAAATTTAATATTTCTAATGGGCAAAATACTTTCTTGTATTTCGAAATTGATTTATGTTGATCGGAATGTGTTCTCGTTTTGAACCAATGGTATCGCTGATTATAACGCCATTTTTATCCTTTCGTCATCGCAAATTATTTCTCTTTATTAAAAAAATACTTCTAAAATAAAATATACTTTTCTGAAAATTTATTTG
This sequence comes from Acanthosepion lycidas, assembly GCA_963932145.1. Classification (NCBI taxonomy): domain Eukaryota; kingdom Metazoa; phylum Mollusca; class Cephalopoda; order Sepiida; family Sepiidae; genus Acanthosepion; species Acanthosepion lycidas. Next base: position 135,634,206 of record OZ010573.1, on the reverse strand, counting down.
AAGAATATTAGCTGATTCAAAGTTTAATTAATTTGATTTGAACAAATATTTCTGAATTTAAGTTTAAAATATCGCAAACATACATTTCTTAACATGGCGGTAGCTGTTTATTTTAGGCGTTGACAGATTTAAAGTTTGAATGTCAGATAGACGTTTATCTAATTTTTTTCTACAGTGAATATATCTGTAAAATTTATTTGAGGAATATAACGTGAATCGATTCTTATATATTATTTAACTATTCAATTATCTTAAAAATTTAGGAAAATATTCTCCGTAATTTAATGTTTTATAGAATTTCAGTTACTTTGTCTTTAAATTTAATACAGTCATCTCTCTTGGTTTTTGATAATATCATTTATGGACTTCCGTATATTTAAAAATATCGCCACGTTTATACACAAAAATTATTAAAATTACTATTTTAAATTATTGTTGTTCGAAGATTTGTACTAAGCTTTTTCATTTATGATCAATAAATATAGCTTTTACTTAATATTATCACCTATCACAAAGTAATTCAGCAATATAAAATTTTATAAATGATTGTAATTCATTTAAAAAATGTCACAATTCATGTAAAAATTTATTATTCAAAGAAAAAGAATAGTTTCTTAAGACAATAGTCTCCATAATATATCTTATTCATAAAAGTGATTAAAGATTTTATTTTCTAATTAAATAATATTTTAGTTTTATTGCTCTTTTTATTTTACCAGTCTGAGAAGAGTTTTGATAACTGCAGGTACTATTTTAAAAAATAAATTAATGATTTATATTCTCCAAGGATTTGTGCCTTTAATATAATCATTAAGTGACATTCAATTTAATTTCTCTAAATTTCATAAAATTAATTAAGCGGAGGGCAACAGATTTAAAGGTATATATATTTTCACAAGGTTTTCTAAAAACAAAAGTATTCTGAAATGATTTAATTTATTTTGAATAAGTCCTGAAAGTTACATTAAAATCAGGAAATTAATTGATTTTTGCAAGTCTTTCTACATGAATATGATTTTTTACCGCAAAAAGACACTAAAATTTGGCCACCGCGCTTACAAAAAAAAAAAAAAAAAGATTTCTAACCAAAATATCGCAGTTGTAAAAAGGATGAAAAATTAGTATTTCATAATCAAAGAATCATCTAGTGTTCTCTCTTAATAATATAAAGATTTAGACGATAAATGTTTGTTTTTGTTAAGTTTCGGGCAATTTTTCATCAAATGCTATTTTTATAGAAAATCGGTGGCGAGAAATTAAAAAAAAAGAATCCACGATATTATAGGTCCTGATATGGAATCTCTTCCCTGTGGCTTCTCTGTAAATAAATTATTAGGATGAACTTTTATTTTGGAACCAAGACTTCACCAATTTAAGCGCAGAACAAATTAGCAAAAAAAGTTGTCTCATCAATTGAATACAGTTGAATGAGTTAGATGCAACCGAAAGTTCTTTGCTAACTGTTTCTTTTCGCAGGCTTTTCCTTCCAACCAACTTTTATCTTCAAGAATTTAAATGCAATGTCAGTTCTTATCTACTGGCTTCTTTATTCCTCTTCTTTTATTATTTCTGCTCTTTGATAATATTTCTCTTTTTTCTTATCCTTTCACACTAAGTTACTCATGGCTTTACTGGCTTACTTGGGTTGAAATTATTAAAATAAGGCACTATGCAATGAGCTATATATAATGTGCTCGTTTCTAAACATAACTTGCAGGGTTCGGGTTCCAACTGTGATAATCTTTCCTGAGGGTTGGACGATTTTACGTAAGTTCCATTCATTATATCGTATAGTTCCACCACAAACCAACTCAATCAAGCAAATATTACGTACCTACAAACTTCTCAATGCTAAATAATAATTTGCATAGCTGATCCGTCGCAAACTACAAATGTGTGCCCACGATTCCTCTTCCTGCTCAGTGACAACTGAGATTCCTGCCATTGCCATAGCCGGCCGAGCATATAATGCTGGAGAACGAACTCCGTACGGGAATGTATTAATTACACATACAAAGTTATTGGCTAGCCCAGGACTGCTGAAATATGAAATAATATGACACTAATGACCAAGAATCGAAGAGGGGTTCAGAATGAAGGCGGGAATCGGAAGATTTAACCTTAAAATCCTGGCACATAATTCTTTCATTACTCTAATATTTCGCTTCTTGTCTGATTTCCATAAATAAATTGCTTTACTCAAACAAATGACATGTTCCTATTAAACATTTCAGACAGGAACTTTGGTCACTAATGGCGCATTACTTAGCAGCCAATCAGTGCTTATGTAATAAGCATTATTGCGCGCGCACAAACACACACACAAACACGCATATATATATATATATATATATATATATATATATATATATATATATATATATATATATATATATATTCTTGAAATATGGGAACAGATGTCCTTGTGAAAGTTTGTGCATGGAAGATTGTGTTCTTTCACAAGCATACATTTCTGTTCATAAATATAAACATACATTTATTATCTTTTGCACAAAATACAAGTATCACCTGGACTAACCATGCCGTAGGAAATATCTGAATAAGGGTGCCGATGCAAATAACAATTCCGTCAGGAA
>OZ010573.1:135621609-135626609 GCA_963932145.1 Acanthosepion lycidas | reverse complement strand
ATATATATATATATATATATATATATATATTGCATATAAATATATATATGTGTGTGTATGTGTGTGCGTGTGTGTGTGTATACGAGATCGTAGCAGAGATCGAGTGAGGTTGATAAAATTAATTTGTATTTTGTTGGGTGCAACAGCAAAATGTCCAATCGTGTAACAACATGGGATAATTGTTCTCCCACAAAATGTTTAATATCTAAAATTACTAAATTTATTGAGCTTCTTTTTTCCAGGTTTTCAGGTGTTTAACCAGCTTCATACCATTTGTCATAAGAATCAGTGAAAAATCATTTGAGCTATTCAGATGGAAAAAGAATAGGTCGAAATCGTTTTGTGTCAAACCCACTGTCTTCTCAATGGCGGAATCGAGTGAATAAAAATAAATTTAGGCCTACAGTAATGTTACCAGTATTCATACTCTGGCTTCCATCTTCATATTTCATTCAAAAATCATCAAGAAAACTGAGAATAAGTTTAAGAAGAAGGAATATTAGAGAGGAAAGTTTGATCAGGATGTCATCATTTCAAAGTAAAGATAAAGAGATCAATTTGAAAATATACAACTCAATAGATAAGACGCTTGACACATGAGTGATGTCTTTCAGTCCAAAGAGCAGTGAAAAAAGACTTGAATATGAAATCGTACGTGAAATGTGTGAGAAAATTTGTTACTCCAGGACGGAAAGTTTGAAGGTTAGAGAGAGCGAAGGTCATCTTGGATAATTTTTTCAAAAGATCTGGAATAATATATGCATTTGGACTTTATTTCAATCTTTTATGAGCTTCCGATTCTTAGCGATAATAAATTGATGATGAACGTGTCATTTTTGTTTATAATCGACTTCATCAGGTTTCTACTGTTAAGCTTAGTGAGTAACTATATATATATATATATATATATATATATATATATATATATATATATATATATATATATATATATATATGCGCAAAGTAAAGAGCGATAGTCTTATAAAGACCTCGGAGAATTCCAGTAAGACATCTTTAATCATTTTTAAGTTACGAGGGTTGCTGTTACCCCGGTGAATATATATATATATATATATATATATATATATATATATATATATATATATATATATATTTGAATAGATAGCCTGCTTCTATTAATTAAAAAAATTATTCATATATTGACCCTACCAGCCTGAATATTCGAGAAATCTTGTTAGAAAATTAAAAATAAATAAAAACAGATAATCTATTCAAATAAGAGTATCACTTATACATAACGTTTTAACAAAAAAATTAAAAATATGTCGGAATTAACTCTTTTTTTATATATATTTGCCCAAGAAGAGACAGACGTTCAAGCAATGTAAAATTAGATATTTTTAAGCGAAATGGATCTTACATTAAATATGTAAGAGACTGTCAATTATGGATGTTGATTTCAAATTTAATTCCATTTTCGTATATTAACTTGGTCGTTGCTCTTGAAAAAGTCCACCTTTCAGTGGTAAATGGCTTGAAACTTTTAATGCCTCCAAAACTAAACTGCTCTCATTTAACTATTATAGAGATACTTCTCTGCCCGCTATCAGCATAGTTGATGTTTGACTCCTGGAAAGTGTCTCAGTGTGCCTCTTTGGCCTCAGGTATTCAATTTAGTTGAAGTGGAACAACTACATTGAATCAATAACTGTATCTACAGAAAGGAAAATTGGCTCATTGTGTCATGCCAGAAGGTTTTTCTCGTCAGAGTGTATCCTGTACTATTAAAAATCTACCATACTGTCGTGCCTAGAATACTGTTTCTATATCTGATTTCGTACTCCTGCTATTCATCTCGATGTTCTTGACTAAATCCAAAGGATCTGCAACGTAATCGATCTTGTCTTGACATCTCGACTTCAGTCACTTTCTCACAGACGTGATGTGGCTTGCTCCTGCCTTGTCCAGATATATTTTCATGGTATCTGTTCTGACGAGCATCTGTCACTGATGCCCATGAATTTAAGCCTGCTACTAGATTGGCGTCTAGGTCCCACAATCTTACTTTTGAAATACCTGAATGTAACGGCCACTTCTACTACAACAGTTTCTTTTCTAGTACTTTGCGATAGTGGAAATCCCTTCCATTTAATTGTTTTCTTCAAAAATTAATATGACTATTTATCTCCCCTTTAATCCTATTCTTTTATCATTTCATCAATCAACTCTATACACAGCTTTTTTTTCTCACTCTCACTATCTGTAACCGCATGCGTACTAGTAGCCTTTCCACCTTGTTTAGGTGAAATTATCATATATATATATATATATATATATATATATATATATATATATATATATATATATATATATATATATATATATATATGCAACATATCTTCATTCAGATGTTTCACTGAATAATATAGCCATTTATTTTTATACTAATCCTTTCCAGTTGTCTAACCAGTTTCTTAAGGTGAAATTCGTCAACCAAAATTCACCAAAATTTATTCCGAACATAGCAACACTATATTAAAGTGCATATGACATAATAACATTTTACATTTCTACCAATTCCCAGTCATCTCCCCTATATTGAAATGATCGTTTTTTGAAAAAAAATTATTCCATAAATTCTAACAGATATATTTAAAATTCTAAAATAACTCTAAGAGACCCCGTTCGCACGCGTTTTAAAAATCACTGTCACAACGGAATGCAAATTGGATCGCAATTATAATATGCTGTCTTTGCAATTTAATTCTGAAGATGATCTTAGGAAAAGTCGAAAGTATTGTGTTAAAAAAATACGGCTCTTTCCTAGATGAATTTCAACTTAACATCAAGAAAATGATTAGACAAATGCAAAGGCTCAGTGTAAAATTATTATTCAATGAAACATGTTTTAATATATATATATATATATATATATATATATATATATATATATATATATATATATATATATATATATATATATATATATATATATATATATATATATATATATATATATATATAAAATAAATGTAAATTTTACACAGATAAATGAGTACATTTCTGCACCCTCACCCCAACACATAAGCACACGCAAAAATGCATTAAACACACACACACACACACACACACACACACACACACATATATATATAAAATGTGTAAATGGTCGAGAATCTATTGTATGGTTTCTGTTTGTTTCAAGAAATTATTGTTTCTGCATATAGTGACTCATACGCTTTCAAAATCTATTTTTATTTTAAATTCTTAAATTTATTTTTGACGTACAAAATGAGACATACCCCATAATATGAATGGGTAAAATAAAAATTCAGAGTAGTCGAGATATTATTTTAGCTATCTTAAATTAAGCTTACTTCTATTGCTTCAACCATGTTTTATCCTAATTACATTTGAATAAATGATATTTTCTTATAAATTTCTTATTATATGTTAGTTATCAATAACTAGATCATAAAATAACATGTTTTATATTATAACTTTCTATAGGTTTCATGTTAAGTATTGCTATTTATTTATCATTATTATTGTCAACGGATATTTTCATTTTGTGAAAAAAATATATCATGTATTGTTTTACTTGTAGATACTTACGAAGCTTACGTTACTTACAACCCTGTTTAATAAATCTGATGCAATTACGTTCAAGTCGTGAGCCTTTCTTAAAGAGTAAGATTTTACAACAGTTCTATCAATATTATTATAATAATTTATCATATAATTTGAGTTACAAAATAAAGTGATGTAATAATATATATAAAAATTGGATTGTTTTTAAATCTGTTTCTGTATATAATCTACACGATTTTATTTAGATTATTTTTCCTTTTCTTGCCATATTTAATAATAAATGTGTTGGAAGCATAAAAGAAAATTCTAAATAAAGTCGTCTATATTATATAACCAAACCACATATTAAAAAAAAATAAAATCCCCAGCATCTCTCGTTCGTGCGCATGTGCATTAGCATCAATGTAAATATAAACTGAGTCAGGTGAAGTCCTAAGGAACGAAATGCATCAAGTGAAAGCTTTTTTCCACTTTGTCATATATCTTTACCTTTAGCAAGCCACAATTGCTAACCCAAACATACCACAATATTCCTTACATCAAAAGTGAAGGAAACAGAAAGAACAATAAAAAAAGACAGGTTCTAAAAAAGACAAAATATGGGATTGCCAGCTACTAATGCTAAACTCTTCAAAAACGAATTGAGTTCTCCGAGCCACTAGTGTATTTTGCATGGAAAATTTCTCTTCCTCTCTACACTAGGGGTATGATCTCTGACTGATATCAAATTGGTCGGGAATCGGACGTCTAATACATTGAAGAGCTCTGATACAGCGAAACATTATATCTATGGCTGACAATATATGCATATATATATGAGAAACAAGATATTTCTAAGTTTATATAAAAAATAAAAGTTTACTAAATCAGTGCAGTCAATTAGCTATTTTTGGCGTCATAGTCAAAAAGTTTACTTAAAAAAAAATTGATACCTAATGATATACATACTTATAGTTGATGTGAAAATAACTCTACATACTGTAAGGGATTCTAATACATTTACTTGTTCTTAAAAGAAATATAGTATATTAAAAATTAATAGTGAAAATATTTTTCAAACTGTAGTTAAATAAAACGTATTCTAACCTGAACAGCCCCTCCACAAAAAAAAAATCTTTAAATATACAAACAGAAAAAATGCCGTAAGAATTTTTGCCGTTAACAATAAAATTAAAAAAAAATCCAGACGACATGCATTTAACGGATGTCAGATTTCATTGAAGAATACATCCCTACCGCCTAGAAAAACGTAACTAATAACTGATACATCAAAATATTGACATAACGAACACGCAAACACCCCTGTCTAGTAGAAGTTAATCTGTAACCTTGGAAACGTGAATTATGATTTTAGATGTGTCTTTAAAACCCAGTAATTTTAAAAGTTACTCCAAAATTCGCTTGAGGATGAAATGGAACTAATGTTTTTAATTTAATTACAAAATTAA
>OZ010573.1:135571609-135619109 GCA_963932145.1 Acanthosepion lycidas | reverse complement strand
ACACTGAGTTCTTTTTGTGGATCAGTTTTAATATTTTATGTTACTAGCATACGCATGGATTATATACTTACGGACTTATTACCTGTACTATATATATATATATATATATATATATATATATATATATATATATATATGTTAGTTTTACTCCCTTCACGTCTCCGAATTATGTAAATTGAAATGTACTTTGGGAGAATGCCTCTCTGATAAAAATGTTAAAGCGTATATTGATTTTAAAACAAAGATGATGACGAGAAGGCTTAGGTTTTGCTTAAACGATCATCGTTCTCTTCACAACATTTGAATAAACACTGTTCAAATTCACAGTTTAGACAGATATTAGTTGAGAATATATCAATGCTTCGTCAAGTTAATAATAAGCAAAAACTTAAAATTCTGGAAGCCGTTTATATGAGAATTGCAGCCAAAAATAAGTTACTACGATAAAAGTAACTAAGTTTTCAAATGTGTGTAGCAGCAAAGTATTATATAAAAAATTACTAAATTTAAATACTACAATGAAAAAAAATTACCATATAATGGCATAAGTTACCTCCCTTGTATAGATGTAATTTTTTTTTAAACTTACGGTGTTAACGCATAACACATCCTTAGATATGTCACACATCAGATAAGATTGAAAGTACAAATATAAATTAATTCAAGTAAATTTTGCTATTTTTTCATAAAAAAAATTGTACAAACAAGAAATTAATTCATGGACTTGAAAGGATTAAAACTAAAATAGACATAATACGTCTAAATTATTTAACCAAAGATACCTGAATGAAAATGTACTATATAATGTGGGTGAGTGTGTGTGTGTGTGTTTAGGCAGCATTTTTTCTTTGATACATGTTTCATTAAATAATATAGACAAGTGCTGTCTATTTTATGTAAATTCGTTTCATATCGTCTGATAAGCTTAATAACATTATCATTAAACGAATAAAGAAAATCACAATATTGATACATATTTTTTAATCCTATCTAAGCTTTCGGCCTACATAAGCCATTATCAAAGATGACTATCACATTACGATATATTAAGCAATACACGGACAAGACAGTGATGATAGTCTGTTACTGTTTACATGGAAGATTTTGAAGCAATGACAAACTCGTGCATATAAGACGCTGGAAGCGAAAATCGCACCGCTTCTCATGACGTCACACATGACTACGCATGAGTGAATTCGAGAAGTATTAAGTATGTGAAGCCGTTGGTATAAACCAATGGCTTCTGTTACCAATTATAGGCATTTAAGGATATTTGTAGAGATTTCATAGTTTATTTTGCTCCGGTTAGGTTTCAACTGTTTTATGTATATAGCTTCAAGAATTTTTAGTTTTTGTTTATTGTTTTCATGTTTAAGTATAGTTGTGTTTTCAACAAGTATTTTCCTGAATTGTGTATGCGGCCAGGCATGTTGTTTTAAATGCCTTAAAATGTTAGAGTTATCATTCAAATGTAGTGTCAAGCGTCGTGAAAGTGACTTTGTGGTGTGACCAACATAAATATTATTTAATTCGTTGGAGATACAACGAGCACTTGAATTTGTAAACTATGTTGTTTTTTTGCATTCGCTAACAGGAGGAGAAGAATCATTGCGAATAATTGAGTTGGATATATTAGATTTAGCGCAGTATATGATTAACTTAATTTTTTTTGCTAGGATCTGTTGTAGATATATTAGTATTTACTAATTCTTTTAGTATATTTTCATCTTGTTTATTATTAGAATGCATTTGATTACGATATAAGAGATTAATCTATTTGAGATTAGTAGAAGCAGAATTATGGCCTATTTGCTTAGTATTGAGCTTTCTAAGAAAGCATCTTATTTGTTCATAAACTATAGGGTTTGGAAAGCTATTATTTATAAGTGTTTGTTTTATATTCTTTAGTTCACTGTAAACAATCTTTTTTTGTGGATGAATTAGTCTCTGTACGATGTATTAGAGTTTTTATAATTGCTATTTTGTAGAAATATGGGTATTCGCTCTTGTAGTTAAGTGTACATGAATTTATGCTGGTAGTTTTTTTGTATGGCGAAATAGTAAATTTGTTATTATTTGTGTTTATCAATATGTCAAGAAAAGGAATTTTATTAGTAGTATTGAGTTCATACGTGAATTTAAGGACAGAATTATTTTGGAAACGTTTTTGAAGTTGAAGTATTTCATCTGTATTTTTAACTAACATAAGTATATCATCAACGTATCTTAGGTAGATGGATGCTTTTTTTAAATGTGTAAATATCCTTTTTCGAGGTTCGACATATATATATATATATATATATATATATATATATATATATATATATATATATATATATATATATACTAAATCGTTCGGAAAGTAATTGCCTCTTTCGATGCTACGTATTATGAGTCAAGCAACCATAGCAGAACCAATTCTAGACGCTGTTTCCTACCATTCATCTCTTTATTCAATTGTGTGTCATTTCCAGTGCATTTTTCCTATTATTTGGGAAAACTTGCAAAGAGCTAATTTGGATTACTCATCGGCTTTAGAAACGATCCCATGGTTTCGACATCTGCAACAGTCATTTTACCGAAAATGTCTACCTTTCCTTTATCCATTTCATTGTTACAAGTCGTAGAAGATGAATTTTGCTATCAACAGAAGCCAACAAACAAACAAATAAATACAAAGTGGTTATCCCAAATTAGTAACTAGCTCAAATATTAAAGTCATGACTTCAGGCTCAGGATTTCTTTCTGTATTCATTCATTTATTGGTTTTCTGCGGCCTATCTTCTCTGTATTGTTTAATTTTATTTAAAGACAGAAAATATTTTTAGATTGTAAGAATTTATTTTGGACATAATAACGGTATAGTAATACATGTTTTCCAAATTAACTTTTAAATGTAAGAGAAGATGTGGATTCATGCCTTTCCCAAGTGTATTTGCGCATAATTGAATATAGCAAAACCAAAGGTAACTGGAATTCCGTCTTACAAGAAACAATTCCGAGTCGTCATCCTCTACATCAGTCGGATATCCAAACTTTCACAACCTGGTATTACCAAAAGGTCACCCATTAGGCTCAACGTTGCTTCACTTATGTGATCGTGAGGGGTCCGGTGTTTCAGCGTGATGTGGCCGTAAACACCCTTGCTTGATGTTAGTTGTAATAGGTAAGGGGTTGACCATTCAAAGCCGCAAGTATATGGAAGGAGAACATGGTGGTTTTTAAATTCCAGGAGAGGTTGAACTTTCTCGGGATAACATTCTCGTCCGACGTGAAGTGGAAAGGTTTTTATTGAATCCATTGCTAAGGTTTCTGTTAACAAAGTTGGTTCAATATGTTGTGCTAGACAATTTCTTTCTCCAGAACCTATCTTCGATATTTATGTCTATCATTCGCACAGGCTTTGACTATTGCTGTCGAATATGTTCCGTTGCTCTTGCTATATATATTTAGATATTCTTTATCAAATCCAAAGATAAATCAGCAATATCTCCTTATCTGGCTTCTCTGTATATTCCGTGTAGCTTCCCTGTTATTCTTCTATATAAACTTTCATGGCATTTGTCCTCATGAACTTTCCGCTATAGTACCTAGAATTTATGAATTTAAGCACAGTACTAGATTTTCATCAAGGTCTCATAAATTTGCAGTTGAATTGGCAAGATGTAACCATAAGTTTTTTGCTAGCAGTTTCTTTTCTCGTTTCTCTCGCTTATGGCGCTGTCTTCCGGCTCCATGCTTTCTCGCTTAGTTTTTCAAAAAATGAAATGTGCCACATAAATCGTTATCTCCTTTCTTCTTGATTATATATCTATTGTTTTCGGACTTTAATTTTTCCATTTCTCTTATTCTTTCAGACTCAATAACCCCTTGTGTTATATTGGCTTTAATTCCTTGCAGGGTGTGAAATGGTTAAAAAAAAAAAAAAAAAAAAAAAATGATCCGTTAATTGATGTATTACTTGGAATGTTTCCTTCTTTGATATAGAGTAACTTTATTTTTCATTATGAAAATTATAAGACACACTCTACAAAGCAAACCTAAAAAATAAGACTGTGACTGTTTCTTCTACATCATCCATTCTTTTCTTTTTATGTGCCGTGCCCTTTCAGGGCGTAGGCGTTCATGGCCTGCCACTTCCCCTTATCCCTTGTGGCTCTCAACAGGTTTTGTGTTTCTGCTAACTCCCCCAGACTACGCTCCACCATCCTGCTACACCTCGCCACGTATGTCATGCGCTTCTTTCCCCTGTCTCATTTCCCCTCTATTCGTCTCATGAGTATCAATTTCTCCAGGCCCTCCTTTCTCAACACGTGTCTCAGAAATTTCATCAGCCTCTTCTTTATATTAAGCATAAGCTTCCTCCCTGTTTACATCCTCTCCAAGGCCTCATGGTTGCTCACATGCTCGGTTCATGAAATCCTCAGCATCCTTCTCCGCCGCCTCGAGTCTCTTCTTCATCTTTGAGTATAGCGTCGTACATTCGCTACTGTATTCGAGGACAGATTGCACGGTCCATGATATTCTCAGTATCCTTCTCCGCCGCCCCGAGTCTCTTCTTCATCTTTGAGGATAGCGTCCTACATTCGCTACTGTATAGGAGGACAGATTGCACGGTCCATGATATACTCAGCATCTTTCTCCGCTGCCTCAAGTCTCTTCTTCATCATTGAGGATAACGTCCTACATTCCCTACCGTATAGGTAGACATTTTCATGTAGCAGCTCAGTACGTTGTCTAATTTAACAACCACGTGTTTTATTTGCTTCGATCGTGAGAACATTTCAGGTGTCGCACAATATTAAGAACTACAAATGTTGAAAGAAATATTTCGAAATTTCTCGGAATAAAAAAAAACAAAAAAAAAAAACAAGGTTTCTTTAAAAATGGATTCGGAAATTTGCCGTCGAAGAGAAGCTACAGAAATTACAAAAAATATTATCGACCAATAAATATTAAAACACGCTTAACTTCCATTTGTGTTCCTGTCTTTTCTGGTAAAATGTAATTACTTTCCATGCTAATCGCAATTAACAAATATCATTAGTGTCTTTAAAAATTCAAGAAATCTGAGAAATGATTTACTCAGTTTTATAATGTTTTCTGCGCGTCTTCTTTATGTACCGTATCTCTTCATACTGTCGGTGATAATGGCTATCCACAGTTTCCTAGTTTTCGTGAACCTTAACAAAGTTATTCCTTTTGGCAAGACTATTGCACACTCCGTTCTGCCATCCATTCACCCAAGTTTCTAAGGAATGTCGTTAACTGCCTGTCCCTATCTCTCTTGACTTTGTTATGCCCTCATTATTTGTACAAGAGGTTTACAATTTTCTTACGACGTCCTCATTGCTTGCTCGCTGTGCCTGTCGAAATCACAGAAACCTACTGTAGAACTATATACCTTTTCATTTCTGAGGAGAATATCCAGTATTCATTTCCATATAAGACTATTGATAACATATAGAAATTCAGCAAACTTTTTCTATGTTTCTAATGAGAGTTTCCTGTTTCTTAATACTTTGTTTAGCTTTTGAAAAGCATTTTTCCTCATCCGACGGATGTTCTGATTTCGGTTTCTCATTTTTCATCTTTTGTTATAACACTTACCAGATATTTAGACGTCGGTTCTTGATTAATGCAACATATTTAATTTACAGTTCGCATCTTCATTTTTTCCTATTGCTGGCAACCATTTTTACTATCTTCTTATAGAGTGGGTGTGTCGGTTTTGGAATCATGGTATAGCACTAGATTTGAAAGTTGCTGATTTATATGATACATCATGGCACAAAATATGTTTTTTCAAATCGTTACCATTTTTTGAGGAAACGAGTTTGAAAATAAAGTTTAGGTTCAAAAGTAGATTTGGAATTTAATTCCGGTAATCAGTGAAATCCTTATAGCACAAACTTATAAAATTTATAATTTACTGAAGCTTTACAAATTGTCTATGGACAAGATGCATGGAACAAGAACATTATTACTAAATCATTGTACCATTAAATACGATCTTCATTCAGTCCAAAAGGAAATGATACTGAACAATTTCGCTATATTATGATGTAATAAGTTAGAGTGTAGTAATTTTAGTGTGATTTTCAATAAACAATGCAAATTTCAAACAATTTGTCTTATAATTTGTGCCTAACATTATTGCGTTGCTATATACACTCTTATTGTTTTTATTAATTATAATCTAACAAATGTTCTAACAAATCTTACTTATTATTTATTCTCTTTTGTAATCTTTTACAATTTCAACAGAGTTTACATATTGAATACAGTAAAAAAACAACAACTACATATTGTGCTTGTGGTAATTCATAATTAAAAAAATTGTTTTGGATATATTTTCCATTCACTGCATCTAATACAATAGATATCAACTTTAGATTTATTTCTAAAATAGTAAAATTTTGAATCAGTTTGTAAGCAAATCACTGTGGAAATCACGTATCTCTGTACATTTTTCAGACGATCCTTAAAAGTAAATGCAAAGATTGCTAAAAGCTATGAATCTAATTTCCGGTTTCAGTACTTCCTACATAAATCTTCAGCTTTTCACCGAGTTCAATGTTGATTTTCTAAAGACAAGGTTAAAAAATAACCCCGCTCTATTCTTACAGTTGATAGTTAATCCTTTCTTCACGCTTTCCTTCACTATCTTGTCTACGATTTCCTGTAGTTATATTTTTGTGTCTGCCATCAACACAGTTTCATCTGCGTAATTGATATTATGTATGTGCGAGAGCTATGGAAAAAGTATGTCGGGCCTATATAAAAAGTATATGTCAGGCCTTATATTAACACATCTTTTGTTGTATTTGTCTCTGTGGGAAAACAAATAAATATTATAGATTCATGAGAGTTAGTATTCCCTAGCCTTACACATACAAGGAATTGAAAGAACACTAACTGGTTTTAGGACAACTGCACCCCCGCTGGAGAATTCCCAAATCCATCAATTGCCTCCATAGGAAAAACGTCCTCACCCTGTACAATTGCCTTTATAGGACATTAGTCCTCGGACAATGGAAGGGTCAAAGGTTTTTCAATAACAAAGATAAATTTCTAAAAACCATCTTGAAGTTTATGGGATTATCCTGACTTGACTTGACCTGAAATGACCTGTGGAGACGTTATTAAATTTCGACAGTCAGAATAAGAAATACCGTACAAGATTTCGAGAACCGCCGAAATTTTTGAGATGTATAGCCGATAATGTGCAATTTTAATGATATAATTATAGGAAATAAAAATATAACACATATTATTGGATAATTTTTCTTATGCATTTATTATTTGATAATTATTCTTATTTGATAACAAATAAAATATGAAAATAAAACCCTAAATTAGTTTTATTAGTATTTATTGCATCCTCCACCGACATTGTGTTTTCTCTTAATTTTCTCGTAATGGGGGCAATTGTCCGGTGGGTAGTTGTCCTATCAACGCAATATTTCAGGAGGCAATTGTCCCAGAGCTGTTCTGATACCCACTAATTAAGCGATATACAAAATTTGTGTCAGTAACTCACACTTGTACGAGTCAGGGGGCAGAGCAATGTGTCTGCGACAATGAATGTAGACTCGAGACGATGTTTACCCCTATCTACATTCACGAGAGTGAATTCCACATTAAATGGGCTTTGTATCCTATTTTCTTTTGCAGGGACAATCTTCTAGCACCGTAAGATATTAACCATAGTTTAGCGATGAAGCGAATGTACATCTGATTTTGATAATTGCCAGAGGGAACGACACGTGTAAGTCTTAGGCAGGAGCATTATTCTACAAATCCCATAGAATGGCGCCAGAGAATGACAAATAAATAAGTCGACTATGGTGGTACCACATTTTTTAATGCTTCAAAAAGAGACATTCTAAAAATATATAGAAATAGATACAAATATATGAGACATAACAGCAGAAGTGAATAGCACTCACCAAAAATAATGGGTATCGACAAAATTATAAAAAAAGCTAATAAAACAAGGTGATATTAAACGAGGGATAACTGGTTATTGATACTGTTATCTTTTGTGTCACTCGAAGATGAAAAATATGTTCACAAGAACTAAAAGAAAAATCTAGAACGGTAAAATAACTTTAATATCTGGGATTCAGTATTATAAAGCTAACAGTCATTCCACACAGAAGGAAAGCTGATTTCATTTTTTATAAGTGGTCACGAGAATCCTTAAATGATAATCGAAATGTGCTTTGCTGATTATAGTAAAAAAAAAAAAAAAAAAAAAAAAAAAAAACTGGATCAAAAACGAGGCACAGATTGGATTATTTATTAAGTGTTAAACCAGAACCAAAAATATCTGTTGCAGATTTGAATCAGCCCATAAAAAAGGAAAAAAAAAACGAGAACAATTTTAAACTATAAAAATATAAAATATTTTTATGTTCGTGTTTATAAAATTAAATTTTACTCAGCGTCTATGCGTGTTTAATCATTGTGTTAAAGATCCATATTTGTAGTTGTTTGTTAAAATTAAAAGAAATGTGATTTATCCGTGTGTACGTTTGAGAAAAAAAGATGCAAGTGAGAAAGTGATAAGTGTAAGTCAAAAGTAGCTTGATAGGTAGAGAATAAATTTCACGTAACTTGGTGAGGGAGGGTGAAGTGTCACGTAGCTTGGTAAGGAAGTGTATAAATGCCACATAGTTTGACGAGGAGGAGCGTGCGTGTCACGTAGCTTGATAAGAAAGAATGTAAGTGGCACGTAGCTTGGTGAGGAGGAGCGTACGTGTCAGTAGCTTGGCGACAGATGAATGAATAAGAACTTTTTGAAGTCGCGCCGTCGTGAAATGTTGTCGTATGTTGTCGCTCTTTCTCCTTACTGGCATGTCTGGACTAGTAGATTTGCTTAAATACTATTCAATGGGCTCACAATGCATGTTTTTTTTTTTTTTTCATATTCGCCGGGAAAGAAAATTAATGTTAAATTTTTATCTTCAAATTTTTATTTTACTAACCCGAAGGATGCGCGGATCTTTAGACCCATGAACTATTTTGATCATATGATGATTGACTGTCGTGGTTTATATTTCCGTGTTTGATTCACTTAAACATTCTATAAATTTCGATCGAAAGTAGCATTGGCTGTTTGGTCAATGGAGGCCGAATGTTTCCTTATTAGGAAATTGATAATATTATCATTAACGTTAGAATATTACTTTTGTAATACGAAAGTAGTGGCAGCTAGACTAGTCAAGTATGGCATTACTCTACGTCAGGTTTTGGCTCCAGCTAATCAAATGGAGGTGTTTTCATATCAGAATTGTTCAATGATATAAGACATAAGATCAGGAAACATTTTCTGTATTTTAAAAAAAAAGTCTTTTACACGCTGACAATATCGTGAGTGTTAGATGAACTTCCTAAAGGCAGCGATGATGACAACATCCGACAACACCAAAGAGGCTAATTAGGCTGTTCGCTAATTTCATAGCAATTACTTTCTTTAGAGAGCGTAAACATTTTCACTCTTTTTCTATAAAAGCAGAAGGAGTATCGCTGGACAGTTCTGATGAAAATGTTTCTTGCTTTTGGTTTATTTGAAAATGCGATTCAAAATTAATGCCGTCATTTGTCCTTTGTTTGAAGAAACAATAGCATTGCTGTAAAATTACTTTTGAGCGGGGGTGGTTTTACAATATATTGTTAATAACCATTCAATTTGGTTAAGTAATTAACAGGTGGACTGGCGTCTATTTAAAATAAATATCAAATATGTTTACCAATAACCTAATGAGGTTAACTATCAGGGAATAGTTTCATTTCACACCTTCAAGATAAACAAGTTAATCGATAAAGAAATCAATATGAATTAGAAAATTGAATAAAATTTAGAAAAAATAATGAAAAAGGGTGAAATATGAAATAGAGAATTATATATATATATATATATATATATATATATATATATATATATATATATATATATATATATGTATAGAAAAATTTGCAAATTAAAAAAATAATGTTTTTTTATGAAGGTATATATTTATTTATTTATATTTATATTTGATATTTCAGATTGACCTCAATCTTTCTTCAGAAATAACTGTTTGTTACAAATAAATTAAAATTACTGTTTGTTTACAAGTAGCGTCCGTCGCGAGACGCGGACGTCACGTGATATGGAACGCCACTGTGTTTGAATATTCCTAACGTAAATCTAACTGTAATAATATTTTAGATGTTGTTTAAAAAAAAAAAAAAATTAACTCTATCTAAAAAATGTTTAACTATTGAAATATTTATAAAGATTTAAAATACCCAAGTCTTTATTTAACCCTAGTTTATATGTATTTAATTTTAAAATCCAGTATATTCTTTTTTTCTGCGTGTGTATGTGGAACTGAAATCAGAATCTATCAATAAACTTTTACATCTCCTTTCTTAATCTATATATATATATATATATATATATATATATATATATATAGAATAAGAACGGAGATATAGACACCCCAACCCCACCCCGCAAAAAATATTTAAATTTATGTTTAGTATCGGGATAATGAAATATGGAATGTGTGAAAAAGCAGAAAACGAAGACACATATAACATATGAACATTAAGCCGGATTTCGGATTTAAAAATAAATCCTACACATGAGATATTTTATCCGATATACCGTAAATGCTTCCTCATAGGCCCAGTTACATTTATTATTGAAGTCATTGAAGAAAAATGTATTTTCTCAATATATAATCCAGCAAACGTTGAAAAGGAAAAAAAAAATATTAGAAGACATGAGAAATTGTATTAAAAAAAAACTAAATGAAAGCAACTTGCCTGTTGTATTCAATGAAATGTGCATGAAAGGATTGCTGCCAAAATACACACACAGAGGCACAATATATTTATGTGTGTGGGGGTGAGGGTGCGCGCGTTTACTTTCAAAAATAGTTCTCATAAACATGCTACCTCACTGTCCAAATACTATTGGAATTTAGAAGGAGAAAAACAGAACTCCCACTGTTAAATGGAAGTTAACTGGAAGAGCTCGTGCCTGTAATTCTTTATTTGCACCATGGTATCTTTGTCTCAGTGAAAATCTAAATATCATTAGATTTCAGGACAAGATAAACTTTTTTAAATTAAAGGAAAGACCTCACAGTTAAATGCAGGCATAAATTACTTTTATCTATTGTATATAAATAAAATACCAGTTCATTTCACATTTCTTTGATTTTACCGATCTTTTTTCTGTTTCATAATATTTTGCTTAACATTTGGAATGCATATCCTGCTATATATTGTGAATAAGTGCATCTTCGGATTTCGCTGTCACTCTTTATGCACCCTTTTAAAACACTTCGCATATATTTAAATTGTTGTAATTGTTTGATTTTGATATCACCAATGTGTTGTTTGCATGTTTGACTGGTACTTTTATTAATAAGTATGCATTTTGTGTTCTTTCAGTTGATGCTTAGTCTTTTCTTCTTGCTTTCTCTAAATATTTTCTGTAAGCGTTCTTACAGTTCTTTTTCTGTGTCTGCTATGAACATAGTGTTATCTTCATATCTTATGTTATTTAGATTGTGGTCACCAATAATAAACTGTATAGGTTGAATAACCCGATAAGAAGAGACATCCTTTTCTTAGACTGCTTTCTATTTCTATAAAATCCGATATTGATTATAGTTTTCTCCATATAATCAATACCTACCATCACAATAAATGAAATATTAGGCATTAATG
The DNA here is from genome assembly GCA_963932145.1 of Acanthosepion lycidas. Lineage (NCBI taxonomy): Eukaryota > Metazoa > Mollusca > Cephalopoda > Sepiida > Sepiidae > Acanthosepion > Acanthosepion lycidas. Next base: position 135,607,376 of record OZ010573.1, on the reverse strand, counting down.
AGATAAATGCGAGTTACCTGATCACTTTATCCAATTTCAAATAAGGATTAGTGTCGTTTTCATATTTTTCTGTCTCTAATCTATGTCCACATCTTTTATCGAAAGGAAATCTCTCGTCAGGGTAGAGATTTCTTGTGTGCGCGTGGCCCTAGCGTAGTAAGTTTAATATTTTTCTAAATACAATCTTATATTTAAACAGTCAAAAGTGTCTGTCTATATTTCTGAGATGAGGTATTATGTACACTATTTACATTATTCGGACTATTGTCTTCATCTTTCTCGCCATATCTATCACAACGTTTCGGCCGTTCTACGCTCTGGCCTTCTTCAGGTGGTTGGAATTTCGAACTGAACCCTTTATTTCGCTCACTGGGGTAGACTGTTCTAGTTCCACGTCTAATGGTTATCAGTTGTCAGTTATCTGACATGTCTAATGGATGTCATTATCAGTTATCTGTGCCATATGTCCTCAAGGACACATGGCGCAGTGGATAAAGGCGTTACTGGATAAAGGCGTTAGTTAGTTCCAGTGAGAGGACCCAAAGAGTGTGAGTTCAATACCTGCTTAAGTTCGGTGCAGAACTTGGAGCGAGGAATTAACAGGAGATAACTGATAACTGACATCCATTAAACATGGCACATGGAACTAGAACAGTCTACCCCAGCGAGCGAAAGAAAGGTTTCAGTTCGACATTCCAACCACCTGAAGAAGGCCGAAGCGCACAATGGCCGAAATGATAAATATGGTAACAAAGATGAGAACAATAGTCCGAATAATGTAAATAGAATCTAATGTTTATTTTGCATAGTAAGACTTTTGGTAATTATGGTTATATTTTTATTTTAATTATATTTTTGAAAAAGGTTTAATTTCCTTTAGAAACTGGAATATATAAAATGAATCAGTATTTTGAATACTGTCTTTTAAGTTTGTTGTTTGGTCGTATTTTAAGTGGATTGAATTAACATTGCTGCAAATTGTCGGCATATGTTTTAGGGTGAATGGCACTTGGCATGTCACACATAAAGCTGCATCTCCCTTTCCTTAGTACAAGGATGGCCAAGCTGTGGCGCATGCGCCATAAGTGGCGCTTTGGATGCTTACATGTGGCGCATTGCATCCTTTTGATGAAAAGAAACTAAGCCACTTCTACTCATTCATTTCAGTGATTTTATATTTATTACACAACTTATATTTATTTCAAAACTCCTGGATACTCCCCTGGTCATAAGCATATATTTTTCAAATAAATAGATTTCATTATAACTTTAAAATATATCCATATTACAACACGTACTGAAATGAAGTAAATGTTTTTGCATTTAAATTAATCTTTCAAAATATTGGCGCATGGAATCAAAAGTTTGGCCACCCCTGCCTTAGAATATACGAATGGTTATGGTAGTATGTTCAATATGGAGCCTGGATATAATCACTTCTTCTCTTCTAGTTTGGTTTTTCTTCTGCCATTCTTTAATTTAATTTTGAATAATTTATTGCTTAGTCAGGAGTTACAACCAAACATACGCCTCATAGTGAGATATTTTTTAAAAAAATGATAAAAATCATCAAAAAACATTGCAGGTGAAATACCTGCAGATTATACCCAGCTAAGCTCTCCTAAAATGTACCTGTGCATCACCTGTATTATTGTAAAAACAAAATTCGTGCAGAAACAAACATTCAAAAGCACAACTTTACCGAACTGTCAAAAATACATGCACACACACACACACACACACATACATGAATACAATTTTTATATTATCTTCCAGCTGAATTGTACTTAGAACATATCTTCCTGAATATTAAACTAAAATTCTATGGCATCTGTCGATCTCGGGAGACAATGGATCCGCCCTAAGTGTTATGACCTTTCGAGGATTCTCAAAAGTCTGCTATTCATTATCAGATTATAAATATCCAGCTTTAATTATATGTTTATACCGATAACACATTAATGTCTACAATTCCCAAAATGGTCAGGTTTGGCTAATGGGCTATGAACACAATTAATAGTGTAAATCTTTTGTGGAAATAAAACAATTTAACACTCAATAAGTTCCACATTTAACTATATAAAATAGTCTAAATATCTCATCCCTCTTTAGAATTGACCAATAAACTGAGCGGGGAGAATTGAAAATTAAACAATTTTAGCATAACATATAATTTTGTTTCTATCTTAATTGAGTGAGTGATTTGATTTTTACGGCTTATCAACCTTCAGTTTGTAGACCAAGAGAAAAATCCACTGCACAATGATGTGAACTAATTCTTTTTCATAAATATATATATATATATATATATATATATATATGTGTGTGTGTGTGTGTGTGTGTGTGTGTGTGTTATTGCGTGTGTGTGCGTATGAGTGTGCATGCATAATATATTTTATATATGTGAATATTAAGAAAGAGCGAGTATACTTCTTTTAAAAAGACGAAGATTTTCTTAGACAGCTGTCACTGTGTCAAATACATAAGAAGATAATAAGATAAATGCAACTGAAAAGGACGTTCCCTTTTCTTAATATCTGTATGTGCATCCGTGAGAACTGATATAATTGGGTTAAAAACCTAATAAAATGCTACAATGAGGGCACCACATCTCACCTGCCCACGCAGATGATGTAGGTCATTGAATAATGCTTCGGCACTCGATTAGCCCGATTATTGGTGAACGGAATGGTTTTATTACCATAAGTGACAATGCCCTAAGTTATGCACCACGCATTTATAATAGACGACAGTATCATATAATAAAACAATTCGACAATGTAATCAATGGATTTATATGGTTTTCTTTGAAAGCGTGATTCGCTTATTGAAAAGGCGATGATTGGCGATAAAGGACATCACATTTCTTTTGTTCACAGCTCTCTCCCTCCGCCTCTTTCTCCCTCCCTTTCAGTCTATTTATCTATCAAGATGATTAAGTCGGTCTGTTTGACTATCACAGTGAATTCAGATCAATCACGTTCACTTAGTTCGCAGTGATCTATCTATCTAGCTAGCTAGCTAGCTAGCTCATATACTTATCTAGCTATTATCGCATCTATCTATCTATCTATCTATCTGAATCTATAGATATCTGTTTCATAATTGATTTAATATAATCTGTTTGCTTCTCTCTCTCTCTCTCTCTCTCTCTCTCTGATATGTGAAAAATTTCTCAGAGTTAACCTGTAGAAAAAGACAATGTTTATAAATGTAAAAGACAATAAGAAAATTGTAATAGTTGCCAACGAGTTTCGTCCGATGTGGACATTTTCAAGACAAGAAAAAAAAAATGACGAAATGAATTAATTAAACGAAGTAACTAATAACAATAAAACAAAATGTCCTTAGCAAATAGAAGAATTTAGAGAACGCTATTTTCATACTGTTTAATAACTTTTTTTTTTTTTGCCTTGAAAAATTCCACATCGGATGAAACTCGTCGGCAACTATTACAATTTTCTCATTGTCTTTTACATTTATATATATATATATATATATATATATATATATATATATATATATATATATATATATATATATATATATATATATATATATATTTCGCTATGTCTGTAAGCCTCTTAATGTAAAATGTTACTGAGTAATGTTACCTGAATCAATTTCTCTATAAATATTCTCTCTGCTAAATCAGTCTTTTAAATCTGTACTGTTGTTTAGATTGTTTAATTTAACGGCATATCACAGGTTACTGGGTTATTTCATTTCAAATACACGTCTTATATGAATAAATTCAAATAATTCTCAAAAGCATAGATATAGGTAGCGATGGAAATATTGTGCCTTCCATGTTAGGGCAAACTGTGAATGTCGCAGAGTTTAGACGAAATTACATGAGAAGACCAAGAAGCCATGTGATGCAGTATTTTAATTCTGCTGATTCAAAAGAGGGGCCGATATCAATCTTCCTTAAACGAATTAATACACAATGTAAAGTCTGGTATTAATTAAAAATCAGAATAAAAGTCCGATAGTAATTGCACGTTTCTGAATAAACCCAGTATTAATTATTTCTAAAAATCTTGTATTAATTGTAGGTTTCTGTCCATTAATTTTGCGGCCGGTGGACATTAATGAGTTACTAATAACGTTGACTCACTGGAAAAGCCAAAACTGATTGGATAAACTAGTGTCAACATCAAATTAGTATTATGTTTTTACTGTTAGCAAACATAGTCGAATTGGCAACAGGAAAAATGATACTACCAAATGACATGACTGACCAGGAAATATGACGTCATTCTGAAAACACATCCGAGAAAACGAGACACGACGATGAATAATATTAAAACATCCTTTTTCCAGGTAAGTGTGTTGATCACTAATATTTCGGTGATAAAAATGTATTAAATATATTGTTTAATTAGACGTTCAGATAGACGTGATGCCTGGCGCCAAAGTCGTTCAGAAATTTCTAAACTTTTAAATGTATATGTTGCATTATATAATCAATGGTTAAAAAAAGGCTTTGAGGGAATGAACCTTATATAAGTGAATATAAGTATATAAGTGAATATCACACTTCTTAGAAAATTCTGGACTAGTGCAACAGAATGACAAAGAAATGTAGCAAATAAAAATATAAAACAAAAAAAAAATTGAATTCAAGTGCATAAAAACTAAAATGGATATAAAATGAAAAAGCAAAATAATAACTTAAGTCCAGACGTTGTTTAGATGCCAGAAAGAAAGACACGGAAGTCGAAGGTAGGTTGAACAAGTGTATCGAAATAACAGATATATACAAAGCAAGAGTGTTAGTATTAGGTTGGTGCAAAAATAATGACGTTAAAAAATACGTCAAAAACCGTCATTATTTTTGCACCAACCTAATAATAAGTAGATAGAGATGTACGTCCGAAAGGTAGGTTAACACTGCGTCTCCGCTCCCAAACCGACTCATTTCAGTAATTATGAGAGGAGGAAGAGTTTTGCCTACTGTATGAGGGTTTGCAACATCAGTATCTACATTATTTCAAAGAAAAGTTAGGAAGGAAGCTCTTGGGAAGAGGGATAACAGCTACGGAACTTGAGACACTTATATTCCTGAAATAAAGGAAGTAAGAGAACGGGTTTATAAGTACAGTGTAACCTGGATATAAGAGACCCTGATATAAGATAAACCCGGATATAGGAGAGATTTTCTCTAGTCCAAAATTAGAGCCATACTTACCTAAACAAAATAGACCAAACTCGGATATAAGAGAAACCCGGATATAAGTGACTTCTTCTCCGGTCCCGACTACTCTCTTATATCCGGGTTACACTGTATCAACAAAAAAGTAACAATGGCTGATTGGTTACTATTAACATTAGCATTCTGAAGAAGACAATCTATGTAACGCGTTTCGTCCTCTAAAAAAACTTCTTCAGTGTATGATAAATCCGTTGAAAGTACGAATAGAATTTTCCAATTTCTCTTTGAAATAACTAAGATAGTTCTGATATATATATATATATATATATATATATATATATATATATATATATATATATATATAATATGTATGATGTACAGACATTTGCGCAAATTAATGGAAACAAAATTAAAAATTTCGTTATTATTAAATTTCTTTCCGTATTTTTCAAATTAATCCTGAACTGATGCACATGTTAGTACTTCTTATATCCATTCCACGAAGTCGTTCTTTGCAGATTGACCACATTTTCTAGACTGAATTAAATTCGGGAGAGTTTACGAGCCAGTCGATAGTGCTTTGTTTTGCTCACTGGTAAGGCTTGTCACTGTGTTTGTGCAGCGTTACAATGTGTTCGTACGCTTCCTTAGAGTAAGATTGTTTCCTCTGTAAACATCCAACTCAAGTGTCTCTGACGACTTATTCAGTGTGATACCATTGTTACAATATATATATATATATTTCATTTTTATGCAATTCATATATATATATATATATATATACATACATTTCATTTTCATGTAATTCATATATATATATATATATATATATATATATATATATATATATATATATATATATATATATAATTTTATTTAAGAAGACAGATAATTTTGTGAGATTAAGCTTTTTTTTTTCCGTTTTTCATTCATATAATAATTTTCTTTACTGGGCATAGATTAGGTGAAAACTTTCTGAATGTTCTGCATAACCGAGCGCTTTTGCCAATTCTGTTGGCCCTTATCAAGGATGTTTTTTTCTAAACACAGTCGGAACGTTGTCGTCGCACTGTTTATAGTTGTCTTTGTAGATAGATGCCTTTTTTCTTTTTTTATTATTAATACGTCCATTCTTTTTAGCCGATTATTTTCATTTGGATGATGGTCGCATTTTCCACAGTTTTTTTGCGGATGAAGTTTTATAGGTTTCCGTATGTTTCAATAGGTCCTAATCAATCTATAGTCAGATGTAACTTAAGTCTTCTTGCTAAGTTTGTAGTGGTATGTTCAATATAATTATTCATATATTCATGTTGTTCAGGAACCAATTTTCTTAAGATGCATATAAAATCATAAATAATATAGGTCCTATGTAATTTTGATTTGTGGATGTGTTGTTATTGTTGTTATTGTTGGCGATGGTGTTGGCTGTTTTATTTTTTATAATAAATAATGAAATCTATTTCCTTTTTCTGGTTGACTCCGACTGTATTTCATAATAATGTTTCTAAGGGCAAATTAATTCTTTTTAATTGTTGATTAATGAGTATTTTGTTTGATTTTTATACAAAAATCTTCATTTTATTATTTTCATCTCTTTGTTCAGTCATGGCATTGCTTAACTTAGGAGGAAATAATATAATTTGTTTATATATGAGGTAGTTCGGAAAACCGTTATTAACTCCAGTCTGTTTCACGTTGTTGGGTTCTTTAGAGTATAACTGATGTGCACTCACTTGAGTTATATTTTATGACAACTTTTTTTTACATCTAAATTGACCATCACTCATATAATTAAGGTAGCATGAATTTTTACTTGTAGTTTTATAAAGAGGTAATGAATGTTTATTTAAGATTCTCCATGAACGTCTAAGAATTGTAGTTTATTTTTTTCAGTAAGTTCGTAGGTAAGAGTAAGGAGAAAGTTTCTTTTGTTTTTCCATTTTTTTCAAATGTAGTTTTGATATTTTAGATCCCTTATTTATCTTCAGCTAAAATAAATAATATTCCCTACATTGCAGATTTATATTTTAGTTTTTGTAAAAAATTTTGTAATTCTTTTTTACACACTATATATTAAGAAAAGAAAATACTTGTACGAATACAATAAACATTGAACAGGCAGCTTACTCGTAGTAACTTGTCAATCATCTTTAATAAAATTTTCTATAAAAGGCAGGATGTGTGTGTGTGTGTGTGTGTGTGTGTGTGTGTGTGTAACGAATGCACAGCCGCAATTTTCGACGGATTTGCACCAAAATATACATGAACATGCCCCAAGTTAGCGGAAAGGCCAAAACCGACTTTGAATTTCCCAACTCCCATCGATAGTAGAAATAATCGATTTTTTCATGAGTCTACGGCAGTTTTCATGTAGTTTGCAGCCATTTTGTACTGGCCAGAGTGAGAGCCAATAGCTGGCTGCCACAAATAGGCAGGAAGATTCTATTCGCCAGCGTGAGCCAACAGTTGACTGACACGAATGTTAACTAGCATGCTAGCATGCAAAAAATCGATAGCTGCATTCATCACAATTGGGAAAAATTTAAATCTGCATGACACTTAACTCTAATTGGCTCATTTGCTTGCTTAAACTCAACGTTGATTCTGTTTCTGCAGAACTGGGATGGGTGTGAAAAATTATTTGCTGTTAACATTCTTTTTTCATTCGGTTTTTCCAGTTACGAGTCCTTTTTTAAAGCTGATCGTTTTGTGTTCATTTTATTTAGTTCTTTTTTCGAAACAGATTTAATGTTTAGTATAGAGCTTAGAAAAAATTAACATCAGCACGGCAAAGTGCACTCCTTTAAAGGCAAGGAAGGGCAAAAAATATTTTAAGTCAAGTGATAGCGATTGCTGTATGAGACGTACGACTTTTGAATCAAGCACGGGCAACGCCGGGCCATGCTGTTATATATATATATATATATATATATATATATATATATATATATATATATATATATATATATATAAGTGTGTGTGGGGGGTTTGTTTGTGTGTGTACAAAAAAAATTGATTTGTCTCTTAGTTGATTGAGGTTATGTTGAGAACCTCGCCTATAGACTTTAGCAGAGGAAAAGTTTCATAATTTTTTAGGTTGCTTTTCAGGAGTTTTCAGCAATAAGTCATCTTTTAATTTAAAATCTTCCATATCTTAAGTCTGTCAGACAATTTCACGTTCTAATGCTTTGGTAGGATGAATCCTATCTGTATTGTAAAAGGCAAAAAGAATAACAAAACTCTGTAGCAAATAACAGAAACCACATTCTCTTGATAACTTTCAACAGCAGTAGCTGCTAAAATGGAGATCACATGTAATTCAAAGATAATATAATGACCTAATCGAAATGCTGATATTCACCACTATTTCAAATAAAAGTTTAAGAAGGAAACTCCTCTCATTGATAGAAAGAGCTATAACAGTTAGTGGATTTCACAAACCTATTTTCTTTAAAAAAAATTCACAAACCTATTTTCTTTAAAAAAATTGTTTAAATAGAAATCTTTTATAAATTTCATCTAACATGGTTGTTCGGTAAATGGATATCAAATATTTCTTTATAAGGATTTAACTAATATTACCATGTATTCGATTTATTATTACCCCTGGTTATTTTGATTGTCGGTTCGTTTCTAAAGACACTTTAACAATCTATTATTACCCCTGGTTATTTCTGCTGTGGATCCCGGGATGAAATCCGGTACCAATAAATAACAAACGCCAAGAATGAATATAGGAAAATAATGTATTAACGTAATAATACAAACTGGTAATGCAGGTTAGTAGTTCAAGGAATACGGGTTAGTAGCAAAATATCTATACAGTCTTTGGTATTGAAGCATCGCTGTATGACTTGTTACTGAGTCTACGTGCTCGATCATTGTGACTCTTGCTCGCTACGTTCGTTCTGTCTGTCTGTTACCTTCACCCTCTGTTGCTCTCGTCTCTCGGGTCTTCCCGTAGCAGTAGTGTGGTGAACAGTCCCGTAGAAGCAAGCGAGCAAGAGTGGCTTGCATCTGGTGTATAGGAGAATAAGGGTCTTACCTTAACGCGCAGCACGTGACATCAAGTTTGCTTTGTGAAAATGGCATTACTCTCCCGTCCAGCCATTCTAGCAGTATGTGCAAGAATGAGGTTTTTTTTTTTTTGTACAGTTTGGAATGCTTCCACCAATAGCAAGTCGTGTGCTGATTGGTGGAACTGGAGGAGGCAATTTGCCTGTGTAACCGAGAATAACAACGAAGAAAGCTGATTGGCTGGGAACCGCGGTGTTGGCCTGATAAAAGAGTGCTGGAGCCATGAAAAAGGGGAGAAAAAAAACGTTGACTATAGGTAGTGACGTGTGAAGACGGCGAGAACGGTGAATTGAACCAGCGATATTGTGATTTGTACAAGTGACTGCTGGGAGTGCAATAGACTTATTTTTACTACAAGCTATTTCGGCAATTTTTCTCTAATCATGGCGAACAGAAGTTTCGATATCAGGCTGATACCTGAATTCAGTGGAGCTGCTACCGATTTACCGATTGTAGAGTGGATTGAAAATGTGGAGTTGGTTTGTGAACTTTGCAAGATGAAGAAAGTCGAGCGGGTATTGCCACTGCGCTTGCGAGCCGGGGCTCTCTCTGTATATCGGCAACTGACAAAGGAGCAGAGGTCAGATCCAGAGCAGATTAAGCAGGCCCTTATAACTGCATATGCAGTGGATTCATTCACTGCGTATGATCAGTTTGTGTCACGACGATTTCGGCCAGGTGAAACGGTAGACGAATTTTTAGCAGAGCTGAAACGGCTAGCTTTGTTGGTTGGCGGCCAACTGCCTGAACCATGGATTACGCGTGCCTTCGTTTCTGGACTGCCACAACAAGTCAAGCAACTTCTCCGTGCATCATCCAGAATGGACACTATGACGTTGGACCAGATCCTGACTCGCGCTCGGGCCATTATGACCGATAGCAAAGAGCCGGATGAGTCAGTTGCCGCAGCAGCTCAACAGACGAATATAGCAGCTCAACGGACGGACGGCATTGTGTGCTTTAAATGTTTTGGTCCCAACCACCTGGCAAAGGATTGCAGGCAAGGCTACTCGGAGAAGACAGCTACCCAGACCCGACGATCCCGCCGCGGGATACGGTGTTTTCGGTGCAACAAGGTTGGACACATTTCCTCAGAATGCCAGGGAAACGGATCCGGGGAACAGACGTCAGCGCCGGTCTTTTCTCCAAGCAACTAAAAAACGCGGCGCTACCTATCATTGAGGTGGCCGTAGACGGAAAGAAGTGCACGGCCTTGGTTGATTCGGGGTGCTCACGGACGTTGGTGAGCAAATGCGCATGTCGCAATTGGCGACCAATGAAGACGCAAGTTTTAACTGCCGACGGTAAGGTACTAAAATGCCGTGGAAAGGGCAATATTGCGTTGAATGTTAGTCGTGCTCAACCCGCGTACATTGATGCCCTAATTGTGGACGGACCACTACTTGGGTTCGATCTGCTTCTTGGGATTGACGCAATTAAAGATTTAGGAGGAGTGCACATAAATTCCTCGGGAGAAGTTCAATTTCCTGAAGAAGAAAGTAAGCCCCAATGTGCTGCTATTTCTATCATTGAACCCGACTTTGGTGTGGCGTTCGACCGTCATAACAAAGTATGGACAGCCTCATGGAAGTGGACCAATGGACAACCACCTATAACCCTGAAGAATAGAATGGCAGAATATTCAGTACCTGACTATGCACGGGACGAATATGAAAGGGAACTGCAGTCCTGGCTGGATAATGGATGGCTGCGACCATACCCCGAAGATGAACTTGGTCCACCGGTCCCATTAATGGCAGTGATACAAGAGAGCAAGCAGAAGGTCCGCCCAGTACTGGATTAGCGAGTTGAATGGTTTTGTAGAACCATATGCTGCTAACGCAGAGGTTTGTGCACATAAGTTGCGAGAATGGCGACGATTGGGGGCCGATGTATCTTTATTGGACTTGCGGAGGGCGTATCTGCAGATACATGTGGAGAAGGCGCTATGGCCCTATCAAACTCTTATAGTGAAGGGGGAAAGATATTGCCTCACTCGACTGGGTTTCGGTTTAAATGTGGCACCTCTCATTATGAAAGCCATAATTGACGCAGTATTATCGCAAGACAAAACCATTGCGAATGCCACATCGGCATATGTTGACGACATTTATGTCAACGAGAGTCTCATTCCTGTTGCACGTGTGAGAGAGCTCCTGTCCAAGTACGGACTAGTGTGCAAGGAACCAACGAGATTAGAAGACGGAGCTAAGGTGCTGGGCTTACAGGTCTGGAGTGACAATGGAACTCTCCGATGGAGGCGAGGTGGTGAAATCCCCGATATCCCTGCGAGGATAACTCGCCGGCGCGTATTCTCGTTATGTGGAAAACTTGTGGGCCACTTTCCCGTTTGCGGCTGGCTACGAGTGGCCACTGCATTTGTGAAACGACAAGCAAGCGCTTTAACCACAGGATGGGATGACGAAGTTGAGAATGCCTCTATTAATTGCATGTTAACCGACATCATAGCCAGAATACGCGAGGCCGATCCAGTAGGAGGAGACTGGTGTGTGAGTGGCCGCGAAATGAACGTATGGGTGGATGCGAGTTCCGTAGCCACAGGTGTCGTATTAGAGGTAGATGGAAACGTTATTGAGGATGCATCGTGGCTACGCCCGGTTGGAGATGCTAAGCACATCAATTTGGCCGAGCTAGACGCAACGATAAAGGGTATAAATTTGGCTCTTCAATGGCAAGTGTCAACAATACATCTTTTTACTGATTCAGCATGTGTTCATCAGTGGATTTCGAACAACTTATCTGGCAAGGCTCGAATAAATACGAAGGCGTCTGGTGAAATGTTAGTGCGGAGACGGCTAAACACACTTCGCGAGCTTGTAGCTGAATATGGCTTGACGGTGGACATAATACTGGTCAAATCCAACATGAATCTGGCTGACCGGCTGACCAGGGTGCCAAGAAAGTGGTTAAACTTACACAAGGAGGAAACGGAGCCAGTGCATTCAGTATGTGTTACTGCAACAACCAAGATGGACGCACGCGAAGTGGCTAATGTCCACCAAAAAACCGGACACCCAGGCATAAAAAGGACCCTGTACTTTGTCAGGTTGATAGACCCTTCAGTATCATCAGAAGTGGTAAAAGCCGTTGTCAAGGAATGTGAGGCGTGCCAAACCATTGACCCGGCTCCAGTGCATTGGCGAAAAGGAAAGCTGAACGTGCGGGACAACTGGAATAGTTTAGCGATAGACATCACTCACCATGGTGGTAAGAATTTTCTGACAATTATTGATTGTGGGCCTTCTCGGTTCGCAATATGGCGTCCACTACGTCAACAAGATTCTGGCGTAGTTCAGCAGTTAGAGGCAACTTTTTATGAACGGGGTCCACCACTCGAGATATTGACAGATAATGACACAGCATTCACGTGCAAACATTTCAAGAATTTTTTGAGTGATTGGGGTGTACGGTTGCGGTTCCGGTGTGCCTATGCACCTGCCGGGAATGGTATAGTATAAAGAAGTCACTGAAGCATCAAAACCATTGCAGCTAGAAAGCAGTGCTCTATACCAGAGGCGGTTTACTGGTATAACGTTACACCTAAAGATAATCATTCGCCTAGCACTGCACCTGCTGATGCACTTTATAGGTACCATACCCGTGTCTGGGGCATCGAGGCTATGTCCCCCATTGAATCGCAGAATATTCAAGGAGCATATGAAGTGGGAGACGTCGTTTGGGTGAAAACTCCACATGGGAGGTGCACGACTAAATTTAGAATGGGTCACGTGACTCATGTTAATAGCCCACAGTCAGTGCACATTGATGGAGTTCCACGTCATGTGAAGGACTTGCATCCCTTTATAGGAACGGTCCCGACAGATACACAGGACAGTGATTCTGAAGAGAGTGAGCGGTTAGTACAGTTGAGATCAACCCCGTTAGGAGACACTGATCACTCGCTTGATACTGAATCTGTTATAGACGACTCCCCAACTGTTAGCGTCCAAAATAATAATGTGGTACATCCTGCTAGCTCCCCTGATGACAGTTCATCTGAAGATGAAGCTTGTGTTGCTCCACTCCCTCGACGAAGTACCCGGCAAAAACGACCTGCTCGCGACTGTATGTTTTGTGATCATGAGATCAGGGGGAAGTGTGGTGAACAGTCCCGTAGAAGCAAGCGAGCCAGAGTAGCTTGCATCTGGTGTATAGGAGAATAAGGGTCTTACCTTAACGCGCAGCACGTGACATCAAGTTTGCTTTGTGAAAATGGCATTACTCTCCCGTCCAGCCATTCTAGCAGTATGAGCAAGAATGAGGTTTTTTTTTTATTTTTTTTTTTTTTGTACAGTTTGGAATGTTTCCACCAATAGCAAGTCGTGTGCTGATTGGTGGAACTGGAGGAGGCAATTTGCCTGTGTAACCGAGAATAACAACGAAGAAAGCTGATTGGCTGGGAACCGCGGTGTTGGCCTGATAAAAGAGTGCTGGAGCCATGAAAAAGGGGAGAAAAAAAACGTTGACTATAGGTAGTGACGTGTGAAGACGGCGAGAACGGTGAATTGAACCAGCGATATTGTGATTTGTACAAGTCACTGCTGGGAGTGCAATAGACTTATTTTTACTACAAGTAGTATATGTATATACTGGGTGAGTCCATTTGTGTAAAAAGGGGAGAATCCCTCAACACCCCTCTCCTTAGATCCTTTTTTTTAGGGGAGTGCATATATTTTCCTTTTATGATCGATAATCAGAGGCTCTGTAAATTTTCTTTTCCTGCTAGTCCTTCTAATTTCTGTTTCTTCTTGTGGCCTTTGAATCTCAAAAGCTTCAAAGATCGCCTCCATCGAATCATCATTTTCAGCGGTTTACAAGCTTGGCTCTTCAACCCGTCTTTTTTGTATTTATTCATTATGTCTTCTGTGTGTAATTGTTTCTCCTTGTATTGTGTACATCATGTTTCCTAGTCTGTTCATTAATTTTTTCAAAGCTCTCTTTAATTCTTTGTCGACTTCCTCTATGGTAGCAAACGGCACGTTCCGCTTCTTTTTAAATGTTGGTTGGAATTCAATTCTCACAGAAAACTTTTTGCATCTTCCCAACCTGCTCGAAAATACCTCGGGAAATTTATTATGTAATTCTACCTTTAACTTTGTCACTTCCTATGGTTCGCACTCTTTTTTACGAAAAGAGCTGATAGGTAAATCCCATACGTCGAACTTTTGCATCCAGTCTGTGCCCACCAGATTTCTTGTACATTTACTACGAATATTTTGAGTTTTCTTGTTTTCCCGTGAAATTTTACATTTAGGATTACTTCTTCGAATTTTATACGCTTTCCTGTAACAGACTTAGCGATGTTCTGTGTGTGTAACATTTTTTGTCTATTATGCTATCTCCATGTTTGTAGGTTAATTATCGTCAGATCTGACCCTTAATCTAGATGCAATTTTATCTTTTCATTTAAGATTTCAAGTTCCACATATTTTCTTATGTTAGTATTGTCTTCGTCATGCATTCTAGTAGCTCTTATCCTCCTAGTAGATTTTCTGTTCCTACATTGGAATGCCTTGTGACCCATTTTTCCACAGGAAAGACAGTTTTTTTTTTATATATTTAAAACGACAATCCTTATTTCAGTGTAGTTCTCCAAATCGATAACATGCCGATGGGGAGGGGGGCTTATATTTGCTTTGATTTTCGTCATAATTTGCTCTGAACGTTGTACTTTTTTCCTTATTATAGAATTTTTGTTTTCTTTCCGGGGAGGGTGAAACGCTTTTTTAATTATTATAGAATTCTTGTTTTCTTTCCGGGGAGGGTGAAAAATGTAAACTTTTGTTTAACTTACGTATATATGATACTCTTGACTCCTCAATATCCTTCGAGTCTTTCTTTATAATCAGACATTTTTGGCAGTCTTCCAATAGTTTTTGTAGTGTTAATCCAGGTTCATTTTGCACTTTGAAAAGCATTCTTTTGCGCATTTCGCTTCCCTTTGCTGAGACTAACCATTGTACAAAAATAATACACTTGAAATTGTCCGGGGTTAATTCATTTTCATCCTTTACGACGTTAAGACATTTCCACCTTTTGTGAAAAAGTGACGTTTTCGGGCAGAAAATTACGTCAGGCATGTAACTGCTTCATCAAACGTTAAATTATTTGTCTTCTTTGGCAAAATGTAATCCGTAAATTTTGTGTATTCATCCGTTCCTAATTTCCTGAGTAATAGTTGTAGCTTCTTTACTTTCGTTCTGTCTGTCTGTTACCTTCAGCCACTGTTGCTCTCGTTTCCCGTGTCTTCACGTAGCAGTAGTATATGTATATAATGGCTGAGTCTATTTGTGTAAAAAGGGGAGAACTCTTCAACAATTTCGATTCTCTTGTCGTTTCTAAGACACTTTAACAGTGTATTAATACCACTAGTTATTTCGATTGTCTTTTCGTTTCTAAAGACATTTTAACAATCTATTATTACCCCTGGTTATTTCAAATGTCTTTTCGTTTCTAAAGACACTTTCCCAATCTATTATTATCCCTGGTTATTTCTGTTGCTTTTTTTTCGTTTGTAAAAACACTTTAACAATCTATTATTACCCCAGGTTATTTCAGCTGTCTTTTCATTTCTAAAGACAGGTTAACAATCTATTATCACCCTTGGTTATTTTGATTGTCTTTTCGTTTCTAAAGACACTTTAACAATCTATTATTATCCCTGGTCATTTCGTTTGTCTTTTCGTTTCTAAAGACACTTTAAAAAATCTATTTTTTTCACGATGAATAGATAGTAAAACTAAGTATATTTTTTGTCAAATTTAATTTAGTTATTTTGTTAAATATTATCAGGAGCGTTTATTTTTCACTGAATATCTTCGCAGTGATCAGTGTTTTATCAGTGTGAAATGAAAACATTGTCAACACAAGCGTATTTTTGTTTATCGACACTACGATTGAAAACAAAAATAAATTAACAATATTTTGAACATATTTGTATGTATTATATTACAAAATTAAACAAAGGACTCAATCAAATATGCTCAATTTATGTAGAAGTGTTAGTGACAGTACGTGTTAAAAGTATGGAGGCATGGTGGAATAATGTATAGTGGCAGAAAATGAGGAGAGCCGTGTTCGAATTGCCGTCACGTCCATTACATTCACTTACATTTGGGAAAAGTATGAATCCTCTTCTTCTCACCCACCATCTATGGGTAAATAGCAGGACAGACTGGGTTATATAGTCTTGTATGGTAGCCGGTCTAGGAGAAAGTAACTCTGAATTTAAAATTGTATGTGGCGTACCACATACTATACAGCTAAGGTAAGTATCGTCCGCATTGGCTCCATAATGATTAATTGTCTCATATTAGAAAGTTTTCGCAAAATAATATCTCCGTGTGAGATGGAACAGTTGAGGAGTCTAGTTATCAAATCGTGATATTAGTTTTGAATAATCAATAATATATATATAGTATATATAAACAGATATAGTCAAAATATCCATATAACGCATAAAAATATTGCTTAGTTTTTTTTTTATATGTGCCTTACATTTGGAGAAAATTTGAAGCAAATTCGAACGCACGATGAAAAATGTATAATATATGCTAAAAGCAGGTAATAGTAATTATCCCTATCCTCACGGAAAGCCTGTTTTTATTAAAAAGACATTGTTGCGCCTGTCGTGGAAATGAAAGTGCGTTCTTTACTATGCACTCTACACGGAAAAGTTTAAAAAAAAAAGAATATTTGAATAGCAATTGACATCATTTAAAGCAACAAGTTCATTTCTAGATAATAAATGTAATGGAATGAATAAAACTATGTTGATAATTCTGAAGTTCATGTTGATGAAAGAAACATGAAATTATTGTTCATTTTGGATTGGGTAATTTTGAACATCCGATTTATTGACTACATTTTCCACCTCGGAATTAAAATTTATGAAATTAAAATTTGAGCGAGGCAGGAAAGATAAAGTGAAATTATAATGTAGTTTTGAAATATTAGGTTGGTGCAAAAATAATGTCGTTTTCTCACATATGTTACTATGTGATAAAACGACATTTTTTTTGCACCAACCTAATATATATATATATAAAAAATACAAGAAATATGTTGTTTTATAAAGTTAATGTAAAAAGAAATAACGGTTTTATCACATTGAACCACAGATCCTCGTTCGATTACAGAAGTTAAGCAGCGTAGAAACTGGTGAGTACCTAGATGGGTGAACGCTTGGAATTACCAGTTGCTGTAAGCTTGGATTCTCGTTTGGGATAATGGATAATGGCTCGGAATCAGAAATCGGAAATTAGCGTTCGAATTCGTCTCGGGTAATATTCACTTACGCGTCAATACCCTTGGGAAAGTTACAAATCCACCGCTTCCCCATTTCTATGGTTTAATTATGAGAATTTGTTCATGTAAGTCATCATTATCACACAATAATTCGTACAATCTAAAAAAATACTTTCTGTCTTTAAATGACCCGCAAAAGGTTGATAAGCCGTAAAAAACAAATAATCAAGCAATCACTGAGCGTTATTGTGGCATTATCTAATCCCTATGAAATGACATGTAATCAGCAGTTTTCACGTTAAGTGCTGATGAATTTCGGTTTACGAAACAATTAACCATCCTATTGTTAGAATGACTAAAAAAAGAATTTTATATTGAGATATTTGATTCATTAATTCTTTTTTGGCTTTGAAGCACAAATGATGATCATTACGGAAGTTCAGTTGCATCGATATTTAATTATCATCAATTCACACACATACACACACACATATATATATATATATATATATATATATATATATATATATATATATATATATATACCTCTGATACAGAATCTTTGTTTCATCTTATTGTGGTTCTTAATTGATAAGAACTTTGAGAGATGACTGCAATTTCCTTCTCTGAATAAAATCAATTTAAAATCTTTTTGATAAGTCTGTTTATTGAATTACAACATTCTGACATTCTATTGGAAAATTTTGTTTACTGAAGTATACTTCAATTTATTTATTTAATAATTAATTATGTATTAAAATAAATTACTGTACATGTATGCAAATCCATTTATAAAACTAAAAATAATCCGTATACATATATATGCACTTATACGAAAAAGAATGGAGGCGTTCAACAATATAGGCATATTATTTGGAATTCACTTTTTGAGTCGGTCAGTCTTGGAAAGCGAGGGAATGACATACGGATATAGGGTGAAAAGGGGTCATTGGGAAAAAAACAGTTGAGAAAAACTGATCTAAACCATTACATATTAATGTATTTATTTGAAAATAGTGACGTCTACTGAAAGAAGTCTTCTCACAAAAGGAAATTTAGTATGAAAGTTAGCTCAACTAACCATCGTAACGTACCTCGGAAATTGAACATCGTTTAAAAAGAGTAAATGAACTATCGCCTTGCTGTAATGATATCAATATCAAAAGATGTTAAGTTATATCTGAGTAAAAGAGGAAAGTGTATAGATTCCAGCAGAAAAGTACGTTTCCTACAATGAGACAATTAACTCGCCTGATTTATGTTAGTTTCACCGCTTTAAAAAATAAATTAAAACATAACTAAAAAAGGAAAAAATAAAAACGAAAATTGAAATATTTAAACAATCATAGGAACCCACGAAACATAACATTTATAATAAAATCAACGGCACGTTAAAAATATCCATCAATGTCTTATTTTGACTGAGTACCTGCTGCCTCGATACATAAGATTCTTCTTCTAAGTACCGTGTCATTCAAGGCGCTGTTGATCATGGCTCTCCACAATTTCTTGTCTTTTGTAGTTCTTAATAAATTTTGTCTTTTTGTTATTTCTATTAAACCCTCTTCCGCTATTAATTTAATCAAGTTTTCCCTCTGTCTGTCTTACATACAATCTGTCCTGTGCGTATCAAATTTTCTAAGACCACCTTCCTCATTATGTGCTCCAGAAATTTCGACTGTCTCTTCCTGATGTTAAGTATAAAATCCTTATTTTCTCCATTTTATCTTAAAATTCGTTGCTGATCACATATTCGGTTTATGGTATTTTCAGTATATTTCTGTAGAACAACATTTATGTGGCATCATGCTTCTTATTCACTCTTTGAGGATATTCACAGCATTTACTGCTATATAGGAGAACAGATATCACGTGACATTTCAGTACTCTTCTTTTTTTCTTTCTAACGAAATTTGTCTGTTTCTCAATATTCTGCTTAGCTTTAGGAAGGCAACTTTGGCTATCCCAATGAACCCTCGGATATCAGTGTTCCACTTTCCCTCCTCTGTTAAAAAACTTCACATATATTTAAATTGTTGTACTTGTTTGATATTGGTATATCCAATATGTAATTGGCATTTTGGGCTCATCTTTTTGCTAATAGCCATTCATCCTCTCTTCCTGTAGTTGATGTTAAATCCTTACTTCTAGCTTTCCTTCACAACATTCTGTAGGATTTTTTGTAGCTGTATTTTTTTATCTGCTCTCAAAACGTTTTCTTCTGTATATCTTATATGTTTCTGTCCCTCTAATATATTTCCATCGTTGTTTCCTCTTTCCATCAATTTGACACTTTTCCCATTTGTTCAACCCATTCTCCCATCAGAAATAACTGCCTTCCTAACAGACATATCTTTTTACCCAAAATTATTTTTCAGATCTTGCCATTTGTCGCTGTAAACAATCCATTTATCTTCCCAGTATTTTTGTATCTTCTCCATTAATTTATCTCATCACATATTTTTTTCTTTCTTGATATTATGCTGGAATCGACATTGTACATAGATTGCACACCACAAAAAAAAAAAAAAAAAGAAAAAAAATAGAAAAAATATGTATATAAACGGATGTGCTGGTGGTTTGACCTGGAGCTAGTCCCAGTGACCGAGTGCAGAAATACGGCACCTCACATCTTTGTCCAGTAATAAGAACAAAATTAGGATATATAAACAAAAGCGCAACGTAGCATGTGGGATTCTCTCACATTTCGAAGTCATAGAATATAGGGACCGGGTGTTGTTCCGGTGGTTTGGCGATGGCAAGATTCTCAGACTGACTAAGAATAACTGAAGAAATAGCGGAAAGAATAAAACATCCTCTAATATCACAATTCTTGTTTTATCATCATCAGCACCCCAATGCCATTATATTTTTACATCATTTTTCCCATTCTGACAATACTTTTCCTTGGTCATATTAAATTCTCTCTACGCAATGTATTTTCTCTCTTCCTATAATTCCCTTCTCGCCTCCTCTTATTGTTTCGTTCCATAAGTCTTTGTTTTTCACTTTTCCGGTCTGCTTCAATAATTTCCCTCTCTTTTTCCACTACGTTTTTTTTTTTCTAATACTTTCCCTTTTATTTCTCTCTCATTCCTTTCCAAAATTTTCATATAATTCGCATCTATTCCTCAAATGAATAATCCTTCTTTTCGCACGACTCGTTCCTCCCATCATTCCATTCGTTGCTCTAAGCTATTCACTTCCTATTCTCCTTTTCCCATTCCGCAAATTTCCTCAGCTTTACCTCCGTTTCTTACTTCAAATAAGTTTATCGATCCAATTTTCACGCAAAATAATTATCGTATAATATTCATTAAATAAACATTTTCTTGCCAATAATTTTTCCATTTATTCATTAATTCGTCTTGTACACATCAATTTATCTGTCACTTTCGCCGTCCCACGAAATCTAAATAACACCAAATGTTGTTTCTTAATGAAAATGAAACTGAAAAATATTCAATAGTTATGAAAATTTAAAAAAGAAAACGGGATTTATTCCGTACACTTAAATTTAAAAGTAACCGTTTAACATAAATAAATATGCAAAAATGAACAGTTTTTAATTTGCATAAACCCAATGTTATGGCATTGCGTCTAGGAAGGCATCAGTAAAAACAGGATGTGCATTAATTATGTAGATACACATAAATGAACTTTATATTTCTTTTTATGTAGATGACTTGAGAATAGACATTAACATATGTGTGCGTTTGTTTGTCTCGTTATCTTCACGCATACAATGTGGGAAAATTATTAACGACACATTTCACCGAGTGCATCTGTTCTATTTGGCTTCCTTGTGTTAGAAGGAAAGAAAAGCAAAACTGTATGTGATGAAAATGAGATGAGGATAAGTGGTAATAAAAAATCAAATTAAATTACATTAGCTTGTCACCGGCAGTGTTCAAACTGAAAAGAGTTTGTGTGCACCTCTTTCCTTGTCTATTTATTTGTATCTATATTACAGCTGTTTGGTGGTGAATTTGAAACCAGTCTAGCGAAATTAGAGAGAGAGTTTTATTATATTATTTCTTTCTGAATTCGTACGTCTGATCTGTTAGCGATAAGAAATACAAAAATATATCACTTCACTAAAACTTCCCAATAAAGTTAGGACGATTTAAGATTTATAGAGATATATAGAAAAATGTGAGAATCGTGATGATCACCTGCGAAATGTCACATCTCAAATGCACACACAAACACATAGACATACATCTATCTATCTAACTAACTATATATATATATATATATATATATATATATATATAGACATACACACATACTTACATATATATATATATATATATATGTATATATATATATATATATATATATATATATATATATATATATATATATAGACATACACACATACTTACATATATATATATATATATATATATATATATATATATATATATATATATATATATGTATGTACGATGTATAATAGTATGCATGCAATAGGGAAGACGATGAGACAACCTGGAAAATTTTATTGAAGACGTGTTTCGCCGGAGAAGCTTATGCCCTCTTTGGGCTCCTAAGTTACAAAAAACAAACTGTGTGGAAAAAATGCCTTAAGATCTCTGAGGATAACTGTTTTTTATAAATCAAATTAATTACCCTTCCTTATCACCTGACTTAGAATTTCTCTCCGCCTTGATTTTTGTTTGTTTCAAGTATATCAGTATTAGTGACTTTTATTTGTTTTATAAATGACGCATTTTTTACAAACATAAACACACACACATACTCACATACATACATACATACATACATATATATATATAGAGAGAAAGAGAGAGTGAGAGAGAGAGAGAGAAAACTTTTACACACGCGTAGTAAATGCATACACGTCCACGCAATCATATTTCACATATTATAACACATTCATGTATATATATATATATATATATATATATATATATATATATATATATATATATATATATATATATGTATGTATTTATATATATATATATATATATATATATATATATAATTCGCCTCCAATTTGGGCCCTGTCTTTCTTTCCGAAAAAAAAAAAATTGTCCAGGCCCCAACAACTGTCCGCGTTTCATGTGGACCTAAATGTGGCGGCAAAATTCACAGCATCTTCCGGCGGCAAAATGTAGTATAATATTTTTCTGTTACTATACCAATTTTTATTACGAGCTTTATGTCTATATGAAACTTTTAGTCGTGGACTGCCAGCAGTTAATTTTAGATACTGTATACTAATGTTTCATGCGTGTACTATTTTTGTATATATATTTTTAAACTTAATTACATTAACCACTGTATGTGTGGGTCTATACATTTTGATTTTTATATAATACACACACAAGCACACGAACACGCACACATACAAACACACACCACTTCCCGGTACATAATAAGCAACTTTTGGTGTTCAGTGATAGTGACAAAACAGAAGAAAGAAAACATTGGTGATATTAGAAGAAAGAAAACCTTGGTGATATTAGTTGGAAAGAAAATATAAATAAATAAATACACACACACACGCACATACACACACATATATATTGTTATATATTTAAATATTTCTTGAAAAATATATATTTAAATATTTTTTGAAAAAATATATATTTCAATATTTGTTGAAAAATATATGTTTACATATTTTCATATATATGTTGTTATATGTATATAGCTACCCATTTCTAATTGTTCAGCTATAATATTGTTCCAAATCTTGGCCTTGTAGGGGAGGAATGATTTTCCACCCGGTAACCATTTTTCCACAGGCGAAACATAGCTAGACCACTTGATACTTTATGGTTATTTTGATGGCAGATTTTCCGACAGCCTATATTATTTAGTTCCCCGACTTCGGACATACAGAGCGCAGAACTGTTTTTTTTCCGGTTAAACTGAGTAATATTACCTCGTATTCAATTGGAAATACTTCCGCGATCACTACGCTCTTAACCTCTTCCAGTGTCAACCATTATCTATCCTACTCATGGTCATAATGTGCACTATTTACGTGCTTGATTTACGCCATTACAACTAACTTATTCCGGAGTACTCTAACTTCAGTGATTCTTGAAAGTTACATTGCGTTTATAATAGTATAAAAATGTACGAAACCTATCTATTAATTAAGTGTAACTACTCTCAAATATAAGAGAGAAATATTAGACCTCACATTCCTTTTTCCAAAGCCTAGACCATTTAGCTTTCCGAGAAACGTAATGACCAGTTTGCTGACTGTTGGTTGAAGGTTGTTTCCAACACATTTTATTGCCCTGTGTATGCCTCACGGGCAGTGTTTCCTTGCTTCGTTTCTGACAAGTATTAATTAACGCAGTCTTATTGTTGCTTGGTTCGAGCAGCCGTCGGCTGTACAACGTGACAGTCGAAGAGGCGGCTTCTTTCTTGGTCGTCTTGGCCGGATGGTTGCTTCTCCGGCCGCTCCACCGGTCAGCTGCCGAGTCAAGATATCCGGTCAGGACATTATTATGACAATAACCATTGAATATTTTACACCTTCTCACCTCGATAGCCATCTTTTGCCGCAAACAGCGCGTTTTGTAGCCTTTCGCATCTCTCTCGCTTATCAATGGATACATCTCTCTTTCAAGAGAAGAAAATAAAATCGCACATTGACAGGTTACAAATGCAAACTATAAAACTTACACAATAAAAGACTAATAAATCACGACTCTGCAACTGTGCGAAGTCATTCTAAGGGGTCTTTGTACAGTTACTTTCAGTCTTTGTGCTGTTTCTGTTGTTGTTCAGACTAAAGCATTCTTTGTTATACAATACACACACATTAAGTGGGTATCATATTTATCAGGTAGTCTCAGCCGGTAATGTAAAATTGGAAATATGTTGTGATTTTGAGACGCGTCATTATTCTAAAAGTATTCTGCAAGACTGGTGCCTATTTTTTCCGTTTTTTTCTTTTTAACAATTGTAATATTTCTTCGGATTAATCCATTAAATTTTCTCAGATTTAGGAACCATATAGAAAATAAGATATTCTTTTTTTTATAATAATTTTCCCCCAAACATTAAACTGAAAAAAAATAAGAAAAATAATTAGAATTAACCAGATTCATTGGAACTGATCTAACAGAACCAATCAACTATGTATGATATATTCCCAAAGGATTTCTTGGGATACAGACGATATTGTACGCGGGCTTGTTCTCACAAAATTATTTTTTTTTGTCTTAAGCATTGGAGATTTTGAGAGAGAAAAAAATTCCTCTTACGATATACTATGAAATTTTGAAATCGATCACATGCCATAAATTTGGGGTAAAAACCGTTTTTAATCAAACTTAGAATATCTCTGTACCTTTCCTAATACACAGCTAAGTTTCGTCTGTAATGTTTATTATATTCGTGCACGGTTGAAAGGTCAACCATTTCTAAGATGTTTACGAAGGCGAAAGGTGAAAAGACCGACTCATTGAGAGAGAGCTGATTACAACAATAGTTATTGGAAAAAAATATTTATTGCTATTATATTTGACGTTATGATTAAGCTAGGGAAAAGTTAATTAATTATCTGGAAATTATAAAGTGTACCATTATCGTAACTCGTGACTCATTCAATTAAAAAAAAATAACCCACACAAAAACGATTGGCATTATTTTATAATATTTATCTGTCCCCATTGATGTGTATGTATGAGAGGGTGCTGAAATAATTTAGGCATCTTCAAGAAAAGGTAACAGAATGAATACATATGTTTGGACATTTGGTTAAATTTTGGGAAGTGTATTACACAAAGAAAATATCTAAACAATATTTATCTATGAATACACATACACACGCGTGCACACACACATATATTTGTGTATTTAAGCAGCATATTCTGTTTTACGGATGTCTGATTAAATAAATTACAGGCATTATGTCTGCTTATTTTTAATAAAATCCGCTCATATTCACGAATAACTTTCTGTGTATTACAATTAAAGGATGTGAGAAATCTGCTATAACTATGAAAATCGTTTTTATTTCCCATTTCCCAAGTAATTTCGCTCTTTTTCCGGGGTTATCTTCAGAGATGCAACTGTGTGTTGTTCAGAGGTGCACGTAGAAATACAAAACTGCATATTCCTATCCATTACTGTAACTTTTTTCTTTTAAAACTTTTTCATTTATATATATATATATATATATATATATATATATATATATATATATATATATATATATATATATATATATATATCAAAACGATTATTGGGATATAGATAGATAGATAGATAGATAGATAGATAGATAGATATCTAATATCCAAAATATGATGAAATTGACATTTCCACGTAAAATACCATTTACGTACGTAAATCAAACTGAAGAGTCCGTGGCATATGTTCAGTTTCGGATTCTTCAGATAAATTTAATATTAATACTTTACAGGATTGTCGGTGATTTCAGTGCTAAACCCGCATAGTGAACATGATTCAAACAGTATCACGCATCTTATGTCCCACCAGAGATAATAGTAGATAAACTAATTTCGACCTCTTTTTCTAAATACTGAAAGTTTTGCACAGTGCGTCGGCTCGTTTTTTATTCTTTGTTTATTTGTGCGCTTAAATAAACACAACGTGAATCCGTTGACCAGCGCGTTTCTCTCTTGTATTTATTTGCTAATTAACACAGTTTCCTTTCGAAACCCCGACCACACAAGATAATTATATCCGTGTTTGGTGAAAGAAAATAAACAAAGCAATTAACACACACACACACACACACATTTATTTTAGCAATTTTATTTATTCCTTTTAAGAAATAGTGAGTATTATCATTTTTATTTTTTTAAGTTTTCGTTTACGCTATGCCTAATCCTGGGCATGATGATAAAGTACATCCGGCAGCAAGGCCTCTGATCAGGAGTTTTTGTAATGGCTGTTGTTCCCTCATACACCCTGATACGGGGTTGTAGTACTTGTTAAGTTTTAACTATCGGCAAATATTTAACCGGGGTGAAAACACTATGAATGTATAAAAATAAATTATCCTATTAAAAATGCCAGCAATATGTTTCTGAAAAGAAATAAATATAATAGCAACAATATATTTGACTCACGGGGAAAACCTTCTTTAAGAAGATACGCCAATGAAATCTGATTTACAAACATATTTCTTACAAATAATACGCATTTTATTGATACGAACCTATGTTAAAGTTCTTGTTGACATAAAATAACCCATTGAAGTTGATTTGCCGTAAAACAAAGTAAACCAAAAGAAACCAAACATAGGCCATGCCCTTTCAGAAAATGGGGGATACTAGCTCTCCAGAACCTTCTGTCTTGTGTTTCTTTACGTAACTTATCTCACTTAAATATTGAAATTAATTAACTTTCGAGATTGAAAATTAATTAACTTAAGAGATGGAAAAGTAAATTTATCAATATAATTAAACATATAATTCGAGGAATTACATAACCAATTGCTTTCTATAATTCCCCAAAATCAATTGATTCTTCGAATCTTGTTTTTGGCTATGGTTATATAAAATGCAGGAATGCTAATGATAATGGTTACATCTGCCGTTTCCTTATATGGAAACATTCAGCATTCATTGATCGAGACGTTAATGAAACTTGAGTATAAAATTTATGGACAAACTTTCCATTAAAACATTTTTTGAGGAGAATTGGTTTACCAAGTCCACTATTGTTGCTCTTTCCAATATTAATGGGGGATTCATTTTTACATTTGCCCTTGAAGTAGTGTTACAATTTGACTATATCATTATTATCCATTCTTTAGATGTTCCACCCCTATTTTACCTGTTGATTTCGTAGAAAGACCGCCAGTGATCTGCTTTCTTTTATTTGGTAAAGTTCTTTGTGATGATATAGCATTTTCACACGTGGTTCGAAAATGGGTGGATGTCGCTAAGACCTACAAGATTCATTCACTGCAAGCCATTTTAATCAGTGAATTAAAGAAGGTGTTGTATACACCAGAAAGTTTAGATATTTCGGAATCAGTTTTAGCCAAATGCAAATGTAAATATTTGCGTTAGATTTGCCTTTCAAATTACTCTCTCTCTCATACACACACACACGCACACTAACAAACATCACACGAATGCGCGCGCACACATATGCACACTGATATATATATATATATATATATATATATATATATATATATATATATATATATATATATATAAATAATATAATATAAAACGACAACATTTAAGCAATCGTAAACGCTCGTTTTGGCGTGCATAGACAGGCAAGCAAATAAATAATCATCAAGTTTATTCATGAGATGTATACATAACATTGCTCGATGTGGTTAGATAGAGCAATATATATATATATATATATATATATATATATATATATATATATATATATATATATATATATATATATATATGTAAGTGGTCAATACACACGCATATATATACATATATACTTTTGAATTTGTAGGTCTGATGAATTGGATGGATCGTAATTGCGATTCCAATGTAATAAATTATAAGCATGTAATATTAGTGTTTAAGCCTTTTTATTATATATATATATATATATATATATATATATATATATATATATATATATATATATATATATATATATATGGCCGGACAATTGCATCTAGCATGAAACAGAATGTCGCTTCTGAGTGTTGACTTCAATTTTCGCTTTTATATTTATACACGGTCTATCTCTGATATTGAGCACTTTATCCCATAAATATACCACAACTTAAGACTATATTTCTTCATATATATATATATATATATATATATATATATATATATATATATATATATATATATATATATGTGTGTGTGTGTGTGTGTGTGTGTAAATTAGTTAAGTTTATTAAAGCAGCAAGAATTTCTGGACATTTTAATCATAAAAACACTTTGATAGTGACTCCCACAAACCCCAAAATTTTAAATAATTATTTTTATTCGCCTGAAGCCATCCAAAACACACATACACGAATATTCCATTTTATACAGTGAGAAGAATTTCACAACAGTTTCAAATTATGACACATGCAATAAAATATTATAATAATGAAAATAAATTCTACTCAAAGACATAACCTATCGTTATAAACAGGTAACAGAATAGAACGCGGCATAGCCATAGATATTCAAGCTAATTATCTATCCTATATCTCAACACACAACCCAAGAACTACAGAAGCATTCAAAGTTATCCCCAAGAAGATTCCACGATTGAGACAATAAATTAGAATGAAAAAATCACTCGAAGCACATAAAATAATCAAAAGAAAACCAAATTTCCTCATCTGTACTGTTTTTTCCATTTCTGATTAATATCTATGGAAAATACATGAATCCATCTTTCTACAGCATTGGATTAATTAGCAGGGAGGTTTTGTTTCACATCGCAGACATGCACTGGGAATGAAAACTTTGAATTCAAAGCCACTACTGAATTTTGGCAATTTTTCGCACGAAGTCAAGGTTAAGGACTGAACCCTCTATGAATTCGAATATTAGCCCGTGCAGCTGAGCCTTTAACTAACTGTATTAGTTTATACTTTCCTTTAGAATCTACTGGTAACGCCAAGAGGGGATTTTCACATATGACCAACCGAAGATCTCTATAGACCCAGCCAAATCCCGCTGTGTTCTGTGATTCACCATCGTCTCCCGAGACCGACAAACACCAACCCGACATAAGGAGAAGAAAGCCGCAGGGACCGAAAACCGTCATATTGTGACTTTAAATCTAAAATGACAACACTTAGTTGAATAGATTAATGTAAAATAATGCAGATATTATGGACGGATTAGAAATTATTCTGATCGAAATGCCTCGTATTGCATTATTGTTCACAATAATACTTGGAGGCAAATTAAGTTAGCTATATTTCAGATAAGATAGATAAAATGTGACATACCATATTTTCACAATTGTACTTTATTCTTGTAAAATTATTTGTACGTTTTGAAAAAGCGAATATCACCAGAGGGGATGGAGATATTCACTGTCTTATATATATTATAAGAACAATAACATTAACACATTTGACAGCTTGAAATAACATCCTCAACTTAACTGACCCCCAACTAATTAAAATAAAAACAAAATATACGTTGTAGTCTATTTGATTGTTTAGCGGTACATTTTTCTTATAGTATATATATATACAGGGAACATCAAAAATGGTTTTACAAACTTTGGGGGTGGGTTCCTTACACGAAAACAGGGATAAATAAAATATAAATGTTCTCCCCTGGTGAGAGATCAGAAGGCGAAGGACACCTGTATACGCTGCAAATGATACGGGTACAAGAACCGCCCTTGAAGTACCATCCATGCGGTACTATGAGATGTCTGATATGGTTAGGTCACTTGTCTCCAACAGTCTGTAAAATGTTTTCTACGTGGTCAGTCGTACAAGCGGATCTCTGTCTTCTTCGATCCATAGTTTTGGTGACACGGATCCTGTCTCAGCAAAGCAACGATGAACAGCAGCAAATGTTGGATAACTCGGCCGCCTTCAGTTCGGAAACACAATCTCATCCAGGCGTGCAGCCATGCTTCCATTATCATTCGCGCGGCCGTATGTAAAAATCATATCAACCTGATAACTCACTACTATATACATTAAACGTTAAAGACACACTAACCACAAATGTTCAAGAATGAAAAATGTAACATATTCTATATGGCAACAGAGCGTCATCTAACGTAAACTTTCTTCAGAAATGACTCAAGAACGAAGGATTTGATGTTATATGTTTATATGGTCTTTTGTCCTTGTTTGGTGTAAGAAACCCGCACATAATATTTGTAAAAAAATATACACAACATATATATATATATATATATATATATATATATATATATATATATATATATATATATATATATATATATATGTGTGTGTGTGTGATACAATAAAGAACAGATAGGAAACGTATATCAATATAATATGTTTCACTTTTACTAGAGAATTGAATAAAGAACATAATTCTTTAAGGAGAAAATAATTTGAAAGCTTATTAAAATCATTACCCACTGTAAACACACATCTAAAACTTTACATTACATCTCCATCCCATTTTGAATCCATTCTTAAAGAATGTAACTTATATCTAATACAAATATGTACTATATAAAATTAACCTATATTAATAAAATATCTCGCCGCAATGCTGACTGACCACACAAAACATTAGTACTCTTCTTATTAAACAGACAAACTTATGAATATACATTACCATCCGAGGCCCGCTTAGACATAAAAGAATCTTTACAAATTTACAGACTTATAGAATTATCTAAGGTTGTAATGCACGTGATACGTGATTGAACAATGAGTATCAACCCAAACAAAATTCAAATTTCAAAGGTCTGTATTTTTGTTTTCTCTTAATATCTGACGAAGCTTTAATAAAAGTGAAACATGTTAGATTGACGTACGTATCGTATTTGTTCATTTGTTCTTTATGCTCTTATCCTGTCGGATTCCGATTCATATTTGATCTGCATTTGATCTTTAACTCACACACACACGCATATATATATATATATATATACATATATATATATATATATATATATATATATATATATATATATATATATATATATATCAAACATGTAAATGGGTGTTTTCCTGAATACTATATTATTGATAATTAAAATTATGTATCAATCGTTATCTATCCTTCTCATCCTCATAACCTTCACTTCATGATATATCTTATTTTATTCGTAACTTGCAACTCATTCATCATTACACTTTTAACAGTAACGCTATAGTGTGTAGCACTAATGTTTGCTTAGGGGGGTGGGTGAATTCTAGCATAACAATCTGCAAAGTAGGCCAGTTTTACTTTGTTTTGTTTACATAAAATATTTATACAAATGATATAGTTGTTATTTAATAAAATCTTTAAGGAAAAGAAATTAAATTTAAATCAGGTAAAATTTCATTAGCTCATTCAAAGTAATTACCTATTTTATGACGTGGGGTTAGGTTCGAAAGGAATATAAGCAGACCACTATTGGCTGTTTGATTTCTTGCCAAAAACAGCGTGATTGATATACAAGACCTTAAAAGCGTAGGTGGGTCACTTCTGATAAGCTTGCGGGTTTAATGTAGTCAGCGTTTGCTCATTTGTTTAGAGAATTTCTCGTTGCCAGATTTTAGATGCTTAGCTTTATTTATTAATTGTATTTTGGCCTCGATAGGATTCGCATGAGCTCTGGGCTTTCTCTTAAGCTAAACATGCAGTCTTTCTATACCTGGCATTTTCCCCAAATATTTTGGACCCAGTCTGATTTCGCCTTTCATTGTTGCGGAACTCTAGCTGGCGGCTTTTCTCGATTGATTGTGTCCTGCAAATGAGTGAATAAAAAAAAAGTAAAAGTCTAACAGAAACACACGCACCTACGTACACGTAAAATAAAGGTGATAAAATCTGTGATCCACGTCAAAGAATAACATGAACATGTTACAGACGAAATGCAGGAAGATTGATCACCTGTATAAACAGTTAGTACCGGAAGCAGTCAATTACCATAGAGAGCTCCAACAATGAATCACTTCCGGTGCTGACAGTCGACTTTAATTGTTCTGACATTCATATGATTTAGGCCAGTAACGTTGAAATGGTAAGACGTCTGTATACAAATGTAGACATGCCGATGAAATCACTGTAGTCAAGTGGCTGCTCTATTTAAAACTGTGACCCAAGATTAGGAGAAAAGAAATAATTAAAACTCTTTCCACGTGGGAACATCTGTAACTCTTAATGTATATGCATAGGTAAGCCTTTCCATTTATAAAGTTAACTCCTTTTTTTTTTTTTTGATTGTTTGTCTGTCCCTCTCTCGTGATAGTGGTTTAGAAAGAGGAGAAGAGAAGTGAGTAAAACAAGCAATAAATAGAGAAGGAGAAGATATTATAGATGGAATTTCATGGCGCGGAAAGGGATGTAAACAATTGTAATCGCAGAATCGGAGAAAAAGAACAGAGGGAAGCTTCATTGTATTTGAATCGAAATAGTAAGGCTGGGAAACACAGATAAAAGGATGCCATTGGTATAAATAGAAGTTGTGAAGTAAGAATATGGAGGATGATGAACTGTCGTAGGAAGGCGGAGTAGAAGCTTTTTACAAAAATACGAGGAGGAGAGGGAAGAAGAAGAAGAAGAAGAAGAACAAGAAGCTGATGATGATGTCTTTCAAGGAGGAGGAAGAATAGGAGAGTTATGAGTAGTTTGGAGGAGGAGACAGAAGATGTAGATGAAGAAAAGATAAAGGGACGGTTGTAAGCTCTTTCAAAAAGTTGGATGAAGGAAGAATAGGTGTTTAGAGGAAGAGGAGGAGGTAGATTAAATAGCGAAGAAGAAGGATTACAGTTTGAAGATGAACGAGTAACAGGAAAGGAGAGGAGGGTTGGTTATGAGTGGTGAGATGTAATATAAAGGATTAGAAGAAGAAGAAGAAGAAGAAGGTGGAGGAGGAGAAGTACGAAGAAGAAGAAGAAGAAGTAGAAAAGAAGAAGAATGATAAGTATAAATGCTATTCGCAGTAGCTTATGTGGGTGAACATGGCTCTCCCCAACTTCCTGTCTTATGCAGATTTGAGTAAGTTTTGTATTTTTGCTTTATCTTTTAATTTCTGTTCTGTCACATATTTACACAAGCTTGTTATATATTTTATTCGTTGTTTTCTTATATCCATTTTGCCTTCAGTCTATCGTAACTATAAATATCCCATTTTTTTCCATTTTGTTTCAACTGCATCGTTGCTGATATATTCAGTCCATAATATTCTCAGAATCGTTCCGTAGAACAAAATATCTATTACCTAAAATCTTTTCATCATATGTGATGAGATGGCTCGACATTCACTGTAATATTGAAAGACCGATAACATGTAAAAGTCCAGCAGTCTTTTCTTTGTTTCTAACGAAACTCTTGTTCCTTAATTCTTTGCTTACATTTTGAAAGGCAACTTTCGCTATTCCAATGTCGCCTCATGTCCCACCGTTATATTATATGTACTTTGTGAAAGCAGAAGATCGGAGTCCTGGGTTTGACGATAAACCACATCCGCGTCGTGGGTAAGACGATAAACAGCAAGGCGTCTGATCAGGTTTTGAGGAGCGTGAAAACCAACTCTTAATTGCTGATGTTCCCACGTCCACACTGACCCGGGGTGGTAGCACCTGTTAGGGTCCCATAGTTTACCCCCGAAACTGAGGTAAAAATCATTACACTAGTGTAAAAATAGGTTTTAATACCAGAAATACTTTGTAAAAAATTATTACCAGAAATAAATTAAAAAAAAAAAAATTACCAGCAATATATTTTTGAAAAAAAACTATTACCAGCAATATATTTTTAAAAAATATATTACCAGCAATATGTTTTTGAAAAAAAATTACTAGCTATATGTTTTAAAATAATATTACCAGCTATACATTTTTGAGGAAAAAATATTACCAGAAATAGATTTTTGACAAAACAAAATATTGCAAGAAAAATGTTGTCGGCATTAAATAATCTATTGAGGTTGATATGCTGTAAAACACAACAAAGCAAACCAAACCTAAACAGAAGATCGAAATGGAATGATGAAAGAAATAGCAGAATATTAGTTTAATGCATGTAGAATATAAAAGTAAGCAAAAATCAGAGGAGTAAAATAAAACAGAATTTGTTAACACACATTTGTGATCGAAGAAGAGTGGATTTGAATAACGAATATTGGAAGCAAGAATAGTAGCAAGTGTAAATGACGTTTATGATCCAAGTAAGAGTTTTAAAAGAAATGATGTCTAAACAGCGTAGCAGAGGAATAAAAATGAGTATTTTCTGAAGAATAAAGTGATTCGTTATTTCTTGAGACCATCAGCAAACAAGACTCTCCAAAATTAATTTTAAATTTATTATATTTGAATTGTCAAAGCTCTTCTTTTGAAAATACATGAAATGTTTTCCCACCGCTTTTTTCACAGTTTAGATTTCGGAGTCAGGGATCTTTGGTTCAGATAATTCTTATCAACGCGTAAAATGACATATGCAGACCAAGTTTGAACTCCTGCGGACGGAGTTGCATTCACGTAGCACTACCTCTTTCTCGCTCAGATATGTGTAAAATAACAGAGACCGATAGGCACTTGAAGAAGTCCTGAGTGTCCAACGGCAGAAACTATGTGATAAGAACAACAAAGAAGAGGATAATATTCCGGCTGTAAATTACGTAAATAAAATATAAACCAATTGTGACATTAGAAGACATAACGACCTTGACCAGTGTTTAGCAAGATTGTCTCGTAGCCGCTTACTTCACTAATGAAGTCGGTATTCTGTAGACAATTATTTTTGGCTGTGTAAGAAAAAATCAAGATTTTTGTTACAACAGTTTCTATGATAGAATTCAGTTTAAAACCACGGAATAGAACTCTAATTTTACTCCATATAAACTGGAAGAATGGCGCAAAGCAGTCTTCTCAACTTCTTTTCCTTGGCACAATATGAATCAATATCTACAATAAGTACAATGAAAAATGTATCAAATATTATTTTAGCAAAGTTCGCTCTATACAATGATAGATAGCCACTCAATGTATAGTGTTTGTTATTAAACGTGTGGTGAATGCAAAAGTAGGAAGCATACACGTAGGAGTCTGCTCCACAAAGTAGCAGCAAGGAACTTTGGATTACGAAGGAAATGAGAAAAATGCGACGAGATAAACGTAGTATCGGCATCAATTTTTGAATTTTTCGGGAGGATTTTTGTCATCTTAATTTCAGTCAATTTTTATAGCATCTTCCAAACTGCTCGACATTTAATAATCTTTGAGAGTCAGAAATAAAGATTAAAATCCCACTGAAACTGAAATTCGCAACATTAAACCTAATAAATGGTTGTGGACATAAATATGAATGCAACAGGTGGTGTCCGTACTATAACAGGGAACGTAGCCCTTGCTAGAATAGGTGATGTCTGTTTGTTTAGTACTTGTTCGTTATTTCCGATTATACGTACTTATTAACGACTGTAGAATGACGGTCTAACAGGAGCAATGATAAGCAACGGAAAGTAAAACTAATTAAATAATTGTCAAAATGTGTCAATTAATAATTGAGAATTCTGCAATAATTTGATAATAGTTCCCTGATATAAAAATTCCTTCTTTTTTTCTATTATTAACGATTTTTAATAGCAAAAAAGAAAACGTTAACAGAGGTTAAGTTAGCGAGACAGCAAGGTAAATGA
>OZ010573.1:135514109-135564109 GCA_963932145.1 Acanthosepion lycidas | reverse complement strand
TATTTATAGTTTTAGTAAACAAAGTCTTCGAGATTACATTAGATATTTTAAATAGGTATGCTATGGCATTGTAAATTTCAAACAAAAAAGAAGTTATTAAATAATGAAAGTGTATTTGAGCGTCCTTGGTAAGACCATAAACTACGTCCGACAGCAAGGCCTCTGATCAGGAGGTTTTGAGGAGCGTGGGACCATCTCTCAATTGCTGGTGTTCCCACTTCCACCCTGATCTGGGTTGGTATCAGCTGTTAGGGTCCCAGCTATGGGCAAATAGTTCTCCCAGTAAACAAGGGTCAGAACACTATGAAAGTGAAAAAATAGGTTTTAATACCAGAAATACATTGTTGAAAAAAAGATACTAACAATACATTTAAAAAATATTACCAGCTGTGTATTTTTGAAAAACAAATATTACTAGCAATATATTTTTGAAAAGAAAATACCTGCTATACATTTTTTTGAAAACAAAATATTACCAGGGAAGGAAAATTATTACCAGAATTAGATCTTTTTATGGAAAAATATTATTAGGTTGGTGCAAAAATAATGACGTAATAATGTCGTTTTTTGACGTTACGTCAAAAAACGACATTATTACGTCATTATTTTTGCACCAACCTAATACCAGAAATAGGGTTTTGGAAAAAATTCAATTGAATTTGATACGCCGTATAACAAACCAAACCAAACCTGTATTTAAGATTTGGTCCGCCTCATAGATGCATAAATGCATACATACATACACACACATGTCTTGTTCTATAGAATCCAACATTAATTGCCTCTCTTCTTAATGTTATTTTATCTACCCATGTTTGAGAAGACGATCAGTGTTTTATTTGTTTGTTTCTTTAACAGAGTTTATTACGTCTGCTGCTCAGTGTATTCAAAACACTTAAAGAAAATATACCGTGTGGTAATTCTTAAACCTCACCCCCCGATTTAGGACACACCACTGTCTGATCCGGCGTTCTTCAGACCGCTCGACCTGGGATATGATTCTCTATCTGATCGCAGCTCCATTAGAACCCATTTAAACACACACACAAATTTACCCGACTCCATTAGGAACATACTAGTAGAAAACACAAATATATTAACTGCATCCACCTGCAAAAAAAGACTGAAAATAATGGAAGTTTTAATAATAAAAAAGAAAAAGCCAACTCTTAACAATATTAACTACGAACAAAGCCACAGTGTACTAACCGTATTCGGAAATTAAAAACATCCCTACCACACACTAATACATACACAGAACGCACACACTTAATTAAGCTGAAAAATCGTATCATCCTTGATAATGGCTAAAGGTATAGCCGAAAGTGCTCGGAAATATGAAACATTTGGACAGTTTTGGCACACTCTTTGTCCAGAATAGAAAACTCTTGTCAGAACACAAGGAAAATTAAATAAAACGCTTAACCGTAGTACCTTGTCTGTCGTTTTTAATGAAACATGCATGAAGGATTGCTGCCTAAATATACAACTATGTATATATATATATTTTCCTAAATTCCCCACACTCAGAAACGCTATGTGTTTGAGTGGCTTCACTGCCTTGCTTGGGGCGAACTCATATTTTTTTTTAATTTGCAGTGTAAAAATATCTAATTATTAAGTAAAATATTCATTGACAGGCTGTTATTATTTCTAGGTTTTGGAAAGAAATTTTTTTTTTAAATGAAATAAAGTGTTATATGAACGTAAGCGTCAACTAATTCGAGTACCTGTTATTTTTTTCCTTTCGTCTAACTTTCTGCTTCCAGGTGTATTTTGTTTTTGATTAACAGTTGCCACATTTCTCACATGAAAACCTGTTTCTTGAAGCTTAATGAAAAAAAGAAAGAACGATAGCAAGAAGGAAGTAATTTTGCAAAATGACTAAACGCACAAACGGAGCTGATAAAAAAAAATCCGAAGTAGAATTAAATAATAAATACTGCTTGCAATTAAATACTTTGTATATTAGCTGAGACGAGTAAACATTTCACGAGGAGTAATTCACTATCAAATATTGCCATACGTTTAACTTCCCTTTACTCGTTTTCTGACGTTAACTTTTTCTTATAATGGTTCGCAGAAGAGACAACTACAAGAATACTTATATAAACAGACTCATGAAGACATGCTCTATGCAAGGCTGAGAATATCATGGGCCAGGTCCGGCGCGTACTATCGCACCCAGACCGGGGCAGGGGATAACCTAATTGGTAGAACCAGGCAGTTCCTTGTGAGCCTTGCCATTTTATCAGTATTTGCTTTTTCTACCAACATAAATATCTAATTATTTATTTGTACGTTTGTACAAAATGTGGCACAAGGTCTAAAAGGGGGTTGCGGGAGGACGGTCTTCTTCAATCTTAATTCTAAACTTAGATAGTCACAGACATGGACCTAAACATACCAACAATATTCCTATCACCAAAACAACACATTCACTCCTACCAGGTACACCATAATACCTCAAATTCTCTATGAAATCCTAACTAGTCCCCATATGTACATTTCAAAGTCTGTGGGTGGAGGGGATAAAACAACACCAACATTTATATATATTACAAATTAATTGTTAGTTTGGTTTATTTTGTTTTACGGCATATCAACCTCAATGGGTTAGTTAACGCCGACAAGATTTTTAGGGTAGATTCGTAAGAATAGAATATGTATTCTTTGGTTTGGATTGGTTTGGTTTATTTTGTTTTACAGCATATCAGCCTCAATGGGCCACCCAATGTCGACAAAAATATTTATTGCTGGCAACACCTTGTTTTGTCAAAAAATCCGTTTCTGGCAATATATTTCCTTCAAAATTTTATTGCTGGTAATAATTTTTTTTCAAAAAAGTATTGCAGGTAATAGTTAACTATTTGCCCATAGCTGGGAACCTAACAGGTGCTATCACCCCGGGGCAGTGTGGACGTGGGAACACCAGCAGTTAAGAGGTGGTTCCAAGCTCCTCATAACCTCTCGATAAGAGGCATTGATGCTGGACGTAGTTTAACGTCTTACCCAGGACGAATATTACAAATTAAACAAAAGTAATTATTGAATAATGACATTTTTTTTTCTCGGATTAGAATTATGATTTCATTTAGGGGTCGTTTTTTATCCAAATTGCTGAATTTGTTTGTTTTTGTATTTTTTTTATTTTTATTTTTACAGCAGTTTAACGTCGACATTATTCTTCTTTTCCACCCCAGATGTTTGCATTGATTATTGATCAGAAACTTTATCTAAAGAGATAAAATTAGGAGCCTTGACAAGACAGGGTCGGCGAAATTTCAACTACCAATGTTATGCTAGAATTTCGGAATAGACACTGCATCGATTTTGTTTTGTTTTATTTTAAAGTTTTGTTTTGGACGTTGCAAAAAAAGAAAAGTCGATGTTATGAAAATGCACAAACGCCCGCCACAAGATAAATATATTAAATAATAAAAATATATAGAAAATGTATTTTTTTTTAAATT
Source organism: Acanthosepion lycidas (assembly GCA_963932145.1). Classification (NCBI taxonomy): domain Eukaryota; kingdom Metazoa; phylum Mollusca; class Cephalopoda; order Sepiida; family Sepiidae; genus Acanthosepion; species Acanthosepion lycidas. Next base: position 135,560,636 of record OZ010573.1, on the reverse strand, counting down.
CAAATTTTCTATAATTAGTAATAATTTTTTTGTTAATTTTAATAATAATTATCTAATAATTTATTTTTATTATACATATGTAATATATGAATTAAAAACGATGATTATTTCGTGAATAATTACTGCATTTTTATGAAAAAAATGTAAACTCGTAAATATAACATTTATTCATTTATATCAGAATTAGGATTCTTAGATAAGTTATTTATTTTTTAATTAAGATTCTTTCAAAACTATCGTTTTGGAATCTGAAATACGAAAAGTAATACACTAAAACTGGTATTTTCTTTTAATTACAGTCGATGTATTCTTTCCTAAAGAAACATTCGTTAATCCTATATAAATGAAATAACATTTGTATCTCCACAGAGATGCGATATTTAAGTTTTAAAATTCAGTTTTAAAAATGAAAATTCTTTCTTGAAGTTTTTTATTTTATTTTTAATTTCAAGTTAATAGAGTGCATTTAATAGTTCCAATAAGCAAAATATTCCTTTAAAAAACTGAAATTTTAACAGAAATGTCATACGATATTCTTTTCTGCAGTTGTTGCATCAAATTTAGGATAAATTCTTATAAAAATATTTTGTAAAAAAAGAATTAAAAGTTTTAATACAAATAGAAAATAACTAAAAACAAATGTTAACAACAAAACTGGTGAATAAATTATCTTCTTTGAAGTCAAACATTTGTCTCTTTTTTAACTTCAACTTTTACTTTTAATAAAACCCAGTTTCTATGATATCTTGAGTTAATCTGGAAAAGCTTGAGGCCGAATATTCACATATATCTGAGAATTTCATATTTGGCGCCAGTCCTTTGATTTTGATTTTTCATGTCTGTGTTTCTTTTTTGTTCATAGAAGTGAGAAAAATAATACGCTAATAGTGAAAGAAAAGATAAATATATAAAGGGTTTGTCGGGAGATACAATGCCATAAAATTAAATAAAGACTAATAAAAAGCGATTTTTGGATGTTAGAATTGTCACTTCATTTCCTAATCTTGGAGACGACTACTTTCAGATTCTACGGACAAAATGGAGGAAATCTCTTTCCTAGAGCATTTGTTTTAAAAACTTTGGCTTTCTTCAGTTTATAAATATAAGTTTTTTTTTTTTGTCATTTTAGAATGCTAGTCAGCATTAATTTTTCTACCTAGAATTAGAATTTGAATAAAATAATCTTTATATAAAAATTAGATATATGAAAAAGGTTAACATGATGAAAAATGTCCCAATCTTAATAAAAAACATAATTTTTTACTGTTAAGAGAGAGCAAAGGATTTTTATTATGAAATTATACTTTTGATGGTTTTAGGTCGTTTGGAATGTTGGTTAATTGTTTTGTTTTTCTTGCATCAGTAGGGGAACCAAAAATTATTATAGGGAATCTTAGCGTCTTTTTTTGTGGTGAAAAACGCATTGATTTAGAAATTCTGGCAAAAATAAAATAATTATTGGATTTTAATGAAACTTTCAGGACAGTTTTATAAATGAAGGATTTATTTTCGAATTTAATTTTTTAGAAAATCTTGTTAAAATTATTGTTTTACACCTGTTACAAGCCGCCTCTTATTTAATTTTATGAAATTTCGAGAAATTAAATTTTGTCCCTTCTAATGTTTATATTAGTTAAAAGCAGAAGTCCTTGGAGAATTTAAATAATCAATTTTATTTTGTAAAACAAGACCGCCAGTTACAGAGAATCTGATCTGAATCGTAAAATTAAAATGCAATAATCCCTAGACATTATTTAATTAGAAAAGTTTTTAATTTCTTATATGCATAAGAATTATTTCATCAAAAAAACAAACATTCGATGAATAATATTTTTTTTCCAGAATTGTGTATTTTTTAAATTTTAATTATAGAAATTTATAAAGATTTAAATCTTAAAATTCCGTATTTCTTTGCAGATTAGGTTACAATGTTATTAAGTAAAAACTTACTTTATTTACTAATCATTCATGGAAACGCTTATTGCAATATACAGACCCTAATAATTTAAAAACAATTTTGTATTTGTTTGTATGTGTATAAACGCACCGACTTTTGTAAATATGGATGGCCATACACGATATTATTAGAAAATATGAGAGATAACTATATTAACTTGAAAGAAAAATCAACTATACTTAAATAAATTTTACATTTACGGATAATAGTTTCCTAAATGTAAATATTAATGGGTAGTTAAACCATATATAAAAATGGGGCTCATATTATATTGCTCAAGTAATTTTACAGATGAATAAAAGCTAAACTTCCGTCTGTCAGTCAAGCTGTCAGCTTGTCAACACCTTAAATAAACAGTTTTAAAATGCATTTCCGCTATGTTTTAAACTTAATGTTAGTAATATTTGTTTCAAATCAGATTAATTAAATTTTAAATAATCTTATATTCCTCAAATAATATTTCACAAAAGTATCTTTTATTTTTGAAAGATTTTTTTTAATAAAGATAATTGTATCTCGATAGCTAATGGCTAAAATGGCGCTAAGATCAGCTATTTTAGCAATTTCGAAAAGAAACGTCCTTCCATTCATTTAAATTAGTTGCAATTGCCGAAAGAATTTTCAGCAAATGAAAAGTAATAAAACATTATCTGTAATCTACAATGAGAGATGAAAGGTAATAGGGGTTAACAATAATTTCCATTGAAAATAAATACGCTCGGTCCCATGACTGTGATTGAGAGCTCTATAAAATTCACTATTTTTTTTTACTATAATGCTGAATGTGTTAAACTCATTCAAATGTTTAACAAGAAAAATATCAATTTAATGTTAACAATAGCTTTGAAACATTGTTGATTTATATGAGATGGAATGATATATTAAGGTATGTCTCTAATTTGTATTTAGATACATTGTATTTATTTTCATTTTTTCAAGTTGAATTATTTAACTATATTGCATCTGCTCAATTTTTTGTAGATAATTAGGTTACAATAAGATTTGTATTTTTCATGAATACTACCTAATGAAAATTGAGATGTAGTAGAATGTGGGCGCACTTATCAGAGATTTGTGGGTGGGGACAGGGGCAAGTTTCCCTTGCCCTGCCATGGACGTAGCGCATAAATATCAAAGAAAACTTAAGTGAGATGAAAACGAAAGAAACACACACACACACACACACGTATTAACAGAATCAGAAAGAGGCTGCTGAATTTTTTTCGGTTCTGAAATGTGGACTGAGGGCTTGGTTAATTTAAAACTCACAGGACATAACGAAAGCAAAAGGGACTGAAATAAACATCGGGGCACTTTGCTGGCAAGCTTATGCAAATTTCCAACTCAAAATGTACTTTCCAAATGATCTAAATATATATTATTGAAAGTATCTCATTCTTTTTCGTACAAGTACATATAAATTTACATGGACCATTTTCATAGAAGAGTTTTATAAATGTAATAGCATTAGAAAATGTTGATGGATTTTTAAACTTGAATAATTCTACGGGAATTTGTATTAATTCATAAGTAATTATTAAATAAATAAAGTATGTAAAGATATCTTTAAAAATTTCAATAAATTGCCTTGGTATCTAAATTGATTTTATTCTGGCGAAGATTGCGGTCAATGAAAAACTGTGTGTAAATGTAAAATATGTTTCTCCCCACCCTTTTGAAACCATATGAAACCAAGTATGTAGCGATGGGTGTGATGACAGATCATCGTTGGGCGGAGTTCTTCTTAGACTGAAGTCAAAGTTTCACCTTGATGCTATTAACAACGTGTCCGTGACCAAGTAGTGCCGTCATGTTGGAGCACACCGTCTGTGGTTTGACCTGGAAAAGGATTGGCTCTCCAGGTCTACTTGACCCTGACACGCTGGCATGACTGAATACCCCTCTCCGACTTACAGCACATGGTGTTTGGAGAGGGAACTGCTCAGGTGTTATGCTGTGCTACAGCCCTACGAACACACCTGCTTATGTGGCTGCTGTTGCTGCTTCTGCTGCTGTTCCTACTGATGATCCTACTGCTGTTGCTGCTGCTGCTGTTGCTGCTTCTGCTGCTGTTCCTACTGATGATCCTACTGCTGTTGCTGCTGCTGCTGCTGCTAATGATGATGATGATGGTATATGTTATTTGCTTTCATTTCAAGCACGAACAACTCAGAGCATTAATGATAATGCATTTTGGGTGTGGTAAGAGGATGTTTCTTCGAATTTTAACGTTCCTTTAGGATTTGTGGTTTTACGGTTTTGCCATTTCCCTGCGAGTTTTCATTTTGAAAATTGGTTAAATTGTAGAACTTGTATCTGGAAAAAAAATTATTCTCAAATTTTATTAATACAACATTCATTCTCAAAATAAGCAGTCTTCTTACATTCTAAAATATGCTTTAGCTTTAAATAACCGAAAAGAGTTGATAAGCCTTAAAAAATCTATCAACCAATCACGATTGTCAATTAGCGTCACAAGAGTTGAAGTTATATTTAAACTATATTATCTCAAGCGTGTTTTTTTTCTCTCTGACCAGATCATTCGCTGCAATATAAAAAACCTTTTTTTAGTCGCAAGCCTTTCACGTTCGACATGTGAGAAATTTAGTGTAGGTTTATCAAGTATTAGTGCCGGCATCTATGAAAGTAACTCTATACTGATACAAATTATTAACACCCCACCCCTGCCGATTCTAAACAATCCGCCCTTGATGTTACCATGGAAATTTTTGATTTCAATTCTGACCATACTATTAAAACTCGTAAATTTCAGAAATAAGTCATTCCCAAAAAATTTCGCTTGAAGATGGAACAGAGCCTACTTTAACTCAAGTTAATTCAAATATTATTTTGAAGTTTTCGGCTCTTGTTTTGAAACATGAGACCTCTTATGAAGCGAGTCGGAATCATATTTTTAAATAAATAATTATTTATATATATATATATATATATATATATATATATATATATATATATATATATATATATATATATATATATATATAAATAAAGTAAAAATGGCAAAAATGGATAAAGAAGAAAAAATGGCAAAAGGAAAAAAAATATAGATGGATATCTCACAATGTGTTTATTAAAATCTTGGATACGATGCAAACTGGAAAAACATGAGAATTTTGTCAAATTAAAAAGAATATTCAGTTAAAGCTCCCCCCTCCCATGAGATTTTACTTTTTATGCGATTACGTCTGAACACACTGAAAAACTTGGGGAAAAAAACAATTATAGGTCCACTTGATGACGGCTTCCGGTATTGAAATCAGAAATCGACATTAAGCGGTGTTTATCGGAAAACAGTTCCTCGTCAGTTTTGTACACTTAGAGTTTTTTTTTTTTAAATTTCACTAGTTTAAATACATGGGAATCAGTAATGCAGTCGAATAAAACGTTATGAAAAAAAGGAAGGACTAAACACATTCGATACCCCACCGATCTTCCAATGCCGTAATTTCTACTCCAAAGAAAAAAATTAATAAAGCAAATAAAAAAAAAGCATAAAGTACTCAGTACGCTAAATAGACTATAAAAATCCTAGTGAGCAAGGAACTACCTACCCAGGTTTCAACCCAAGCAAGTCAGGGTTGTTACTGGTAGATAGAAGATTACAGCGATTGAAAGTGACAGAAGAAAATGGGTATTGGGGGTACCGAGTAAAGGATAAAAGCTGAAAGCGGTTCAAGAAGATAGAAGATGGCGATTGACGTTGCATTTATATTTTTGAAGATTGTAGTTATTAAGAAAGCAAGTAATCGAAAGTGAGTTCCACAGGCGGAAAGTGCGACCAAAGAAACTGTTGGAGTAGAAATGGTGGTTACATTTAACTAATTCAACAGTAAAAGGGTGGGACGTAGATGCCAGTCTAGGAGCTCGCTTAAAGCAGAGCAGTTGCCAGGAAAATATTTGTAGAAAAGACTGAAGGTAGCCACGGCCTGTCGGTAAGAAACTGACTGAAATCAAGATGCTAAGTCAGGATCGATTACATTACAGATCCTTCTTTGGATTTTGTTAAAACCTCGAGATAAGTAGCAGAAGCACCATACACGATAAGGCAACAGTATTCAGTGCCCGGATGAATGAAAGATTTCTAAACGTCCAAGATGAACTTTGACGGAAGAGGTTCTAGAACGACACACTGACTCAACTTTCCTTCCAGTAGATGCGACTATTGATTCGATGTGGTCATTCCACTTCAAGTTAGTTGAAAACTTGAAGACAAGAAGACGCAGTGTCTTACTCTCGATGATTCTAGCATCAGCCATGTTGATGAAGATCAGGAAAGTTTCTCTATGTTACTATTAGGTTGGTGCAAAAATAATGACGTAATAATGTCGTTTTTTGAAGTTAAAAATGCGTCAAAAAACGACATTATTACGTCATTATTTTTGCACCAACCTAATAAATAAGAGCAATGTTTCCTTTTGGGGGCATTAAAATTTACGAGCCATTGCCTGTCCCAGCTAACCACAAATTAGGGTCATTTTCATGAGCAGCGGCGATGTTAACTTTTATCGCTCTGACGGATTTTCTATTGAGACAGACGTAAATGGAGTGTCAACAGCATAAATGCCTACTTGGGAACTCATTACATCAGGAAGATGATTGTTGAATATCAGAGATTGTGTAGGACGCAGTATAGAGCCTTAGGGGAGACGGGTGTTAGTGTGAAAAGCTCTGGAAGCGAGCCAAATCTAAACGGCCTTCATTTTACAATTTGGTAGGAATGATTGTATTAATTCAAACAATCCTCATATAGTACCGTAGCCCTGCAGCTTACGTAGAAGACCTGCTTGTCAAGCCCTGTCAAATGACTTCGAGATATCTAGCGCTGCAGTTCTATCAAGTGCTTGATATACGTCTATATTTCTGAGATGAGGTATTATGTACATTATTTACATTACTCGGACTATTATCCTCCTTTTTGTGTATGCCATATGTTATACACTGATGTCCTCAAGGACACATGGCACAGTGGATAAAGGCGTTGGTTAGATCCAGTGACAGGACCCAAAGAGTGTGAGTTCAATACCCGGTTAAAGCAGTGGAGAACTTAACAGGAGAAAATTAATAACTGACATCTATTAAACATGGCACGTGGAACTAGAACAGTCTACCTCAGTGAGCGAAATAAAGGGTTCAGTTCGACATTCCAACCACCTGAAGAAGGCCGGAGCGTACAACGGCCGAAACGTTGTAATAGATATAGCGACAAAGATGAGGACAATAGTCCGAATAATGTAAAAAATGCTTGATATATATTCATTGATGGTTGTTAGCACATCAGCTGTAGACCTGGCAAAACGAAAGCCATATTTTTTATTACAGAGAGTAGGTCGTGAAAAGTAGGATACATAAGCATTTCATTATTGATTATATCTTGGAATACTTTGCTGAAAAGTAATAGAGACTAATAAGGCGATAGTTAGAAGGGTCACAACATTCTACAGATTTCATAAAAACAGAGTCTACAGACGAGAATGTCTAACTAGCTGGAAAGCAGGAAGCAACGAGGCAATAGTTCTACAGTTTACAGACAACTGGAGGCAGCTCGGGAGCACATTTCTTTGTAACGACGGTGTGGATCCTGTCACCTCCTCTTGCCTAATGGGACTAATTTAGATATAATGTCTGAGACAATTGACGGCGTTATGTGCATATCACTCAGCACAGCCTTAGTTCTCGGAGGAGGAAACAGGTGTGAGTATTACAGAATAGATAAGCATCTAGTTAAAAGATAATTTCCGAGCAAATCATTCAACCTCATTTGATGTAGATATCAGGACTTTGAATTGATTAAATAAAGGAGGGATTGAGGTTTTGCTATTGTTCAGCGCACCCATTTCTCTTGTTTTAGGTCGGAGTGAATATTGAATTCCCAACAGTATAAAGGGTAACGATAATTTACTCAGCCATCTTTCTAAGAATTAATGGCAGTTCACACAGTTAAAGAAAAGATAGCTTCAGAGCGATAAGTACAACTACAATTTGAAGGAATATGGCATTAAAAATAATCAATGAAAATACTGTCTAATTATATATATTCATATTAAAATCACGTCTTCACATTACTAATATACGTAGGTACATTGGCGCTATCAGGTTATAGCTCTTAATTAATATATTGGATAAATACGCGTTATACACTCAAAACCACGAAGGGAAAGCGGTCGGTAATTTATGGCGGATTATTTAAAATACTTAGTATACTTAATGTTGATATCGTATACGAAACAAAGTACAATCGACTGTCTATAAATGCCGTTTCTCTAGTACAAGCAGCTAAGTATTTTTACGCATGCGCACAGTGCGGCCCAACACCTGCCTCGCTTCATCATCATTACACAGGTTTTTCAGACCAATGGTGTTGACATCCGGGTGATGTGTTTCCATACCGGAAGAAGCTCATTAGGTTACTATAAAGTTCCGTGCACTTATCTTTTCTTGTATTTAATCGACTGACACGACCATAAATGATGATGTACACGTAAGTATATCAGTTACCGCAGTCCCCGGGTCGGAAGTGTGGACTAGGGAAAAACATAGAAATAATGGATGATGAAGAGGCCTTTCAGAAGTGCAGAATTTGGTAATGGCTTCTGATGCATTTTCATTTGATGCCTTAACAAAATGATGTGAAATACATATATATATATATATATATATATATATATATATATATATATATATGGAATTTGGCTAGATAAGATAGACAGATATGTTAAAAGTTGGAAAAATAAATGCTAGACTGTAGTCGAAATAAATACCTCTCAAAATTAGCTATTTACTCATTAATCTGTCAGTATCCACAGCTGCATATATATATATATATATATATATATATATATATATATATATATATATATATATATATATATATATATATATATATATATATATGTATGTATATATATATATATATATATATATATATATATATATATATATATATATAGGCGATTATGTATTGAGTATTTCTTGGTTCGACCTAATTTTCGAAAAAGCAACTTGCTTACTCTCACTCTCTCTCTCTCTCTCTCTCTCTCTCTCTCACGCACAAACACAGGAACATAGGCACATATATAAATATTAGTTCATTTGTATACTTAAATCAATCTATCTTTCTCTCTCTCTCTATATATATATATATATATAATTTGAATAAATTTGCATCCCAAAACCTAGAGACCTTCCATTCAGACCCATAGTAACAGGACCAGCCTGCCGTACTAGCAAACGCGGTAACTTAATAAGCACAATATTACAACCATTTACTAAGCAGATTAAAGGCTACGTCAGAGACGATATACACTTCCTTAGCTCCATACCAAAAAAAGTACATCTGGGAACACTTATGCCAAGTTTTGACATTAGTAGCCTATGTAGCAACATGTCCCATGAATTAGGTGAACAGGCAATCTCATTCTGGGTCGAAAAACATCCAGAAACTCTACATCCCAGACTCACTAAGGAATTCATTATCTATAGTACAGACCTAATTCTAAACAATTACACCTTTTTAATCTGACAACAAAATCTATATCCAAACAGTAGGTACCGGAATGGGAACGAAAATGACGCCAATAAATGCCATCCTAAAATTAGCTTATCCATAGGCAAAAAAGATAGAACAAATATATGGAGAAAACATAAAAACTCACTTCACTAAATCTTGGAAACGATACTTAGATGATTGCTTTATTTTCTGTAAACCCTCATGGGGTTAATATTAACCAATTTCACACTTTACTACAGAACTTACACCCAAAAATCAAATTCACCCAAGAATATAATTTCAACAAATTACCATTTTACGATATACACATTAGAAAAAAAAAAACAACCACATAATCTACGACAAACATACAGACATCCAACAATATCTTCATTTCAGGAGCCATCAACCAAACAAGCTGCCTATTCATCCCCTATTCTCTAGTACGTAGAGTTTGTACTATAGTGACTGAAAAACACCTCCAAAAAAATCCGCCGAGAACTATATAAAAAAAACGAGGCCAACCCACCGCACTAATAAAGAAAGGATTTGAACTCGCAAAAAATATTTTAGACCAACTACGAAATACAAAATAAATAAAATCTCTAGCATTCACTCAACGTACATGAACAACCCTGAACTATTTACAGAAATTACAAAGAACCTAGATCTGCTTACCAAGAATGACAAACTGAAAACTATACTAAACAAAATAATTGAAAGCAAACGCCAATCGAAAAACAGGGAACACATAAAAAACTCATCCAAATTTAACCAACACACAATGCAAAGTGTCAGAAAATGCAAGAAAAATATATGTGGGGGTTGTGACATCATTAAAGAAGGAAACACGTACACTTTTGAAAATTCCAACACGACATTCATAATAAGTAAAAGATAAAACTGCAACCCAAAAAATGTGAGTTATGCACTAAAATACACAACATGCAGGAAGTCATATATACAAATATCAGTCAATAACTAAAAAAAAAAAAACGGTCTCCCTCAACAAAAGCAACATAGAATTATCAGACAGAAAACTCTTTGTATGACAACACATTTATAAATGTAATCAGGGTGAATTTAAAATTATGCCAATATATCAAAATGACAATTATTCTTAACCTACAAATAATGGAAAAATCTTCATGAACAAATTCAAACCAGAACTAAATAGATCACAAACCGACACGCAAAAACACGTAACATGCACACATAATGGCCAAATGCAGTGTTCAAACCACTCGCATACATACGCACACACTCACATGTGGGTACATGTGGAACATGAATATGTATATACATATTGGCAAAAACAATAGTCTACCCACAGACACACGCGCAAAGGAAGCGTGTATGTTAATGGGTGTATATGCGTATGTATATGTGTGTATGTATGTGTGTATTTATTTGTTTAATACTTCCTTATAATAAGACAGTATGTATGTATGGAGAGGGAATGCGTGTATACATGTGGAAACTGATATACATACATACATACATACATACATACATACATATATATATATATATATATATATATATATATATATATATATATATATATATATATTGGTAAGAACAAGACTGCTTATGGGGACACACGCAAACTCTACACAAAATAGCAAGTGTGTTTGTGTGTTTGTATGTATGTGTGTATATATGTGTATACTAATTCCTTATAATAAGACAGTAGAGGATATCCGTATACATACGCATGCTGACAAAAATACAATAAAAATGGAAATAGATCTAAGAAAACACAGGGGTCATTAAACCTTAAGGATACAGATAAATTTCGTCACCCTTTCTCGGCCCAATCTTAATTGCTTTACCCTTTACGCATAAGAAATTTTTCACTGCCAGTTCAAGGAAGTCATTTTGATCACTCACCCCCAAAAAAAGACAATGTCTAACATCGAGAATGTTTAACATCGAAAAACATAAAGAAAATTAATTCCTTTTAATAATATGTAGAAATATTCACTTTTTGCCTGATGAAGGTCGTGAGACCGGACACACGTATAGCAAAATTATTGAGTATAAAGCATAAGATATATATATATATATTTTTAAAAAAAATCTACATAAACAAAAACTTTTGCAGTTTTCATATACTTTTTAATATATACACTTTTCTCTCCTTGGAACAAGTATAAACCCTTCCTTTTATATATAGATATACATACATACACACACACACACACACACACACACACATATATATATATATATATATATATATATATATATATATATATATATATATATTAACAGAAATATATATATATGCATATATATATATATATATATATATATATATTGCCATAGAAATATATGTACATATAAGTATATATATATATATACATACATGCATATATGCATATATATATATATATATATATATAGAGAGAGAGAGAGAGAGAGTGAGAGACATATAAATATATATACGTACATATATCTATATATATATATATATATATTGCCACAGAAATATTTGTATATATATATATATATATATATATATATATATATATATATATATATATATATATATATATATATATATATGCGTGTTTGTGTATGTGTGTGCGTGTATATATATATATATATATATATATATATATATATTTATATATATATACAGAGTGAGAGATACATTAACATTGCGAGGCCTCTCTATATAAGCTTAAATTAAATGACGAAATGGAAAAACTGGTTTCACATTTACTCCTTCCCAAGGTCATCTTCAGGCTAATTATTATTTCAGAATTGGCATCTTATATTTGTAGCGATTGTTGAAAATCCACCAAACACAATTTGCAGTTTTACATACACAACCTGTTAGGATGAAAAGTTGCTTGGGATTGAATTATTGTAACATTTTTAGCGACCATTGTGTCTAGATGCATTGCATAACACACGTCATCAGTTTTCTATAGCTTTCATTTTCATTTTTGTTTTTAAATAGCCCACAATTTAAGAGCAGTAATTCTCTCAGTAATTTGAAAATGTTCTATTATCCTGAATGTAATTTAGAAGAGAAACCTTAATAAAATAATTTATAATTACATAATACTGTATTATTTAATCTAAAATGATGGAAAGACTTATTATATTCGAAAATGAAAGTAGGCTACATCTGCACCAACAGTATAAAAGTAATTATAGTAAATCAAAGACAGATAAGTTTGCGAGAGAACCCAGTAGATTTAAATACATAGGGGAAGAGGAATGCCCTTTGAACGTTGTGTTTAGTAAGGGACGTTGTCTACGAAGTTATGTCATTAGTGGTGCAGTGATCAAATATTACGCAGGATCCATTGTGGGTGAAAAAAACGATAATTCAATCATAAAATGAGTGTGAGCCACAGCAGATACAAAGGTAGCACTCTCTTTGTAACTATTGAAACGACATTACCAACGGAAAAGTTACACCTGTCATCACATGGAATGTATTGACCAAATCCAAACCATATAAATGAATTGCTAAAGGCTGTTCTGCAATAAATGTGTGAGAATTTCTTCTCACACAGTTCAACCCTTGGCAGAGACAAGAAAGACATACAATCAACAAGGCCTACCTTAAAACTTAAAACAAATTTTATTGTATCCTTGCAAAAAAAGATTTTGCCCTTTTTTTCCCCTGGGAACAGGGTGGAGTAGTTCTTCAATGAATAGGTTGTGTCTTTTGCTTCAGTAGGACTCTATTGGTCTCTACGAAGTTTGAGAAGCTGGAATTTGCTTGGAGAAGCTGGAATTACCATTCGGTTGTAGACGTTGAAATTCGGCTGTTGTCGAGATCATTCATAAAGTTCTTCGTGTAAACGTACACATTTGACGACAGTCAATAAATGACTGAATTCTACAGCCTCGAAGGAATTAAGCTGGAACATGACGTCGTCTCTGAAGCATTACCATTTCGGTTGTTGAAAAGAATCATAGCCTAATTATTTAGGTTTGATCTTGGGCGCTAAAGGCCCTGCAAAGATATTCAAAATTGAGTCCGGACATTTCCAATAATATGCCACAACTGGTTGAAAGGAATCTTAGCCTAATTATTTAGGCTTGATCTTGGGCGCTAAAGGCCCTGCAAATATATTCAAATGAGTCCAGACTTTTCCACGAATTTGCTGCAACTGAGCCAAAGGGCACGGGCCGTTAAAAAAATGCCCGCGAAAAACCCAAGTCAAAATTCGACCAATGACATTGGTCGTTACAAATCAGCCAATAGGAGCTTAAATTGCAGAATTTCTCACAAAATGTTTGCCCAGTGGTTGAATAATAGAAGCGAGCTGATGACCGCATGACGTCATAAAAACTAAGACCAGGTAATAAGAAAGAAAAAAAACAATGAGCAAAACCTAAATTTCAAAACAACAATCATGGGGAATGCCAAAATTTGTGCGAAATCCCCACAGAATGAAGACAATGAATCACATGAAATTTGAATAGAACATTAGATTTTGTTATTATTTTTTTTACGTGTTTGGCATTCTGTTTACCGTCACCAATATGGACATTATGTCTGCTGAATGGGGTTGTAAGTATTGGTGAAAGGAGAAAAGGAAAACATGTTTAAGTCTTCCGTCGCCTGAAACCTGCTCTTTTCTTAAAAGAAACCAAACTTGGAACATTTACAAAAAGAAAACAAAAATCACACAATATTTCCTTTAACAAAATATAAATAAATCTATTGATATTTATATTTTCTCAAGAGGAATTTGAGATACATTCATATTGATGTTATATTAAAATTGTTTATTTCCACCAAAAACTGATGGAAATGTAAATTTGGTCGCATTCAATAAAGCTTGGAGAGCACACAGACATTTTTCATGACTAACCCCTTCAAACAACAGAGGTGATCGTAGCCATTTACACAACTGAAGTTTTATCACCTTTATTCCCATGATCGGATGTGGCCGCAGGATCACTATGATATTGAGCACCTGACAAGTTCCCCCCTCTAAGTATCTGTATTGAAGACTGGATAGATAATCATAAATGCGTAACGAGTCTTTGGCAAGTAAACATGGCGGAGTCCATCTCTCTCCAGATAAAATTACAGCCGACGGCCTCCAACATGAAGGCTCGTTTTGGTCACGGCCATTTAGTCGTTGATTACATTTGGGGAACTGAAAAAGCTTAGTTAATGAATATTGGCTGTGGTTTAAACTGGAGAAGGATACGCTCCATCAAGTTTAATTACCTACGGTACATTACGCATGAGTGAATACCAAGATTACTTTCAACCCAGATGATATGGAAATAATTGGTTAGGTACTTATCTGGGCAGCTCCCCTACAACCACACCCAAATATGAAACTGACGATGATGATAGTGGTGATGATTATGGCGATGATGATGATGATGATGATGATGATGGTGGTGGTGGCGGCGATGGTGGTGGTGGTGGTGGTGGTGGTAGTGATGATGATGATAGGGGTGGTGATCGTGGTGGTGATGATAATGATGATGATGGCGGTGGTAGTGATGATGATGATGATGACAATGTTGATGGGGATGATGATTATTTATATTAGGACTAATGTCCTCGTCTTCCTTTTTATTATGACAGCGTGCCTCTTCATGTGGCCTTCTTCCGGTGTATGTCTATCCAGATTAGCATCCATGGATTATTTTAAATTGATTATGCGCAGTATAAGTATAAAATCCATATTTAACAATTATTTTCCAATATAGTGCGTCCTGGGTATGACGATAAACTACGTCCAACAGCAAGGCGGCTTTGAGGAGCGTGGAATCAGCTCTTAATTGCAGGTGTTGCCAGGTCCAACATGACCCCGGCTGGTAGCACCTGTTAGGGGGTCCCAGCTATGGGCAAATAATTAACCCCAAAACTGTGGTAAAAAGCATTATAAATGTATAAAAACAGGTTTTAATACGAGAAATATTTTGTAAATTAATTATTATCAGAAATAAATTTTTGAAGAAAAGAAAAATAAATATTACCAGCTATGTGTTTTTGAAAAAAAATATTACCAGCTATGTGTTTTTGAAAAAATAATATTACCAGCTATGTGTTTTTGAGCAAAAAAATATTAACAGAAATAGTTTTTTGACAAAACAAAACTGTTACCAGACAGACATAACAAAAAAAAAAAAATATCGGCATTAAATGACCCATTGAGATTGATATGCCGTAAAACAAACCAAACCAAACCAATATAGTTGTAACGGCTGTTTCTTCTGGACATATTTTCATTTTTGAGTAGAAAAAAAAACCCTAATATTTGTATGGAAACGAAGGTTTTAGTTTTAAAACAGTTGATCGATTTATAATCCAAAGATAAGCCTTAATATATTTTTACATTTTAATTTCAACATCGGATAAGGTAAAGTTATCGGGTAACGCAAAGAAAGTAGGCAGTTTTATATTAAAGCCAGCCACTTTGCAACCAATTCTATGTTTTCTCTATAAACTCGCAATTCAGATCAGTGGTACCCAAACTTTTTCTCTTTGAACCGCATGTTCGTAATTAAAATATCTTCTCCCCTCACCAAATTTTATATGATAAAAAGTACATTTAAAAATAAAATAAAATAAAGAAAGTTTTAAAGGGAGATAACCACGGGTTCGAGATGATATCATTATCATTGATTACTCTTCCACTTTGCAGGCCCTAGTTATTATGTTCTTAATACTTGATATAACGCAGAAATATCACAATGTTAAAATCCATCAATAATTATTTATTCCTATTTATACTGGGACTCATTCATGTAGTTACAATTAATTCATAACAATATTTTAAATTTTTAAATCATATTGATTTTTGGAATTTGAATTTTTGAAACTTTCTAAATCCCTGGTTGTTTTTTTTTTTAATTCCGTCTCATCTGATATCACCCAACACATGAGGCACGACCCACCGTTTGGGAACCTTTGATCTAGAATACCGACGTTGCTTTTAGAAAGCATGCCGACAAGTGTTGAAACTGTGGTGTTCAATATTATTTGGAGAGTGTGTGTCTCAACGTTCTATTAAGATGAGCTGAAGACTATAATTTCCTTTCACTTTTCGAAGAGAAAGGAACAAAAATAATCAGTTTCCCTAAATTATGAGATCAAAACGACAACGCGTTTCCTCTCTTAACTTCCTGTCAGTTTCCTTGCTTTGAAATCCTACGAGAGACATGAAGTATGCAGTTTATTCCTTTTAGAAAGCTAACAATATTGTTGTTAGTCATGAATACTATCCTTTGAAGTATACAAATATAGACTAAACAATGTAGGTATTTATGTTTTGGCTTCTGTAAGATTTTACTGGGTGGTGTTTCTAAACCAACGCCGAACAGGTTTAATATTCAATTATGTTCTTCCCATAGAGTAGTTACCAAACAAAGCTAGAGAACACAGTTTCACTTGATATTTACTTCTACATAAGAGAATAAGAGACTGATTCATACATTTCGAAGGATATTTGTGCGAAAACGAAGGCAAATGTCTCGGCTCGAATTCGAACACAATAAGCCAATCTAACTTCCATCATTAGCCGTTACTCTACGCGTATATCCAGTCAGTTATAAAATACAATGATGGACATTTCGTTCTTCGTTATTTCGTGAATTTAATAGGATATTAATTGCAATTTTTAAATATAATTGTCCCTGCTTCGGATATTACAGCCTCAGACGAACAATTAGTGCGCTGTTAAAAAAAAATATATATATAGAAGTGATATCTCAAGACATAGACATCTGAACAAGAATAATCTACTCCTGCTAATAACTGGTTCAATTCGAAATACCATTCTGTATGTGTTACCCGGATCGACAGACAACGGAACAGTTCACAATGGCCAAAATGTTGTGATGCAACAATAATTACAAAGCCATTACTCTGGAAGTAATCTAATAAAAATATGGATAATACCTCATGAGAGAAATATGAATATTCCTCTAGCAAATCATAGTGAAAAACGAATCATATTGTATGACAATATGTCATCTAATAAAATGCATTTGAAAATTAAAAAAATAAAAAACTAGTCGAAAATTATTAATAATGGTTACCACCTAGTCATCTAATGTACAGCAATGGTGAAAGTACACATATAATAAAGTAAAAAAAAATCAAAAAAATCAAAAATGGTTAGCAATGAGTTAACTAATGGAAGTAATAATAATAATAATAATAATAATAATAATAATAATAATAATAATAATAATAATATTAAGACGAATAAGTGTAGCCACGGTTAAAAGACGGAGAATGGCAAACTGAATGACCTATTTTATATGATTTTAAAACGTCTGCCAATGATGACAACCAGCAGAAAAAACCTACTCACCACTTTTACAACCTTCAGCGAATACATAAGAATGGAGTTCGGAATCGACAAATGTGCCAGAATCATAACAAGAAGGTAGCAACATATGCGCACTGGAAGATATTCAAGAAGCACAAATTCGAAACTACTGAGAGACGGTATGGCCACCAACCAGAAACAGTTAAACAAAATAACGATGTACTATCCTCCGGGACATGCCAATTCAAACTGACAGGGAAATAACAGCCAACATACTTGATATTATAATAATAGACAAAAAATTCAGGAAGTGTATACTTATTGACATAGCAGTACCATCTCAGAGAAACACCCCCATAAAGATTATCGAGAAATTGTCCAAATACAAAGACTTGGAGATCGAGATTAACATGATGTGGGGAAGGAAGTGTGAGACAGTACCAATAATAATGGGAGCTCTGGGCCTCGTGAGAAAAGGGATGGACAATTTTTAACAGTGTCCCAGATAATATCTACATACAAGTTGACAGAAAATCGCCCTATTAGTACCATCCCATATACTAAGAAAAGTGCTATCAATTAAATGACAATTTTCCTATAGGGCCTAAGGATCATAGATTTGACCCGTCTCTACAGGAAACAAAGAAGAAAAAAACACAAACAACAACAACAACAACAACAACAATAATAATAATAATAATAATAATAATAATAATAATAATAGCTACTTTGTTTGAACTCTGGTCACTGATTCTGATCTCTTCTCAGATAGCATATGGATCGATGTATTCTCCTGTCAAGGAGAACGAATGTCTTCTACTTTTACGTGACGTGTTACGTCAAGACGTGGGATATTTATAGTTTTCCACGACTCCCTCACCTTTGAAGTTTTTAACAGTGTTTGTCTTTTTGTTATCTCTAATAATCCCAGTTCTGCCAGTAATTTACACATGGTTGATAGATAGGTTAGATGCTCTTTTCCGCTGTATTTCTTGCTTTCATCAGGTCCTGTGATTGTTAAATTTTCCAAACCTTATTTCCTCATTAAAATGTGACTCTCTCTCTCTCTCTCTCTCTCTACGATACAAAGTATAAAGCGTCCACCTTATTGTCATTTGTTTCGTTGTTGTCCACATGTTTAATCAGTATTTTCTCAGCATCCTTGTGTAGAACTGCATTTACGCTGATTCAAGTTTCCATGTCATACCTTTAGGTTGTCCGTTAACTCCTATAAGAAGTTCATCCGCACTCTTCTCACCCTCAGGTTGGCTTGAATACAGGTTATTAGCCCCATCAGTTTTTCTGTTTAACTTTAGGTGTTATAGGGAGAAGAGATGGATGAATACCATTCTCAAATCTATTAACTGGGCTTGGGAATATATATATATTTTTTTTTTTTCTAATTTTTTTAAGCATTTCACCCCAAGCAAGGCGGGAAGCCACTAGGACGCAATGTGTTACAGAAAATTTAGAGCAAGGTCAGATAGGAGTGATAGAAGAAAGGATGAGGATAGTGGATAGATCAAGGCAACTGGAGATGTCGATTGACATTACACTTGAATAGCTGGAGATTATAGCTCACAGGGAAACAGTAATAGGGGAGGGAGTTCCACAGGCGAGAGGTGCGAGACATGAAGCTATTAGAGTAGAAGACACGGCTACATTTAGGAGTTTCGACAGTGAAGGGGTGAGAGCGGGATGCCAGCCTCGTATGGCGCTTGAACTCATGACATCCTCGGAGCAATTTCCATGGAAGTATTTGTAGAACAGACAGAGGGAGGCGACGGCGCGTCTGTGAGAAAGTGACTGTAGACGAGACGTCAGGGCAGGGCCAATTACATTGCATATCCGCCTCTGGAGCCTATCAAGAACCCCGAGGCAAACAGAAGGGGCACCAGACCATATATGGCAGCAATACTCCATGCAAGGGCGAATTGTTGTTTTTTAGATCTGAAGGATCGACTCCGGGGAGAAAAACTTCCTGGCTTGAATTTTGTTTGTAAGATGAGAAGGCCCGAAGTAAAAGAAACAGACAGTTTCAACCGTGACCCGGGCAGAGAGGAGTTGGCAAAATCTGCATCATTATGTGGCCTCATGGCTGCCCACCGGAGGTGACTGCAGGGACACCTAACCATGCGCGACATGTCACTACAAACATCCCGGTATTATACAACTGTTCATCAGAGCGGCCGCTCAAGTTGCTACGTAAGAGTTAGGGCTCCTAACTACCAGTCGGAAACAGCAACCAGAGAACTGTCATCCGTGTACCCTCAAAATGAAGAGGTGATGCCACAGACTGCACACATCACGGGAGAAACAGAGCTGCACTAATACAGAGGCCGGAAAGAGAAAGAGTACCGGGAACCCATTCCTAGACAAGAAACAATGGGTAAGCCTCTGGCATTCAAACGCTCAATTTTTCAATCTCCCATTCCCTCACACAGATAGTTAACTTCCCCACTCGTTTTGCCTTCAACCGGGAAGGTAAAGCCTCTCTTCTCGACCTGTGCTTTACCTCCATCCCCGAATCATGCTGCGCCTCGCAACTCTGCCCTCTTGGTAACTCTGACCATGCAGTAGTATCAGTTAACATCTCCTTCAACTCCACCCCATATAAAGAACCTACTACCACTAGAACCTCGTTCTACTATCAACGAGCTGACTGGGAGGCGTTCCGTGATTTCCTCCGCGATGTCCCCTGGGATGGAGTCTTTAAGCTCCCCGTCCATGATTGTGCTTCTGAAGTCTCTTCCTGGGTTAAAGCTGGAATCGACGCTTTCATCCCATCAAAGAAATATAGGGTCAAGTCGCGCTCCTCCCCCTGGTTTTCCGCTGCTTGCTCAGCCGCCATCGCCCATAGGAACCACCACTACTTCCACGTATTCCGTAGCGACATGTCTGACTGCAATAGACGTCTCTTTGCCTCCGCCCGTAACGAGTGTAAGCGTGTCCTCAACGATGCTAAGTCACTATTTGCGGCTCGGATGAAGGAACGTATTGCATCTCGCAAATTTGGCTGCAAAGATTATTGGCGTCTCTGCAAGAGCGTATTGAACAATTGCAAAACCCCTATACCTCCTTTATTCAACCAGTTTGAAGTCCTGACCTCCTCTACCGACAAGGCTGAATGCTTTGCTCGGAAATTTTCATTCAACTCGACGCTCGATTCTTCCGGTGTACCCATACCTGACTTCCCTCTTAGAACTGAGGCCTTATTAAGCAGGTTAAACATAACCACATCTTTGGTACTGGGCGTTATCTCCAACAAGGCTAGTGGTGGAGACGGGATACCAGCCATTGTCTTGAAGAAATGTGCGCCCGAACTGGCGCCCGAACTGGCGCCCGCCCTTTCTAAACTATACAACTACTGCCTCAAAGAATCTTGTTTTCCTGACTGCTGGAAGTCCTCTTCCATCGTTCCTGTCTTCAAGAACTCCGGCGACCCCTCTGACCCTTCCAACGACCGCCCTATCAGTCTCCTTCCCCTCTTCGGCAAAATCTTCGAAGCCCTAATCAATACCCTGGGTGGTTAACCACCTCACATCCCATAATCTGCTTTCAGACAAGCAATATCGTTTCCGCTTTGGCCGATCTACAGCCGATGTGCTTACGGCCATCACTGAAACAGTCGACCGAGGTCTTCAAAATAACGGGGAAGCCCGAGCCGTGGCACTAGACATCTCCAAAGCACTTCAGGGTTATGGCATTACGGGTCGATTATATAACCTAATACGATAATTCCGGTCAAACCGTAAATTGAAGGTCGTTCTCAATGGATTCTCCTCCAGTTCCCACGAACGCAGGTGTTCCTCAAGGCTCC
Organism: Acanthosepion lycidas; assembly: GCA_963932145.1. Classification (NCBI taxonomy): domain Eukaryota; kingdom Metazoa; phylum Mollusca; class Cephalopoda; order Sepiida; family Sepiidae; genus Acanthosepion; species Acanthosepion lycidas. The sequence goes on along the minus strand of OZ010573.1, from coordinate 135,539,076 downwards.
ATCCTAGGCGCCACTCTATTCCTTATCTACATAAATTACCTCCCTGACGCAATTACTTCCCAAGTTGGCATATACGCGGATGACACCACAATTTATTCCTGCCTCAAAAATAAATCTAGTATCGCTGACAAAACTCGACTGGCCGTGCGTCTCGAAAAGGACCTCCAATCGATTGTGAACTGGGGCAGGAATTGGCTGGTCAACATCAACGCTTTTAAGACAAAACTGCTCTCTATTAATCACCACAGAGGTCCTTCCCTTCCCTCCATTAGAAGGTCTGACGCTCAACTTCACGAGAGCAACTCTCTGCAGCTTCTCGGTCTCACGTTGACTGATGACCTGAGATGGAATAAATACATTGAGTCAATTGCTCCGGCGACCCCTCTGACCATTCCAACTACCGCCCTATCAGTCTCCTTCCCCTCTTTGGCAAAATCTTCGAAGCTCTAATCAATACCGGGGTGGTTAACCACCTCACATCCCATAATCTGCTCTCAGACATGCAATATGGCTTTCGCTTTGCCCGATCACGACGCGTCTGTGAGAAAGTGACTGTAGACGAGACGCCAGGGCAGGGCCAATTACATTGCATATCCGCCTCTGGAGCCTATCAAGAACCCCGAGACAAAAAGAAGGGGTAACAGACCATATATGGCAGCAATACTCCATGCAAGGGCGAATTGTTTTTTTGTAGATCTGGAGGATCGACCCGGGGAGAAAAACTTCCTGGCGCGACTCTGGGAATATATATATATATATATATATATATATATATATATATATATATATATATATATATATATATATTGGCTCAATGAATTACTATAAATGATTATTCTACTCACCCAATGTTTCTATTAATTGTATATCTTTGCTTGATCCAGCACTAGATGGAGCGATATGGGGAAAAAAGAAGACGTGCCTCTTGGGGCACAAGCCGTTGGGTTTCGAATACTTGGATGAGTATCAACACGGAACTGCGAGAGTATCGGCGCGATATCGAGTGTAGTAAGTTTCTTCTTCGTTACCGACGGCCATAGTTACAGTGGTTCGACGCTTATTGTATCGTAACGGAACGGGTTCGCTTTTCGGTAATGGATGCGCGCTGCTGATGAGACACAAATTGGAAAAATAAGCCGTCCAGTGCTTTCTACATTCTGTTGTTGATAATTCTAGACACGATGAATTGCTAAAAATTATATATATATATATATATATATATATATATATATATATATGTGTGTGTGTGTGCAAGTGTTTGTGTGTAGGTGTGTGTGCGTGTGTTTCTGTGTATGTGTTGTGGTGTATTATATTTCATATTATTTATATTAGATTATAATTATAGATAAAATAACCGTAAGTTTTAATTTCAGTTTAATATACAAGTTTTTTCGTTGCCACTGGCGAAGAACCAACATCAAATTGTGGTTATGATGCCAAATATATAACAGAATATTAAACCAAAATTAACGGATTTTAATAAGCCGATATATATTTGGCATCAGAAAACGTAGAGTGGAGAGTAAAAGTTAAATTATGATATAAATTATACACAGAATTATGAAATTTACATTTTTAGAGCAACGCAATGCATCTTATTAAAATGCTTTTTATTATTTCTTTCGTTTTATTTTCTATTTACTTTTGAGAAATAGCAACTGCAGATTTTTCTGGCCTGGCAAGACAAACGATTAATGGTGGGCTTATACTTCATCGGAAGTGACAAGAATATTTTGTTTAGATGTTTAGATATGCTTTCTTCGTCTTATATATATATATATATATATATATATATATATATATATATATATATATATATATATATATATATATATTAGGCAAAAAAAGAACAGTAAGACATATAATCCGGTTACTGATATTTTTTTTATTTTTACAAAACCGTGCTCAGTGTAAATTTACAGAGCATAAGTATTATAAATTAACTGTTTTCAAAATGTTTGCATCGCTACACAGGAATCAACATGTTTCAAAAACAGAAACTAAAAACTTCAAATTCAATTAAATAATTAAATTAAAAACATTAGTTCCGTTTCATCTTCACGCGAATTTTGGAATAACTTATTTTGAAATTTACTGAGCTTTAAAAGTACATACATACATAATGTTTGTTTCCAAGGATACAGAGAAATCCAATCATTTAGACAGGGGCGGTAGCGTGTTCATTCTTATTAACTATTAATAATAGTATCAATTATGAGTTAAGTCTGAAAAGAGGTTAAGTCTAGGTAGGGTAGGGGTGTCTTTTTCAACGAATTATGACATCCGTTCAGCGCGTGTCGTTCGGTTTTTTATCAACGACAAAAAGGTTTTCGGCATTTTTTCCCGTTAAATTCATACATTCTTTCTAAAAGGGGTGTTTGAATTAGAATACGTTGTATTGAACTACAGTTTTAAAATATTATTTTAATTTTTATTTCTAATAGAATATATTTCTTTTTAAAACAAATAAATGTAATAGAATTACTTAAATTATTTAAAAATTATTATTGCATATCAAATATAAGTCTGTATGTTAGTTCTTTTTTTAAATTTATTTTATTTCTAAATATTATTTAAAGAAAATTTTTGACAACCTCGCAAAGAATAGCTATTTAATTTCTTTAATTGAGTAAATTTTCATTTTTTATAAACCTAGTAATATATAGTTTCTCATGAATGCACAAAGGACATGGGTCATTAAATTTGTGGGGGGGATTTATAGAAATCATATATAATAATACATCGAGCCTAGAATAATGTTCAACAGAATGCAGAAAGTACAGTGCGGCCGTTTCCTCCTATTTAGGACTCATCAGCACTGCGCATCCATTACCTAGAATGGAACACGGACCATGTTGATACAACGCAAACGTCATAGCAACTGTAACATGGGCCTCACTGACGAAAAAGACACAAACTCGATATAATGCCGCCACTTAATCAGTTCCGCACCGCTACTCATCCAAGTATAACGATAACCTCGGAAGAATTCCCCCAAGACCCACGTCTGCTTATTGACCGTTAGGCACTCCTCAGGAGCATTAGCTGGATCAATCAAGGATATACAATGAAGAAATTATATATATATATATATATATATATATATATATATATATATATATATATATATATATATATATATGCTTGAAACAGTCTGTCGCCTCTGATTGTTGAATTCAATGTCCACTATATATATATATATATATATATATATATATATATATATATATATATAAAGTGAGCATATATATATATATATATATATTTAAAAATTATAACAAAAATTTTATAAGATCATTACAAAAGTAGCCATTTTGTTTCAACACCTCCGGTGTTGAATGTAAAATATCTGTATGTATTAATGTAAAGTTTCTGCATGTATGAATATGTTTATGTATGTATGTTCGGATACATGTATATGGGTGTGTGTGTGTATATGGATATATGTTAATGTATGTATATGGTTGAATGTATGTGTATTTATGTGTATGTACGTATATATTTGTACTTGCTATTATATATATATATATATATATATATATATATATATATATATATATATATATATGTGTGTGTGTGTGTGTGTGTGTGTGTGCGTGTGTGTGAATTGTTATGGGTGTATATGTGTGTGTTGACACCTATCATATGTGAGATTGTGTGTATGTACAGGTATGTAAACATTGGTTTGTGTCTACTGCCGCCTCTGTAAGTCTATGTGTGTATATATGTATATGTATGTGTATATATATATATATATATATATATATATATATATATTTGTGTGTGTGTGTACGTATATGTATGTGTTTTTATATTTTTTATGTGTTTATTTATGTATATATATATGTATATGTATGTATGCGTGGATGGGAATGTACTTATATATGTGTATACGTGGATGAGTCGATACGGGTATTTATACATGATTATATATTTTTATATGTGGATGTATGTTCGTATGTCTTAATATATGTATATGTATGTATATATTAGTGTCTTGGAATATATAATCGATACTAACTAAAATCCACTTTTGTTTGACAGGGATTTTTTAATTGCTTATAGACTTAGTCAACCACTGTGTGTGGTTACTTTTTAAAAAATTATTATGAACTTTTACTATATTTTATCGTCAATAAGATAATGTTGTTAGAATGTATGTAGGTTTCTGTATATATATTCCCATTTTTATGTGTGCATGTATATATGTATATGTGTGTATGGTTATATATATATATATATATATATATATATATATATATATATATATATATAAAAGTGAACATAGAAGTCAACACTTAGAGGCGACAGTCTGTTTCATGCTATATGCAATCGTCAGCCCACGTCTGTTGTTATTTTTCTCGGCTATTTATACATATACGTGTCAGTGGTGCATTGTGGGTAGTGGGTTACCGGAAGTCGTTTATTTATTTATTTGGGTTAAATTATTTTGCTTGTTTTAATTTTTTGTTTCTTATTTCATTTATTTATTTACTTATTTTTTAATCGGTGTTTTTTTTATTAACTTAGTAAAGATTTGTTTACATCACTTATTTAATATTTTTGTTTTGGTTTGAGAATTTAATTAAAGCTATTTGTTCGGTTTTGGGGCTGGTTGTTGTAGTTTTAAGTTTATTGTAACTATTATTTTGGCAGATATATATATATATATATATATATATATATATATATATATATATATACATATTAGGTTGGTGCAAAAATAATGTCGTTTTCTCACATATGTTACTGTGTGAGAAAACGACATTATTTTTGCACCAACCTAACATATATATATATATATATATGTATATATGGATGTGCTTGTGCGTATATATGTCTATATAGGTGAATTTACGTTTGTATAGTTTTTTATGTATATGCGTGTGTTTGTACATGTCTTGATATATATGTATGTTTAGTTTATATACGCATATGTATACATGCATATGTTTATGTATGTTTAAGTATGTATGTATATGTATGTGTATGTTTATATGTTTGTATATGTGTATTTGCATATATGTGCATGTATGTATATATATTTATACTTGGCTTGTTTATCTTTTTACGTCACTGTGTGGGTTGATATATTTATACTTGCTTCTGTATGCGTATATATAAGTATGTGTATGCGTATATATATATTTGTAAGTATGTGCATGAGTATATATATTTGTAAGTATGTGTGGACATATATTTATGTGTATGTGTATATATGTATATATGTTTGACTGTACGCTTATATCTGTAGGTAGTTATTATATTATTTTCTTTCATCTAATAATGTGAAGGCATACCGACTTATATTATAAAAATATATATTTTTAGAGATGTTTGTGTTTTTGGAATTTTCGTTTTTTTATATATTAGATAATGTTATTTTTAACCACTTTTATCTTTGTATATTTGCCCGTATAAGTTATATTTTAATAAGTGGTTAGCATTCGTCTAATAACACTTTCATTCATGAATATTTCTTGGTTGTGGTATCAGATTGTCTAGGTCAATGTATGTGGATGTGTGTACATGTATTTATCGGTTTCTATGCGTATGGAAAATGCATGCACATTTAATTGTGCATGTATGTGTTTATAAAAGTCCTTGGAGATGTGTCCCGTCCTTTCACTTTTTTTTGTGTGTATATATATCTAAATATGTCTGGGTGCTTATGCATTATAATCTGAGTGTATTTGTATTGTTTTACGGGAGAGTTTAGGACCCCACTCACACACTTGGGATTAAAATGTATACATTTTGCCGGGTAGACCAGTCAATATTAGCGTCCCATCTAACGTAATTTCAATGAAGAAATAAATTGAATAATATCTGTATTTTTTTCTTTTCTCCTCAGTAATTTTATGATTTTAAACTTAATTGAGATTAAATTTAGATTTTAAAATGGGTAATTTTTTACTTTTAATTTTAATATCAAATTTTATCATATATTTTAATAATTTTTGGTTAGAATAAATTCTTTTTTTAGTATAACCCCAACTTTAAAGGTCTTAACAGCTATTATAACCTTACTTCATTGTCAAGTTTTTTTAATTCTCTTATACTTGTCTTTTCATTGGTCATTCTAGTTTATATAACAGCGTTTTCCCCTTGCGAAGGATCGTTAATTAATTTGAAACTTTTAAAACCATTTATTTTACATTCAACATCATCACTTGATAAGACACCGGAGGTGTTGAAACAAAATGGCTATTTTTGTAGTGATTTTATAACATTCATATGTTATAAATTTTTAATAAATAATTATATCTGCTCTGCACTGTATTGAGCAATCTTTTAGCAATAGTAATTGTTGTAATATATGTATATATATATATATATATATATATATATATATATATATATATATATATATATATATATATATATATATAGTGACCATTGACGTCAACACTGAGAGGCGACAGACTGTTTCATGCTAAACAAAATCATCAGGCCTGATGATTGCGCTTAGCGTGAAACAGTCTGTCGCCTCTGAGTCTTGATTTCAATGTTCATTTTTATATTTACAGATGCTCTATCTCTGATATTGAGCACTTTATCCCATGAATATATCACACCTTAAAACTATATTTCTTCAAAGCCTGTAAATTTCGCAAAGCCTGTAAATTTCGCTTAAGATATGAAACACACTGTCGCTACTTTGAGTTGAACCCCATTTTAACTTTTATATGTACATATGCTCTATACTTGATATTGAGAAGTTTAACCCCTAAATATAGCATATCGTAAAACTATATTTTGCACATACATGTATAATCTATTTTACACATACGTACATAATGTTTTTGTAATTATCGAGAATAATAATATAAAGATGATGTCAATTTTCAAGAACTTATGAATACAGCCAGAAATTGCTGACAGCGTAAGGAAATTTAGAATATTCCAATCCGTGTGTATACCCACCTAAATTAAGTACTTATTCAGGTAAATAAAAAAAACAAAACAAAAAAAAAACAGAAAACAAATCTCTTATACAAATGTTATGCACCTCGTCATGTTTATATGAACTACTGAAGAATAAAAAATGAAATCAAACTAATTATTGAATAATAAAAGCTTTTAATTGCTTTTATAAAATATTAAAGAAACAATATTTTATAAGATTTTTCATTTTTTATTATTAAGATTCAAAAATGCTTTAATCATTTAAAATTTTGTATTAATTTAACTCTTTTAGATGATATCATTATGAAGTGAAAACTTTATTTACTAGTCATACATTTAAAAGCATAGCTCAAATTATCAGACACCAATTGTTTAAAAAGTATTTTGATTTTTTAGGTGTGCAAATATGACGATTTTCTATATACGGCGGAACATACACGAAATTATTAAAAAATAAGTGCGATAACTATAGTAGATTTATAGCCAAAAATATTTAAAATACAATAAGGCATTATATTACGGAAAATATTTTCTTAATGTTTTAAGATTACTTAAAAAATGTATACAAAGACACTCACGTTAATTCAATTATTTTTGCGCCTAAAACAACCATAGAAAAAACATTAGATAAATATAAATCTCTAATCAAACTGTCAAACTCACGAGCACTTCAAATTAGTAGTCTTTTTCAGGTTAAACATGAATTTCCGCGATATATAAAATTTAAAATAAATAATAGTTGTTTCAAATCAGATTAATTATACTTTAAATCAAATAATATTCCTCAAATAAAGTATATTTTATTTTTCAAGATTTTTAATGAAGAGAATTATATTGCGATGAAAAAAACAAACAATCAATATTCCAGCAAAATTAAATTATTTTAAAATTAGTTTTGATATGCAGCAAAGTATTTTGGTTATTGGAAATATTAAATATAATCGATTAGCTTGAAATTAAAACTAAAATTTAAGCTTCCATTTTAAAACTTAAATATGTTTTTTTGGTGGAAGGTACCTACTTTAATAGCGGCGTTGGCCTTCTTCATGATTTGTTGCCAAATAATCTTATCTCAGTTCGCACATATATTAAAAAAGAAAGACGCCCACCCATACATACCTACATACATACATATATATATATATATATATATATATATATATATATATATATATATATATATAAACACACACACACACACACATATATATATATATATATATATATATATATATATATAATTACAATGATTGGAACGTTCGTAATTATGGTGTTCGTGATTATCTATTAATGTGTCATATTCAGTTGCTTTACAGGGTGTGGCAAAATACTTCCCGCATATATATCTCAGAACAACCTACCATATAATAATAAGATACTAGCTAGAGGAAGACACCATTGGCACAATCATATACCATTTTGTGAGAGGTATTTCTGCAGCAATCTGTAGAGAGAATTTGTTCTCAAAGACGACGAGGTTTAGCGCCGAATGTTTATAAGAATAAAATTCTGATGAACCTTCGGCGTAAACCTATTTAAATTTTGCATGAAACTGAGTGAGATCATTTATACTTCACATTTAATTAGCTTCGTGAGAATAACGCAAAAGATGCAAGGAATCTTTTCAAAGATTCCCTTTAAATGCATCTCGAGGAAGCTAAACAAAACTCACTGTATGAAACATTGCGATTGAAACAAAATACATGAAGAATAATTTCATAAAATAGGGTAATAGAACTTCTTGTTATTTACAAAATAGCAGAGAGGCTATAGGACTTACCGCCTGAAATATTGTCATAAAAGCAATACGTACATATTTAAATAGGGCACCTCGAGGCTATGTAAAGACAATTACTATTAAGTAGTGAGTTCGATACTCACTGGGTGCCCTTTAATTTCGGCCTTGTGCCATATCTAAGCTACACTTGGAAAATCACTAGGTGATTTAAATTAAAATAAATGGTTTCATCTATGTTGCAATCACCTTACCGTTTCTGTCGATCCGGGAAATCTTCGGAACAATGTCCAACTGAACATTTTATTCTATATGTGGGCGTTTATTGGTGTCGATTCGCCGACCATATTTGAAAATATCTTTATATTTAATATAATAATTGATAATATTTATGCACATTTAGCATATATCAGTTACTGGTAGCCCTGTTTCTACTAAGTCTCAACTGCACTGCATCAGGATTAGATTTTCAATTACTATGTTACAGAATATATATTTCAATCTAGTATTGTCTTGTTGTACTATTTTGATGTTAGTAACAATCAGAATAAATAATCTCATGGATTTTACGAACAGTAAGAATCCAGGTCCAACTTGAGGACGAATTTTGGGGTCAAAGTATCAAAGATTGGAAGTCGCCAGAAAAGGCATATTATCTTAAATTCAGCTATGTGGAATATTTTAAAAATAATATAATTTAATTTCCATAACTCTGTTGGAAACAGTATTCTTCGGATTGTATATTCATAGAAACTACTTATGGTTGCAAATTAGTATCGTTTCTTTATCTTTATATTCCAAATAAACACAAGTTCAGAATTAAGATTGCTTTATGTGTTGCGTCATTTTTTCAACCATATGACAATAAAGATATATAATCATTTTTTATTTTTGTTTCCTTTTCTGTCCGTTATTCATAAAAACGCATAAAACATTTCACAACTTGTTTGGTTTATTGTTTTTATCCCAAAATATTATAGCCAAAGTTTTGATAAAACTGTTTCCCAAGCTTTTCATTCTTGGTTTTCCTTGAGACTCGTTAAAAAAGGTGAATGTAAATTATTACCCAGTAGTTTAATGTCTTATTTACTTGCAGTGAGTAAAATCTGTCAAATAAGATACAAGGCCATTTTTTGAATTGCTATCTTGAGAAGATGAGATATTTCCCCAAATATTTATTTTTGATTCATTTCTTACAACCATATTTATAGGCAATGACAAGATACATTGTAAATCAGGAATTGACAGAGAAGAATTTGCTCCGGTTTGAAATCAAAGTTTTTTAAGCGTTTAAAAGTACGTACGAAGATGAATGACAGTAACTGATCTTTAAAAAAGAGGACTAGCAAAATTTGTAGTTTTTTATGCGTTTAACAAAAGAATTGACGCTTTCAAAATAATTCTCCCTTTTTATCATAACCATTACAGCACCGAATAACGTCACAACTGATAGAGCATTAAGTTGTCGTTCCTCAAATAATTATCCACTAGGCTGGGACATTCGTTATATGTATTTATAAACTTAAATATAAGGTACTATATCCTAAACAATGTTGATAAATTGTCTGAACTGCTGAGTAAGCTTGATTTATTTGGGAAAGATATTAGAATAATCCAGAACTTATACTGGAAGGAAACTGCCTGTATACGGGCAGGAAATGAATTGAGTAGAGAGGTGGGCAAGTCAAGGATGTGCTTCTCACGTGAATTATTCAACCTCTAGTGTGAATCAAATGTGAGAACTAGAAGTCATACTAGTATTCATTTTTATTGGACACGGTGTTAACAAAATTAAATATGCAGATGACACAGCGTTAATAGCCGATATTGGAATAAAACAGGAAGTTAATAAAAGAAATCGAGAAGAAACGACATGACTCCATTTATATAATTATACAGTAATAAGGCAAAATAGCTGATTGTCAGCAAAAGAGACTTTATCAACAGTCGAATTATAAAATAGAACCAATAATATCAAGCAAGTGAAAAGAATTTAATTATCTTAGAGGTTTTTTTTACTGAAGGATGCAAAAAGTGACACCTAAATGCGAAGGCATATTGAGATATCCAAAGAAACCTTCCAAAAGTTAAGCAATGTATAAAGAAACAGGACATTTGCATTGAAGAAAAGTGTATTTGATGTAATGAATATGCAAACACCTGAAATACCCCTCACAATAATATGATTGGCTGGTGTCAGCCATAAATACAGACTGATGTGGAGGTATTGACTACGCCTGTTGCCTACCACCACCAGCACGAGGACCAGTTCAATACGGTTTCCTGCTATATAGTCCGACCCGGTTACAGTAGTGAACAACCACTTTGCTACTTCGAACAAATATATCCCTTTCCGGGACATATCAATATTGAACTCTTATGTAATGTCGGTCCTTTTATATGGCAGTGAATTCTGCACAATATCATCACCAAGGAAGAAGAGAGTTGAAGCCATATAAATATGGTTCTACAGAAAAATGCTGAGAATACAATAGATTGGACATATGACCAACGAAATTTTAGGAAAACAATAAGAATTCTTATACGTAGAATCAGAAAGTGTCAATTGAAGCTTCTAGAACAATAATGAGGCAAGAGGGCTTAGTAATTTTGACACTCACAGGTCATAGAGAAAACAAGTCTTGAGAGGAAAGCAACGCATAACTTACCTAACGAGCATGGGTACATGGTTGGCAGAACAGGTGAGATACCAAAAGGATAGACAGACTTTACTACGACCTAGAAAGGACAGTTGTGGAAAGTATTTATCTCTAACGTCATGAAGGGAAAACGTCAGAGAAGAAGAAGAAGAAGAAGAAGAAGAAGAAGAAGAAGAAGAAGAAGAAGAAGAAGAAGAAGACAGCATTGTTCGATGTACAGATTTAATAATTTAGGAATAGCATATGTGCTGTTTCCTTCAATCCTCTTGTTCGCCAGTGTTAATATGTCTATTATTTTGGCGTGGGTAAATAGTAATTAGTATGTTCCTATTTTTCCTTGACACATGATCAGATATTTTTAGAAATACCATGTATTTTCGGAACTTTTTGTAATCATTTCTCACCAAGCGAACAACGTAGCAACTAAGATTCAAGGGGTTATTGGATGTATGGGAATATGAGAAACACACTATTAAAGGGGGGGACTACAATAAAAGAAAACAGAAGATAACGTTTGCGATTGTATTCAAAATTTTAAAGAACTAAGTCGACTGGGAAGATGCTGGAAGTAATTTCCACAATTAAGAATTGTGAGAGAAAAGAAAAACTATTAGCATAGAACTGATCGTTACTTTTAATCATTTCAACTGTGATTGTCGCCAATCTAAGAACTCGCTTAAATTCATAAAGTCTGGCTATTATACGAGAACGTTTATCAGATCAATTACCATGGAAGTTTTTATAGAAAAACCAGAGGAAAACTACATTGTGATAGGGGTAAAGTGACTGAAGCCGGTATGCTAGGTCAGGATGAATAAAATTGCAGATTTTTCTTTGAATTTTATCAAGAGTTTCTAAATATATAGCAGAAGCACCTGATCAGATATAGCAACAATAATCAAACTTAGGCTAATATGGCTCTCCACATATTGCTTTTCCTTATTGTCTGGGACTTGCTATGAATTCTGGGAAAAATTAAATGAAAACTTTCTCCTTGTCTTCTCCGCGCTTTTTATGAATTCAGAGTTTATCCTTTCCCTGGCTGGCTGCTACAGAGATCGCATTTGTTACGCGAAGACGAGATGGATTCTTTACATTCCCAGGAAAAAAAGTTTTCACAAGAGAGTAGAACCGAACGGCAACCATGATCACCGATGTCAGTTTCACCACAGCTAACCGTTTAGATAATATATTTAGCTATTTTTTTAAAAAAAAAAACCTTTCGATTTTCTGTAATCTTTTACGTTATATGTCGCCAATTTATGGGATATTGTACATTCAGTTCTTGATTATTTTTTGATTTAGCCTACTGTAATGATGTAATTATTACCGTAAAATTAACTAATACTACAGTACATTGTAATGAAGAATAAAAGAAACTAATAGGAAATGCATCATGGTTCAATGAAGGATATATTCTTTCTTTTTGTACTTCGTACACACACACACACACACATATATATATATATATATATATTATGGAAATAACTATGTTCGCAAACTTATCATCATTTAGTAAGGAAGGAAATGATAGATTATCGAATAGAATTCAGGGAATACCTATTTTATGCCTTTTTATACTATTCACAGTAAAACAAAAAAGATTAAGGGATGATATCATGATAACTGATATTATGACGTTTTTTACTGAATATCTTTGTTATTGAAACAATTGGCAATCATCTGTCTTTGTGGTGCCGTTCGTCTACGTTTAACCAGTTGAATTAATGTGATCACCCGTGATATTAACTTAGATTTTTTTTTGTATTATTTACCCTATGTAATCAAGTTTGAAACTCATTGCTACCAAGTGGACAATTAGGTTCTTCTCACTTATCAATTTAAATAATTTTTGTTTTTGTTTTTTAATTACAAGTGACTATTTTGTATCCTTCCTATAGAGACAATTTTACCTTCTAGGATTTACAATAAAAATTTATTTTGCCTTAAATACCTACCAATCCGACTGAAATTGTCAGCACCTATTGGTAATTAGACCATAATTTATCTTGTGGCAACTCACTGATCTAGCTGGTTTCTCTGGCTTACCAACGGAACAAGTTTGGGCATCCAGGTTCCCAAAACACTATTGCGTTTCCTGTCTACCCGCTTAACTAGTCGGCGTGACTTGCCCATCAGCAAAATAGGTTGTTTCACATGGTTACAAAATAAATCAATATGCATTGTACATCGATACAAATGAATAACTTTCTGTTTCTTGGTGACTAAATGAAACTAATTTCAATCCACGGGCTACTAAGTTAACTATAAATTTACTATCTTCAGACATTAATTAATGACGCAATTCGTGGTCTCTTATTAAAGAAAACATTACTTCCCAGACATTATGCGCACTGTCGATATAAAATCAAGTGGATTTATACCAAATGAAATCCTCATCACTTGTAGATTTCTAACAGCAACAACAACAAAAATGGGTAACGCATTTAAATAGAAGAGAAATTAATGATACAATGTAGATTGTTAAATTTCTACGCTACTAAATAGAATAGCATTGGAAGAAAATTCACATCAATGCTCGTAAGAACAATAACAGTTACTGGACTGGAGATGTCTAATTTACTGATAAAATTATTTTCATAAAACGACTCCATCAATTATAAAGCAAAGTTTTCGGTCAACGAATGTTGTATGTTTTGTCCATGATAACGCTTAATTTAATTATTATTATTATTTTATGTAAGATGTACTCTCATTATTTGGTGGATCATAATCCTCCTCAACTCTCCCAGCCACATTTGTCTCTTTACTACTCCTACCAGTTCCTGTACTGCCACCCTTTTAGAAAAGAGCCTTAGTTTTTGTTACTCTGTTTTTGTTACTCTGAGCCTTCATTATATCCTGTAAGTGTCAAATTCTCCAAGCCTTCCTTCTTCAATATACGTCCTAGATATTTGAACTGTTTCTTTCTGATGCTAAATTATTTCTGCCTTGCTCATTTTCTTAAAAATTCATCGTTGGTCACATATTCTGTTCAGGTTATTATTGGCATCCTTCTGTAGAACTCTAAATCTGTTGCGGCAAGTCTTTCATCCGTTTGTAAAGAGACTGTACAGTATTCGCTGACGTGTAGGAAGATTGATATTGCATAATATTTGAGCAGTCATACATTTGTTTGCAAGAAATTTTTGCTGTTTCATACTATATTGTAGGCATTTTGACAGGCATTTTCGCTGTGTCAATGCTTTTTCTGATTCCTCTGCTATATTTACCATAATCTGTCCTGCTTGGCAGCATTAAGTTGGGACTTCAGTAACACTACTTTGTATCACAGAGTTACAGAATAAATGATTATACAGTATATTTACGATAAAAGAAATATATTTTCTTTTCTTGGCGACTAAAGGAAACCAGTTTAAATCTGCTGGTTATGGAGATTACTTTAAATTTAGCATCTTTACGACACTAATTCGACTATCACTATTCATGGCCTATAATTCAAGAGGATGATTATTTATCAGACCTTAGAGAGTGTCGCTACATAATCACAAACAAATGTGTTAGCAAATAACAAAACCTACTTTATTTCCACACTTCCAAAACAAACATAAGTAGTGTCTGTAACTAGAAGAGAAAAAAACAATCTTTTAGCTTTCCACATTGCCACAAACAAAATGTTTAGAAAGAAACTCCAATCAGTAATAGAAAAACCGATAAAAATTATTAGGATTCAAAAGGCAATTTACTGGAAGAACATTTCTAATTAAAATGACACAAATTTCAACCAATGCTAATCGGCAATGAATATCGAATATTTCCTGCATGGAAACGTCCAGCCACACTATTACAATTACCAATTATTTGTTTTGTCCTCTCTTCATGATTAAGTAAACCTATTTTCTCTATTTTAAACTGTTTGGATCTCTGGGATGTAAAATTAATATATATGACACCCGGGCATTTTTTTTAAATCTTAAAGCTACTCTTTCTTTGCTGACTTCCCCGACATGCAATATTATTATCCTCTCTTAGCACAATTTTTTTTAAACAAAGACTGCATAACTCAGATTATTTAATGAATTTAATAAAATAAATCAATCGGTCCATAACTTCTAAATTATCATAGGTTAAATGTATACTTTCTAAAAGCAATTCCAGCGCGAAAAATTCAAATGTTGGAAATTCTCAAATCGTTTCTTGAGAGCTCTCATTGGTCAAAAAATATTAAGGATTGAATTTTGGGTGACACTGGAGTCTCATTTTTGAACGACAATAAATGACAACTTAAATTCTGTACCATAAATCCATAGTTGAATGCTAATAGACACAAAGGTGTATTACGTAGCGGTTAACAACCAAGGGCATGTTCAAGTGGAGCAGAGAACTCAACCCATTACTTGAACACACCGCAGTATACTATATTTATAATCAGTCTGCAATATGCCTTATAGACTACAGGTTTCTATAGGTTCATGATCTTTGCACCATACTTGAACTCTGCCATGATCCTTAGACTATTAGTACCGTGGATCGCTGTACAACGTCAAACGTTGCCTGTTCCCCAGCGTTAAGTTTTCGACGACATTAGGCCAGGTACAAATATGACACCGTAGATTGTTGGATGTAATTTATTTGTGCATTTTCATATGATGGAATGTCTCATCAATTTGGCGCCCTCATGTGCTCAGCTCAAACGCCACAAAATCACGTCTATTGTATGCGGCCTAGCTGGTGTTCACGCTGATTTACCAGATCTCGTCGTACAACTGATATAAGTCTGATCAATTCTTATGTCCCAGAGGCGCCCTACCAACCATTACCATTGCATCTAACATTACTTTTGGCACGTCAGTGTATATTTCTAAGTCTATGTCCCTGACAGCTAAACTGTTACGATAGTTTTTTATAATTCTCGTTTATAGTCATACACACAAGCACCCCAACACACACGCACACACACGCACGCACGCACGCACACACACGCGTGCGCTAGTAGTTGCCTGTGAGTAAGTATTCAACTTTTCTGCAAGTAACGGATAATCATTTTACAGTAACCTACTAAGCGGCAATTCTTAATATGGTGCCTGCGAGAAAAGAATCGTTCGGGACAGATGTCTGTAATTGAATTAAACTAGGAAAAAATGCAACCAGTAATGTTTTCCAACGCTTAATGGACGTTTACGGAGACCAATTACTGAATGTAATCACAGTTAGGCATAATATTAAAATAGTGGATTAAGTGAGAAGTATATCAAATTGTGTCGCCTCACAGACCAAGCATTCATTTTGTACTGCATTACTACCGAAAATTCCTGTCATATGGTCGGGCCTATCTAGAAATATACTGTTTTGTAGCTACTCCTTCTACTGTAATAAACGGGTGCATTTACGTTTATTAAAAGACACCGGCTGTTTAAATGTCGTTTACTAAGTTTCGATGACGACAAACTGTGAATGTCATTAATATTTACTGATCTTTTTTTGTATTAGTTATATATTATTTTACACCTTGCTGCAAAATGAGGGGAGCTCTCTCTTATTTGACGTATCTCTGTGTGCGTAAGTGTATATTAATCTGTCAAAATGGCCACTAAGTAATTTCACTACTTGGAATATCTCTTTCAATAATATTTTCATCTCATATAAGGCTGTCAAATTGATCTCTCGAAACCCCATGCAAACAATTTAAACTGTAAAAAGAATAATTCTTATTTTCGCCGATTGTCTTTAATTAATGATGATTCTACCGCTATAGAATTATAGAAGGTTATAAAATGTATAGTCCTAGCTTCATAAAATAGCAGAAACTGTGAGCATAATTCCCGCAAATCCCTTGAAATGAAATGTAGTGCGTTTTAATCCAGGAAATGCGTGTATCTGGTGTGTATTCATATGTGCACCTAAGTGTATCAGAAGAGGACATATTTCTCTGTTGAATTTTAGTTGTGCTAGATCACAAGTTCATTATCGTCATCTTTATTTCTATTAAACATTCACCAGCGTACAGGGGATCGATAAATGTTAGTGTTTGGCATTTAAATTGGGAATTATTCAAATGTATGCAAATTACCACAGGCACAATAACAATTCTACTTACGTAGTCATGATGGCTTGCAGATATAAACGTACACACACACACAAACGCCCGTGTGTGTATGTGTGTGTGTGTGCGTGTGCGTGTATGTGTACTGTTTCAAATTAGAAATATTAGGCTCTTCTTTCAAAAGAAATGTGCGGACAACTGAAATCATTGTGCTATTTTTGGGGCCGGTTCATTCTGCTGCCTTCTCTGTTATAGGAATGAAATCCTCAGTATTTGAAAGAATATAAGGACGCTAAAGTAATTTGTTGTGATTTTATATTGTTTTAATATGGTTTTGTCAGATCAAATCCCTTTCGACAATATTAAAATATAGATGACATATAAAGAGATGTTCAAAAAACTGGATGTTTATTTTGTGCATTTTTGTTGTTCCGATATTATTTAGGCCGATCCATACTGCTGCTTTCTTCAGTATGTGGAGAAAAGAAGCACCTTTTCTTTTTCTCTTAGAACAAAAAGTAGAGGTTTGCGAATAGAAACATTTAATCCTTTACTGTTCTTGAATTATGTAATAAAATGTAAAAATGCAGTAAAATGTATTGTACACCTTGCTGGAAATTAAATAATCACTATTGCCAGCATTGCTATAATCAAAATCGTCGGATTGTTTTATGTATCTTATATTAAAAAAAGAAAACAACAACTTCATACATCAATGTACCAGTTTCTTTTCAAGAAAAATAATTTTGCTTTCTTCTTTTTCAATGTTACATTCATTTATAATTTTTACAGAAATTATCTCTCCAGGTGTCAGTAATTCGCAAAAATTCCACGTGAAGACCACAAAATACAAAGAATATTTTTATTAGATTTATTTTAGATTGAGTTCTTCCAGGCATTCTTGTGTCTCGGTTGGAGACTAGAAATGCAACTACATTTCCGAAACAGCGACGATCTTATCATAAGCATATTGAAAGTTAAGAGAAATGGAAGGGTTCTAATACTAAACGATCCTCGATCCCGGAATTGTGCGGGAAATTCATTTTCGTAGCTATACTATTTACATTATTCGGACTATTATCCTCATCTTTGTTGCCATATTTATTACAAAGTCTCGCCCGTTGTACGCTCCTGCCTTCTTCAGGTGGTTGAAATGTCGAACTGAACTCTTTATTTCGATCGCTGGGGAAGACTGTTCTAGTTCCACGTGCCATAGTTAATGCATGTCAGTTATCAATTATCTCCTGTCAATTCACCTCTCCAATTTCTCCACTGCCTTAACCAGGTATTGAACTCACAACTCTTTCGGTCCTTGCACTGGCTCTAACCAACGCCTTTATCCACTGTGCTAGGATCGAAAGAGTTGTGAGTTCAATACCTGGTTAAGTCAGTGGAGAACTTGGAGAGGTGAATTAATAAGAAGTAACTGATAACTGACATCTATTAGACATGAAACGTGGAACTAGAACTGTCTACCCCAGCGAGCGAAATAAAGGGTTCAGTTCGACATTCCAATCACCTAAAGAAGGCCGGAGCTTACAACGGCCGAAATGTTGTGATACTGAATGAATACTCTCTGTTAGTATCTCTGTGTAGCTTAGTTGCTTGCCTTTATTATAACAAAGGACTACGAAATAATTAATTCAGTAAATATTTCATTATAAACACAAATATTGTGATGTTAACAGTAGGGTCCTCTGTGGTGCATAGGGTCATCACCACAAAACGATTTGCTTTGCTCTTGTGTTTCAGTAGCAAGTAGGTTTTATAAGCTGGTGTTACTAACCATACGTCCAACCAGTTTTTAACTGAGATGTTTTCTGTGAGTATAATATTGAAATAAAGGTAGAGAGCCTGGTTTACTCTGCTATTTAACAAATAGTTTAAGTGAAAATATATGCATTCATACATTTTTACATACATTTTTGTGAAAGCAAATACAAAGACAACATCAGGAAATTTGATTCGACAGGCTAATTTCACTTTTCCCGTCTAAATATACGCTAGTCTACGCCTACGTCCACTTCAAGCAGTAACGAAGATTAATTCTTCTTCTATAAGTTCTTCTACTTCTATGTGTCGTATCGATTCTGCGTATGGGAGGTTATGGCTCTCCACGATATCCTTCCAAGCACATAGTAAGAATTTTCTTTTCGTTATCGCTAAGTAGGTTACTTGATGCTTTACTTTTTCCCTCCTTCCTGCAATATGTCCAGTGGGAGTCAAATTTTCTAATTAGTCTTCAAACATTTTCTACACTATAAATTTCAAATGTTTCTTTCTTAGTTTAAGTATGTGTCTGTTTTGTTTTCATTTTCCTTAAAACTTGTTAGTTGTTGTCATATGCAATCCATACAGCATCATTCTGTAGAACAACATTTGCGTTGCTTCTAATCTTTTCTTCATCTGTTAGGAAACTGTCTAGAATTCACTGCCAAAATGGTGACTTATATTAGGTTGGTGCAAAAATAATGACGTAATAATGTCGTTTTGTGACGTTAAAAATACGTCAAAAAACTACATTAATACGTCATTATTTTTGCACCAACCTTATATTACATAAGAGTTCAATATTCTTTTCGTTGTTTCTAACGAAATTTACCTTTTTTTTAATACTTTGCTTAGCTTTTGACTAGCATCTTTCGCTATTCAATAGCAACTTCAGTTTCCGGTGTCATATTTTCCATACTCTGTTTGACCACATCGAAGATGTTTACATTTTCGTACTCGCTTGATTTCGATAAGTCCAATTCGTAGTTGATATCTTGAGCTTTTTCTCTTTTTTGCAACGATACATTCTGTCTTGCAATTAATGCGTAGTCCTTTCTTCTGGGTTTCCTTTAATAACTTCTGTAGGAGTTTCTACCGTTATTTTCCCTGTCTGTTGGCAACACCGAGCCATCTGCATATAATAATCGTAGAACAAAAAACAAGTTTCCCTAATTAATTCTCATTAATAATTTTTTTCTGATTAATTCTATTTATTAATGGGTGAAATGCTGATTCGATTATTTGCAATAAAAGAAAACTACAATGAAGGCTAATTAAATATTAAACATTATTTAGAAGGAAATAAAAAAAAATTAAAATATTTAAAATTTTACTGAATTTTTGTTTTTTCTAGCACAACATATTTGATAATTGGATTCTGAAATGTTTCTCCAATCCACGATTCACATAAACAAATATTATTAAATAACTTAACCTCAGATCTTTTTCTTAAGGGCTACCTGCTCGGCGAAAGAAAGAGCTATCTGAATATACGTCACAAAATTATGTTGTTATTCTTTCTAAACATTGTTTTTAGGGACTTCTTCATGTGTCTGTCAATGTAGATAATGTTCAAGGAATCTATAACTGACATTTTATTTAATCTAATTTTTTCTAATTCCGATTTTCATATCAATGAATACCTCGTCTTTTTTCTTATTTAGTACAAACACATATTCAGTGATAACAGCATATGCAATACCTGAGAAGTATTTAAAAAGAACAAGAAAATATATGCCAAGACATATACCTTCAGGAATAGAAAAACCATTAGAACCACCCTCAAAATATCATTACAAGAATGAGTTCAAATCCTAACAAACATTTACTAATACAAAGCCTACTTGCTCTCACTTCAAAATCAAATGTCCACAATTAACATCTCAACGAACACGAACTAATATTATTAATATCGAAGCTATCACGCATGCACGAACATATATATATGATATGATAATTAGGAATTTTTAAAAGCGAAATATTTTCGCAAAAATTTTGACGTAAATAACAATTAATTCTTCCCAAATATAAAAGTGAGCGTTCAGACAGTTCTATAAATACACAAAGATATAAAACAAATCTGCTGAGTTATACAAGATGCTAAAGAATAATAAAAAAATTAAAGAAGAAAAAAAACAAACAAACTCTAATTGCAATGAACAAGTTTTAAGCATTTAACGTTCCCCAAAATAAATCCAGTTCGTCCGTAATCATAAACTTCTGATTTGTAAGGTCAGTAATTATTGTCCCAAATTCGTGTGTTGTATTCACCATTTTCCCGCCCCTAAAAACAGGCATTCAGCAGAAGTCATAGATGCACTTATGCACGAATGTTTGTAAATTAAACTCCTCGCTCTCTCTCCACCCCCTTTCTCTCTCTTACTCTCCCTCTCCCTCTCTATGAAAATCATTATTTGCAAACGTCTTATGTCAATGCTTCTAAACACTGATTTTGCAAATTGATAAACTAAATATGAATCATGTGTCAGCCTCGATAATCGTTTTTTGTTATTTGTTTATCTTCTTAAATATAGGGAAACTATATTAACAGAGATAGAGATGTTACTATAAAAAGGAATTCACAGAATACCATGGACGAAACTTTTGAGCAAGGAGGAGGTTTTAAGGAAAATAGGAATTAAAAAAGTCATCACTCTTTAGGAACACTTAAAATTGTTGTGACACGGAATAGGAAGAAGGGGCTTGGAGAATCTGATAACCACAGGACATTGAATGCAAAAAGAGTCGGAGAGGAGCAGTGATTAACCTTCCTAGGGAGCTTGTGTGGATGAATTACAGAACGTAGAATAGGAAGAATGATACGTTTTGATACTTTACATTGCTTAGTGGTAGAGGGGATGGGAAATCTTGGAGAAAAATGAACAGATTATCCTGAACTTAAAATGTTCATGTCCTGAACTTAATGCGATTTTAATATTACCAGTGACATGGAAAAAAACGAGTGAAGCATCCATGGAAAAATACAGTTACATTGCGACATATTCTATCGTTTGAATGACTTGGCAGAAATATAATTCAGGAATATCCCGACGAATTTTACCTTATATTAGGTAATACATATTTACCTTACATTAGGTAATACATATTTACCATATATTAGGTAATATATATTTACCTTATATTACGAAAATACATATTTACTTTATATCAGGCAATATATATTTAAAATATATTAAGTAATACATATTTACCTTACATTATTTAATACATATTTATCTTACATTAGGCATATTAACCTTATATGAGGTAAAAGATATTTAACTTATATTAAGTAATAGATATTATGTTGGTACAAAAATAATGACGTAATAATGTCGTTTTTTGACGTTAAAAAATACCTCAAAAAACAGCAGTATTACGTCATTATTTTTGCACCAACCTAATATTTACCTTACATAAGGTAATACATATTTATCTTACATTACGCAATGCATATTAACCGTATATTGGGTAATACATATTTACTTGGTATTAGGTAATGTATATTTACTTTATATTAAGTAATACATATTTACCTTATATTAGGTAATACATATTTACCTTATATTAAGTAATACATATTTACCTTATATTTGGTAATACGTATCTATCATATATCAGGTAACACATATTGACCTTATATTCGGTAATACATATTTACTTTATATTAGGTAATACGTATTTACCATATATTAGGTAATATATATTTACCTTATATTAGGTAATACATATTTACTTTATATTAGGTTATATATATTTAACTTATATTAAGTAATACATATTTACCTTGCATTAGGTAATACGTATTTACCATATATTAGGTAATGTGTATTTATCATATATTAGGAAAGACATACTTACCTTACATTAGGTAATGCCTATTTACGTCACATTAGGTAATATATATTTAACTTATATTAGGTAATACGTATTTATCGTATATTAGGCAATAGATATTAACTTTATATTGGGTAATGTATATTTACCTTATATTTGGCAATACACATTTACCTTACATTAGGTAATAATTATTTACCTTATATTCGGTAATACAAATTTACCTTTTATTTCGTAATACATATTTACTTTTTATTTGATATATATTTACCGTATATTAGGTAAGACATATTTAGATTTTATTTGGTAATACATATTTACCTTTTATTAGGTAATATATATTTACCTTATATTAGATAATACGTATTTACCATATATTAGGTAATATATATTTAACTTATATTAAGTAATGCATATTTACATCACATTAGGTTATACATATTTACCTTATATTAGGTTATACATATTTACTTTATATGAGGTAATATATATTTAACTTATATTAAGTAATACATATTTACCTTACATTAGGTAATACATATTTACCGTATATTACGTTATACGTATTTACTTTATATTAGGTAATATATAGTTAACTTATATTAGCTAATAAATATTTACCATATATTAGGTAATAAATTATTTACCTCATATTAGATAATACGTATTTACCATATAGTATCTAATACGTATTTACCTTATATTAGGTAATACATATTTACTTTATATTAGGCAATATATATTTAACTTATAATAAGTAATACATATTTACCTCAACTTAGGTAATACATATTTATCTTACATTCGGTAATGCATGTTAACCTTATATTAGGTAATACATATTTACCTTACATTAAGTAATACATGTTTACCTTACATTAGGTCCTTATATTAGGGAATACATATTCACATTATATTAGGTAATATATGTATATTTACCTTATATTAGGTAATACATATTTGTCTTACATTAGGTAATACATATTTACCTTATATTAGATAATATATATTTACCATATATTAGGTAATACGTATTTACCATATATTAGGTAATACATATTTACCTTACATTGGGTAATGCATATTTACCTTATATTAGGTAATACATATTAACCTTATATTTGGTAATACATAATTACCTTACATTAGGTAATACATATTTACCTTATATTAGGTTATACATATTTTTTTCATTTTTCTCTTCTGAATTTAATTCTATTTCGAATAACACTGATTATTTTTATTTCACAATGATATAGCAACATAAGCGCAATGCTGCAATGTAATGCATGTGAGCACATTTTGTAGAATTTAATAAAAAATAGTTTTGCAACATTTGTGTCATATTGCAGAAAACAACGTTAAAAGTTAAAACGACGTCCTTTTTTAACCGTGTATTAAGGTCTCGAATGCATCCCCAGAAACAAAGAAAACAACCTTGAAATGCTATTTAATATCTACTCCCTGATATGGCAGTCAATGATTGACAATTTCAAAAAGTTTCAGCGATGTCATTCTACAAACGGATGATAAAATGAGCTTTACCGGATCTTTTAAGAAACGATACCATTTTATGTGTATCAACTAGACATAAACTGCGGCTAATGCCCAGAAAGATTGCGTTAAATTATTTGGTACACCTAATAAAGAAAATGTTCAGAAAATATTCTTTTAAAAATTAAGTTTAGTGAAACAGGGCAAAGTTGCGAGTAATCTACTTGTCAAATTTTAGAGAATGGATAGCAAAATAATAAGAAAGAAAACAAGGTATATTAAAGAGCCAAGCAGTCCTGTTATCAATATCCTAAATTTTCATGGTGTATATAGATACTCTATCGTTAGAATGTTTAGATTGTTAAATAAAATCAATCGATTGATTGCTTTTGCATTTCGTTTCACTGTTAAGTAGTCATGCGTTGTTTTCGATCCCAACAAAGACAAATGATACTGAGAGTTTCCCTCTCAGCAAATCCTGACAAGATGAGACTCCTCTGGAGAAATATCCATCTTTTCGTTGTCTATCTGTCACTCTGAAGAGTGTCCATGTCGCAA
>OZ010573.1:135404109-135509109 GCA_963932145.1 Acanthosepion lycidas | reverse complement strand
CAATTGTAATTACATCCGTTTGCATATAAGCATAAAAGCATGATAATCATATAGTCTAAGATATGCGGTTATTAATGTAGATGTATATTGGGTGTGTCTGTGCGCGCGCACGACTCTGCGTGTGTGTCTGTGTGTAAAAATTCAATTCAATTTCTGTCCGAATTTCTTGAATGATGAGTTAACTTTTCCTCATTGGGTGTAGGCTATTTCAAGCTGGCATTGCTATGTGCCAGCTATCCGGAAACCAATTCTCTTTGGAAATAGTGTTTTTTGAATTTCAAATTTGTAATTCAAAAAACACAATTTTCAGATAGATTTAGACTTAGGATAGCTGGCACATAGTGTAAATATGTGTAGAAAAAGTCAGAGTGATGCCTCATAACATCTGTGAGAAACTGATTGAAGTTGAGATGTCAAGTCAAGATCGATTATATTGCATAACTTTCTTTGTATTTCGAGATGAATAACAGGAACACAAGACACGATGTGGCAACAGTATTCAATGCACGGACCAATGGTAGGTTTTTAAATGTGCAAGATAGAATTTGAAGAGAAAAAAAAACCTGTGGCACGACAAAATGAACCAACATTCCTTTGTGACACTATTTACGACGCTAGAAAGAAAGAAGAAAAAAGAAAGGCGAGAATTAAATTTAGGTGATAAGAAGCCATCACGAAAAGGACACTAAGCGGTGTTATTTTCTGACAGGGACAAGTGGTAAGATTTTTATTTCCATTGTCTAGAAGTTAAAACACAGAATTTAATCTGATTTATGGTACGGGGCGGCGAGTAAGGTATATCCAATCTGCCGATGGCAATGATAAAAAAGATTTTTTTCAAGTTGGACAAGAGACCTCCCGCAAGGTGCTGGGAGATAAAAATTAATTAGGTCAAGCTTGACCGAAACCAAAATGTCATTTGTGAAAAACACCTGTTTATCATCAGAGCTGGCTATGATAGCGAAATTATTTTATCAGAACAGTTAATTAACAACAGAATGCAAATACGTCCAATTGACCACCCACTTGTTTGACGAAGGCCTCGGGTGATAAAGTCCAAGTGACATTTGACTATGATAAGAGTCTAAGGTTCGTTGTCGGGCAGAAGGAAAGAAAGAGAAAGAAAAGAAAAGAAAAAGAAAAAAAAAGAAAAAAGGAAGATAATTTTTTTTTCTTTTGAGCAAGATTTTTTAAACCGAGGCTAATCTGGCCACACCCACGCTGCTGAGCGCCCATTGGCTGAATGGTGTCATGAGCGTTAGGCGGAGGTAATCATGTAAAGAAGGAGGGGAGGCCTGTTGCGCCCCCACCGAAGTGATAGGTGTGAGATGCCACTGTGAGAGAGAGGGGAAACCCGTTGACACCCTCTGAGGGCATGGTGAGATACTAATATGAGAACAGAAGAAGGTGGGAAGACGAAAGACTTCCAAAAATGGAAAATAATAAAATTTTCCTGACCGAAAATAAAGAAGTGGATTGTGGGTTTAGAATTATCAAGGAACCTCAAACCCCGACAAGCCCATCCCGGTTTTGGTCGGTGTCCATATAAGCAGAGTCGCAGCGAGTGAAAAGCAGTTAAGTTCGAGTTCAAGTTCGCAGTTGGAGTTGCATTCGCCCCGCAGAAACCTGGCCGAAAGATTCCACGCAAATCACGACTCAATTTCTAACCAAGAACAATTTATTTTTGAAGAACGACTTAGACTGAAGGTACACCAAGAACCAGTTTGTTAAAGAACAAACAACTTAAGATGTTAAGACTCGCCTAACAAACACAAAGTGTCACGAATCCATATAGCGGGTTGGGAAGAAGACGTAGTCCTGTATTCAGCAACCATATATAAAATATTGTTATCTGTTTTTTTTAACACATTTGAATTTTTCGAGTTATTATTTTATTTTATTTTACATATACTTGTGCGGTGTTACCCTTGATCGAACTCGGCTTGCATTACTGCCCGGCGACTGATTGATTTCGTCTGCCTAAGATCAATTCACAACGTGGGTAGGTTAGACTGGAAATCAAAACAGTTACTTCGGTAACCAGACGTTGGAGGCGAGCTGGGAACGACAAGGCTGATACCGAATCTAACCAGATTCCCATCCGAATCACCAAAAGGTTAGAACGTCACATTTGGTGACGCGACCAATACCAAGCCAGTTGGTCGTCACAAGACAGGTAGCACGACGGACGCGGCTAGGCAGGGGTGACGTCACACCTTGCAATAGATTCAGTTACTTATTCAATACACTTGGTCAAATTCAAGTCAGTTGAAAACGTGAGGCCAAGAAGATGTTCTCCTGGAATCGAGCATCATCCATATTTTTGGAGACATTATAATTTACAAATCAATCCCTGTCCCAGTTAACCACTGTCTGGAGGTCCTTTTCCTAGAACAGCGGTTAGGTTAATTTTGTCAGCTCTGACTGATTTGCTATTGAAACAGGAATAAATTGTAATGTCATCTACATAAATAAAATAATTGGATGAAATCAAACAATTGTCCTGGAATATCGTAGCCCTGGGGCTTACGTAGAAAACCAGCATGCCAAACTCTGTCAATCGCCTTTGAAATATACAGAGCTGCAACTCGAGCTTCACCGTTATTATCAAGAGCATGGTATACATATTCGGTAATAGCCGCAAGCTTGCCCGCGCAAGACATGGCAAAACAGAATCCATATTGTTTGTCAGAGAGTCTTTCATGAGTGTTAAGGTACTTAACAATTTCAGCGTTGATTAAAACCGCGAATAATTTACCGAAGTGAGGTAAGAGACAAATAGGGTGATAGAGCTGTCAGAATGTTCTCCAACATTCTTAAAAACAGGAACTACAGAGCGATCACTCCCAACAGGCTGAAGACCTGGAAGCAGCGAGGCAATATTTGTAAAGTTTCGAGAGAACTGGGGCCAATTCAGGAGCAGATTTCTTTAGGACGACGGCCGGTATCCCGTCATTTTAGAAATGAGGTCCGAGGACAAGGACAGGCTCATGCGTATATCACTCAGCAAAGACTCAGTTCTAGTGGTGAAATCAGGTGTGCACACTCTAAAAGAGCTGAGAGTTATGTTGGCAGAGAATTTCCGAGCAAAGCATTCAATCTATCTAATGTAGATGTCAAATTGATTGGACAGAGATTTAGTATTTGCTTTTGAAGCGCCGGCAATACTCACTAGAATGGAACTTGAGAGATGCTATACGTTGCTATCAGCAAACAGTAACTTTTTTGAGGACACATTTGCATTTCTTACGGGTAGAGACAACGAGCCGTCTGTTTCAATCAAACTTATCGCTCTGGTACAGCAGAAATTAGTGTTTCCTGTGGTGGTATCTATCTATCGTATATATATATATATATATATATATATATATATATATATATATATATATATATATATAAATATAAACTTTCAAATAATGGTAGGAGACATTTTATAGAAACAATAGACAAATATCAAACTCCAACAAAAACATACATTACATTCGAAAGTGTTTGCATTTGTCCATTTTAAAAACCGTCAAGTTTCACATATCGCTAATTTTTGCCCAAAATGAAAATTCTGGAATAGGCCACTACACGCCATGGAGTTGAAATTAGGAAGGATGAGATTGGCACCACAGGCTTTCTCACACTTCTTTTTATGTGTGGTGTGGTCATGTTTATATCTTCTTTTTCTTTTAACAAAGAAAAAAAATAGTGAAATACTAACTCTTCGTAATTGCGTTTGTCAAATTCCCCGTACAGTAGCCACCAAAATGAAAAAAGAACAAATTGTTTAAATTCTGCGACCACAATTAATTAACATTACCATAAATATCCAGTACGAGTATTCTGGGATACGCCACTACACGCCATAGAGTTCAAATTAGAGAGGAAGAGATAGACAGCACCGGCTGTTTACCCCTTCTTTTTTTTGTGTGTGAGGGTATGTTGGTTCTACATTTAGATGTATTTTTTTTTAATTTTTCTTTAAAAAAAAATGCAGAGATATACCATCTACTCCAAACTGCATTTGCAAATCTCCAGTCAGTAAACACCAAAATGAAATTCATATTAGACATACAAACACATGCCTATCAAAAAGAATCACGTTACACCTCTCTGGTGATAGGTCACTTAAGATCTCTTTAAGCACACATGGAAAAAAAGGCTAATAATAACAGAAGCGATAATAATCAAAATGAAAAAGCCAAAACTCAGTAACATACACTATAAACACGGCCAGGATGCCCTGAATGAAACATTCCATCACACTAGATACATATATAAAAATATGTACAAATTCAGTGAAAAATAAAAATTAATAAAAGAAATGCATGTAAATGACTAATAGAATAGAAGAAAGCGCTCAGATATATTGAACATTCTTCTTACAGATTTTACACACTCTATGTCCAGTAAGGAAACTTATTATATGAGCCCAAGGAAAAAAATTAATAAAAAGCTTAATAGCAGTACCTTGTCAGTCGTTTATAATAAAATTTGTATAAGAGACAATGAAAGAAATATATGATAACAAAATGCTTCCCAAATTATATATATATATATATATATATATATATATATATATATATATATATATATATATATATATATATATATATATATATATATTCGTCGCTCTATAAAAACAATGTGCACATAACCGTATTTTAGAGAGTCGAGATAAATAGAAGTAACAATTGGTCTGAGGATCGTTATAGGCGTAAATCTTTCTGTTAATTTCTATGTCCATGCACTTGACTATCGAAATTCGCTCTATCTTCTGCCTGTGGGAGGGAGGAAGGGAGGGAGGAAGAAAACATAGATAGATAGATAGACAGACAGATAGGTAGATAGAAAGAGTTTGTGTGGGTGTGGGTGTGGGTGTGTTTGTGTTTGTGTGTGTTAAGTGACTATCGTAGTTTGAACTCTATGCAAGTTTTCTAAAGCAGACATTTTATATTCTGACATAAAATCCTTAGTCGGGACATAAAAAATGCGATTTTGTGCTATATAAGTGAAATTTAGTATGAACCTTCCCACGATCGGATCAAATCTAGATAGTGGGACTAAAAGCCGTGACTTTACTGTCACATAATTGGAACAAAATCGTTTTGCTTAATATGTTCTTGAGCACCGACTTATATATCCAATTATATCACATACTATTATGTGTAGAGTGTATGTGGATTTAAATAGTGTGCATATAAAATCAACACTACATGGTCTGAAAACCGCTTAAGGTCTGATATTGCCTTTAACCTTAGTGTTGATTCCCATGAAAAAAATACACGTTTGCACGCACAACGCACGCACACACAAGCACACACAGATATATATATATATATATATATATATATATATATATATATATATATATATATATATATATATACAATTACTACGATTACTGAGAGTTCATTCATAGGGACTTTGATATTGGCAAATATTGAGACAAATTGTCGAAGCTGCTTAGATGTGTAGCGACCATATGACATTATTATTATTATTATTAGATAGATAGATATATAGATAGATAGATAGATAGATGAAAAGAGAGAGAGAAATAGATGAAGATAAAATGTGTGTCCATATATAATTACTGGTTTTATAAATTAAATTTTCATCCAGATATCAATTTAAATTAAATTATCTCTCAGGTGAAATTAAATCATCAGTTCTATAAGTCGCAAACATTTGCTAAATTATCAGTTGTATAAGCCGCTATAATTTACGCACCTTCCAAAAGTCTGAGAAGATACAAAGAAAAGATTCCTCTGTAGCAAGTTAACTATTTGAATAGGGAAATTGTTTTGAATTACACAAGTCAGAATAAAGTATAAAGGAAACGATTAGATGCACTTTACCAGACGCATGCATATATATATATATATATATATATATATATATATATATATATATATATATATATATATATATATATATATATATATATGTGAATATATTTGAAACGGTACAGAAGCGTATTAAGGCATTAAAAACAAGAAATTTTATATTATGGACCATGATAGATTTAAAATAAAAACAAACACCAGTCGACCGGTTTCGTCCTCTCTCATCAGAACTGTTAACGGGGAAATTATGAGGAAAAGAAAAAGAAGTCTGTTATGCATGACTTGAATGATTGGACAGGAAGGAATAAATTATTATAAAAGTTATACCAACCAAGATGCTAGAAACGCAGCACAGCAAGTCCAAGCAAACAATCTCTTTGTTTACAAAGAGTAGGTTCCCTGAACCTGATGTAAAGCGTCTCCAACACCTTAAGATGGAATAGCGAGTGCGAACTGGCCAAAACAGAAAACCAGTTCACACTGAAATTCAACGCACAAGTAGGATTCTTTATAAAGTGATCCGCAATCGAAGACCCATACGTGTTACGAATGGTATCACCCAAAGAAACCGGTCGACTGGTGTTTGTTTTTATTTTAAATCTATCATGGTCCATAATATAAAATTTCTTGTTTTTAATGCCTTAATATTAATATATATATATATATATATATATATATATATATATATATATATTGAAACTTGCCTCTTTGGTCGCACAAATTAAAGAGAATACTGTCGTATATAGGTGAGCAGGTAAACCAAACTGACAAATAAAATGGATGAAAGAATTCTTAGAACTAAAAAAATGTAAAGTTGCTTGCCAATGATCAGAAAGTGTCTAACAGTAAAATCAAGAGACAAATATTGTGAAATGATTTGGTTTTAAAAATAATATTCACGAACAGGAATAAAACGAGGAAGGAAAAGACTAGGGAACAATATTTACATTATTCGGATCCTCATCTTTGGCGCCATATTCATTACAACGTTTTGGCTGTTGTACGCTCTGGCCTTCTTCAGGTGGTTGGAATATCGAACTGAACCCTTTATTTCGCTCACTGGTGTAGACTGTTCTAGTTCCATGAGCCATGTTTTTAATTGATGTCAGTTCTCAGTTATCAGTTCAGCCCGAAGTCAGACGACCGGCTGACCGGCTGATCGGTTGAACATTCCGCCTTCTGGTCGGGAGGAACCCGAACGAGGCTACGCCGAAAGGCGGAGTCTCTTTCGGAGAGGTAAACCGACCTGAACCCGTTTATACGGGTTCAAAGGGCATATTTTTGGCCGAGCCCACGGGCTCGGAGATCCCACGGGCTCGGAGATCCCACGGGCTCGGAGATCCCACGGGCTCGGAGATCCCACGTTAAACCGGCCTTGTGTCACATGATGCCATCGTGGGGGGTTGGGGTTGACTAAATACTGTTATCAGTTATCACCTGTTAATTTTCACTCTGAAAGTTCTCCACTGCCTTAACCGAGTATTGAACTCTTTGGGTCCTGTCACTGGATCTAATCAACGCCTTTATCCACTGTGCCATGTGATCTTGAGGATCCCGTGACATCGATCGATTGAGACATAATCAATAATGGTCGCGTATCCTATTGACCTACAATAGGACGGGCGTGACGTTTGAGCGACTGGAGCGACAAACACCATCAAGCTACCAACGCTACAACCTTCGAAACATAAAACAGTGGCACCCGGTATGCTTTCTGAGAAAGAGATTACGGACGTGACAATACCGGATCTCCTGCGAGTCACTGCAAACAGATCTTACATGGAGGAAGTGGTCTGTTCCATCTGCCCTCAGGTACCGTCAAAAAATTAAAACAATTGAAGGACTGCTTGTGATGAATTAATAAAGTGGTTAAATAATTTGTTGTATAAAACTTGGTGAAAAATTTAAAAATCAGTTCAAAGAAGAAATACAGTAAGATTTGTTAATTCATGTCAATCAGCACATTTTATACAATGGCGGTGAAAATATTGTTTTTGATATAAGAAAAATTCCGTAATAATTGACAGCAAATTTCCTACCTAAACTTTTTTTATAAGTATGGATAGTCATTATATATACGTATATTATATCCTTGTTTTCTTTCTCGTTATCGCGTTACACGTTTTTATAGTTGTTGCTACTGAAAATAAAACTAGAAATGATCAGTGATGTGTTTGTTATAGTATTTTATTTCTATCTTTTGGTGACGTGTCTGTGATTTTATAATAGTTTATAATGTCTAAAGGAGGATTTACATCATTATGATCTTCACGATTCATTCGATTGCCGCCATTTTGTTCATTGAACTGAAAAAGATGTTTGTATATAGATAATAGTTTAGATATTTCCGTTAAATTTGGACATCATTACGGTATTGTACACTTGTACACCTTGCTCAATTTAAAATGCAATTGAATTTTTGTACTCAATTTTATATATATATATATATATATATATATATATATATATATATATAAATTTGCATACAATATATATATATATATATATATATATATATTGTATGCAAATCTATATATATATATATATATATATATATATATATATATATATTGTATGCAAATTTATATATATATATATAAAAATTTGCATACAATATATATATATATATATATATAAATTTGCATACAATATATATATATATATATATATATATATATATATATATATATATATATATATATATATATATATATATTATAAAGCTAGTAATACTCGGTTGAAAAATATCTCGAATAGCACAACTTGTAGGTCTATCCTAACAAATTGGTACCCGAGGAAAAAAAATTGAAAAAGAAAACAAAAGCAAAAAAAAACCCAGCTAGAAATAGAAGCATCTGAAAAAGGGCGAAATAAATCGCGCAGTGCCTTAATGTTTTAGTCCAAAGAAAAAAACACAGGCAAGTAATGAAGCTGAAACGTAAAGTACTCAATAAATAGAAAAGGGATAAATGAAATAAATCCTAAAGAGGTAGGATCAACCTACCGAAGCTTAACCTAAACAGATCTTGATAGTAAGCTGGCTAAAGAGAAAATGACATGAAACTGTATTTATTGATAAAACGTGTCCCTTTAGTATTTATTTCATTTATATATATATATATATATATATATATATATATATATATATATATATATATATATATATATATATATATATATATATATATATATATATATATAGGAGGTTACATTTATACTAATATATATATAGTGATGTTCTGTGTCTGTTATTTCAACGCCATCCCACAGATATCCAGAAAAGATCCGTGAAACTAGAACAATCTACCCCAGTTGAAGAAATAAAGTTTTGGTTCGAAATTCTAACGGATGAAGCTGTTTGCAGTGTACAACCACTTAAAGTTAGTGAATACGACGATAAGCTGTGGTCATCAGTCCGAACAATGTAAATAGTGTAAAAAGTTACAGTACAACATCTTCTTAGATGATAATTTTTGTTCGATTTTGTTTTGATAGAGGATATTTAAGCTTATACTAAGTCAAAACTTCATAGGTCATATCATATTCTCAGTTCCATAAGTAATTCTACCCTAAAACATATATTTGGGGCTATTATTCGCCCTGTTATTATTTACTATTTATTTGCTTTATCCTGCTGAGGATTCGGTTTCCGGTTCTTTCTAGAGTCGGTCCCGTCTGTCCCCTCCTGTTGTCTTCGTCTTAACTCTAAACATTTATACAGTATTATTTTTTCTTCTCCCAAACGGGGTGTGTAGTTTCGCCTATCGTCCGATTTCCTCTCCTTCTTTGTTCAAATTTATACTTTTATCGTCTCCGCTGGAACTCGGAAAATTTCATTCTCGTCCAATAGGAGCAGTTAGGTTCGCACACTTTCCTGATTTTTTGGAGCAGGAGTAGAGGTTTATCCTTTGTTTCCTGTTTAGGATTGCGTTTCCAGGCCTTTCAAAAGTCTACTTCGACAATTGAACTCTTAA
Source organism: Acanthosepion lycidas (assembly GCA_963932145.1). Lineage (NCBI taxonomy): Eukaryota > Metazoa > Mollusca > Cephalopoda > Sepiida > Sepiidae > Acanthosepion > Acanthosepion lycidas. Next base: position 135,499,298 of record OZ010573.1, on the reverse strand, counting down.
GTGTTATACAATAATTAAATCTTGATCACCTCAATTATAGAATTAGACATTATCTTTCATGCATTGTGTCAAGAAATTCACTTCTTGCGCTTTCTTACACTCATACAACACAACACAGTAAACCTCTACCTTGAGTGATACTTGTGTCTGTATTTCGGGAACATTAATAATAATAATAATAATAATAATAATAATAATAATAGTGATGACAATAATAATCCATATATTAAAGTGTGTCACACTTTTTCAACTTATCTTTTTTTATATTTTCAGCGAGAGGCCATAGCCCAACGTATCATACCATTTTGGAATCAGGTCGACCCTGTAAGGAAATTAAAAACCTTTCGGGATGGATCCGGATCCATAATCCTGAAATTTTGGATTCTGAAGTTTTCATTACTGCGATTGTTTTCGGTGCATTTTTACGTGATTTTATACGACGAATTTTTTGTACGGTAAGTATTTTTATTACTTGGAAATAAATTTGGGAATAATCAAAATAAATTTCGAAATCCAGCGAAAGTTACCCATGAAATAGAAATAATAGTTTGTACGTGAAGTAAGGACCTACGTACATCAAATTTACTTTAAATTAAGAGGTGGTAGAAGAATTATCGTTGAACTTTTAAAAGGTAAGTTTAAATATTAATGCAATACTTAAATTCAGCGACCAACTTTTAGTTCTTCTGTAGTTTATTGTTGCCTATCGCATCTACTCCTCCTTAGGAAATAGCTGAAATGCACAGCTACATATATGTTTGTGCGTGCGCGTGTGCGTGTGCGTGTGTGCGCGCACGTGAGTCGGCTTCAGGCTTTATGCGCACGTGCGTGAGCGTCTCTATGTGTGTTTACGCTTATCTATGTTTATCTGTGATTTTGCAGAGGAAATATGTGAAATTGAGTTTTGAATGCAGATGCATATATACAGAAATAGAGAAAGAGAGAGAAAGAGAGAGAGAGAGGGGGGAATGGGGGAGAGAAAGAATTAATGAAATTTTCACAACAAAAGCAAAAACGAAAGATAAATAAAGCAAAAACAAAATAAGATAAACAAAACAATGTGAGAAAAAAGGCCACACGAAAGAAACTGGCCTTCAGCCGCCAGAGACAATAAGCAAGGTAATTTTTCTAAAAAAAAAAAAAAAAAAAAAAAAAAAAAAGTTGTGATTAATTAGCGTTCCTTAGCTTTATGAGATGCAAAGTTCGCAAAAATGTAGAAACGTACAGCAAGAAAACCAACTTAGAATAGAACTGGAATCTAATCTTAAAAGTTCAGTGACAAAAACCTGAGTTTTTTAGAGTGTATATATATATATATATATATATATATATATATATATATATATTGAACATTGAAATCAACACTCAGACGAGACAGACTGTTCCATGCTAAAGGCAATCATCTGGCCTGATAAGCTCTATCTCTGATATTGAGAACTGTATCCCCTAAATATAGCATATATATATATATATATATATATATATATATATATATATATATATATATTGAACATTGAAATCAACACTCAGACAAGACAGACTGTTCCATGCTAAAGGCAATCATCTGGCCTGATAAGCTCTATCTCTGATATTGAGAACTGTATCCCCTAAATATAGCATATATATATATATATATATATATATATATATATATATATATATATATATATATATATATAGCGAGAGTGAGTGAAAGAAAGAGAGAATGATAGATTCAACGAGATTATCAGTGAGCTATTAGGTTTTTGCCAGATACAGTTTTTAATCAATTATACAATTCATATAAATTTCAGGCTATAATTATCGAAAGAATATACCTTTGTGATTTTTAGTTTAAACTTTCGGTCATTGTTGCAATTATTTATAATAGATTGTTTGGGACATAACCAATTTCATTTTAGAAATAGAACAGCATAAATTGCAACCTAAACGTTTGTTTAGACATAAATCCTAAAGATAAAAGACGGGGAATCATACTCGATATACAACTAAAATTTCTGAATTCCTGTCTGATTATTTTACAGGCTAATAGACGATCTTTCATGTTTTATGATTTTAATCATTTTTTCGTTCATTCATTTTGTCGGCTTTGCTATTATTCACTGTTCTGCCTTCACAGTAGTGACGGTAATTTGTCCTAACCAGTTTATCGAATAGAGAAACTAAGAAGAAAATATACCCCTGTGCAAATTAATTGAAACAACCACTTTAGGTTCCTTTCTCTCACCATACAGTCAGTTTTAGACCCAGCTGGAGTGACAGGGTGTAATCGATTTCTATTTTTTCCTCAGATTAGGTCATTTGCAGTGGTGTGCAATAATATGATCTGTTTTCGGGCTGTATGATGAAATTTGTTTGGCCTTGAAAAATATTGCGTCTTCCGTGATTGCATCAGATTTTCATCACTTCCAGATACTATTGTCTTTTCTGTCGATTAGGTGTCCTATGTTCATTGCCTGCGATGGACATTACTTCAATTAAGAGTACGAAAACTAACGCTACATGAATACACTGGCAAGCCTCACCAATGAGCAAATCAAAGCACTATAGACTATTCTGGAAACTCTCCTGATTTAAATCCAATGGAAAATCTGTGGTCATTCTCTAAGGAACTACTTCGGGGAATGGACATACATGTGCACAGGATCATGCTTTATTTGAAAAATACGAAACAAAGTAAATAATAACGGAATTTTTCGTTTTGTTTCAATTAATTTAAACAAGGGTGTAGCTTCTTGCATTTTGTATCTTTCTTTGCATTGAGTTTTTTTTATAATAGTTTGGGATGTTCTATTAAAGTTTGTCTAATTTTGTTTCTTACCGCGATATCACCCGGTAAAAGGCCAGAGAGATACTCGAGGTAGATCGTTTCAGAGTAAGAGCCACTAACCCAAGCAATAAAATAATGCCACTAAGACGCAATATGTCACCGGAAGTGAAAGACATGGAAATTGGAAACACAATCCTAAACTTAAAAAAAAAAGATAAACCTCAACTTCTGTTCAAATGACTGAGATGAGCGTGAAGAAGGTGTTAATCAAGCCTGTATATTCCTAATGTGGAAAGAAAAAATAAAAAGGAAATATATATATATATATATATATATATATATATATATATATAAATCAGATGATGTTTGTATTATGTTTAATTTTCTATAAAACAATTTATCTGTCTATATTTCTGAGATGAGGTATTATGTACACTATTTACATTAGTTGGTTAGATCCAGTGACAGCACACAAAGAGCGTGAGTTCAATACCCGGTTAAGACAGTGGAGAACTTTCAGAGAGGAATTAACAAGAGATAACTAATATCTGGCATCAATTAAACATGGCACGTGGAACTAGAACAGTCGATTCCAGTGTCAAAATAAAGGGTTCAGTTCGACATTCCAACCACTTGAAGAAGGCCAGAGCGTACAACGGCCGAAACGTTGTGATAAATATGGTGACAAAGATGAGGATAATAGTCCGAATAATGTAATCTTTTCCTTCCACGTTTTTTTTTTTCCTGTTCCTGAATACTTTTTTTTAACCAAATCATTTCACAATGTTCGTCTCTTGATTTTACTGTTAGATATTTTCTGATCATTGGCAAGCTATTTTACATTTTTTATATCTAAGAATTCTTTCATTTTATTTGTCAGTTTGGTTTACCTGCGCAATTATATACGACAGTATTCTCTTTAATTTGTGCGACCAAGGAGGCAAGTTTCATTATATATATATATTAGGTTGGTGCAAAAATAATTTCGTTTTCTCAGATAGTAACATATGTTAGAAAACGAAATTATTTTTGCACCAACCTAATATATATATATATATATATATATATATATATATATATATATATATATATATGCATGCGTCTGGTAAAGTGCATCTAATCGTTTCCTTTATACTTTATTCTGACTTGTGTAATAATGTAAATAGCGAAAACAATTTACATTTAATTTTTGTTATATAATAATAATGATTCCGAAGTAGAAATCCTTGTAGTACAGTTAATCAATATTTTTATAACTCCTATTTATGGAGTCTGTTTAAAACCTGATTTTTATAATTATAAAGATATGAGTTCTTGCATTTAGACATTATAAATAGTGAAACGATAATAGTGTGAATTTTAGCATCAGCTAAAATGTCGAGGAAAAACAATCTTAATTTTAAGAATTTTACTTTTCTGAAATGTTTCATTAAGTTTTTTTTTTTTATGTCATCTAGGTTTTACTCGACTGTGAAAATCTCTTCTAAATTCATGCTTCCCTTTCATCTTCTTCATGTGTCGTGTCCTCTCAGTGCTTAAATGATCATTGCCCACTCCAAATCCATGACATTTCTGACACTTAATAATTTATTTTCTTTTTGTTATTTCTCCTAAACCCTGTTCAGACATCCATTTATTCAAGCTCACTAAGTTATGCATTAATTTCAACTGGCCCACTTCCGTCAGTCTTCAACGTGAATATTTCCAAGTACTCATTCCTCATTATGTGCCCTAGAAATTTCAGTGTCTCTTCCTGATGTTACGTACAAAAGTCCTTCTATATTATTATTATTATTATTATTATTATTATTATTATTATTATTTCCATTGATTTCTGGCGTGCACACATTTCTTTCCGGGTCCCACCCAGAAACGTAAGTTAAGAGATGGCAATACTTTCCACTGACAAAAAATAAATATAAAAACAAGCATATTTTTCATAGATAAATCCCTTCGTAAAGTGTGGGCTGTACTAGTGAGAACAATTTTTTGTATTTCTTTGAGACATGGGCTTCCAGGAACCCCTTCAATTAGTCTACTGGAATCTTTTCCAACCAATCTTAGGCCTCCAACTACAACAGGGATTGTTGATGTTCCCATGTGCCACATTTTTGAGATTTCGATTTCAAAGTCCTTGTATTTTGACAGCATTTTGAATATCTTCAAATATACATTGCCGTCAGTAGGGACTGCCATATCAATAAGGAAGCACCATTTTTGTTTGTGGTCTTTAATAACAATGTCTGGGCGGTTAGCTTTGATTTTTCTGTCAGTGTGTATTAGGTAGTCCCATAGAATTGTAACAGGTTCTATCTCTGTAACCGGGTCTGGGTGGTGTTCAAACCAGTTATTTTCAGTTCCCTTCACGCAGAAGTTGGGTGCAGATATTGGTCCACTCTGTCATGCCGGCTTTTATACTCAGTGGGTGCAAATATCGTGCAACAAGATGATCAATCGTTTCTGGATATTTATCACAGAATCTGTATTTTGGGCTGACAAAATATTTTAGTATATGTGCTTGATAATTTCTAGTTAACAAGGTTTGGTCTTGTGCAGAAAGGATAAAACCTTTAGTTCAGCTTTCAACCCTGCACTACGTAGCCACTGATGGGTACGTGTTTTGTCTAGGTCAGCTTGTTTGGTACGGGCAGAGTATTGGCCATGAAGCGGTTTATCTTACCATTGTTTCTTTGTCTGGTCAGTTTCCTTAGTCTTTGCTTTTTTTTAAGGATTTTGCAGCTTCAGCCGGGGTATTGTCCTTTAATTGTATTTCTGCGCCCATTTAAAACTCCATTTTGAATTTGTTGGCTTCCTTTATTAAGGAGTAGTGACGCTTACTACTTTCATGTTCCTTGACTCATACCATCATCCAGTTTTCTGTAGTTTCCAAGTATCTTTGGAGGCCAGTTGTTGTAATTTTGTAGGACTAATTCTTTGCCTCCATCGGGTCTGGGCACATACAGACGATCAACATGACCATTGGGATGTTGCATGCGGTAGCAAGTGAGAAGCATTCTCGTTTTAGCGTCCATTCGCTTAATATCAGCTATGGTCCAGTTAAGGTCATTAAAGATGTATTGCACCACAGGGACAGCCAATGTGTTTATGGCTGATATTCTTTTTTGACAGTTCAGATCGGTATTTAGTACCAGACGTACACGCCTGTAGTACTCCTTTCTTACCTTCTCCTTCATTTGGGGTTGTTGAATGCCATCTCCTTCGCTAATTCCTAGGTACTTATAAGCTTAATCATGTTTCAGTTCCCTAATTTTTGTGACAAAATCTAAATATATTAATCTCTTTACTAATACAATTATTATATAAAAAGTTATTATTAGTAGATGGCCTATTAGAGTATGCGACCCGTTTTGTTTTGTTTTTCACAGAGGGTGTTTATTTTACCAACATGTCTACGCACGCGGGACAAATTAATAAAGATAATGTGACCTCCGACAGGATTCTAACGTGAGTAATTTGTACGAGAAAGGACTGTATGATGCGGCGTAAATTAGTGGGTTAGCGACGGAAAGCCTTACAGCCAGGCAGGGTTCTATTAGTTTCAGGCGAAATATTAGGTTGGTGCAAAAATAATGTCGTAATAATGTCGTTTTTTGACGTGTTTTTAACGTCAAAAAACGACATTATTACGACATTATTACGACATTATTTTTCCACCAACCTAATAAAAACTGTGAAAAATGCACAATATAAACATGACGTCTCCACAAATACGGGTATCCACAAAAAATAATATTTGAAGTAGTAAGATATATTGGATTAAAAATAACATCCATTAATTCTTTAGAATTATATAGCTGCACACACACACACATATATATATATATATATATATATATATATATATATATATATATATATACATATGATTATACATATATATATATATATATATATATATATACATATGATTATACATATATATATATATATATATACATATCTATATAAATATATATATATTTATACACAAAGACATATATATATATACATATATATATATATACATACATACATGTATATATTTATACATACATACGCACATGCACACATATATGTGTATGTGCGTGTGTGTGTACGTGTGTGTGTGCGTGTGTGTGTACAGTGGTGCTTCTGGTTGTTGACTTCAATGCACACTTTTATATTTACATACGCGCTATCCCTATGGAGCACTTTAACCCATAAATATAGTCTACTTTAAAAATATATTTCCTCTCATATATATATATATATATATATATATTAGTCAACACTTAGACGACAGCCTGCTTCATGCTAGACGCAGCTGTCAGGCCTGACGATTGTATCTATCATGAAACAGTCTGTCACCTCTAAGTGATGTCTTCAATGTTCACTTTTATATTTACACACGCCCTATCTCTGATATTAAGCACTTTATCCCATAAATATAGCACACCATATATATAGCACACCTTAAAATTACATTTCTTCATATATATATATATATATATATATATATATATATATAGATAGATAGATAGATAGATAGATACGATAAACATACGACAGATATGCGAAAGATTAACAAATTTGTTTTTAATCCTAAATTTTTATTACTTCAAATGTTATTGTAGTTGATAGTTTTATTTGGAACAGACGGCTATTTTTATTTTTTTTAAACTGTGTGCATTTCGTCTATCGGCCTATTCGAAAACCGATAATCGCTTAATCGACTTTAAAGGTTCTTATGCTAACAGTAACACTAATCATAGCCATAAATGTTATTTTTATTTAATATCTCAACATTCTGATTTCATAAAATATGCCTTATACAAATGAGATATTTTCCAAGACACGTAGAGTAAACACAATATGGAGGAAGAATTATTAAATTCATTAAGAAAAATTTTGAATTAACTTCTTGCCTTTTCAATGTTATTAGCAAATTTACTTCGAAATAAAATAGAAACTAAGGGTAAAACTAATTTTGCTAATTCCTTAATTATTGAAAGGGATCAATATATCTATTTTAATTCTGTCTACTTTTTAGTAATTCGTTTCACATTAAATAATTTTCTTTACTTATTCTTTAAGCATAAATAATTAGTTGTTTTGAACTTCTTACTTTTCCTTCTTGATTCCCTAGTGTATTCAGTTCCTTTGTTCATTCCTTCATTCAAGCACTGATTCCTTCCATTTTTTTTGGTGTGTGTCTCCATCTTTAGTTCCTCCAATCGTTTTATTTTTCTTCATTTATTTTATCTTTCAAAGTAGCTTCAACTTTTCATGATAATTTTTAACGTCTCTTTGCTTTCATACACATTTTTCCTTCCTTTTCCTCATTACACGATTCATTTCACCATATTTTAGGACAAGTGACGACCAAAGAATGGGAAACATCGGTGATCTCTTTGTCTGATTCATGCAGACGCTGAGTAACTAAATGTACATCTAAATAAAGAAAAATAACATGCCGAAAATAAAATAAGCAAAAACACGTTTATATTCTTTTCAAGTGCAAATGTTAGACAGATCAAAATTGATGTAAAAATCGAAGAAATTACAATTCTATTTCAATCAGTAAATGCCATTTACTATTCTTATTATTTTCTTATTATTTTCATGATATTGAATTGAGCTTTGTCGATATCGCTTTAATTCTAGAGGTTAAACAATAAAAAAAATGAACCCAGAAATCAATGAATTGGTATCGAAATATTTTGTCAGCTAATTTGATCTTTGCCTGAAAAAAAAATCATTCTTCATGCGAGAAAATGAAATAAATAAATTGTTCTACACACTGAAGTGAGTACCGCGCGGGTGTGTGTACATACACACACATATATACATACAACATAGTTTTTCTGAAAATTTTTTTTTATTGTTGAAAACACACACACATAATATATATATAGCGATTTTTCAAGCATGGCTTACATGTGGCACAAGGCCGAAAGTAGGAGGCACCCAGTGAGAATCGAACTCACTACTCAATCGTAATTGTTTTAGCGAGATAAGCTTGCTAACCATTGCACCACGTTGAGGTGCCCGTGTTTATATATATATATATATATATATATATATATATATATATATATATATATATATATATATATATATATATATATATATATATATATATATATATATATATATATATATATATATATATATATATATATATATATATATATGTATATATATATATATATATATATATATATATATATATATATATATATATATATATATATATATATATATATATATATATATATATATATATATATATATATATATATATATATATATATATATATATATATATATATATATATATATATATATATATATATATATATATATATATATATACATGTATGCCTGCATTCATGATTATGCCTGCATTCACCAGGCATAATCCTTGTCTCCATTGTTTTTTTTTAAAGCGTATCACCCCAATATTTGTGTGGGTGTGTTTGTGTGTGTGATTTTCAGTTTATAACTTATTCCTATAGATACAGATAAACAGAAATGATATTAACTTAATCGTCGGACTTAGTACATTTCATTATATATATATATATATATATATATATATATATATATATATATATATATATATATATATATATATATATATATATATTGAACAATAAAAATATATTAAAAATTATAAAATTAAAATCTTCAGACACACTGGGTTGTAGATTAATATTCTTTCGTTTTTATTATTATTATTATTATTTCATTTAGATTCCTCGACTAGTTTCGGCATAAAAACGGCGATCATAGGGAGGAGAAATATTTCTGCTTGCTGGTAGAAGTAAACTACAGAAATGAATGTCTTGCTGGAGCTTATGAACTTTTGTCTCTAGTTTTCATTTGTTTTTTTTATTTATTTTTAATCTTTTTAACATGAATCTTTTACCATTCCTTGTGTTGGTCCTAGCTATCGATGATGGTGGCGGTGTTGTTATTGTTGGTTGTGGTGCTGGTGGTTGTCTATTGGTGCATGTCTTTGGTCTGTTTTGTGTTTGAATTGGTTGTGTGGTGGTCAGTGTAGTTGCGGTGTTTTGTTGTTTTCTTTTGGGGTATGGTCGTTCACTTTTTTCAGAGTTTGGCATATATATATATATATATATATATATATATATATATATATGTGTGTGTGTGTGTGTGTGAGTGTGTGTATATATATATATATATATATATATATATATATATATATATATACACACACACACGCACACACACACACACACACACATATATATATATATATATATATATATATATATATATATATATATATATATATATATATATATATATATATATAAGTATCCTCTACTTTATATATAAATATCGTATACTCAAAATGGATATTCACTAAACTAAGATTAACATTTAAGTAGAAAAAACTTTCGGTTTAATAAATAAATGTTCATCACTTGTTTAGAAATTGCTTTGTTTTCGTTAGGGCACATACAAAACAGATTAGTTATGTATTTCGGGTCAAAGGAAAAATGCATTTAAAGACACTATTCAGTTTAATCTAACGAGAGGGAGAAGCTGGTACATATCCTGCTGTAGGAATCATATTTTTCTTTTAGAAGATTTATCGCATATTCAGTTCGTTAGACGTAAATAAATATTCGTGTGTGTGTGTATGTATATATATATATATATATATATATATATATATATATATATATATATATGTGTGTGTCTGTGTGTGTCTGTGTGTACTGAAAGAAAAATTTTGTATTTTTATAAATAGTGTGTGATTGCACTGGTTTGCGGCTACATCTATTTGAGCTGTAGTTTCAGCTTTCCTCCCGTGTGTGTCAACACAAATATACGAAAACATTTTTGTGGAATGAAATGAAATTTTACTGTTAGAAAGAAAATGAAAAAGGATGAAAATATCAACGTTAAAATATGCATGTAATTTCGATCAGTTTTATTGGAAAATTTAAAAATCGAATTGATGCCTAATTGGAGATAAGCTCCAACTGTTTTACCTCGTCAGTCGATATTGATGAGATAAGATTTTTCTCGGCGTTCATACAATACATACACTAAATCGTCTGCTATTAATTTCCATTAGCATTTTTAGTTTTCCGTTATTCTCTATCCTTCAATATTCTAAATTTCTTTTCGTCTTTCAATTGACTGCGTTCTTTTTGTCTTTTTCAGTTCTTTTATTATTTTTGTTCGCAAAAAAGATGAATGATAAGGATATAATCGTTGGACCTTCTTTTGCCCTTTTGCCCAATCTCCTATTTTTGGTTTTCGGAACATTTCTTCAGCCCCAAATGTTTCGCCTTTATTCTGTTACTTCTAAGCAGCTATTTTCTTTTGTTTGTTTTCTTATCTTTTCCTAAATTAACCTCTTCGTTGGGGAAATAACTATTTTGATGGCACAATATTTAAAACGCATTTTTTTTTAATTTTATGTATTCTCTTTTACAAAAGTTAACCCAAAGCAAGGCTTGAGAGCAGCTCAAGCAAGAGAATTATGAATGAGGTTCTTGATACGAATTTGAGGCGAAATTGTAGGAAGTGTAGATTATAAAGCGACAGCGGATAGAAAAAGATTGATCATTGAATAGCTTAAAATCATGGTCTTCAGGAAAGTATCCACGCGGTAGTCTGTTCTACAAAACGGCATTTCTTGTGAAAAGTACTCTGAGTGCAATTCGTCCTTACTATACGGAGGAAAAGAATCTGTGTCGACTCCGTGGACGAAGAATGTTTTATCCTACCTGTAAAGATCATTTTTTAATCCTTTCCGCCAAGTAAGACGATAATGCCGCTGACACAAGTGGTTACGAAGAGCATAAAACAATGAGAAGACTTTAGGAGAATGAACCGAAAACCCACTCTTGAATAGGAAACAAAGAATAAACCTCTTCTGTTGAAAAGAAAAGGCGGGTCTGTTAACCGGCCAATTTGGTAACCTGTTTTCTCCTTAAACTAAGATTGGAGTTCATCAGAACATTAGTCATCAGAATAGTGGCACAGTAGCGACAGACTTGCAACAATATTTTGGATTAATATGATGAAAAGACAGAATAATCCTTATGAATTGGTCTTAAAATCGGCTTTGCAGAAAAAGAATCAAGTGGATTAGCAGCCAGATAATAATTTTCCATAAGAACGGGGATATGTTTAACAAATATCGTGCTTATATCAACAGTCCTTAACAACCGCAAATATATAGGATATCAGAGGGAACATTAGTGCTAAGTTTAACGATGTTAAAAATTGTTATTACGTTTTGTTGAGTACTGTATTTCAATAAAAACACTCTTGACTACGATACTGACAAGCTAAATTTGTTTCCTAAACGCTACATCATTCCTTACATGATTTTCCTTCACTCTAACACCTATTTAAGCTTTTAATTTCAAAACACATCTTCACGCCTCGTGTTTATCATTAACATTTAACATTTTTCAAAACCGCGAATTTAACGTTTCCTCAATTCTTTCTGTTAACCAACCAAACAACCTATCATCTTTCACTTTATTATTTCTTACTTTCTCTTCTTTCCTCCATCTGTTTGCTTCTGTTTCTCTTTTCATTATAGTTATCAATCTTTATTTCCGGCATTTTCTATATATTCATCTATCTTTAAACTCATCCATTTTGATAGGGACATCCTGGCATGAAAATCAACATTCGACATTGTATTATTTTAGCTGGTCTCGGAAACGAAACTCTATTACACGTGTCAACGGGTATCTTTTTCTGCTTACATCGTTTCTATCATTTCCCTAAAAAAACTTCATGTTTAGTGAATTTCTTCTTTCTCTCCCAGGATGTTTTTATTTTGCCAAGAATGTATCACTCAAAGGAGCAAGAAAAAATTGTTGCTTCTTTGATTGATTCATTCTTAATTTGCTTCTTAAAAGTTACATCTCATCCGTAAAAAAATCATTTACTCGAATCTTTAGTTAAGCCTATAATTTCAAAATCCTATTTTCTTCGCATCTTGTGTTCATCATTAACATTATTCATCACCAAACTCACGAATTTATAATTTCCGCAAGATATTTATTCAGTTCAAGTAGGAAAAAATATTTGATGACAAAATAGTTTTCAGAAATATTGCTTTTTGCTTTGTCTATTTCATTCGCTTTAGTTTGGTTTTGTTTGGTTTGTTTTACGGCATATCAACCTCAATGGGTTATTTAATGCCGACATGATTTTTATTGCTGGTAATATTTTTTACAAAAATATATTGCTGGTAATATTTTTAAATGTATTGCTAGTAATAATTATTTACAAAAATGTATTGTTGGAAATATGTTTTCCTTCAAAGATGTATTGCTGGAAATATGTTTTCCTTCAAAGATATATTGCTGGAAATATGTTTTCCTTCAAAGATGTATTGCTGGTAAGATTCTTTCCTTCAAAATATATTTCTGGTAATATTTATTTTCTTAAAAAGATATTGTTGGTAATTTTTTCATCAAAAAATGTATTGCTGGTATTAAAACCTATTTTTACACTTTCATTGTGTTTTGAACTCAGTTTGGGGGTTAACTATTTGGCCATATTTGGGAAGCTGACAGGTGCTGGCACCTCGAGATCTGGGAACACCAGCAATTAAGAGGTGGTTTCATGCTCCTCAAAATCTTCTGACCAGAGGCTTTGCTGTTGGACGTAGTTTATCGTCTTATCCAGGACGCGGATGTAGTTTATCGTCTTACCCAGTCTTTCTTTCGGTATGTTTTTAGAAAAATATTAGTGACTTAGCAAACCCGTAGCAAACAAATTTTACCATTGAATCATTGTAGCATTTAGGCTACCAGTTCCTCAAGCGAAAAAAAAAAAAAAAAAAAAAACAGATATTTTTACTATGTTTATGGTCATTTTTTTCGATTCTCTTTGAATTCAGTTGTTTCTCTGTAATATTTTTTTTTTTTTTTTTTATATTTTCTGGTTTAATGCTGTCGATAAATTTTCTTAAGATTTATTTTACTCCGATATAGGAAGGGTGTATCAAAAATACTTTTACGAATTTTTCGGGCGGGTTCCTTACACCAAATCAAGGACAAAAGTCCATCTAAACATATACCCGCAAATCATTCTTTGTTCCATTATTAAGTTTAAAGAAAGTTTACCGTAGATAGTGTTGTGTTATCATTAAGACAGTATTACATTTGTTATACTCGTTATTACATTTGTTATTACATTTATTGCTGTTCTGACAAAAACAATTAACGTGTGTATTAGTGATTTAACGGAGAAGTATTTCATTTAACAATGTCAGGATATTTATATCATGAGCAGGAAAATATGATTTTTACACGCGTTTGCTTGAATCGTCATGGACGCGAGGCTACACGACAATATCAGATTGCGTTACCAGATCGAATATTTATATGGACTTTTATCTTGTGTTGTGGGCAACCCGTCCCCAAAGTTTGTAAAAATATTTTTGATATCCATCCACGCACAGATATATATATATTACATGAATAATTCATACAAAAATCAGATTAGTGAAGTTAATGCTATAAATGGTGAGAATACATCTCCGCTAACAAATTTATTAAAATTACATTAACCCACGAACCTCTAGATGAATGTCGTGATCCCTGTTTTTAATGAATTCAACTTGTATATGGTCATTTTTTTTGCTAGTACTTTCATCTTTTCATACAGACATCATATATATATATATATATATATATATATATATATATATATATATATATATATATATAAGTGTACTTTCCAGTCATCATCCAGAGGCGACAATCTGTTTCATGCTAAACGTAATCTTCATAGCCTGCCGATTACTTTTAGAATAAAACAGACTTTCGACACTGGGTATTAACTTCAATGTCTACTTTTTATATTTAGATACGCTCTACCCCTGATAATGAGAATTTAATTCACACACACACAGATATATATTAGGTTGGTGCAAAAATAATGTCGTTTTTTTCACATATGTTACTTTTATATATGATTTCTGAATTAATTCATTGATATATATAGCCATGTTATATATCATTTTGAAGTGCGTTTTTAGCTCTATCGAATCGTGTTATTCGTTACCGTTCTCAATCTCTTCATTCATTTTTTTGCAGGCTTTTCGACAGCATGGACAAAATTCAAATCTGCACGATTTTCTTCTTCCAGTTCAAACTAGGCCGAAAAGCTGCCGAGACAGCTCGTGATATCAATCATGCGTTTGGCCCAGGAACCACTAACGAACGTGTGGCACAACGGTGGTTCAAGAAATTTCGCAGTCGTGACGAGAGCCTCGAAGGTGAAGACGGTCGCGGCCGGGCGACTGCGGTTGATAACGAACATTTGAAAGCCTTAATTGAAGCCGATCCTCGCAAAACCACACGAGAAGTTGCTGTTCAACTCGAGGTCGACCACTTAACAGTCGTTCGCCATTTAAAGCAAATAGGGAAGTCCAAAAAGTTGGATAAATGTGTGCCGCATGAATTGAACGATAATCAAAAAAATCGTCGTTTTGAGCTGTCTTCTACGCTCCTTCTCCGCAACAAAAACGACCCATTTCTCGAGCTGATTGTGACGTGTGATGAGAAGTGGATCCTCTATGACAACCGGCGACGTTCGGCACAGTGGTTGGATGCCAGAGAAACTCCACAACACTTCCCGAAGCCGAAATTGCACCAAAAAAAGGTTATGGTGACTGTTTTGTGGTCTGCGGCCGGTCTCATCCATCACAGCTTCTTGAATCCGGGCGAAACGATTACGGCGGAGAAGTACTGCCGACAAATTGACGAAATGCACCAGAAGCTCCAAAGTATGTGCCTGAGATTGGTCAATATGAAGGGACCGATTCTCCTCCATGACAACGCTCGCCCGCATGTTGCTCAACTGAACCTGCAGAAGCTGAACGAATTGGGCTACGAGACTCTGCCTCATCCGCCATATTCACTGGACCTCTCGCCCACCGATTATCACTTTTTCGAGCATCTCGACAACTTCCTGCGCGAATAATGCTTCAAAAGCCGAGATGATGCCGAATCGGCCTTCAATGACTTCATTGCTTCCAGAACTCCGGATTTCTATGCTAATGGGATAAATAAACTTGTTTCTCGTTGGCAAAAATGTGTCGATTCTAATGGTTCTTATTTCGATTAATAAAGTTTATTATGAAAGGAATTATGATCTTTTGAAGTTGAACGTCAAAAAAACGACATTATTTTTGCACCAACCTAATATATATATATATATAATGTGTTAAAATATGGTTTGAATATATATATATATATATATATATATATATATATATATATATATATATATATATATTTTTTTTTTTTTGAATAAAAAACAGACCACTTTAAGGTTCCATGTAATAAATTATTTCAAAGTGGTCTGTTTTTTAATCAAACATGTTTGCTCCGAATTTACATTGGGCTCTCCGGATATCATCCTCCTTGGGTCTACCCATACGGATTAATTATTTTTGCATAAACTATATATATATATATATTTTTTTTTCAAACAATATATTATCACATTACATATATATATATCGCTGTTATGACATCATATTTAGATGACTGATCCCTTTTTAACACCGAAATTAATATCTACTAAGCATTAGTTTTATTAAAGTCGATGTAATGAATATGCATACACCTGGTTTCCTCCTCACAGTAATATGATTGGTTGGTGTCAGCCATAAATACAGACTGGTCTGGAGGTATTGGACGACGCCTATTGGCTACGCCTATTGCTTACGCCTATCGCCTACCTCCATGACGAGGTCCAGTCCATTACGGTTATCTGCTAGATTGTCCTACCCGTTTACAGTAGTCAAAACGGCTTTGCTACTTTGAACAAATATATCTCTTTCCGGGACATATCAAAAGTAAATCCGCCTATCGATAGGAAAGGAACGGATATTCCCTTAGAATGAACAAAAACATTATTATTAATTAAAAAATGCAATATATTCTTTAAGAATATCAACATTGCCCTGGTGATACACAAGTTTTTACAAAAAAAAAAAAAAAAAAAAGAATATATGTATTTTGGCATCGAACTTATAATGTTTTTTGTTGTGTTTTTTCTTTACTTTGCCCAGACTGTCTTCCAAAATTCTGCTTCAAATAATACAACAGCTGTTACGTCTTCAAGTATTTGCAAAGCTCAACCTGGAACAAGAGCAAACATATGAGATACCCAATAAGGAATCACTTTACTATCGTTGTAAGGACTTACCATATTATCTTGACAACTTATACAGCAAAACGAGCTTTATACATTTTATTATGTATCTAATTAACTTATCTTTGAAAAACGATGTCGCGTGTTACTGCGTTCATCATGATGTTTGATTACCAGAATTTTTGTCGAGTTGAGGCGTCTCATTTTGTATTTGTATAACCATAGTTTAGTTTTGCAAAAAACTACAAGGCTGTTTCTCCTATAGAACATGAACCTTAAGAAATAATGCTAATTAGTTAATTTAATTTAACCATTGTAAATTATTTTATTTTTTCTAATCTTTTAATTGTACATTGGTTTTCATTTATTTCTACCTATACGCAGACAATCACCCTGAAAATCTCAACCGAACAATACAAAACACGTTTCCTAAATCGTTGCCTTATGAAAAGTGTTGTGCGATAAAGATTGCTTTGCCAAGAAATATCAACGTCCTGCAATAACTTTTCCTCTTTTCCTTCATTGTTTTCGCTTATTTATCCTTCTATATGTTGTTGTTGTTGTTGTTGTTGTTCATCTTCTTCTTCTTCTTCTTCTTCTTCTCCTCCTTCTTCTTCTTCTTCTTCTTCTTCTTCTACGTTATTTTTTCTCATTGAATAGCTCACCCTAGATTTTAATGTCACGTTTTCCATCTGCCGCTTTGCCCACCACTTCACCCAGGAGAGTGACATGTTCAGACGTTTACAATGACGTCCATCCTTTTAATATAAACAAGAAAAACACGCGAACAAATTTGACAAATCTTACCGGCAAAGGGTTAAAGAAAGAGGTTGACATGATATTTTTAATCTTGTCGGGAAGATTTTACGACTCTATGACATCAAATGAGATCACGTGGGTCACTTTCTTAAACATTGTGAATTGGAAGAAGTAAATATTATTTACAGAACAGCACTGCAAAATCAATGAATATTAATGAAACTTTATAGTTGACTGATCGAGAATTTGCGTATCTATTTGTATGTCTATGTGTGTGTGTCTGTGTGTCTCTGTTTGTGTGTGTGCGTGTGTATCCTTGTGAGTATGTTTCTTACTGAGTGTTAGCGTTTTGGGGGATTCTGTGAAATTGCGTACTTAGTCAAATTCTCACATTCATAACGCGAAAAAATAACTAATAAATACAAGTCAATTCACACACCGTCTTTTCCTTCCTTTATAACCCTCTCCGTCGATGTTTCATCCATCAGTATCCATCGAAGATTATAATATCTATCTATCTATCTATCTATCTATCTATCTATCTATCTATATTTTAACAGCTATCTAATTTCAGCCTTTTCTCTGTCTTTGTCTCTCTCTATCTATCTATCGTATTATAACAGCTATCAAATCTCAGTCTTTTCTCTATCTATCTATCTATTTATCTATCTATCTATCTATCTATCTATCTATATTTTAACAGCTTTCTAATTTCAGCCTCTTCTATCTATCTATCTGTATTTTAATAGCTAATTTCAGTCTCTTCTCTGTCTAACTATCTATCTATCTGTATTTTAACGACTAATTTCAGTCTCGTCTCTCTATCTATCTATCTGTATTTTAACAGCTATCTATTTTCAGTTTTTCTCTCTCTCTCTCTACCTATCTATCTATCTATCTATCTATCTATCTGTATTTTAACAGCTATCTATTTTCAGTTTTTCTTTCTCTTTCTACCTATCTATCTATCTATCTATCTATCTTTCTATCTTTCAACAGCTATCTAATTTAAGCCTCTTCTATCTATCTATCTATCTATCTATCTATCTGTATTTTAACAGCTAATTTCAGTCTTTTCTATCTATCTATCTATCTATCTATCTATCTAAATAACTAATTGAAATTATATAGCAATAATTCTAACAAACACATGTTTACAAATTTTCCTCCTAATACAAGGCACAAGAGTAACGCAAGTTAGAGGTTTATTGTGAGTTTATTGCATGATCATAACAGGAGGATGTAAAAAGTGCAGGATATGAGGGTATTTAGGATAGATAACCTTTACATGCATTGTAGTGATCGGAGAATCATCCCGTTGGAAGTCTTTTCTAAAAGTAGCATTTCCTTGGAATAATCCATCTGAATGTAAAATCGATATCACTTATAGAGTACAAAAGAGAAGGAGGGCGATTCATGACAGTGTACATGACACGGGGGTGGGGTCTTAGCTGTGAAAGTCAGTGCCGATTGAATTAATGAATATAGCGCCTTATAGTTTTAGACGGGAAAATAACGATAGCACTACGAAAAGTATGCGATGTTTTTTTTTTGTCTGTCGGATAGGACTTGTAGAAAATAATGCATCACCCGCAAGGCCTCGTATACGCTCTTGGAACTCTATCAAGACTGGAAAGTGAAGTTTAGACAGTCCCAGGCCAGATATGGCAGTAGCACTTCAAAATTGGTCTGATATCGCTCTAATTTATTCTAATTAAATATGTCCTTGGAATAGACTCCACTGGTCGACCAATAGAGTTTGCGAACCATTATTCCACACCATTCTAACAACGCTAATTTAGATATATCTATCTCGATTACGGATAAATATTACGAGTTTGAAATTATCTGACAGTCTGACGATACGTTTAACTCTGCCTCTCCATTCATGTCTGCCTAACATAGTGAAGAGTTCATACAAAATAATGTCGAATCTGAAAAGCCTAGTGGTAAATGGTTTGGCATATACGATTGTGATATGTCAAGTTCAGATTTCTGCTGAAGTCGTTCACTTTCATACGAATAACATTGGAATTTGGATAAATCATTTTTTCTCAGTGGCTCTCTAGATTGGATTGGTAACCAATATGAGAGAAAGATATCTCCAAATTCAATCCCTGGTGGGGGAAATGCTAGCAACTCATCCTACTATTTAGTAAAACTAAATCAGCAACATAAGCATGTCCACTATAATTCATATGAAGGTTTCGATCAGCTACATACTTCTCTCTCTCTGTCTCTGTCATATTGGAACAAAATTTTAAATACACTGAGGCAATAACTGTCATTTATCTGTAAATGCCATCAGTATTTTCAGTAATTTCGTTCCTTAAGAGCCGCTATACTTCCGCAGTTTTATTACAAGATTTCCCCAGAACCTGGAACGTGTTTCCTTAAATTAAATTCTAATCACTCACTATGGATCTGGCTCGTTTGACGCTGCCGTAATTTATCTACGCTTTTCTGATTGTGAGAGAAAATTTTATTATGGAATAATGCGATGTCAAAAAACAAACCTTGTATTTTGAAAAAATGACGGAATTTTTAAAGTTATTTCAACAACTGTGTTCCAGCTTGGGATCAGTGTATATCTATATATTCGACTCTACCGTCGTATTAGACGTACGAGGGTCAAGTAGTTCAGTTCCGAGGAACAGATAACCAGACACCAGAACGTGATATGATTATATTGGTGAAGGATTTGTGCAGAACCATCCATACGTTTTAAAGGACCCAATACAGAGTCCTGGTGAACTACGTGCCACAAGGTACCCAAATTACCACCCGCAAGTTTTTAATTCAGAGTTGTCCTTATAGACCAGTTGCCATCCAAGGCTATAGAACCCAGTATGTCCTGCTATTTACCCTTAGCTGGATAGAGAAGAAGAGGATTCATACCTTTCCCAAGAGTATTAGCACGTAATTAAATGTAATGGATTCGAAACACACAGACACACACACACACATCTCTCTCTCTCTCTCTCTATATATATATATATATATATATATATATATATATATATATGTGTGTGTGTGTGTGTGTGTGTGGTGGGGTGTTCAAAGTTACCGATACCTAGTGTTATAAATGCATTTTTGAAAATGAAAAATCTTTCTTGATGCTTTTATTTTACCTTTTATTCCAAGCTAATAGATTCAATTTACTCGTTTCCATTAAGCAAATTACTTTTTATTTCTATAGTGTATGTCAAACCGAATTTAAATTGATTGGAATTAATTTTTAATCGCTAAAATGGCTGAAATCGGACATACAGGTAGACAACGTAATTCCCAGTATTAAAAAAAAAAAGTACCTAAAAAATGAAATAAATTTCTGAAATTTTATTTCATCAAGATTAACTGCTTTATGATTTAATTCGTCTGATTTGAAACAAATATGACTTTTCTTTTAAAAAAAATCACAGAAAAGGATTCTAGCGCGAGAGTGCCTTTTTCCTTTCCTTACTTTTTATCTTTTGAGGCGTTAACAATTATCTCGATAGAATTATGTTTGCTAATTTTTCTAAATTTCGACACGTTTCATTCTCTGATGGACTTTACCGAAGCAAATGACTTTTTACACGCACACATGTGCATATATATATATATATATATATATATATATATATATATATATATATATATATATATATATATATATATATATATTTAAGCGTTTCACCCCAAGCAAGGCGGAAAGCGAGTAGGACGCAAGGGGTTACAGAAAATTTGAAGCAAGATCAGATAGGAGTGATAGAAGAAAGGATGAGGAGAAGGTTAGTGGATAGATCAAAGCAACTGGAGATGTCGATTGACATTACATTTGAATAAATGGAGATTATAGCTCTCAGGGAAACTGGAATAGGGAAGGGAGTTCCACAGGCGAGAAATGCAAGACATGAAGCTATTGGAGTAGAAGAGACGGTTACATTTAGGAGATTTGACAGTGAAGGGGTGAGAGCGGGATGCCAGCCTCGTAGGGCGCTTGAACTCATGAAGTCTGGGAACCAGCAAATGCAGCTCATCGGAGCAATTGCCATGAAATTATTTGTAAAACAGACAGAGAGAGGCGACGGCGCGTCTGTGAAAAAGTGACTGTAGACGAGATGCCAGAGCAGGGCCAATTATATTGCATATCCGTCTCTGGATCCTATCAAGAACACCGAGGCAAACAGAAGGGGCTCCAGACCATATATGTCAGCAATACTCCATGCAAGGGCGAATTGTTGATTTGTAGATCTGGAGGATCGATTCCGGGGAGAAAAACTTCCTGGCGCGGCTCAGGGAGCCAACTTTCCTTGAGGTGGACGAAGCAATTGACTCAATGTATTTATTCCATCTCAGGTCAGCAGTCAATGTGAGACCGAGCAACCGGAAATAGTTGCTCTCGAGAAGTTGAGCGTCAGACATTCTAATGGAGGGCAGGGAAGGATCTCTGTGGTGATTAATAGAGAGCAGTTTTGTTTTTGAAGCATTAAAGTTGACCAGCCAATTCCTGTCCCAGTACACAACCGATTGGAGGTCCTTTTCGAGACGCACGACCAGGTTAGTTTTGTCAGTGACACTAGATTTGTTTTTGAGGCAGGAATAAATTGTGGTGTCATCCGCGTAGATGCCAACTTGGGAATTTATGGCGTCAGGAAGGTCATTTATGTAGATATGGAATATAGTGGGGCATAGGATGGAGCCTTGAGGAACATCTGCGTTCATTGGATAAGAACTGTAGGAGAATCCGTTGAGAACGACCTTATATATATATATATATATATATATATATATATATATATATATATATATATACAGAGAAAACTCTCATCAACGGACTAATATTGTGATGGGGTGATCCATTAAAGCCGAATATCCGTAGATGGAAGAAGCTCTAATTTGTCACTGATACTTAGGTTTGTACGCTTCCTTTCTAAATTTTTCTTCTGCTTTGATACCATGATTACGGTAGAACAATTCATATATTAACTAAAAATAAAAAAAAAATAATAGATTTCTCACAGCTACTTTCCAACGCACTAATGTATTGTTCTTTTAGTCTTTTTTTACAACTGAAAATCTCGCCACCACTGCAAAACTCTCATTTTAAGAACGTATGCGACTCGTTCCGCTAAAGCCGCAAATTTTAAAATGCATCGCTTACGATTTGAACGTTTTATTTCCTGTAGAATTTGTATTTATTTTGCCACTAGATTTTTTCCGAAACATTTGGGGGTCCGTAGATATGACGTTTGTATACCAAATTCTAATAAAAGTTCGTGCCGTTTTCTGAGAAAATATGAAAGACAATATTTAGATATTTGAAAGTTGTTTGCCGATTCTAGGTGCTTTTCATCCATTTCTTATTTCAAATGATTCAGCTGGGAAATGTACGTTTCTAAATCTTACTTCTGATCTTGCGGAAAGAAATCATAATGAACAATGATATTCAAAGCACACAACGTAAACGGCATGGATTTCTTAGATGCAGATGCCTGGAGTAGATAATAGGGATTGAACGCGGCTAGCCCAATAAAATTATGCGCATCACATTGTTGTTAGCAACACATTTTCATCGGCTATAATAACATTTTCAAAAAGTAGACTCTATTTAGTTGTCTTTTCTGGTGATCAGGTAAATGAAGATTGATAGTGGGTCAATTATTATTATTATTATTATTATTATTATTTTCATTTGACTGCTGGGGACACAGACATCGTATCAATTCAGATATCCAAGTAAAAATATTTCATATAATTTACAATTTACTATTTAGAATAAATAAGGAATTTAATTATTAATTCCTGTAAATATTTGAACATTTATTACATTAATCCACTCAGTTGTACAATTATATATATATATATATATATATATATATATATATATATATATATATATATATATATATATATATTAGTGCTGATATCAATATGAGCGCAAACCCACACAAACATATACTCGTAAAAACAAACACACACGTATATATATATATATATATATATATATATATATATATATATATATATATATATATATATATATATATATATATATATATATATATATATATAATTAATAACAGGAAACCATTTATTTGTCAACTGAGGAGTTTAAGAACGTTAATGTATGGATTTATTTGCTAACTAATAAAGGAAAGTAAGTAAACGAGCTTAATACTGTTATTGAATTTTAAATTATGAATATATATATATATATATATATATATATATATATATATATTTCTCTATTTTTAATTTCGTTATTATTAACTATTTTATTTTAATTTGAAAAATTATTCACGAATATATTATTGTAAATAATTGAAGGTCTTCATTTAATCGTTTTCTGGATATTTTACAAAACTATTTTATAGTCATGTTCTTGCCTTGGTAAAGAACTACATCTTTTAAGATATTAGATATTGGAAAAATCTATTTCGTAAGGTAACATTTTTAGAGGGTATGTATCACTTCTTTTTCAAACAAAATTTCCTTTCGTCTTTATTAATATATATATATTAGTATATATATACATATATATATGCTAAATGCAAATGTTAGACCATGAGGACTGCGTAAATTATGAATCACACTGTCGCCTCTGGGTGTTGTCATCAATTTACACACACACACATTTCCATACATACATATATATATATATATATATATATATATATATATATATATATATATATATATATATATATATATATATATATATATATATATGTTTCTGGGGTACCGTGACGCCGTGTAATGGTTAGAAAGATTCTTTCGCAGAACAATTACGACTGAGTAGTGAGTTCGTTCCTCACTGGGTGCCCCTTACTTTAGGCCTTGTGCCATATCTTAGCTACGCTTTGAAAATCGGTACACACACAGACATGCGTGTGTGTGTGTTTGTGCGCGTGCGCATGTATATAAGTATGTATGCACGTTATAAATGTACAGGTGATATTTGATCTCAAATGGAATAAATTGATGTAGTATATTTAGGGTTAAGTTAACTAGAGAACCAATAGGTAACTTCGTCTACTGTACGTTACCCCCTACAATCCGAACTCCGGGTTTAAATAATCCAGAAATAGTTTAAAATCGTAAAAATTCAATCAACATTTCAATCAGTTCAAACAGTAATTCCTTGGCTGGTATGTGTTTCATTTGACAACATTTCGAAGAAAATTATTATTATTAATAGGAACTTTATTGAAAAAATGATGGTTAATAAGATAAATCTAATTTTACTTAAATTTTACTTGTACTTTATTTACACTACTTTTAATATGACTGTTTAAATAATAGAAAAATTATGTACTGTATAATAAAATGATAAAAAGCAACAATAATATATCAATATTATTAAATATATTATAATATTAATAATAAAATCATCTTTCTTTTCACTCTCGACCTCTCTCTGTAATATAGTTTAAGGACTTATTAGTTTTACACTCTTTCCATTTTGCCACGCCTTTAAAGATATTGTAATAGATAGATTTACAGGTTTTGAAAGATTTTGACACGGAACAATTTCGATTAGTGCCATTTTGCAAGCAGATAATTGAAGTTAAAGATTAATTTCTCATTATCACAATCACAGCTTTGTATCTTACAGGTGTAAACATTTAGCAAGTTTCATAAAAAAATATATTGCGGATATTTTAGTAAAGTTTCATTACGTTGAAAAAAATTAACGTTTACGCCTTTTTAAAGCAGAAAAGATAAGGGCTTAGCTTACGGATATATATTTGCATATCAATGAAAATCTCAGATCACCACAAATAAGAGTCTGGTAAAGAAAACACAAATATATTTATGTTATTTTTAAACAGGTAACAAAAAGCAGATATAAAAAGGACTTCGATTACTTGTCGGTTTAATTTTCAAATCTCTGGCAGTATTCACACGTTATTTCTAAATTGAAATTTTGCAATTGGTGTGTGTATATATATATATATATATATATATATATATATATATATATATATATATATATATACACACACACACACACACATATATATATATATATATATGTGTGTGTGTGTGTGTGCATGTATGTATGTGTGTGTGTCTGTTTCCGTGTGTTTGTTATAAAAGTTATTTTTATTCGGTACACCTGTTTGCGTTGCTATCCGTGTTTATTTTTAATTTTCTTAAACTGTGAATTTTACAAGTGTTCTAGATTGAGACCACGTGGTAATGAAAAATTTGCTTCAATGACTTCTCCATCTAAGCCATTGGTATTAATTTTGCTGTTTAAGAAAATAAAAAAACAAAAACAGGAGAGCATGTCTACCCGCTAAATATAACGCTGAGTGTAAAAAGAAAAAATATCGTCAAAATTTTATATTCATATATATATATATATATATATATATATATATATATATATATATATATATATGATTTTTTATATATATTATTTATAAATTACATATACTCTCAATATCAGTGAAAGCGCCAATATATTTAGTTGGATTGATGTGAGATTTTGTGATCCTGGGTTTCACGCTATCTGTGATCGTCAGACAAACTGATTAATTTTCAAATTTTGGATTTATTTATGCTTGCGTTTATCGGTGCTTTTATGGTAGTTGGAGGAAAAGGAATGTCGTCTGAACGCCACTCATACTTACGCAAACATACATACACGCACGTTCACACACTGACGTACGCAGACATACATACACGGGCGCTCACTCATTGGAGCTCACACAAACATAAATATATGTTAACAGTGTGGGACTGCGCATATATGCGCATCCATGTGTCGTTTCGTACATACGTACGCATTTGGTCGCTGCATTCAATATTGATATTGTGTAGCGAATATCTTTCGTCTTTTTCGGTGTCAACGCGTAGACCGTTCGTCTATTTTGTTCGCTGAATAATGTTTTCTCGCACACACGTATATACGTATGATGAAGTCTGTGTAAGACTATGGTAGGTTAATTTTTTTTTATTTGTAATCTTTTAAAGCTGTTTTGTTATTATTTTAAAGCCGGTTATTTGTTTGTTTTTGGCGATTGCGCATATGTAAATGATAGAAACTCAAATTTGTAATATTTATTTATATTTATGCGGTGGTTTTAATTTTGCTGCGGGAGGGAGATGTAGGTATAATTGTGGATTGATACAGCAATAGTAATCGTGGTGCAGTAGTAATTGTTGTAGGCAGCTCCTTTTTTTATTATTTTCCAACATATACTTGGTGTAATATTTCGGTCTTTTAGATGCCATATGTATGTGGATAGTGTAGTGCTGTTTGAGTATTTTATGTTGGAGAATGGAAGGTCGTGGTTGTTTTTTCTTTTCTTGAATGGACCCTCAGTGGCAGCGATGTAGTACATTGTGCTGCTCCTTGCACTCAGCTTGGCTTTATATATTATATTCGTTTGCTGTCATTTTCCTTGGAGTGGACATGTTTTTTTTTTTTTTTTTTTTAATTTCTGCAGTTGCACTGAGGTTCCTTAGTTGCATTATTGCTAGTTGATACTTTTTTACTGTGTCTTTTTATTATTTGTGTTATATATTTTGTGCAGCTTTAACTGATTTTTTTTTTTTTTTTTTATTGAATATTTTTGATAATCGGTTTGTTTCAGGGAAGTTTAATCAGTTTATCTGACGATCGCAAATAGCGTGAAACCCAAGGTCACAAACTGACATCAATCCAACTATATATATATATTTGAATATATCGATTTTAACGGCATAATCGTTAATCTTTGAAACGTTGTATCTTAGAAATGATTAAATATGTCATACTGGGATTCTCAGAAGTTTTTCAAAACACTACTGGACTATACTGGGAACAATAAGAATATATTTAGCTCTAAGTTGAAATGATGTTCCGTCTTCGAGTTGTGACCTCTTGATCCAGTTTTCCTCTCTACTGTTCCTTCTTTTTAAACATATTCACCGTTCTGTAGATGCTTCTTGAATAAACATTGAAGATGGAAGCCAGTGTATGAATGTTGGTAACATTACTGAAGGCTCCAAATATCTTTTTCCTCTCACCATTGCTCAATGTGTCGTCAATTCGTTATTTCTTTGTGTAGTTTTCTTAAGGATCATCTCGTTTTCTAATATTACTACTGCTTCCCTACTTTGTAAATTCTATTCTCATTGAGTTCATTTATCAGCTTTTAACTTTATCCATTTACACCTTCAAATTCAGGTAATGTAATTTGAGTGCTGCCCTTGACTACTTCAGTTTTTGTTAGTTTCCCATTAAGGTTAGAGTAAGGTGTTCGCTCCCACGGTAGGCATTCCTGAATCTATCGTCTTGTAGTCAATTTGGTTCATAGTTTCACCCCCTGGGCTACTCCATGTCAATAAAACTATTTGGTGTTTTTGAAAACATGTGCTGGAGACTACATTATTGTTCGCATTGCCCCATTGAAAACCAATCATCTACGCTTTCATTAATGGTACCTTGTCCGAATTAGACAACAATTTCGCCATCACTTTCCTTCTTTAATTTAGCATTCAGACCTACAGTGACGATATTGTTTACATACTCTGGAGACACTAGACAACAACAAATTTCAATGCCGATGCATTGTAACATGACGTTGTCTTGCGTATGGTAATGGTAAATATCTTCTTCCGTTGTTTGTGTTGTCGGTGTATATACAAATATATTAGCGCTTTATTAAAAAGCATCCCTTTCAGATTAAGTAGAAGAATGATCTCAGATAGTTCATTATATTTATCAATACACTTCATCATTATTATTTCAGTCGAGTGGACGATACTTTTATCATTTTATCTGTATATGCTCGTTTGCTTATTTCAGTCTTTCTCTAACTTTCTTTCTCTTTCTTTTTCCCCTCTCTCTATATATATCTATATATACACACATATATATATATATATATATATATATATATATATATATATATAT
The DNA here is from genome assembly GCA_963932145.1 of Acanthosepion lycidas. Lineage (NCBI taxonomy): Eukaryota > Metazoa > Mollusca > Cephalopoda > Sepiida > Sepiidae > Acanthosepion > Acanthosepion lycidas. Next base: position 135,470,715 of record OZ010573.1, on the reverse strand, counting down.
ATATATATATTCAAATATACCTCATGTATCGCTATTTATTTCTCCCCGCAAGAATTACATTAAAAACATTGTCAACACCAAGAGGTTTGGAGATAAACTAAAAAGGTAAATTAAAATCGTTTATAATTTAAATTAAAAAAAATATATAAAAAAAAAAAAGCTACCTTTTTATTTAATCTCCAAATAGTGTTGACAAACCTTGCAAGGTAATTCTTCAGGAGAGAAGTATATATATATATATATATATATATATATATATATATATATATATATATATATGAGGTATTTTTTAATTTATCTTAAATGCAATTTATATATATATATATATATATATATATATATATATATATATATATAATAAAAAGGCTTAAACACTAATATTCCATGGTCATAATTTATTCCATTGGAATCGTAAATACGATCCAATTCATCAGACCTACAAATTCAAAAAGAAAACAGAAAAAAACCTACTCCGGAAATAAAAATAGAATTTAGAGAGAGTGTAATTATGAGAGTGTGGGACAAATGTTAGTTTATAAGAGAGGGGTTTAACAGAGAGAGTTTTATTTAAAACTAGGTGTGAGTGGAAGGGGGAAAATGACTGTTGTCGGATGTCTAAAACAGTATGAGGATACACATCGAGGTGACATACACACACCATGGCCGATCAAATCTTAAAGAAGGAGAGAGTGGTGGGGAAGTAAGATGGGGCGGGTGAAATTAAAATTGCAAGGGACGCTGTGTAATTGAGAAAATTTGACAAAAATAATATCGACTGCAGGTTACAAATCAAATATTATAAACAATAAATATGACGATTATCTAATCTGGCGAGGACCTATATTTTTATGTTCAAAACGCATGCAAAACCACACATACACAATAACTTATACAGGTATATACATACACATCGCCGTGTACCTACATACACAAATACATATATCTATGTACACATACACATATATCCACATATTCACACATACATGCACACATACATATACATACACACACACACATATACATATATCTGATTCAATATCTCAGATACTAAGCGCTTTCTAATAATTACCGCGCATATGATAAAGAAATAATTACACCTACATATATACACACATACACATACACACAAACACCTCCATATATACATATACATATATATATATATATATATATATATATATATATATACATATATATATATATATATATATACATACACATACACACACACACATATATATATATATACATATATATATATATATATACACACACACATACATACGTACATATACATGTACACACACACATACATCCATATATATACATATATACATAGACACACACACACATGTATATACACACACACACATACATATACACAAACATCTACTCGCATACATACATGTATATACTACACACACACATATATACATATATACATATATATACACATACACACATACATATACATGTCCACACACATACACATATAAATACATACACACATACACATACATATACATACATATACATACGCACACATATATACACGTATATCCACCTATACCCTATACACACATTTTCCACATACATATACATAAATACACATGCACCCACATACACATATATACATATACACATACAAAAACCAGATATATATACGCACACACACACACATATATATATATATATATAAATATATATATATATATATATATATATATATATATATATATATATATATATATATACATAAAGAAAATGTACACACATATACCTACATATACACACATACATCCATAGGCATCCACTCCTTACCCATTTACATACACTTGTACATATGAACATATGCATTCATGCGCATAAACATATATACCTAAAACCTTACATTTCTATACAATTAAACAAAAAAACAATGTATCCCTATATCTATCCGTTTAGCTATACATACATACACATATACACGCACATCTATACACACATACACACATATATATACACATACATACATACATACACATACATATATATGGGTACATATATACCAACACATACGCATACCCACACACATACATATACATACATATATATACATATATACATACATATACACACATCCCTGCATATATATCCTTCTATATATACCTACACCCACATACGTATACATGAATATATACACATACAAACACATATCCATACATATACATACATATATATATATACAAATACACACCCCTAAATATATACCTACATATACCCGTAGCCAAGTACATACATACATACATATACATACACACACACACACACACACACACATATATATATATATATATATATATATATATATATATATATATATATATACCCACATACATACAAATACATACATATAAATTAGAATTTAAAAACTAAATAAGTAAAATTTCAACAATTTATATATACACATATACCCACATACATACAAATACGTACAAATACATACATATAAATTAGAATTTAAGAACTAAGTAAGTAAAATTTCAACAATTTGGGCGTAAAAAAAAAAAAAAAAAAAACATAGCGCATCACAAAAACATACACAATGATCTATATAGAGATAAACAAAATGAACATAATAGTCATTCCGTTACAATGTCATGCCCGATGTTTTGAACCAAGATGGAACTGACATAAGTGACAGAAAGTTACAAAACGGTGTTTATGTTTTGAATCTTTTCTTATGTCTACATTTAGAAAATATCTCATTACGAAGATTCAACAGTTCATCTTGATTTTTATCTTTGATAATAAAAATTTTTTCCGCCAAACACAGATCACACCGATCGCGGAAGTTATTAGGTGTTTTGGCTCTTGATAGGTATCTCCATTTCAAAAGTGGGGTTAACCCCTTATCCACCAGATCCCAGTAGTGTTTGGATAAGGAAGTTTGACTTCTAAGGCATCTATATCTAAACGAGTGTCTATGGTTGTATAGACGCTGCTTCCAATTACCGGCGGATATACCTATGTGTATGTATATACGTGTATAAGTTATTGTGTATGTGTGGTTTTGCATGCGTTTTGAACATAAAAATATAGGTCCTCGCCAGATTAGATAATCGTCAAAATTTATTGTTTATAATATTTGATTTGTAACCTGCAGTCGATATTATTTTTGTCAAATTTTCTCAATTACACAGCGTCCCTTGCAATTTTAATTTCACCCGCCCCATCTTACTTCCCCACCACTCTCTCCTTCTTTAAGATTTGATCGGCCATGGTGTGTGTATGTCACCTCGATGTGTATCCTTATACTGTTTTAGACATCCGACAACAGTCATTTTCCCCCTTCCACTCACACCTAATTTTAAATAAAACTCTCTCTGTTAAATCCCTCTCTTATAAACTAACATTCGTCTCACACTCTCATAATTACACTCTCTCTAAATTCTATTTTTATTTCCGGAGTAGGTTTTTTTCTGTTTTCTTTTTGAATTTGTAGGTCTGATGAATTGGATCGTATTTACGATTCCAATGGAATAAATTATGACCATGGAATATTAGTGTTTAAGCCTTTTTATTATATCCTTACTCTGTCCTGGACATTGAGTTCTACCTGGATTTTATCCTCTCGGAAATTTTTTTATTCTAAATATACATGTGTATATATGCAGCTGTGGATTTTGCATATATATGTATATTTACCACTAATATTATCAATGTATATATATATATATATATATATATATATATATATATATATATATATATATATATATATATACCCAAGTATATGATTGGTGTATATGGAATGAATTCCAATAACTAACAATTACTATTCTTAAAAGAGTGCTCATTACAAAGTAGAGCAGATATAATTATTTATTTAAAAAATTTATAACATAAATATGTTATAAAATCACTACAAAAATAGCCATTTTGTTTCAACACCATCGGTGTCTTATCAAGTGATGATGTTGAATGTAAAATAAATGGTTTTAAAAGTTTCAAATTAATTAACAATCCTTCGCAAGGTAAAAGGTTGTTACAAAGGCTAGACGGACCAATCAAAACACAAGTATAGGAAAATTCAAAAAGCTTGATAACGAAGTCATGTTATAATAACTATTCAGATGTTTCAAATATGGGTAGTATTAAAAAAGAATTTATTCCAACCAATAATTACTAAATTATATGATAAAATTTAAAGTGTGTGTGTAGGTGTATGTGTATGTATATGTATGTGTATATATATATATATATATGTGCATGTATTTGTATGCGCATGTGTGCATGTATGTGTATGTGTAAGCATATATATATATATATATATATATATATATATATATATATATATATGTATGCATATATATATATATACATATAAAAGTAAATGAGAGTATATGTATGTGTATGTGTATGTATATATATATATATGTAATATGTTTGTATGTGTATTGTTATACTGTGTAGCTAAATTATTTACGTATATTTATGTTGGTATGAATGTGTTTTTATATATGTATGTTAAGATACGTGTATTTTTGTGTTTGCATGTATATTGATGTATGTCTATGCCTATGTATGTGTATGTATGTATGTTTATGTGCATATATGTGTATATATGTATGTATGTGTATGTGTACTTGATATCATGGAGATATATACGTATGTATATGTGTATATATGTATGTGTAGATATTTCGGTGTGTATGTATGTATATTTATGTATGTGTGTGTATATATATATATATATATATATATATGTATATATATATATATATATATATATATATATATATATATATATATATATATATATATATATGAGGTGGACATCGTAGTTACCGATAGGTGTTGATTTGATGTCCGATTTAATATTTACATACACTATTTTAATATATTAAATAATATTATTTTAAATCATTTTTATCTTTGTATATTTACTCGCTTAAGTTAGATTTCAATAAGTTGTTAATATTCATGTAATGACATTTTCTGTCTTAAATATTTATCGGTTGTGGTATCCGATTGTCTGGGTCCATGTCTGTGGATGTGTGTGCATGTATTTATAGGTATCTATGTGTATGGAAAGTGCATTCACTTTTAATTGTGTATGTATGTACGTGTGTGTTGGTTTCCCTTCCCCCACTTCCCCCCTTTTTTTTTCATGACAGACCGTGAAGATGTCCTTTGTCTGGTCTCTTTTTGTGTGTGTATGTATATATATAAATATGTCTTGGTGCTTATATATTAGAATCTGATGGCGCTTGTTTTCCGCGTGAGTTTAGGACCCATTCACACACTATTAGGATTAAAATGTATACATTGTAAAAGGACCGGATATTAAATTAGCTAAAGTAACTTCAATGAAGAAATAAATTGAATAACATATATATTTCTTCTTTCCTCCTCAGTAATTTTATAGTTGTAAACTTAATAGCGAATAAATTTTAAATTTTGCGTTTGTAATTAGCAGTTTTAAATTTTAATATTAAATTTTATCATATAATTTAGTAATTATTGGTTGGAATAAATTCTTTTTTAATACTACCCATATAACATGACTTCGTTATCAAGCTTTTTAAATTTTCCTATACTTGTGTTTTGATTGGTCCATCTAGCCTTTGTAACAACCTTTTCCCCTTGCGAAGGATTGTTATTTAATTTGAAACTTTTAAAACCATTTATTTTACATTCAACATCATCACTTGATAAGACACCGAGTGTGTTGAAACAAAATGGCTATTTTTGTAGTGATTTTATAACATATTTATGTTATAAATTTTGAAAATAAATAATTACATATATATATATATATATATATATATATATATATATATATATGTAGTGTGTGTTATAATTCTATAAGCTTGCGTATTTACGAATCCCAGTTGCATGTATTGCAGTATTCTTTTCTTTTTATTAGAAATTATTCCCAGACAAGTTGATAATGCCACTTAGATGCAAAGAGTTACTGGAAAATATATAATACTTTACCAGACCCAATCTTAAACAGGAAAAATTTATTGACCTCTACTCCTGTTCAAAAGAAATGGAAGGGTTCTGTGCTGTGGATAGGTGACCCTATCTACTCCTAAATAATTGCTGAGTATTAATCTGGTAATAGTGAGTACAGTGCCCACATTTTTTCAATTCTTATGTATATTACTAAGCAAAAATAGGAGAATTGAGCTCCACAATAATTTCATACATAACATACTCCGACATGTTCAACTGTTATTATATATTTATACCATAGGTATATATATATATATTTATATATGCATATATGTGCTTGTGAGTGTGCATTCTGACATTTAAAACTTTTCATTTTATTTCTAAACAAATATTTCCTGAGCCCTAGAGAAAGAGATATGTCATTCAATGATACGTTATTTTTTTGTTCTTTCTGCAAATGTTATAAGATTTTTTTAAAAAAAAGCGACAATAGGCGATAAAAAATACCTATTTTTTTACAATTCCACTTGAAAATAATAAACTAGTTTTCCTTTTCTGCAATACGCACCGCTTTTGTTTTTTTCTATTCGTATTCAGCTACCTATAGAAAGTGTATCAAGTGTTTGAAAAGTAATTAGGGTTTGTTCGAGAGTTAGAAATTTTTTTAAGAATAAACAAGCGCTGAACTTGAACCCTCAAAAATCTGTGTCCTGCTCTTTCAAAACACAGCAAACGATCATCTAAAAAATAACATAAATATCGATCTCTCTATTACACACATACAGGCACAAGCACACACAGACATACGCACACACAGGCACACACAGACACACACAGACACATACACACACACGCACACACAGACACACACACACAGATATATATATATATATATTAGTCTGGTGCAAAAATAATGTCGTTTTCTCACAAAGTAACATATGTGAGAAAACGACATTATTTTTGCACCAACCTAGTATATATATATATATATATATATATATATATATATATATATATATATATACTATGTGTGATTGCGTTTATTTTTGTACAGATATGGGTGTTTGTAGGGAAAGGTTTCATTCAATTGTGTGTATACATGTGCACTGTGAGTATATCTGTGTGTATGTGTATCGTACGAAATGGCCGAATTCATATATATAAAAAAATGACTACATTCAGTTTTGAAAACACCATGAAAGTAAACAGTGGTACTGGAACGGCGTGAAAAAAAGAGTGTCTTCAAAAATAGAAACAAAAACATAATTGCTAAAATAAAGGTTAAAGTTCTTCTCTTTGTAAATACCATTATTGCAGATCTTTTTTTCCCTATTTTAAAACTTGTATACACTTTCAGACCAACAGAATTAAAATTACAATAGACTTGCACTTTGTGTACATTTTAGATTTCTTTGTGTGATAGTTGAACGGTGAATTAACTCAGCTGAAACCTGATAACTTTACGATTCAATTCCTTAGATTTCATTTGTGCTGATCATTATCACATTTGGGGAAGAAAATGTTGAATATCGTTAACATTTGCCTTTTAGACGAGGACTAATCTTATAGAAGATGGTTTGATTTTCATCTGACAGTGACATTCACGTTCCCTTGAAGACTTTCATCTGCTTTAATTCTGTGTTCTATTCAGCGGGCATTGCAGTGAATTAGTTACAAATACCGATTTTCTTTATGAGGGCTCTGTGTCTAATGATAAGAGGAACAACTTAAGAGAAGCTTTGATAACATCAGCAATCGAAATGATGAAAAGGGGAAAAAAGTCAATGTCAAGACACGGAAAAGAATATAGGACACTACACAAAGCAATACGGAACAAATGCAAGCAAGCTAAAGAGGAATGGCTCAACGAAAATTGTGCAGAAATAAAAGGAATGTGTATCACAAATAAAGCAGGTAAATAAGAGAAGAAAAAGGATTTGCTCATCAACAGATTACATGAAATCCAAGCACAGAACGTTGCTATTAAAGAAAGAAAATATACTCCAGAGATGGAATGAATATATCGGAGAAGTCTTCCACAATGAAAGAGAACAATCTGCAGTACATAGAAATATCGATGAAACGGAAATATTAAAACCAGAATTGGAATCTACACTGGCCAAATTGAACAGAAACAAAGAGGCAGAACCAGACGGAATTGTAACAGAGATGCTGACAGATTTAGACGATTTCGGCATAGACAAGATTACAGAATTAATAAATGAAATCTACAACAGTGCTAATATACAGGAAGACCAAAGTAGATCTATTTTCATAGCGCTGCTTAAGAAGCCAGGTACAAATAAATGCGAACTCCATTTTCAATCATCCTAAAGAGACTTATAACTAAATTTATTATCAGAATCTAATGAATAGAGCGCGCAGCAGAATCAGACCGGAAATAAGAAGAGGGCAGGTTCATCAGAGACAGTGGGAAAAGGAACGCGAGATTTATGCACATCATATCAAAAAGAGCAATACAAATGCAGAAGGATGTGTAACTGTGTTTTATAGATTACGCAAGACGTCCGAAAATGTACGCCTCAAATATCTATCGAAACTGCTCAGCAGCATCGACATATTTGGAAAGGATATTAGAATAAGCATGTAGCTATACTGGCAGCAAACCGCCTGCATACGGATAAAAAATGAGTTCAGCAGATATACAGAAATAGAAAATGGTGTAAGACAAGTATGGATCTTCTCATTGAACTTATTTAACCCGTACAGCGAGGTGATCCTGAGAGAATTAGAAGTCGTACCAAGATTCATTATTGGTGGCCAGAATCTTAAGAACATAAGATATTCAGATGTACTAAACTGTTAGGTAATACTTGTCAGTGAGTGCTGGATATTTTCTTCAAAGATGAAGAAGAGACTTGAAGGAACAGAAATGTGTTTCTACAGGAGGATGATGAGTATACCGTTTATGTGAGCAACGACGAAGTTTTATAAAAAATGGAAACAAAAAGGAAACTCATACGTAACATTAAATAGAGAAAGTTGAAATTTCTAGAGCACATAATGAGGAAAGAGGACTTGTAAAATCTGATACATTTTGAAAACAGAGGAAAACAACTCGTAACATAATTATTGAGCTTGAATAAATGGATGGCGGAATATGGTTTAAGAGAAATAAAACAAAGACAAGATTTATTAAGAGCTATAAAATACGGGTAGTTGTGGAGAGCTATGATTATCTACGTCCTGAGGAAACACGGCAGATCAAGAAGTGTGAACTGCATTAAAATGCATTAAATTGAAACCTAAATTAGCTAGACATGTCCTTTCTCGAGGAAACAGTAATCCACAAGGGGATAAACACAGGGGCTTTTCGACACACTAGGATAATCCACTGCATACCTAAGAATGTTATCTGAAAAATGTATGTGAAATGCATAGGAATATAAAAAAGACTGTGAAATGCATTGAAATATAAAAACAATATGAAAAGACTGAAATGCATTGAAATATCAAAAATAATGTAAAATGAATACAAAATGCAAAGACACATCTGTGACATTGAGATATAAAAAGAATGACAAAATGCATTGAAGTTCCAAACTGAATGTGAAATATAATATAAAAAGAATATAAATTATATTTAATATAAAAAGAAAGTGAATTCTATTGAAATATATACATCTACACCAGGAAGTTCAGTTTTAAAGAACGGTAGGTTACTTAACCTTTTGCTTCTGGAAAAGCGAGATACCGAGTACCGTAACGACGTACAAAGAAACTTCATCATTTGATAAATCAATTGCCTAAGATTCCGACAGGAATAAGCAGCGAAATAAGATTTACCAGGTCGAATGCAGATGCAGTCAGAAGGAATGGTCTATGTCCTAAAACCACATCGGCTTCTGCTTGAGTCCGGAAGAGTTAAAATTTCTAGTTTGAAAAGTAATTGAATATTTTCTGCTTATTTATATACCAACACTTTGATTAAATTAACACTTCCTTGATTTATAGACATTATAGCATTACCTTTTTAAATTCTATCACCATGGTTGATGCTAATTTCCAAAAGAGTTGAATCATTGCCCCTTCTCAGACAAACGGCTTCCACTGGCATGAAGTGGAAAGCTTCAGTTGAATCAATTGCTAAGTTTTCAGCTTGGAAAGTTGTAGCATTGTGTCTATATAGACATTGTTAAAAGCAGACAAATCTTATATAATTATATTTCAACCATCACTTACTGATTTTAACATTGCTGCCACATCTGGTCTGGCGCTTCTGTCCTATATTTACAGATACTTGATAAAAATTAAAGAAGAATGTACAATGTTATGGCATCTCCGCTTCAGTTATTTCCCTACCGCTGTAACGACGCAACATATATATATATATATATATATATATATATATATATATATATATATACACACAAACACACATATACATACATACATATATATATATATATATATATATATATATATATATATATATATATATATATATATATATATATGTACAAGTGCAAATACCCTTGGGAAAGGTATTACTTCTCATCTTCTGCATCCAGCTATGGGTAAAAAGCACAACTGACTAGGTTCTATATCCTTGAATGGCAACTGGTCCAGGAGAAGGAAAACTCTGAGTTCAAAACCTACGAAGGGTCGTTTGGGGGATTTGTCGTACGTAGTGCACCAGGACTCAGAATTAGGCCTTTCAAAATGTGTGTTTTTTTCTGCACAAACCGTTTACCATTATAATCATATCATATGTGCAGGTGTCTGGCTGTCTATTCCTAGGAAATGAGCTGTTTGACCTTCATACGTCGAATACGACAGGAAAGTCCATATATATATATATATATATATATATATATATATATATATATATATATATATATATATATATATATATATATCACCCTTGAAAGTGAAGTCTGAAAATCCAGAGTAAAAAAATCTCCAGTGAGATAAATTATAACAATGGGAACTTAAAGTCGTCTGGTTTTTCTTTAAATTATTTAAAAGAAAATTTTACATATATATATATATATATATATATATATATATATATATATATATATATATAAAGTGCAAATTTGTAAACAATCACTATTACTGCTAATAATGCAATATATGTATATATATATATATAGAGAGAGAGAGAGAGAGTGAGAGAGAGAGAGAGATAGAGAGAGAGATAGATAGATAGATAGATAGATAGATAGATATGCCAACGGCATCCTATACTTAATACTTCTCGTTTCCATTCCCGCGTGGTCTTGTGTGACGTAACGAGCTGCGATGCAATTTTGTCTTCCGCATCTCGTATACACGAGTTTCTCGTTGCTTTGAAATTTTTCATGCAACAAAACAGACTATCATTATTGTTTCGTCCGTGTATAGCTTGATATATTGAAATGTAATTATCATCTTTGATAATGGCTTATGTAAACCGAAAGCTAAGATCGGATTTAAACATGTATCAACATGATGATTTTCTTTCGTCTTTCAATGATAATGTTATTAAACTTATCAGACAATATAAAAGAAACTTACTTAAAATAAATAGACACAACTTGTCTATATTATTTAATGAAACATGCATCAATGAAAAATTGCTGCCTAAATATATATATATATATATATATATATATATATATATATATATATATATATATATATATATATATATATTAAAATCTGTTTTTAACTAAATTGCTAAAGTTATCTCTTATCTCTTTACTTCCTCCTTTTTTTCTTTTTTACCTTTTCTCTTTTTTCTTCCTTTTCCCACATCATTTCCGTTTAGTTGACCGATTGAATTAGGTCAACATCTGATCCTTACCCCAGCACCCTTCCTCAATATTAATCATTGTAATAAAAAGAAATAAAAAGATTGATTTTAAACTCTCTCCCCACCCTCTCTCTCTAAGATCGACCATGTCTCTCACACCATTACACCTCACCCTCTAATTCAACTTATATAAGCTTAATACTGCCCGTCTAAAGTGTAAATTTTAAATTCATTTTTTCGTTTCGTCTTTGAAAGTAAATTCTATGGATCCAGAGAAAAAGTAAAATTCTCTGGTGAAATAAATTATTGCTATGGAGCCTTAAAGTGGTCTGCTTTTCTTTTAAATTAAATTATTCGCTGGGACTTAACATTGAGCTCTCAGGATTTCATTCTCCTTTGGATTATCCATACGGATTACGAAGATTTTCGTTACTTATATATATATATATATATATATATATATATATATATATATATATATATATATATATATATATATATAAGAAGCCATATGTTATTTCAGAATCTGTTGTCTGTTTATCAAGTTTTGAAAAAAATTCATGATTACCCACTGTAACATAAGGCGAATAAATGTGATTGATTTCAAATTAACTCTAGCTCTATTCTCAAAACAATTTCAGCTTATTTACTATAATATTAGATTGACTCCTCAAGACAATTACTTCTGCTGCTTTGTTAATTAACCCAATATTTACGTTTATTTGGAACTTGGTTTATCTTGTAGGAAATGTCAACCTAGCAGCCATATTTAGATTGATATAAAAAAGAGAAGAAAAGAAATTGATGTGAGGAAAACGATTGATTCTCATTCTAGCTCACAAGTCGACATTGACAACTTTAATCTGATCTTTGATTATGTAGTTAACAAAGAATATTCCCTTGGAATACTAAAATATGTTAAACTAATTCTCCGAATAGGAATTCATCATTTTAGCTAAATCAGCGAGGCGGGAAATTAGTTTCAGGTTACCTCCGGGGTGTAATATTAAATGGATTACAGATCACGCGCAATAAGAAAAGTGGGGCCAGCTCGAAGTATTTACACGAGCAGAACGTTGTTTAATTTGATGTTCATATTGAACATACTTTTAATTTAAGTTTTATTGTTCTAAAGCGAGACACGTGTGGCTTAATTGCAAGAGTTTTTTTTCGTGAAAGTCATTGTTTGAAGAATGTATTAAAAGTGGAACGAGCGATTATCGCTAAATTAGAAAAAAAGATTTTATATTTGAGTCAAATATTTACGTGCGCAAAATAAGAGTACTTATACAAAATGAAGTCTGAACTCATATGATATAATCCCTACATAGATTCTATTATCAAAAAGAAAATTCAGGCAGGCAAAATATGAAAGTTTAGGAATAGGTCAGGAATTCAAATTTGGACATTTGAAGGAAATCATATCGAAGAAAGAAAAGAAAAATCAAACAAGTGAATAAAGATTTCTCGTTAACAAAAGAGATACAGCAAATAAAGATATGAAATTGCTAGAATAAATGACCATTTCGGCGTATTCAATAAAAATTTCGAAAACTGATTTTCATTGTTTATATGGCATAGTTAATCTAATTAGTTAGATCCAGTGACAGGACCCAAAGTGTGTGAGTTCAATACCCGGTTATGGCAGTGGAGAACTTGGAGAGGATAATTAACAGGAGATAACAGATAACTGACATCCATTAAAACATAGCACGTGGAACTAGTACAGTCTACCACAGTGAGCGAAATAAAAGGTTCAGTTTGACATTCCAACCACCTGAAGAAGGCAGGAGCGTACAAAGGCCGAAACGTTGTAATAAATATGGCGACAAAATGAGGACAGTAGTCTGAATAATGGAAATAATGTACAAAATACGTCATCTCGGAAATATCTTTTTCGCTGAAAATTATTCATCATGTCATATCTAAATATTTTACAAAAAATTAGAGTCGATTACACAATATTTCAAGCTCAATTTAGGTTTATAGTTCATAACCATGCAATGAGATGAGGCGACATCAAACCGTAGATTTTTTCTGCGGATTATCATTACATTAGTATTACATAACTATAGTGAAATACTTAAGATTAATGTTTTTGTCAAATGTATTTTATTTTATTTTATTTTTATTTTTGCCATATATTAATTTAAAATATTCCTTTTTACACGCTTTATTTTTGAAATGGAAAAAATATCATTTTAAATTTCTTAATTTTGCTTTTCCCCATCAAAATGACTGGAAGACAACGAACTAAAATCAACAATTAAAAATAGAGGTTAAAAAGCGTAAATAGCGCCAATTTCTTCAACTTAGGAAACTTAGAGTTGCAGCCAAAGTATTCTAAAATGCTGACAATAACAAAGAGGAAAATGAAAATACCGAACAATTCGAATATTGCATCAACATTGACATTATTTCTATTTATTTTTATGTAACTCAATGCAAAATTGTCAATAATGTTTCCGCAAATGTTGATATTTCCTGTAATTAATTCTTAATAAATATTATTATTGTTATTATTTTACTTCAGTGTAAGGTAGTCCTACATTTACAAATCCTTAGGGTTAACCATGAAAAGAAAAGTTGATCAAAACTGCCTGAAATCTTTCAGCGCCTATTGTCGCAAAATTATAAAATGTTGAATACGGCCCTCCTCCGCTGAACTTGTCATATGAGGTAAAAAAAAACGCTAAGAAACAGATGCAGGCAAGCAAATGGGGGACGGATTTATGAGAAATGGGCTGAGGTCGAAAATGCCGGACACACATACGGCAGACATGAATAAAATCATACGAGAGATAACGGGATGAAAAACAGGTTATTCGACAGGATATAACTTTAAAGATAGGAAAAGTAGAGATGAAAGCAAAATATGGGTGAGATACATGAAATGAGCTCGATTCAACCCTGTGTATGTGGCATGGCGAATCCAAGCCGTAAATGTCTGATCAGGTGGAACTAATGTATTTAGATCGTCTGAATATTTATCCTGTAAATATCGATAGAATGTAAATGCGACGTTTCGACTGTGGAAAAGGTTAAACATAATTAATCACACACCAGGCGGGGTAAATGCCGTTGAAATCTAGTAAAGAAAAGCAGTGAGTATTGGTCCGTTACTGCACAGATATGGCAGTGATATTCGATTTGGGGCTTGGTCTAACACTCGTAAAATAGATCATGGCAAGAGGAGGCAAGTACTAGTTGAAGCTATACAAGGAACTGACCATTTTTCCAGAATCTATAGATAATCATTGTATATATGAGTAGAACTTGAGATCCGTGAACAACTTAGACGTTAAAGACAAGGGACTACATCAAGAGTACAATCGTACATCAGAAAAGTCCGTGTCTACTCGTTGATGATGAAATGCTACTGGCTTGGTTTGGGATGTATTTTCTCTCATTGAGCTATTTGAGATTACTCAGATAAGGTTTTAGCTGCAAGGCTATGTTCATAGGGAACTTGCAGATTTTGTAGTGTTGCTAAAGGATACAACTTCAATCGAATGAGGACTTCAGGACCAATCAGATGATAAGAAAACATAGCTAATTATCGGGACCTAATGATAAGAGAACGTAGCGAAATTAGAGAAGTAATAGCTTAAGTCAATTTGGCTTTTTCAAGACAATGAAAAAGCGTAAGATTCTTGGCCATAATTTTATCAGAACTAGTAATAAAAAGTAAGAATATGCATATGTATATATGGATTACAAAAACATTTTCAATGGACCGTGAAGAAAGATTTAAAGCTTAAGAAATTTTATATACAATGTAATTATATTGAAATAATATTTGAGAACAAAGATCTTGGGTGTGTATAGAGATACGTAAATACACAAGAATATAAACAGTTTTAGAACATTAACTGTTTCCTTATGAGAAAATATTCAGGCAACAGTGTTGTCAGATGAAATTTATAAAATATTTCTTTTAAAATAAAATCGGTTTCTCAAGTCCAATATTTGTTATCGCTCTTCCCAGTATTAATGAATGTTTCCTTACTAAACTTTTATGTCAAGTAATGTGGAACGCCATCATCTTCATTATGACGTAATTTTCTTTTCGAGATGTTACAGCCATTTTGTTTTTTTGTTGAAAATTCTCAAGTAAAGTGGTTTATGCTATTTGTGACAATTCTCTGTTTGTGATTCTGTAGCGCCAGTCGACAATGTTCGAAGAAAAGTGTTTTTTTTGCTCAAAATCATTTTAACCATTGAATAGAGAGAGCGGTTGTATGCAGCTGACAGATTACATGTTTTTGAGCGGGTTTATCGCTATACATGACGTCCATATAAATGAAGCAATCTGTCGAGGTTATTTATGAACTTAACTAGAGTTTTCAGATTGATGTTTTAGTTTTGTATCAGTTTGTGGTGTTGGGAAAAACTACCCCTAGCGCAGCTTATTCTAAGTTAAATTTCCTTATCTCCTACCCTAAATTTGTTATCAACACACCGATGTATTTGAATGGATATTTGCTAATTTCATATCCTGAATTTATTATGGTGGATTTAGAGTATGTGCCTTCATTCATTTCATTCCAATAAAAACGAATACGTTTTCTCACTAAGTTTAAATTGTACAAATGGTTATTTCAAGTGGACAAGTTTTCTAAACAGAATTCATTATCGGTGCACGCAACCTTAAGTGCCATCATCTAAATAGACGACACAGAATGGAAAAGAAAAATTGAAAGTGACCTTAGACAATTGGAAAAAATATGCAATTTCAATTATCAGAGTTTTATCAGAATTTGCAATAGAACAGCTGAATAATCTGTATATATCTATTAATAGCACAAAGGCATTCGATAAAGTATGCCATGAAAAAATTATTGGAAGTTGAGGAAAGATATATTTACAATAAAATATGTTCAAATATTTGATAAAAGAGTGGATAGAGAAAAAGTTGAAAGAATGAACAAAAATATAAAGAGGAAAACAAAGATGATGTGTTTTCATTTAATTTCTACAAACACGTTTTTTTTTAAGTGAACAAGAATACCAAAGAGGATTCATTCTCAGCGGACATAGTCTTAAGTACCATCCACTATACAGATGACACAAAATGAGAAACTAATGTGAAAGAATTATTATAACAGGTTGTCGTGAAAATCAATATAAATATTATCCATTAACTAAAAGAACGGAAAATGGAAGTAAACAACCCAATTTGTGTGTTACGTATCGACGACGTAAAAGGTAAAAAACAAAGATCAGAAATGTAACTGTTTGTGTAATATAGTAACCGATAAGGCAAAGTTTGTTACAGAAATCAGAAGACGCATAAGAATAGTAAAATGGCATTTTATCTGAATTTCTAGCACCATAAGTTAGTATTATTTACATGATATATGCGAACCATAGCACTGCTAATGGTATCTGTAGTGATAGCTAGGTCATCTGCATAGTAAATATAGATCAATTTTCTTGCAGGATATCGACTTGAGATTCAATGATAAACTTACGACGTCTCTGGATTAATGTGTGAAGTGAACAAGTCTTTTTTTTTATCAAATGGTAAAAAGAAAATTATCCTGAACAGCCATAACAGTTTGTACTCATACCGTTATTCCCCGAGAAATCTATCCTTGGTTCTACTTTGTTTTTAATTCTCATTAACGACCTTCCCGTTTGAATCAGCTCTCAACTTAGTGTCTATGCTGATGACACAACCATTTTCACCTGTCTCGATAGTAAATCTGATTAATTTCTGTTAATTTCAACGCCTCCAAAACTTAACTCCTCTCTATTAATCATCCAAGATGCTCCTCGGTTTGCATAAAATGGAAATAAATTATTGAATTCATTGCTAAGTCAGCTGCTAAGAATGTTGATTCACTGTGTCGTACTAGATATTTTTTCTCTCCAGAATCTACCTTACATATATGTAACTCCAATATTCCTCCATGCTTAGAATATTGCTGCCGCGTACAGTCCGGAGCCCCTGGTATATATCTAGAGATTCTTGATAAAATACAAAGAAAATTCAGCAATATTATTGATTCTGAGCTGGCGTCTCGGCTTCAGTCACATTCTTACGGTTGTAGAGTTGTCTCTCTGTTCCTTTTCTTTCATGAAAATTGTTCGGATGAGCTCTTCATTATGGTACGTAGACTGTATGAATGTAAGCGCAATACTAGACTGGCGAGGATTCTTCATCATTTTACAGTTGAGTTGGCTTGATGTAACCATAAGTTCTATGCTAACTGTATCTTTTCTCACACATTTCAGTTGTAGAAGTCTCTTTCGGCTCTATGTTTTCTAGTCCACTTTAATCTTCAAAAATTCAAATTTCATGTCCTAATTGCTTTTCTATTGCTCCCTTCTTTTTTGTTGTTTCTGTTTCCCTTTCGTAATGTTTCTGTTTCTTCCACACCCGGTAATCCCCTCTGTCTTAGTGGCTTTATTACCTTACTTGGAGTGAGTTCGATTTTAAAAAAAATAATACCTAAACAACGACGTTCTTTAAGTGAAGTTTTCCATACATAGTCAAAGGTGATAACAAAGAGAAAAGGTGTAAGTGTTTCACCATGAAAGACTCCTGCTTTAATGTCGAACGTCCTGTGCATGACGATAAACTACATCCGCGTCCTGAGTAATAAGATAAACAACGTCCAGCAGCAAGGCCTCTGATTAAGAGGTTTTGAGGAGCGTGGAACTACCTCTGAATTGCTGGTGTTACCAGGTTCACTCTGACCCGGGGTGGTAACACCTGTTCGGATCCTAGCTATGGGTAAATAGTTAACCCTTAAACTGGGATTAGTGTAAAACTAGGTTTTAATACCAGAAATGCTTTGTGAAAAAATATTACCAGCAATAGATTTCTGAAGAAAAAAAATTACAGCAATACATTTTTGAGAAAAAAAGAATATTACCAGCAATACAAGTCATGTCAGAATTAAATAACCCATTAATGTTGAAATGTTATAAAACAAACCAAACTACAGTTTTGGAAAGTATTGCTGAACTTCTATATAATATCTATACTCCGATAGGGCAATGAATTCCAAACAGTTTTATCATAATTTGCACTATTTACATGAGGACTAGTGACTTCATTGTATTTGGTGAGGACAAGAGTCCACATGTAAATAATAACTCCTTAGACTAGAAATACAGACAGAAAGTGTGTCATAGTCCAAGATATATCTTAAAGAGCCAAAGATGCAGTTTTCTTTACGAGTTTTCAGAATATGAATATATATATAATGAACAAATTATTTGAAGAACCAATACGTTTTAAGTAGAATACGAACTACAAAGAAACTGCTGATAAAATTAAACGACATTTGAGATTTTGAAACGCATACATTCTTGTGTAAATTAATTGAAACAACAGCTTTAGTTTACTTTTTTTCACCATTCGATCAGTTTTACAACCAATGAAGTGACAGGATGTAATCGATCTATATTTTTCTCAGGTTAAATCATTTGCAGTGGTGTGCAGTAATATCAATATATTTTCCGAGTGTATTATGAAATGTAGTTATTCTTGATTGCATCAGATTTTTATCACGCCCTGACACTATTGTTTCCACTGTCGATTAGATGACGTACGGCCATTGTCTGCGATGAACATTAATCCAAAGAAGCCTAGGAAAATTGTAAGACTGCGCGAAAACACTTGCAAGCTTTACCTGTGAGCAAATCAAAATAAAAGAGTCTGGCCCGGAAACTCTCCTGATTTAAATTAAATCGTGAATCTGTGGTCAATCTGCAAAGAAGGACTTTGTGGAGTGGACATGCGAAGTAGTAACATGTACACTGGGTGATTTTTCGTTGGAAAAATACGAAAAAGAGTGATAATAACGGAATTATTCGTTTTGTTTCAATTAATTTACTCGAGGGTGAAATTCAAATAGAAGGTTTACAGATTCTAGCACACACATATTGATATCAGGAGGCACAGAAGAAATCAAAGACCAAACTCCTTGGCAAATTTGCATAAATAAATTTCAGAACCACTACAAAAAATGCAGTTTCTTAAAGAAGGAATTATTAAATTGTCCTGCCAAATGTAAGATGTTGCAAAGATCTCGGATTGCACACGTTCGGACACCACCCAAACCGAAAAAACCCGCAGATAAAAAGATAGAGACGATGATCTGTTACAGACCAATATAGTGACCGGGGGTTAAGACTAATAAAGAGAGAACGAGAAGAAAAAAACAAGATCTCCTGAACTTCGTACAAAGAAAACGAATCATCTTATTTAAATCTGTTGTTGCCCGAATTTTTTGAAATTACTTATCTCGAAATCGAAACCGGAGAGCAAAGTTCAAATTGTCGATGAAATTTATTTCTTTATTTTATATTTGTTTATTGTTTAATTGTTTCGATTAAAAAAATCAATTTCAATTATCACACAATTATATCGATTATCCAATAAGGCGCTTAATTGTTTTCGTTCATCTTGAAATAAATTATTGATATGAATATAAAGGCCTTATAGAATATGCATATGCTCGGCCGAGTCTAATTATAAGTAGACATAATTTAAGAATTAGTTGGTAAATATCCATTAATAATTAAATGATCACAACATACAAATCTTAAAATATACTTTACTATTTTTTGTAAATGAATCAATCAGCCACTTTTTAAATCATATAATTTTTATTTAAATCTGTCTCAGTCAGCTCGTTTGTTTGTTCCTTCCTTCCTTCATTCGTTACTTCCTTCCATTTTTCTTTACTTCGTTCATTCGTTCCTCCTTTCGACGTTCTCCTTTTTTCTTTTATCTGTCTATCTATCTATCTATCTATCTATCTATCTATCTATCTATTCAAGCACATTTATCATAGAAAAAATATAAGTACCACACACGCTACTGTAGTTTCTCATTTCATATCTACAGCCTGGTTTGTTTATCATTATAAGTCATGTCAATTTGTATTTTAAGATTTGCGTTTTAGGAATTATTCTGCAGGGTATGTTTTGAGCTCTTCTTAAAATTAGCTAAAACTGGCAAATTTCGGAATGAAATTTGCCTTGTAATTGATGTTAAATGAAGATTTTCTCTCTCTCTTTCTCTCTGTCTAACTCATTCTGTTTATGTCTCTCTCTCTATCTATCTAGTCAAACATATTATTATCTATCTACCGTCGTCGTTGGTCAACCAGCTCGCATTCGAGCATCGCGAAAGTCATCTTCTTTCCTTATCTCCCTTTCTCCCTTTTCTGGTGACAGTGACATAGATGACTGAGAAGGTCAGCCTACTCCTGAAGAGTCGTAGCAAGAGTCAAAGAGGAGTGTGGGTGGTGGACACAGCTCGACTTGTCGGATCCTCTTGACAGCATGTCGTAGATCCTCTTCATGTCGACGGTTGAACTCAAAAGGCTCGCCCCTATCACTTCGGAAGGTCCTAACCTAGAAGGCCCATTTGCAGCAACGGTTTCCTAGGGCTCAGGATTTATCTACCTAATCACATATGTATCCTATTATCTTTTACAGTAAGCTTAATTAGAAGCATGTTCAGACATTAGTGGATATACATTTTAAAAACGGTATTAAAACTTCAAATATATAAACATTTAATTTATCGCAATTACAAACACCGTTTAAATATTTCTTTGCATTTACAAAGCTGCGCAAGCAAGTGCATTAATATTCTTATAAAATCTAGGAATACTGCGCATGAGTGAAATTGAGCGGAGAATAATTAATGTTTCTTTCTCTCTATCTGGAGTAGGGCGATATCGACTTACCTCGCCTGGTGTTGTTTCGATGGTTTTCTTAGCAAGTAGGCTTTCTGCGCGTTTAAGTTAGCAGCACAACACTCAACAAATGGTTTTAAATTTCGAGTTATCCTCCTCCTAGCCTGATTTCCAATGGCGAAAGCGACCGAGTCTACGCTGGGATTTAAGACATGGCTTGTGTGAGAAGAAATACAATGCTACCTTTTCAACGATATGTGTCTACAATCTGAACTCAAGCATGTCAATAATCTGTTCAGATAGCCACTACGTAACGTGCTATTTGAGCACACACTTGATATTAATTATTTTTACTGTTTAAAATTTAGAAAATATATGAGAACAACCTCGAAAAATACGAAACATTAAGCTCTGATTTGTAAAGTTTTTATGTTTGGGACTTTTCTTATGACCAATGATTGCCGAGGTCTTAATTCGTTAACATTGTATCTCGTAGAACAAAGTTGATCATTTGCATGTTGCCATTTTTTTCATAGCATACATTTTGTACTAAGATACATGGTCGCAAACAAGAAATGATGGTAATTTTCTAAGCGAAGCTTAGATGTATCACAAGATTTAAAATATGGTGCTCCCAATGAGGATCGAACACACTTCTCATTCGGAATTGTTCTTGCGAGACAAACTTGCTAACTATTACACCACGTTATGGCGCCCTAATGGGTTTCTTAGCATAGCTTAAATGTGACACAAGATTAAAAGCATATAAGACCCAGTGAGGATCGAACCTATTACCCAGTCGTAATTAATCTACCCACGTCGAAGTTCCCATGAAGGAATGGCCTGATATAGTGATTTTCTAAGTGTAGCCTAGATGTGGCACAAGGCCGAAATTAAGGGGCACCCAGTGAGGATTGAACTCACTACTCGGTCGTAATTGTTCTAGGGAGACAAGATTGCTAACTATTACATCGCCTCGAGGTGCCCACGGAATGGCCTGATATATAACCTAATTCTCTAAATAGCTTTTATTAAGTTTGAAGGACTCGAACTACTGTACTAATTACGTTTACGTTCATGACTTTCAAAGGGGACATTCCTTCCAAGAAGGTCTCTGAAATATGTTCGTCAAATCCTGTCAGGCTAGTCATGATTCCACTTCCTATTTAAATTTTAAAGAAAAGAAATGTATTTCTATATCTGTGTAACAAATATATTTTGTGAAATTTCATTTTTCGATTGACAAGTAATCCTCTCATTATTATCACGGGAAACAGAACTCAGTTAGGTCATTGTCATTTTTAGAATGTGGATCAAAATAATAAGAAAAAGAAAGACACGAATCTGATTATAGCTATCCAAATTCCAAGTATTTGCATCTTTGCCTCACCAAAATGGTAACTTCGGAAGAGAATGGCCAACTGAGTATAAGTTACATTCCCTGATTCCCTCAAACTCGACCTTCAGAGCTAAAACCCACTATGAAACTTACATAGTATCGATCTTGCATTCCATTAGTAAAGAAGAAGTTCAAATCAAACAGATTGTTTCCCAGAACGGCTACTGTGGGAAACAAACTTACGGTTAGATAATTTCCCGATTACTACGATCATCATGTCTAGGTGTAATTAGTTTATCTTACATATTCTCATAATATACACGTCTGCTTTGAAACCCTTAAAACGACCTCATTCGTAAAGCATCTACATTGAGTGGCTCTTTGGCCTTGTATTAGACCAAAAATATTATTAAATATTTACACTCTCTTACGATTAATTTGTCTTTCGCGATAGCATTTTTCAAATAGACGCTCTTTACAGTATCATTTCTTATATATATGTTATGATGTGACGTGCAGAGCATTTTTCGCAAAGTTCGTCGTCTCATATATCTGTGACTGATCTGTTCTTCAAGGATCAGTTGCCATTGAGAACGTCGTACTAGTAAAGTTTAGAGGAAAGAGGGTCGGAAAAGATCTAACGGTTTGCAGTCCGTGCATCATCAGGACAATATTCAGAAGTAGCTCGACCCAACGGAAAAATATCTCTGCTGAAACAAGCCTAAGAGAGAAACAAATATGACCAAGATCTGTGTATACTGAAACACTTGCAGTTGTGGCAAAAAAAAATAATAAGTCAAAACAAACTGTTGCTTAAGCGAAAAAGCTGGACGTACATCGAAACTTGTAACTAAGGAGGAAATCACTCATTGCTGATCTTGTATAAAAGAAATAATTTATACAGAAACATACTGGAGAGACAGAAATCTGAAAAAATCAACACATATGTTCTGGTTATTAGAAAATCCTTAGTCGGTCTAGCATAGAAATAAATACGATATGTGAATCTTTCATAACTAAATAAAATAAATGTCCTAATGATGTCAATGGCAGTAACATAAGCAACCTAAGAGAAGCCTCGATGGGTGCAGTCAAGTCAGTTGGTTTATGTCCCCATATTCTGCACTCAAGACTGTCTCAAAAGAAACAACACAGTGGTGTAAATCCCTTGAATTTAGTCGTATAATAACGGCGATTTTGACTCAGTGGAAACAAGGAGTACAATAAATGAATAGTGAATAATAACTAAATATCCTTAGATATGGAAAGCGGAAAAAAAAACTAACCAGTACAATGTTTAAAGTGTCTATATTGAAATTCCCTGAAAATTATTTGGATGAAAGCTGGATATATATATATATATATATATATATATATATATATATATATATATATATATATATATATATATATATATGTATTGTTTCTTCGCTACACAGCAATTGCCATGTTTCAAATTCAAGAAAATTTGGGAAATTTGGGTTCCAAAATTCGCTTGAAGATGAAACATAACTAATACTTTTAATTCAATTATATAATTACATTTGAAGTTTTTAGCTTCGGTTTTTGATACATGGTAATTCCTGTGTAGCGAAGAAACCATATTTTAAATCAGTTAATTTATAAAATTCATTTTCTGTAAATTTACATTGAGCACTGTTGTGTAAAAATAAAAATATCAATTAAGAACAGAGGATTATATATCTTACAGTTCTTTCTTTTTATTATAATATATATTATTCTATTTGACTCTCTCGTCGAGTTCAACGTATGAAGATCAAGCAGATCTAGGAAACCAACAGCCCGAAAACAGCACATGAGATTTGATTATAGTGGTGAAGTTTTCGTGCAGGACCATCCACACTTTTTGAAGGGCCGAATACAGAGACATTGTGCACTACGTGCCACAAGGTCCTCCGCAAGTTTTGAATTCAGAGTCGTCCTTCTCCTAGACCTGATGCCATCCAAGGCCACAGAAGCCAGTCTGTCCTGCTATTTACCCATAGCTGGAGGGAGAAGGAGAGGATTCACATCTTTCCCAAGGGTATTAGCACGTAAGTGAATGTAACTGGAATCGACTGGAATTCAATATATATATATATATATATATATATATATATATATATATATATATATATATATATATGTGTGTGTGTGTGTGTGTGTGTTCAAATAAAGAGAAAGAACAATCAGATTAATAACCCACAGTTATTTAGCATTTATTTTTGTAAAAAGTGCTCGATATAAAGTAGAGTATATTATTATAATATTATTCTTTAAAATTGTTTTTTCCATCGCGACACAGAAAACTCAATGTTTCGGAACTTAAAAGTATTGTTCCATTTTCAAGAGATATTCAATTACAAAAAACAAAACACACACACACACACACACACACACACACATATATATATATATATATATATATATATATATATATATATATATATATATATGAAGATTTATATATTTTAGATGCAGGAATATTCTGTGACGAATTTTTGGAATCAAATGTAACAACTCTAATCTTACAGCATCAGTATATAAAATAACATATTGCAATTTTCCTGAAGCGTTCATTAATTAAATCATCGTAATTATGTTTAATTAATTACGGCATTTTTGTTAATAAGGAATATAAAGACGAAAGGAAGCAGGTTTGGAACTGACAAGAGTTATAAGTCAACTTCTTTATCTTTAATTTTCCTTCTTTCTTTCTCGATTTCTCTTTCTTGCTCTTTGTTTATATAGGCTTCATATTTATATCCCCGGTGGAATATTTCATCCGAAATGCGACTCGCAAAGTTTATTTTACATATATTCTCAAGGCTATAGTTAATATTATCAAAATATTAATTTGAACATCTTTCATATTGAATTTCAAGATTAACCGTATATTTTTGATGCAATTACATTTAAATAAAATTCGCGAACAATTTTAAAAATTATGGCAATAATATTTTATCTATTTAACATTTGGCAAATAGATAACTTCCATTAATTTCGTGTTGAATATATCATTATCAAAAATTATATCCGTCATTTGCTGAAAGTAATGCTAGATTTGCATACGTCCATATCGCGTGCAAACTCTGGTTCTTGTTTTTTAATTAAGTAAAAATCGGGGCTAGTCAGGATCCTAGATGGGTGAATGCTTTTTGAATAGCAGATGATCTAAGTTTGAATATATTTGATAATGGCTCAGGTCGGGAATTCAAAATGACGAGTTCGATTTCGATTATGATTCGTCACATTCACTTAAGCAGATAAATTTAGGCAATCATAAATCTTAACGAGATATATTTCAAATATATCATATCTCTCCCAAGCAACAGGCATTTTGCTAGCACAGTAGGATAATGGCGCTTTCGTCCCTACGAATTTGGAGAAGGCCTACTTTAAACAAATGCCTTTCCCAGACTGTGAATTAGGATGGTTTTATTATTATCAGGCACCTGAAAATTTCTTGTTTTTGCTTCTTGAATTTTAAATCAAAGTATACGAATTTCGTACCGAAATCAGGAAAAATTTAACTGAAAATTCGCTAATTTGTGTGCATACTTAAAATTATTTCATAGCCAGAAATTATTGTTCAGGTAGAATGAGGCCTTAACGAAGACCATCCTTCTCCGATGCTTTTGAAATTATGTTAAAGAATCACAAAGAAATGTACAAAAAAAAAACAGGAAAAAACTTCACTTTAATTTATTCAAAAGCTACAACTAAACTGATTATCACGTATAACGCGAAAATCAAAATGGCTTATTTTTTTAAGCATTTCACTCCAAACAAGGCGGAAGTCCCACTAGCACGCAAGGGGCTACAGAGAGTGGGGACAAGAGTAGAGAGACGTGATTAAGGAAAGGATTAAGAGAAAGACGGGGAATTAGATCAAATCATCAGAAGATGTCGTTTGATATTACATTTGAATATTTGAAGATTATATCTATCATGGAAGCAAGTAAGTGGAAGGGAGTTCCACACACGGGAAGTGCAAGACATGAAGTTATTGGAGTAGAAGAGACGGCTACATTGAAACGTTTCGTCAGTGAAAGGGTGGCACTGAGATGCCAACCTAGCAACACGCTTAAATACATGCATTTTGGGAACAAGCAAAAATATCGCGTCAGAGCAGTTACCTTGAAAATACTTGTAGAAAAGACAGAGGGAAGCGAAGGTACGCCTGTGGGAAAGTGATTTTAGGTGAGATGCCAGACCAGGACCAACCACATTGCATATCCGTCTCTAATCTAGGTCCGTCATTTCCACTCATCTATAAACAAATGTTTAGGAAGGAAGCCCCTATCAATACCGGAAAGAATGGTAAAAGCTACTGGACTTGAGAAACATATTTGCTTGGATAATTTATTATAAATTTCAATTGTGTGCAATACTGGCTATTCGGTCAATAAATGCCAAATGTTTCCTAAGAAATGTTTATTACATCATGGCAAGAAATCAAAAAATGGTACAGAGCCGACAAATGCAACTGCACTAGAAACTAAAAATATAATCATGTTATTTCTTTGCACGATCTCCTTACAACTGGAAAATGTATGACAAGATATATGTAATTTATAAATGTATGTTTGGCCAGTAATACTTCGTTGGTAATAAGACCTGTGTAATTTATATATACGTCTATATTTCAAATGTGTTCTCTTTTTCAACTCTAGTGAACAGAACATTGTTAAAAGAATAAACTGAAATTTAAAATTAACTAATATTTATGGTCCTTGAAGATTTCCAAAACAAGTTTATATACTTTGATGACAGCTTAAGTAAGTTCCCAAAGCATTTCATGAAGACATTTGTAAAGTTCTTACATCAATCTTGTTATCTTGGTTGCGTAAATTGTAAAACATCGACCTTTGTGTTTTAGTAGCAAATAAGTCTCAACCTAGCCACCTACACACCCGTTTTGCGTTCAGAATATTCCTTCTCGTACACCGTTTGTCAACATCCTTAACCTATATTCATCTATTTTCCATGTTATTTGGGCAGAATCAAAGGCATTGGCTTCAGCATACGGATTCTACTTTCCGTGTGATAACCACTACGCTACGCGCTCTGTCTTACTTCCTCTGGATTTACGCATATTTGGGCAGAAGACATTGCATCAAAACTAACAGCATGTGTTTTTTTAATCAAACATTTATTTTTATTAAGTAAGCGCAATATTAAATAAAAGTAATTTTTTGTTTACACATGTTTAACCTAATTATGAATAAAAGTCATTTTTTATACATGTTCAATCTAATACTGAATAAACGTCTTTGTTTGCACAAAAACAACCTAATATTGAATAAACGTCTTTGTTTATACATGATCAACCTAATATTGAGTAAACGTGAGTTTTTGTTTACAAATGTTCAATCTAATATTGAATAAACGTAAGTTTTTCTTTACAGGTGTTCAACAGAATATTGAATAAATGTAATGTTTGTTTACACATGTTCAACAGAATATTGAATAAACGCAATTTTTGTTTACACATGTTCAACCAAATCTTGAATAAAAAAAATTGTGTTAATACATGTTCAACGGAATATTGATTTTTTTTACACATGTTCAACCTCTTGTTGAATAAAAGTAATTTTTATTTACACATGTTCAACCTAGTATTGAATAAACGCATCTATTGTTTACACAAGTTCAACCAAATGTTGAATAAACGTAATTTGTGTTTACACATTTTCAACCTAATATCGAATAAACGTAACTTTTGTTTACAAATGTTCACCCTACACAGAACCCTAGGTTATTTAATGCAGAAATGTTTTGTCAGCGGTAGAAAATGGGGCACAATTTATGGGGATATGAATAAAAGAGAAATGTTAACATGAGTTTAAGATTCTAGTTTTTTGGGAAAGCATCTTCTTTAGAATCGGTTCCAGAAGGTAGTGTATCTGTTCAAGTGGAACTTACTTCTTACTAAAGGAATAGCAACGAAATGAAGGTAGTGTACGCGCCGTTGCGAGTGTTAGCTGGAAAGGTTAGTATTGTGGTTACTAAGCAATGTAGCTCGTGTGAACTTTACCCAAGAAAATAGTGCCAGTGTAGCGAGAAGCCTGCAACGCTTTGTTGGTTGGAAAGAAGTTTTAATGTGGAAAATAATTCATTACACATAAGGCCGCGTAGACGCTTTGGACTCTATCAAGTTTGGAAAGTGAAGACTGGGCTCGCTTTACTTCATTTTCGGTCTGATATGGTCTTAATAAAATATGCCTGTGATATTATCGATCATGTTTTTATTAGCCTTTACAACACTGCTTGTGATTAAAGGGAAGTAATCACCCTATAAAGGGAGGTAAGCAACGCTAAAAATACTTAATAGTACGTCGTAGTAATATAACATACCCTTTATTAAATAAAGCACGATCAAAACATTTAAACCAATAAAATTATGATAATTTTGGTCATGCTATTTTACAGCAGATATACGATTAACGGAATTGTTATCGAAAAGACGAATCATCGAATTGAGTGAAAATTCCTTCCTAGTCCGTTGGATTCACTTCAAGCCTTTGGGATAGACATAAATCCAAATATTCTTTCCACAGCTATATTGTTTAAATAAGAAGGTAGACAAGGCGATATAGAATGTGGAGAGACATAATCGCATGCATTAAGAATAATTTTCCGGTAGGATGCTTTGTAAATGTCACGCAACCCGCGGCAATGAATACTCTGCATAAAATCAGGAAATCTTTTAATCAAAAAGAAAAAAAAAAACACAAAAAATTGAATGATTTATTAATATAAATATTTTGTTCAATCCATTCATTATACCAGATTTGAATGCCCCCAAAAAATCATCATGGAGAGACAGCATGTCTCGCCATGATGTTTTTTTTTTTTTTGACATTCAAATCTGGTATAATGAATGGATTGAACAAAATATTTATATTTTACGCTAAGATGATATAACATATCAATCTCAAAATGATTTTGAAATTATGTTTATTTTCTTTGAGTTTTATGGATATCTGTTTTTCTTATTTGATTCTCATATTATTTATTTATATTTCAACAATTCTTTTAATCATTTACTTTTTCATCTACTTTGTCCGTTTGAAAATAAAACGTATACAACGAAGAAAATCAGTATCTTTCTTTGTCACCATGAAAGTCAATCTGATCCTGTCATTCTCCCAATGATTATCGGCAGCCCAGTGCATTCGTGTGATATAGAACGTGTAATAGTCATGGCAATGCCGTCCCTATGCTTTCTTTGAAGGGGAAGGAAACTTGGGTTTGGAGACATATTTTGATCTTGGGCACGTATTATTGTTATTATTAGCTTTGATTCGGCATCGGCATAATTGCAGTTTGCGGTGTGAGTAAATAAATAATTATTAGAAAGAGGAAAATAAACTTAAAGAGGAAGGAAACAATTGGAGAAGAACTGAAAGAGATTCATTTATTATTACTGCTATCGATCAGGTTTCATTTCTGTCTATTCCGATGCAACTAAAATAAGGCAAAGTAGGGGAAGAAAACGGGACATATGTGTACTCCGATGAAGCAAGTGAGAAACGTACATCGATCTATAAATAGGAAGAAAAGAAACACAGGAACAGGCGGGAATGGAGCTAATATGAGCCTAACTTTGAACAAGACAACATCGGTTGGTCCGCAAGTAACGATGGATTTCAAATGTAATTTGTCTCCATAAGTTAAGAGTTCCCTTGTAGTTTCCTTTGCACGAACAAAGAAACAGTTTACACATTAATTTATGTTGACATTTTTAGATGAGACATGTGCATTATTATGCCTTTTCATTTTTCTACTAATCTCATCTAGATTATAAAATGCATAATATTTCGTAGTTTCATTATTATGCCTTTTCATTTTTCCACTGTTATCATCTATATTATAAAATGCATATTTCGTATTTTCATTATTATGCATTTTCATTTTCCAATGTTCTCATCTAGAATATAAAAAGCATAATATTTCGTAGTGTTATTATTATGCCTTTTTCATTGTTCTCATCTAGATTATAAAATGCATAATATTTCGTAGTTTCATTATTATGCCTTTTTCATTGTTCTCATCTAGATTATAAAATGCATAATATTTCGTAGTTTCATTATTATGCCTTTTTCATTGTTCTCATCTAGATTATAAAATGCATAATATTTCGTAGTTTCATTATTATGCCTTTTTCATTGTTCTCATCTAGATTATAAAATGCATAATATTTCGTAGTTTCATTATTATGCCTTTTTCATTGTTCTCATCTAGATTATAAAATGCATAATATTTCGTAGTTTCATTGTTATGTCATTTCATTTTTCCAGTGTTATCATCTAGATTTTAAAAGGCATGATATTTCGTATTTTCATTATTATGCCTTTTAATTTATTCCAGTGTTCTCATCTAGATTATAAAATGCATAATATGTCGTATTTTCATTAATATGCATTTTCATTTTTTTCCATTGTTGCATAATATTTCGGGTGTCATGTTATCCGTCTTTTACGCTGTCTATCATACCAAAAAATATTCTCAGAAATTTTATCCAAACCCTGTTTTCACTTTGATTTCCATAGCTAGCGATATCGCATATCAGTCTTTTAATTTTTGTATCGTTTGTCCGTTTCTGCCAACGAACATATTACTTAAGGGACTGAATTTAAAACTACCAGAGAACCAAAGATTAAACCATAGGTCATTGGACAATCCAATTCTGTAATTTTAGAACCTTAAACATAATGTCTGTATGCACGTGTTAAATGTGTGTGTGACAATCTTTCTAATCAGACGAAGCCAGGTGACATTAATCATTATGCTTGTAAGGAATTTACCAGACTTCTGATTCTTTGATTCGTTTTATATTCCTTTATTGTTTATTTTTTAATGTATTTATGCCATCCCACAAGATAGATGACCACCAAGTTTCCTTCAATAATTCTCCACGGACTCTATGCTTGATATATTGCTACAGCATTTATTTGAGTGGATGGCAAGTTTCTGTTTTGTAGTTATTACCGCATAATCATTGGATGTTATACACGTAGTTCTTATCTATGGTTATTTAAGGGCGACTTGGTTCGTCAAAAGTATCTCTGATTAGTTGAGCTGTCTTCAATACCGTCCGGATGTTGCATAGGACTCAAATCCTTTAAATGTATACAGATATACTCATTACTTGATTATTTTCTTTTCTTTTTCTCCTAGTTATTTATGTCTCTGCATAGCGTGAAAGATAATATAATTTTTTCAGAGTATTCGTTACATTGCAGAGTGACTGTAATGTTGATCATCTTCCATTGATATGTAACTAGTTTGACATCTTCGTTCGATGTTGCAGACAGCGAACGATTCCATTCTTCATGATGTGTCGATGTGGGAGTGAATGCTAGCTCACGGTAGGCCAAGTTTTGAAGATATACCCCGTGTGAATTATTCGTAAATCCAGGAAGGTCAGATAATTTTCTTGTTCCTTTTCTATTATGAACTTTACCGAATAACTTATTGAACTTATATGGTTAGACATGTTCTCCTCCGCCGTGAATTATTTCCATCTTGATTATTATGTGCATAACAATTCACGTGTTATTTTCATCGGTTTTTCATAGCGTTCATCTTACTAAAAAAATATTTTCGGAATTTTTTTTATAATTGGTTAAATTTTTGAAAACTTCTAAATGATTATATGAAAATTTTTAAAAGTGAAACTGTCACTTTATGCAAAACTACTTCGATATAAATCTCACAGATATTACTTTAAAATTTTATATATACGTAAACTAATGTTCACATTATACAATGTCCAAGTGCCACTCAAGATAGGGGTTATTTTGATTTGTATGAACGTAAAAAGACAAGAAGTCTAGTTCATTAGGCTATGTAGGAAATATAATTGTTTAGTCTAAAATTGAAGAGACCAAGATTGTACAGATTAGGAACATTCCGTGCCACAAATCTTGGAAAGAAGCTGTCTGAGGAGAACTTAATTTTATACTAATGGAATGCAAGGGAGAGGAAGATGATTCATAATCGTGTACCGGTGACCAACACAAAGGTAAGGGCTGGTGAAACAAATATTTTAGATTGCAAGAATTGTCTATATTACACTTTTAAATATACTCCCGCTAACTTTTCTTCCATCAATCCATAAAAGCTCGCTAAGTATTTTAATCGCTAATTTCTTGTGTTCCACACCACTTCAGGCCTCCATTTCTCATTGTGTCCTATAAATATGAACTATCTGTTTCAAATTTATATTTTCTTAAAGCTTACTTGTTGTTTCTATTCACCGTCTATGGTATTCTCAGCACCTCTGTTGCCTCCAATCATTCTTTATATGATAGAAAATTGTACGCAATTCACTGCCTTCAGGAAGATTGATATTAAAAAGAAATACAGGATATTCTATATCCTATATATTCTATATCCTATATATTCTATATCCTATATATTCTATATCCTATATATTCTATATCCTATATATTCTATATCAACCGGGGGTACATTTACAATATCCTCTTTCCTTCTCGAGTTTATATATCTTTCAAGCAATCCAGTGAATAGTAATATAGCTGAAATTAAAAGTAATAATTATCAATAAGTCTCTCTCTCGTATATATATATATATATATATATATATATATATATATATATATATATATATATATATATATATATATATATATATATATTCCACTGGAATCGTTAATAAGATCCAATTCATCAGACCTACAAATTCAAAAAGAAAACAGGAAAAACAACTCCGGGAATAAAAAACTAAAATTTAGCGAGACTGTATGTATGAGATGGTGGGAAGAATGTTAGAGTAAATGAAAGCTATAGGGAGGGGTAACAGACGAGAGAAGAACACGAATGTCTAAAGATGAAGGGGGGATTGAAATTTAACAGAGATAAGTTTTAATGAGGGGAGCCAAAAACGGTTTAAGCGAGAGAAATATAAATATTCTCGGATGTCTAATACATTAATTATATACCGGAAAAGATACATTTTGTGTGACATACACACACAATAGACGATATAATCTGAAAGATCAGAAGATGAGAGAGGGAGAGGAAAATAAAATAAAAAAGAGTGGAATATATATTTGAAGAAATATAGTCTTAAGATGTGCTATATTTATGGGATAAAGTGCTCGATATCAGAGATAGAGCGTGTGTAAATATAAAAGTGAACATAGAAGTCAACACTTAGAGGCGACAGTCTGTTTCATGCTAGACGCAATCGCCAGGCCATCTAGCTTGAAACAGACTGTCGCCTCTAAGTGTTGACTTCTATGTTCACTGTCATATATTTATATATATATATATATATATATATATATATATATATATATATATATATATATATATATATATATATATAAAGCGAGAGACAGACAGGGGCAGAGAGTTATCGATAATTATTAATTTTAATTTCATATATATATATATATATATATATATATATATATATAGCGAGAGAAAGAGAGATAAAAAGGGAGTGAGAGTTGAGTAAAATGTCGCCGTATATGATTTTTAATTTCACGCATGCGCGTTGTTTGCATTTGTTTTTATCGACTGCACAGTATCGTAGGGCCAGCTGGGCAGCGTCTATGTGAAAAAGAAAAGACAACAATGACGCAATTCATTCCGCCGGAAATGTGGAAACGGCAATTTGTACAGCCGAAAGCTCCAATAAAAACATTTCAGAGTGCTTGGCATCGATTTTCGGAATGAGTTGAATGAGTATAATTGCGAAAGTATGGCTGCTCGGAAAACTCACTATGGTCCTTCTGATAAGAAAATAACTCCCGTATTTGTTGTTGGGGAATCCAGGGACAACATGGAGGCCTAAATCAAGTGCCTGGGTCAATAGGGTGAATGCTGGAAGATCCTAATTCTGGCTAGAGGACTCTGCAACATATCACTCAAGCAGGAGAACACAGTCATGACAGTTTCAGACAATTTCTACGACCACATCATCCTTTACATCTGGCCATCTAACTCTACAAGCTACAACCCCCTTGATTATTATGTATGGGGAACCGTTGAGCGAGAAATCAACAGAACTCCTTGTAACACTAAAAGCGGTATGAAGGCAAGGATTATGGCAGCATTCTCCAACTTCAACAAGCAGGCCTTCCAGAGGAGTGCAGAAGATACCGAAGACGTCTGTAGGACATTGTTGAAGACAATGGCGATTTTATTGAATATATATACCCTTTAGTATATCAAGATATTATGGGTAAAATGTTTGAAAAATATATCTGTTAAAATTGGATGTCGATGTTTTCTATTTGGCGTAATTTAAACGATAATTTATCCATCGCAAAATTATCATATATATATATATATATATATATATATATATATATATATGCGTGTAAGTACACACATACACACACACACACATATATATATGAAGAAATATAGTTTTAAGGTGTGGTATATTTATGGGATAAAGAGCTCAATATCACAGACAGAGCGTATGTAAATATAAATATAAAAGTGGACATTGAATTCATCGCCTTTTTTTATATGTTGACTTTATATATATATATATATATATATATATATATATATATATATACGACAATTTATCCATCGCAACCTTTATATATATTTCGATTTAAAATATAATAAACAACCCACTATTTGCATAATAATGTTTCGCACAACACAATATGCTTTTGTAAATATTTCATAAACTTAAAAGCATAATAAAAATTAAAAATAAATATTTTAAAAATAAATATTTTAAGTTTATATGATATATTTAACTTACAATTTAAAGTATATTATAAGTATTTTCCGAACACCGTTCGGTTTATAAAAAAATAATTATGCAGACATTGATTTACATCACAGTAGCTGTCAACCAGTATTGTTCTACTTGGGCTTTTATAGCTATTATTGGAGATACAAAGTTTCGGCAAAATACCCTGTAAGCATCTTCATGTATCCATTTATGGCGGATAGAGAAAATATTGTTTTAGCAGTCGAGATTATTATTTTTCTTCTTCTTAAAGTACTGATATAATCATGTTGATGACCTTCCACATGACCTTAAACAAAACGTTGCGAATGAAACTCGCATCAGTAATATAAAGAGTGATAGAGAAAAACCATTCTAAATTAATTATTTTATAATTTCCAACCGATAGCAATGCTAAATAAATGAATTAGAAGTTTCGCTTTGTGATGAAACGTAAGCGAATCTCAGATAGTAACTTGGTACCTATGCTTGAAACTTAGTCTGGGATACAGTGAAAGCGAGCCATGATCTGAAATTCCTTTAATAAATAGTACACTCGAAAATACTGAAAATGCATGGATGCAATCAAAGATGTCGGGGAGTGATAGTGAGAAAATTGGGAGAATATCTGAGGTTAACTTGACCATTCGGAAAATAACATTTTAAATATTTAAATAGCCAATGTTAGTCCCGCGTAGGTAGTTTAGAAAAAAACTATCGCGTCTCTCATGTAGGACAGGCAGCTTTTCCCAAATGTAAAACCACATTTGAATTGTAGTGTAGTGCAAACTGGGGTCAATGAATGCATTATATCTCATATATGGGAAGGGTTTATTTCACCATTACCAAACTGATATACAGTAAATAGATTTCAGTACCCGATCCATTGACAAACTTCACTGCCATTTAACTAAAGCATATATTCACTATTTCGACGTTCCAAAACGAATGATATAATGTAATTTTGTGACGTATTAAATTGAATGTCAACTGTTTTTGAAATTGGGTTATCACGACATGTTTCAGTTTTCTCTTTTGAAAATGTTATTAGTTTTTCCAAGATGGTAACTGGTAATATATATTCAGTGAATCGTTTTGATGTAGAAATTCACCAAAATTGTTCAGTTTTGCAATTATTAAATATTTTTTACTGAACTATTCGCATATGTGCTTAAAATTAAGCGTAAAAGAAAGAAAATAATCTAATTCTTTCCATTATTAATTATATTTCATTTTCATTTACAATAAGAGAATGAAAATATCAACAATTGGATATCATTGTTTTTTTCTTAAGAGTTTCACCCCAAGTAAGGCGGAAAGTTGGAGCGAGAGAAAATAGGAGTGATAGAGGAAAGAATGAAGAGAAGGATAGGGGATAGATCAGGGCATCTGGAGACGTCGATTGATATTACATTTGAATAGATGGAGATTATAACTATCATGGAAAAAGGAAGAGGGGAGAGGATTCCACAGGCTAGAGGTGTGTGATATGAAGTTATTGGAGTAGAAGAGACGGCTACATTTAACAGTTTCGACAGTGAAAGGGTGTGAGCAAGATGCCAGCCTAGTAGACCGCTGAAATTCATTTGGGAACCAGCGAAAGCAGATCCTCGGAGCAGTTACCATGAATAAGTATTATGATACATACGTATATATACGAAGGTTCAGTTCAAACCAGTTCGTCGCAAGTAAAAAATCATAAAAGAAAAAGTGATGTTTGGTTATTAAGCTAGGTTATGGGAAGTCAGTTTAGATGAATTGATTATATGTGTGAACTTATCTACGTATATTCGCTTCGGACCATAGGAACCGGGTTCGAATCTCACCAAGGCCGAATTATATATCTGTCTGGAGGAGCCGATCCCAGGGTGCAGCACCTTTAGAAAGTGCCTGAAAAACATACCATGGGCTGATCAAAGCCTTGTGAGTGAAATTAGGTAGACGAAATCTGGCACGCTTGTGCTCTGACAAAGTCACAACTCATCGTGACCAAGATTTTGAGTGTGCCGGCCTTGTCAAGACTGTTGATCACACTAGGTAAAGCATTCCCGAATGTCCGCTCAGCACAGTTTCAGTATAAGCCATGGGTTGAATCTGTGGATGTTGAACATTTTACAATTGTTATTGAGCAGTCGTCCACTTCTATGTATGCATAAAAAAACAGTGTCAAGCCTGCACACTCACCAAGTCTCCATTGTCATAGGTCTTGTGTGAATCGCTTTTATGTTTTTTTCTGGAAATGTATGAATGTATGTTGAGAGAAAGAGAGAGAGAGAGAGAAGTAGATTATTATGAAAAGCCTGCATGTATGTAGGTAGATAGGTAGAAATGCATATATGTATGTATGCATGTATGTGTGTGTATGTATGTATTTCTAATTATATGGGCGCTTAGCCGAGTGGTAGAACGTTCGCTTTTAAGCCATGAGACCTAGGTTCGAATCTCTCTACGATTTGCAAGGAAGGTGACTTCCTGATGCTATCGGTCTGGAGGGGTGCGATCTCAGTCTTTGTATCTTTAAAAAGAACGTATAAACATAAAATGTCTCTCTCTCTATATATATATATGAGTATAATGATCAGAACTATTTTCCAAATTGAAAACTTGGAACCAGCAAAAATATAGATTATCAAACTGTTTGACACTGCAATTATTTTAACTACCTTCAGCCTACTGCAATGATTATTGTTTTAAAAAGCAAGGATTATAATTGTCAAATTGTAATAAAATGTTTTAAACATTATATTTTTTGAAGAGAGAACATGGTCCAATTCAAGGGTATATTTATTATGGACAATTACAGAAATTACATGAAGAACACATACTTTGTGAGGAGCAGGTATTTTAGATGATAGCGGAAACCATGTACAGCTTTCATGGACTTACATACAGCGTTAGAAAGACACAGAGGATATGATGCCTTCTACATTTCGGTTAAATTCAAGAAGGCGATTTTATTCAACGAATTATTCAGCAGATAGAGTCTGTGCACACTCGGATTTTTTCTTGCATAATTTATATACGCGTAAACATCAACCAAAAATATATAACATTTTTTTTTTACATCATCTGGCGCAAATGTTTCCCACACTTGAACAAATATTTCATTCCTTCCTGTACACATCACTCAGCACCCAGCAATTATTATGAGAAAACGTGATGCCTCATACTTAATCATATTTGCCTTGAGGCCAAAGTGCATATTTGTTCTTTTTTTTTTTACCTTTTCTTGATTACCTGCATCCGTAATAAAGAACACATTTCCTCTCGGATTTAAGTTACTTTTTCGAGAAGAGTCGTTTCATGGAGAGGAGTAGAAGCAAATGCATTTGGTGATAAGACACTCTATTTGATCCTAATGTCAAAGAGTAGATAAATTTCACCAAAATCGACAACACTTCACATCTTGATAAAAAACAAAGCAATGAATTCCATGTATGTGTGTGTGTGTGTGTGTGTTTATTAAGGCAGCAATCCTTCTGTCATGTACATTTAATGGAAAACGACAGACAAGGTGCTTTTATTTAGTATTTATACAATTTCTCATGCGATCTATTTTTCTTTTCGGATGATAGATTATATAAAAACTGTCCGAAAGTTTTTTTTTATCCGAGCGCTTTCGGGTATACATTTAGCCATTTTCAAGGATTATATTTTAACTGTTAAAATAAGAAATAGTTCGTTGTATGAATGTACTTATATAATGTTTTCGTTTTTCAAAGCACGGTCAAGATATTATATCCATGTTCAAAGTTAATATGAAGTTATTTTTTTTGTTTTTTTTTGTTTTTATTAATAATGCTCCCATTATTTTTAGCCTTTTTTTGATGGTAGATGATGCTATTATACCAGTGTTGTAAACAAGTATGTTACGAATAACATGTGGTAAGGTCCATGAATATTTAAATGAGATCTAATTGAGCTATGGTCGGAGGGTGTAGAGTGATTATAATTTCAAGACAAAGGAGAAACCGCATATGTTTTTGTTTATAATTTCGATTTTTTAAAATAAATATTATATTTTATTTTCCATATTTTTGCTAAATTTGTTTCCGGTCTCGCGACTTTCATCACGTAAGGAATGGTTATTTCCGCATATTAAAAGGAATTCATTTTCCGTATGTTTTCCGATGTTCAACCATTGTCGTAATGAAAATTTTCTTGGACTTCCAAGAAAATTTGGATTACAATAATGGCTAAACATCGGAAAACATTAGGAAAAATAATTCCTTTTAATAATACAAGAAATAACCATTCTTTGCCCGATGTATATATATATATATATATATATATATATATATATATATATATATATATATATATATATATATATATATATATATATATATATATATATATATATATATATATATATAATGATCTATATATTTTCGATGCTGGAATTATGCAGTGAAAAATTTCTGGAATCAAATGTCCATCCCATAAAACAATAAATGATAATTACATTAATAGTAAATAAACAAATAAATTAGTATATTATGCATAAACAAATAAAAAGTAATCAACAACAATAAAAAAAACATTCACTTACTTACGTTTATTAGGCAGTAAATTAGATCGCCTCGCATCCTTCATAGTTTAACTGACTTTCCTAGTTAGATAAGGGAATATTAATGAGCGTTCTTGAATTTAAACATTTTGAAAACTTAATAATGATTTTACTTCTATTTTTCACGCATACAAGTCGCTTACTTTTATTCGTCAGTCCATGCAGTGGCTTCCTGGTAGCACAACGGACCTTCAGACCCGGTGCAGGGAGTCTTCTCCTAATCGTTGCTGCAGACGCATTTGCTCCGCCGGCTTCACTTACTTGTCAGATTCCTGTTTGGAAGACTGTTGATTCTAATGAACTTATCTTGTGAGTTGGAAGTGGATTTTGGACGATCTGACTGCTGTCCCATGTTATTTTACGTGTTTCTACATTTTTTACAATAGCAGAGCGAAATGACGATAGTGTACCTCTTCTCGGGTGAAAAATTACAATTCTTGCCAACATGAAGATTGAATCTGCAAAATTGAAATTAATATTAAACTTACCCTGAAACGCATAATGCTCATTATGAAACATATATTGAGTGGGGTTCCCTCGTTTGACAATGCATAAGGACTGTCAATATTGACTTTGGACAACCCTTTTTTGCATAATAGAGGGCACTAAAACAATTTAGAGTCACCCTCCTCATAATCGGAGTGTCGGGTAAACGAAGCATTGCGATAAAAATATGTTATTTCCTATAGAATGCAGCCAAACCTTGCTCAATATATTATTACATGTCATTTTACCACAAAACTATCTATATTTATAAAATTGAGCATAGAAGTTGGTCTGAAACATAATTTTGTAAGTGGTCTTTTAGAGAGTAGTGCAGTTTTTTTGTGTTTCCTCCACGCCTTTGAAATCAGAATTTTCCTTCTGCTAAATGAGCTGTCATAAGAGGGATTAAGCCAAGTCTACAGTGATATTTAACCGATAGCGGAGAGAAGAAAAATCATTCATGACTTTTCTGAGGATATTTTTTTATGCTGATGTGAATGTATCAGGCTAATCCGGAATGCGAACTTGGCTTGTCTGAATCATTTTTTTCCGGTTCTCTCAGTCTTGAGAAATTGTTGAGCAATGACATTCGTAGATAAATTCAGAAGTTGGTCGACATATTTGAGTGTCTCGTTTGGTGATTGGTCCCATTAAATGCACATCACACTGAACAAACACTTGCCCCGAAACAACAATGCCGCTAGAAACTGTGGGTATGAGGGAAACATATTTTCCAAAATCCTACCAAAAGATTTCGGTGATATAGGTAGCAGGTTTGCCGGAATTCCCACAGAATCAAACTGCTTAGATTTGGTAACCATTGTAAAGATCGTTGAAAGGTTCCAGCATAAAGGAAAACAAAACCAAAATAGTAGAAGAAAACCGTATGAGTTTAATTCAAAATACATTGTATTTTATTTCACGCTTATGGCCACATCACGTTGAAACACCGGTTACCGTACGATCACCGAAGTTAAGCAACATCGAGATTATTCAATAAATAAATAGATGGGTGACCAATAGTAGATGCTGAATTGGTAATCAAAGCACCGGGTCCAGATTCTCTTTCTGTTTTATATATTCAGTTACACACAAATATCCTTGGGAAACGTATGAATTCATTTCGTTAGAAGCAATGGGTTATCTGTCTATATTTCTGAGATGAAGTATTATTTACATTATTCGGACTATTGTCCTTCTCTTTTTCGCCATATTTATTACAACGTTTCGGCCGTGGTACGCTCCAGCCTTCTTCGGGTGGTTGGAAAATCGAACTGAACCCTCAATGACACAAGGCACAGTGGATAAAGGCGTTAGTTAGATCCAGTAACAAGCCCCAAAGAGTTGTGAGTTCAATACCCGATTAAAGCAGTGGGGAACTTGGAAATGGGAATTAACAGGAGATAACTGATAACTGACATCCATTAAAACATGGCACACGGAACGAGAACAGTTTATCCCAATGAGCGAAAAAAAGGGTTCAGTTCGACATTCCAACCACCTGAAGAAGGTCGGAGCATACAAAGGCCGAAACGTTGTAATAAATATTGCGACAAAGATGAGGACAATAGTCCGAATAATGTAAATAATGTAGCGATGAGTTAATTAGTAAGACTTGTATCCCTAAAACATTATTATCTAAAAATATTAAAATAGAAGAATTATTATTTAATTACCATTTTTCTATTTATATTTGGATTATTTGAGAGTATCTGTTGATGTATGCTTGTGTATGCGGCGGTGTAATCGATAATGATTCGGACTTCTTAATGGGAGAAAGATTGTTTTTTTTTTTTATATTTGCATAGCTGTAAATACGCTTGGGAATGCTATTAATCAACCATTTCTCCCCTCAGCTCCAGGTTTATCAGTAAGATTTGCGACACTAAACCATTATTACCTACTACTTCCAATCTAAACACTATTTTCTGGATTTTAATAACCTGCAAAATATGGATAAGAAACGAATCAATCAATCAATAAATCGTATTTTATTTCCTTGATCTGATCATCAGACAAAGATTTTAGAGATGTTTCTATTTCTTAGGATTACGGCTGAAATAGTTTATTGTTTTCAGATATCATATATTCTATGACTACATTTTTCCCTTTGTTTATAGCAGTGTAATTGCTGATAAAATCGCATCTATCACTAATGCTTAATTCCAGTCGCTTTCCACTTACTCTATTATTCTTCAATTATTTTGATACATCAAACTTATAAGCAACTATATCTTATACAAAATAATAATAATAATAATAACAACAACATATGTAACATATTTTACATTGACAAAGCCCTTCGTAAGGTGTGGGCTGTACTCGTGTGAACAGTTTTTTTTTTGTATTTCTTTAAGACATGGGTTTCCAGCAATCCCTTCAATTCTAATGGAATCTTTTGCAATCAATCCGAGGGCTCTAACTACAGCAGTCATTGTTGATATTCCCATTATTATTATTATTATCATTATTATTATTATTATTATTATTATTATTATTATTATTAACAATAATAATAATAATAATAATAATGATAATAATGATAATAATAATAATAATAATAATAATAATAATAATAATAATAATAATAATAATTTTATGTGTCCAATAATTTTTAGAGAATCTCTATATATTTTATAAGCTTATAAATGAAGATGGATATCTGAATAGTGGTATGGCCAAATTATACATAAAAAAATAAATAATAGGATAGCGAGGCAGTTATAATATAGGGCGGAATGATTATCCTTCTTTTGCAGTACAAAGTTTTCGGTCCCCTGTCGCTTCTCTAAAGCCTGTCATTGGCGATATTTTTGGAACGATTCTCATTGTGTACAAAGGAGGTTTTTTTAAACTATCAGATCCTCAAATTGCCCAAATCAAAATCACTAAATCCATACTTAGTTTCATCAAGTCACTTGTCGAGGACGGAAGAATGTTGTCTGCTGGAAGGTTTAGTGTTCAGGGAAATGTCAGTGGCGTAAACGCTAGAGAAATGGCGCAAGAACAACTTTTGTATAACCTTGTGTCATCAATTACTGCCAATGGGCAAAATTGGACATTGACTGTGAAAAGAAGAGGACAGATAGACTGTCCAGTAATCTCCCTTTTCGACAAAAACCATACACACTGTATAGAGGTCAAAAGACGGAATGTAAAGCTGCAATGGATTAGAATTAATCCTCAACTTGCATCTGCTCTAATCTTTACGGACAGCCTTGGACGCAGCGCATTTCTGAGCTGTATAGAAATTAGGAGCCACTTGTACCCTGTCTCTCACACTAACTTGCTCCTTAGATAGATTTTATGAAACATAGCTTCGTAGACACGAAAAGTTATTTTGCGGATAAGCATGTAGACGCCATTTTTTGTTTTGTTTTTGTTTTATGTGCAATTTATACAGTTAACAAAAAACTTCGTTGTAAGCAAGATGGAATAGTAGGAAACATTATATATATATATATATATATATATATATATATATATATATATATATATATATATAATATTTGGGCAAGTGTGTTCATTTTTGTCGCCATTTTTATTACAACGTTTCGGCCCTTGTACGTTCCGGCCTTCTTCAGATGGTTAGATTGTTGAACTGAAACCTTTATTTCGCTCCCTGGGGTAAACTGTCCTAGTTCGTCCTTTAGGACTTCATCAGTATTATTTTATTTCTATTGTTGCGAATAAACATCCACTCGTTCTGTTAATTTCAGATCCACTATGCCAGATGAAATAATAACAGAAAAAATCAATAAACACGCAATATTTTTTCAATATATACGGAACACAGCGACTTAGAAATTGCTGATTTTCCGAATGTTGCAATATTTTTTGCCCAAATTTCGGATAAGTCGGACGATTCTTGAGGGAATTTTTCAAAGAAAAAAGACATTGCAAAGGTTTGGATATTATAGGGACATCGCAGTTTTTCAAAAGATTTCAAAATATTATCGATGAATATTCTTGAGAATCAATGAGAGCCATCGCCCAAAATTTTCATTTATCGGAGTGGACAATCAGAACATTTGAATCAAGTCCTATGTATTTAGAAGAGTTTAATCTATGTGTGTAACGAGAGAGGAAAACCGTTTGATATATTACAATCGGTTACATAACTTTAACCCTCATAAACATCTATGCCTTGCTTCTTGTTTGATCAGAAAAAAAATGTAGCAGGAACAAAAGTCTAACATGAGAAATGACAAATGGTTATGTGTAGATCCTTCTGATGGCCCCAGGGTGTTGTATGCAAAGTTACCAGCAAATATGATGCATTTAGGAGTGGTGAGAAATGAAAGTCATGCTACTTCAAACCTTCACATAGGGTCGTAAGGTTAATGCTGATGGATACCTTGAGGAATTGGAGAGTAGTTAGGGTCTGGCTGGATACAGAAAGCAGTAAAAGATCATAAGTTTTTCACAAAGACACAGCACCTTCTCGCAAATCCCACATGACCCTAGAATGGATAT
This sequence comes from Acanthosepion lycidas, assembly GCA_963932145.1. Taxonomy (NCBI): domain Eukaryota; kingdom Metazoa; phylum Mollusca; class Cephalopoda; order Sepiida; family Sepiidae; genus Acanthosepion; species Acanthosepion lycidas. The sequence continues at coordinate 135,425,745 of OZ010573.1, read as the reverse complement.
TTGTGGCCTCGAAACACGCCAGATTTCAATCCCGAAATGAATAAAGACTATTTAGTTCAGTGATGACAATGATTGCTGTCATGTATAGAAGCTGAAAGTTGATACATAGACTGATATTATAAGAAAGCTTATCGAAAACATTTACACAATCTTTTTATTAAGGCACATTTGGTTTTTGCTGGATAAGGTTTGTCTTATGAAATTTCCAGGTATGCCCTCAAATACCTGTCGCATTCGTAGATTTAGAGTAGACTTAGATTCCTTGAAATGATTTAATTATATAATGAATTCACTATTTAAAAGCAGCAAAAATATTTCTTTAGTACTTATATAGTTACGATTTGAAAGAGTAAATATTTCCTCCATATTTTCGAGAGACACTCCAAATACAATGTAGTCCTGGGTGTGACGATAAACTACAGCTGGTAGCAAGGTCTCCGATCTGGAGATTTTTGGTTTTGAGAGCTATATATTCATTGCTTTTGTTCCTAGTTCCACCCTGACCCTGGCACTAGTTATGGTCCCAGCTATGGAGCAAATAATGACACCCAAAATAAAACCTAAACCATATGAATTTATAAGTACATGATATATATATATATATATATATATATATATATATATATATATATATATATATATATATATATATATATATATATATAATTGACGACAATACCTAGTTAGAGAAAACTCTACCAACAATACATTTTATGACAAAAGTACGAACAATATCTATTTATTCATAGCAAAAGTGCCAACAAGGCATTTTTCAATAACTGCTGCAACATTTTTGATTTCAGCCAATACATTTTAAAGACTGTTTCTAAATTCTCGTTCATTTGGGAATGCTCTGTAACATCTGAAATGTTCTAGCGATCGAAACAAATCTCTTTCGGTTTAAAATGAGGTGAGCATGAAAACTTCGGAAGGATCTCACATCCTTACGATTTTTCTTGATTTTGTCTTGTTGAGTTAGCCGAAGAATAACACTTCATCTGTTTACCAAATTAGGACATTTCGAAGTAATGATTCATCAACACAATCAAATTGCTGACAATAAAGCTCTGTAGGAATAGATATTCCATGGTGCAAATTCGTAATTAACGAGCCTTTCAAATTCCATGATTACAAAGCAACATTTCTAGATGGATTTCTGGTTTGGTTTTTGGTATTGTTTTATCAACTTTTTTTTTTTTTCTTTTTCTGTTGGCATGTAAAACTAGGTTTTTATTACCTTAGAAAGTTGATTATCTTTCACTGCTTCACTAAACTTTAAATATAAACATTTGTGCAAAACGAATAATTCCATTATTATTTACGTTTTTTAGCATGGAAATATTTTTTAGTATGTTACCAGTGCACATATTAGTACTTCGTATGTCCATTCCACTAAGTCTTTCTTTACAGGTTGACCTCAGATTCTCGATTGTATTTAAATCAAGAGAGATTCCGGGCCAAACTATAGTAATGTGATTTTCTCACTGGTAAGGCTTGCCATTGTGTTCGTGCAGCGTTACAATTTCGTCAGCTTTCTTGGAGTAACGTCCATTGCAGACAATGACCATAGGACAACTAATCGACATTCGAGACAATAGTGTCTGGGCGTGATGAAAATCTGACGCAATCACGAATGACGCAATATTTTTCACGGCCAAACAAATTTCATCATACACACCGAAAAAAGATTCATATTACTGTACAACACTGAAAATTACCTAAACTGAGGAAAAATAGAAATCGATTACACCCTGTCACTCCATTGGATCTAAAACTGACCGTATGTTGAAGGAAAGTAAATTAAAGCGGTTGTTCAATTAATTTGCACAAATTTGTATATTTTTAGGCGCCACTGTATTAATAATATATTTTCCGAATTCATAGAATAATCAACGGCGGATATGTTTCTTTTAAAAATTATAATCCCCCATGAGGTTCAATTCTGAAATGCTCTGTCAGAAAGACGCTGTTTCCTATTATTCAACTTTGATTCTGCATTGACTCGTTGACACATGATTCGTAGCGGTAAAATAAATAATTCCTTTCGGAACGATCTCAAGTATATCAGTCCTTATTACCTATTTTGAAGATTAAATTCTTCTTTATTTGCCGGGATCCTCTTGGACGTAGGTGATCATCGCCCTCCTTATCCTCCTATCACTTTTAGTTCTTAATAAATGTTGTCTTTTTGCTATTTTTAGTAAACCCTATTCTACTATTCATTTACTCATGTTCATCAATTATGTTACGCGCTGCTTTCCTCTGTCTTTTTCTCACTCAATCTGTCCTGAGTACCATATTTTCCATGCCCTCCTTCCTTGCCCCAGAAATTTCAACAGCTTCTTCTTGACGTTACGTAGACGTTTCCATTTTTTTTCTGCTTTCTCTAAAACTTCGTCGATGCTCACATATTTGAGCCATGTTATTACTCATTATCTTTCTGCAGAACCGTAGTTCTTTTGCTACAAGGCTCTTCTTTATCTTTGAGGAGGACAGATATAATGTATCAGTCCATTACTTTTTTCTTTGGTTGAAAGAAAGTTTTCTCTCTGTTAATATTCGGATAATCTTAAATATTTTGCATACGTTTAACTAAAAATGCTTACAGACTTTATTTTTTATTTGAGTTGTTTACTATTTCACGAATTTGCATTAACGTTAACATTGGAGACGTGTGACGTTTTGATGTTAGCTAATATTTCACTTTATGTGTCTGTGTGTGCGTGTGTGTGCGTGAAAATTGTCTCAATTAAAAGGATAACAAAGATACATTGGAAACAGGATCTTTTCCTTATGATAATCGTTTTACAAACAACTCGAAAAAGGAATCTCCGAACAAGGATATATGATTTCATTATTTAATATTTTGCCCTATCTTGTTTATTTTTAGCTTCATTCAGTTTTTGTTCAACCTCACTCTCACTTGCCCAATACTAACAAGATTTCTTTCGTTTTCATAATTCATTTTTACCCTTTTTTTTTCATTCACCTTCCTTTTTCTGACTTTCTTCTCTTTGAAACTTTATTAATGGCAGTTGTCCAGCGAACATCTGAAATTGTACTGATTATAAAGACAAAGCGAAATCATCGCCCAAATCTTACGTCTTTCATCTTGCCCCTGGCATTTGGAAATAGACCAATATTACGTTAAAAATTGTGATACCTATAAAGAACTATATATATATATATATATATATATATATGTGTGTGTGTGTGTGTGTGCGTGTGTGTATGAGTGTGTTCATGTATGTGTGTATATATATATATATAAATATATATATATATGTATATTCATGTGCGTGAGTGTGTGTGTGTTTTATATATATATATATATATATATATATATATATATATATATATATATATATATATATATATATATGTATGTATATATATATATTAGGTTGGTGCAAAAATAATGACGTAATATTGTTGTTTTTTGACGTTAAAATAATACGAACGAACAGTAAGATTTATAATTCGGTGTTCTAAGCAACTAGAGCATAATATTATAATTATTTTTCTTTTTTAAAAATATGATTCCATCGCGACACAGGAATTTCTATATTTCAAAACTAAAATTAAATTGTAAATTTAATTACAGTTTTAGTTTCAGTTTTGAAACAGAAATTTCTGAAATCATATTTAAAAAAAGTAAATAATTATAAATATATATATATATATATATATATATATATATATATATATATATATATATATATATATATATGAAAATTCAAAGCATGAAGGATATATTCTGTTGTTTTAAGTTTTAAGTCTCCAATAAGTCTTGTATTACCACTTCTTTTTCTGTATACTAGAATTTCTTGCAAGACACATAAGCGTGTTGAAATCCTCAAATTATTCAGAATTATTGAAGTTATCGCTAGCATTTTTGTCGAGATTTACAAACTCTACATCTCATTCAATTTCACAAACCAATCAATGAAATTTGAATACGCTGATTTGTTTGAAAAACACTTTAACAAAACCCTACTTTAATAAGTTATTTAATTTAAATTAATTATATAGAACCGGATGTAAAAAATATTTTTAAAGTAAACGTCTACTTCTTTTCCGTTTTTAACAGCAAAAAATAAATTCTCAGGATTTATAACTCTTGAGCATGAAAAATACCAGTGGCCGTGCTTAACTATTTATTTCTCGAGCCAAATTACAACTTTTTGAAGCGGTCGGTCTTGTGATTTTATTTATAGTTTACGCAAATGCTGGGCGAACTAGAAACTGGATTCTTGTGTATATAAAATCTCAAAGAAAATATATGCAAAAAAACAATATTGCATTAACTATTTGTTATTTTAATCATTAAATTGTTCTTAAAATAGTGGGAGTAATTTGTACGTTAAATTAATTTTTTTTTATATGAAAAATATAATGAAAATTTATTGTGCTAAGCCTATTAAAACCAACAGTATTTTGTACCCACTTATCTCTTTTTAACTCTCCCCTAAATTATGTATTGATCGGTCAATGTATAGACATTTTAGAGGGTGTGATGGACAGGAGTGCGGACTAACGGAAGTCACAAAATTTTATATGTAGATTCCCAAACGTATTTTATAGTGTTACTTCCATATTGTTCATCGAACCCTTCGAAATTACAATCACCCCCAAAACAACCTGTTTCTGATTGGTTTTAAACAATGAGTAGCTCTCTACGCCAGAAATATTAAGACTAAAGATATTATCCCTAAGTTTTCTAGCGTATAATTGTGAAAGGAAATTTATTGAATATGTCTTAATTCTCCACATTTCAAGGCAGCACAAAAATTGCGTTCCTAGAGTTATTTCATAGTCTGACAGCAGTGTTTAATAAGCTACTTTCTCGTCAAATATTAATAAGAATCGGATATATCCTGAGACTTGTCAACATCTGTTTTCTGCCGTATAGCTTCAGTACGTGGACAATCTTGTCCCTCAACTACTACATATCAACGTTTAACCCTTTACCATCTCTTCTTATTTCGCTTTGTAATCTATACACTTGTTGAAATCATTTCGTAAATAACTCGCTGTTTTCCAAAAGCCTACATTCGTTCATTACGTCTTGTGAATATGTTTTTACAAGCCGCTCAACCTCTTATTGTGGTCTATAAATTTCAATTATTTTTTTTTTGTGGAACTGAAATAAGAATTTTTTCTAGTTCCAATTTTCTTTAAAATTCCCTTGTTTCAAACATTTTCGAACGATTCTCAGCATCTATCTGTAAACAATATTACCGTGGTTTTGAGTCTTTTTTATTCATTTGTAAATCAATATTTTCGCATTCCCTGTCACGCGGAAAAATACATATGACATTAATAGTTGCTTGCTTTGGTTACCTCGAGATGGTGTAATGGCTAGCGAGCTTGTCTCTGCTAGAACAATTACGACTGTAATTGTGAGTTCGATCCTTACTGGGTGCCCGATACTTCAGCCTTGTACCACATCTGAGCTGCGTTTGGAAGTGGAAAATCACTAATACCTACTTGTTTATTATTAATTTGTACTGTTCCTTACTAATTTCGTGATGCATCTATATCTGTACGCAACATAAGTCAAGTAGCAATCGTTAGATAATCTTTTATTTCTTACTTACTCATTTTACATTCATATCCTATACATCCTTCAGTAAATATCTACTTGAAGCGGCCGTTGGTCCTTTTATTGGGTGAACATAATTAAAAGAAATGTCATCAACGGCAAAGAAACCAACAAAATGATGGAAGTGGGAGTATTCGGCCACTAGTTAACCTTACATTAATTTTATGTATATTTTGTTCTTCAATAACGTATTAGTCAATTATGTACCATGCGTGATACACGCTTAGGCAATCATGTATCTTTCGATGCATGACTGACGAGGCAGATTTTTTCCCTGAAGTAGGTTGCCATTACTTTTTGCGGTAGAGTAGTTAACATCCAAGGCTATAGAACCTGGCCTGACCTGCTATTTACCCATAGTTGTGGGTAGAAGAAGAGGATTCATACCTCTCCCAAGGGTATTAGCACGTAATTGAATGTAATGGATTCGACTAGAATTCGAACTCGCAGAAAGGTTAAATCGTTTATATTGATTATATCATTAAATGACTGATCCTTGTAATTATGTGGATGTGTGTGAGTGAATTTTATAGCCAAATATATTACCTGTATCTATAGAGAAAGAGAGAGAGGAGGAGAGAGAGAGGGAGAGAGAGAGCGCGGGGTCTGTTTTCTAGTGATATATAAATCCTTTCCTTCATGCCCGTTGGTCATATCATTATCGACTGCTACCCCCGGCACATTATTTTGAATAGGCCTGCAACGGTCTGCGTTGATATTTAAAGATGTAGTCTTGGTAATTAGAAAACGGTTCCCTACATTAAACATCAAAAGAACTAGGGTAGCACCCAGAAATAAATTCTGTTCTCATCGTTAATTGAAAGATATGCAGTCTATGAATCCGAATTCTCACAGTTATATGCAGTAAATTTTTAAATCATTATCTCATCTTCAACGAAAAAAAATAATTACCCTAAGATGCTCTTTTTACATGCGTATATAGGAAGAGAATATAGCTGTAAAAAAAATCCTATATTTACAATGAGAAAGATGAAGGCCGATATTTTGGGTCATAGAATGAGATATGAAAAATTTAAAACTAACTGCATATAATGAAAGCAAGAAGGACAGATGGAAACAGAGAGTAGGGTAACTGAAGTGTTTTTGTCGATGGATGGCTTTTCGGAAGTTAACGGGCAAGATAATTAATCAAACGATGATTTGCACTACAAGGACTTTCTTTTTCTTTATATGTGCCGTATCCTTTAAGGATGTAGGCTATCATAGCTCTCCACTTCCCCTATCATTGTAACTCACAATACGTTCCGTCCCTCTGCTACCTTCTCCAGACCACGTCTTGTCATCTACTTGGAAGCCCGCCAGGTATGTCATGCGTTACTTTCACTTGTCTCTCTTTCCTTCTTATTCGACCCGTGAGTATCAGATTTTCCAGGACCTCCTTTCTCATTACGTATGGAACACAGCGATTCTATAGTTAATATATTCTATAGTTAATAGACTCTCTCACCTATAATAAGTAGGAGTAGTAAGAGGAACGGAGAGTCGCTCACTGGTTCGGTCTGAGTTCAGTCTGAAGTCGGACGACCGGCTGACAGGTTGAACTCTCTGCCTTCGGGCGGGGAGGAACCCTAACGAGGCTACGCCGAAGGGCGGAGTCTCTTTCGGGGAGGTAAACCAAACCTGAACCCGTTTATACGGGTTTTAGAAGGGCATATTTTTGGACGAGCCCACGGGCTCGGAAATCCCACGTTAAACCGGCCTTGTGCCACATGATGCCCTCGTGGGGGGGTGACTGAATATCGCTCACTGGTTCGTTCTGAGTTCAGTGTGAAGTCGGACGACCGGCTGACCGGTTGAACTCTCTGCCTTCGGGCGGGGAGGAACCCGAACGTGGCTACGCCGAAGGGCGGAGTCGCTTTCAGGGAGGTAAACCGACCCTGAAACCTATACGGGTTCAGAGGGCATATTTTTGGCCGATCCCACGAGCTCGGAGATCCCACGTTAAACCGGCCTTGTTCCACATGATGCCCTCGTGGGGGGTCGGCGTGACTAAATACCATCGCACAGTGGGTCGTCAGTCAGTCGATGCCGGACGACCGTTAGTCGGATACTAAAGTATCAGCGACCACAACTAGATTTCTCTGTGTCATTACCTATTATATCAAGTTCCTAACGTTTTGTACGTCGAAACTATTTTAGGACCGACTTAGTATATATACAAGCATCCACTGTGAAACCACTCCATAACAGTATAAAATAATAATATAATAGAATTTCTGTTGCTCATTCCCAATGTTAAGTCTACGCGTCCTCCTTGTTTGCATCCTCTCTAAAACCTCATCGTTGCTTACAGGCTTGGTCCATGCTATCCTCATCATCCTTCTGTAGGACCACATTTCCGTTGCCTCGAGTCTCTTCTTCACCTTTGAGGAGGCAATCCAAAATTTCGATGCCATAGAGGAGGACAGATGTCACGTAAGAGCTCAGTACTCTTTTCTTTGTTAGGAAAGATGTCCTTCTGTTTCGCAATACTCTGCTCAGTTTTTGGGATGCGTTCTTGGTCATCCCAATACGTCTACTGATATCAGTGTCGCACTTATCTTTCTCTGAAGTCAAAAACATTGTGACCAACTGTTGTCATCGTTGAGAACATAGCACAAAACAAGAAAGTTAAATTTATTATCAACTGACAAAATTTAAAACTGCTAACCTCATTTTCAACAATAAAACTCACCAGTATGATCCAAATTACAGCAAACCAACATTGTGTACAAATTCACATGTTCCTTAATGAACTGTTTTCCTGAACAATCGAAATTCATAATAATTATATTGGATATACTACAACATGACTAACAAGAAAACTCACTTTACATCACTCTGAGTACAACTCAATAAGGTCTCATTTAAATAGATATGGAGATCTACCAAAATTTATCCGCAACATACTTGTTGATAATACAAAGCCTCGTGAAATAATGAAAGCCTCATTCTCATGTAAAAAAAAGGTTAAAAGTTAATGTAAATATTATTAATAAAAAAGAAAAAGCCAACACTCATCAATAACAATTCTGAACACGGCCACAATTTGCCGACCGTGTTTGCAAAATAATACATTCCTATAACTCTAGATACATACATAATATAATCCATACGTTGAGTTAAAAGTAAAAAATAAAATCCACATTGACAAGGTTAAAATTATAATCGAAAGTGCTGGGACATACAGAATATTTCGACAATTTCTACACAATTTACGTCCAAAAATGATGAAAATTATATGAACAAAAGCAAAAATTAATTAAAAGCTTACACAAATTGCCTTTTTAGTCGTTTTTAACTAGATGAATGGATTTTTAGTTTGTGACTCGTATTTACATGCAAGAGTAAAATTGTTATTGGTGTTTCAAAATTTTTAGTATTGTGGGGCTCATGAATATTAATCAGATGATGTCAGGCAAGGGCATGGACAAGAGACAATGCATCTCGATGCATTATAAACAAAAGTGAATCGGTTGGTTTTATATATATATATATATATATATATATATATATATATATATGTGTGTGTGTGTGTGTGTGTGTGTGTGTGTGAAATAAAGATCGATATTTGAGAGAAATGGAAGTAATCGAAAGACAAAATAGAAAAAATCCTGGATAATATATTTCGATCCAAGAAAGAATTTCGTTAGACTCGTAATGGATTCCGTCTTGATCTCCTGCATATCTTGATCCCCAATTTACCTGACCTCCTCCAGCTTTTGGTCGCTGCTTTTTCAAAAAAATTATTTAGGACTGATAATATTGAAACAAAATTATTAGGCTGATGACGTTCCTGCTATTAACGAAACGCGTTATAGTGTTGTTTCTTCGATTTTTATTTGGCAATGTGTGTGTGCGGGGGGCGGGTTGAGCAGGCCTTTAGAAGGGAGGGAAAACTTTTCGTCATGATTAGACTGCATATAAACACCCCTAATGGCACCCTGGTGCCAGTTCAGTATTCTCCAAAATATCTGTCTATGCGTTCGACGTAAAGGAAATTAGGGGTGGTGAAGTTGGGTACGTCATCTCCTGCATCCGACCCGTAAATGTTCAAAGAATAAGCATCGTTAATTATGGTTACAGCAGGAATATCTCTCAATCAATCTCTTTCTCTCTGTCTGTCTTTCTCTCCCTCTCCATATATATATATATATATATATATATATATATATATATATATATATATATATATATATATATATATACGTGTGTGTGTGTGCGTGTGTGTGATAGAAATTGCGAGGATTTGAGATAATTATCATTAAGTAATTCATCGAGTCTAGAAGAAAACTCAACAGAATGCAGAAAGCACTGCACATCCAATACCGAAATCCAAAGTAGGAATATATATATATATATATATATATATATATATATATATATATATATATATATATATATATATATATATATAAGTTTTTAATTTAGTTACAAAATTAAATTTGAAACTTTTAGCTTCCATTTTTGAAATATGGTTATTAGTGTGTAGCGAAAAAAAAAACATATTTTAAACTAGTTTAATTTATAATATTAATGCTCTGTAAATTTACATTGAGCACTATTTTGTAAAAATATCAATAAGAACACCAGATTATATATCTTACTGTTCTTTCTTTTTATTTATATACATACATACATAGCTCAGAATGAAAATTAATAACTTTCCAAAGTCCACTTTTTTTGCTTCCGAGTACTTTCTACTCTGCAGTTGTTATCAAGAATTGTTTTTTAATGATATATTAATCCACCCATCGTTTTTAGTTGGCGGATTCATTTTCAAAAGACATCATCTACAACGGTAACTTAAATTAAATTAAATTTATGCAATAACGTGCATTACGCCTTGACATTACTCCAGATAAATAAATGACCATTCCGTTTCGATTGCAAGAAAAAAAAACGGAAAGCGTTATATCTGGGAGGCTGTTTGATTTTGGCAGGAAAAAGAAAGCATAGATTAAGATAAGTCGAAACAAAGCCAACACACAGGAGGCGATGGCACCACATACCTTTTATGTCTGCTTCATTGAGATAGAAACCTTACCCAATTTAGAATGTTTATTGCTTATTATTCATTAGAAACATCAGTGCTCACACGCATTACACACACATACACAAACACAAAGCCCACGAAGACATATATGAGAGTAAGTCAAATACTAATGCCAGTTTTTTAATCACAGGAGATGCGCTATTATACGCACGGAAATTATATTAAAGTGAACTGTCTCAAGATTTTAAATCTATTTCTAAATAAAATTTCTTTTTTCTCAGTCTTTTGAATGAAGGTAATGCATAAATTCATTGAAAGGATTGAGTAAGAAGGGGCGTTATGACTGATTTCGCTGGTATGTACAACTTACCACTCTCCTGGTATATTCATTTAAGTGTCAGTAATAAGTAGAGCAGTTGTATGTTTGGTATTATCCTTATTTGCAAGAGCACTAGGCCTATACTCTAAGATCACTCTTTAAGTCCTGTATTTACTTTCGCCATAGTATTAACTGTACTGATACACCTATATATGCGAGTCCAGAATGTTTTTAATTTGCTCATCCTGGAATCTATATATACCCCAATAAAATTATCTATCTATCTATCTAGATAGATAGATAGATAGAAAAGTTCATATGATATATCATCCGATGGAAGAGAAAAATGTCCGCTCTCCAGGTTAAGATAAAAATGAAAGTCATTTGGAATTTTAAACATCTTTTAAAAATTGTTGTTCTACTCTTTTATATTACTCATTTTATTTACAAATATATATATATATAAATATATATATATATATATATATATATATAAATAGTGAGAGAGAGAGAGAGAGACAGTGACAGAAAGACAGACAGGCTGGCATACAGGGTGAAACAGGGAGAGAATGGGGTAAAATAATGAAAATGTACAATTGAGGCTTACATATCTATCTATCTATCTATCTATCTATATATATATATATATATATATATATATATATATATATATATGCACATGAATTTGTGTGAGTAAAATAAAATACAGATGGGAATAATGTAGCTGCACCTGAAGAAATTATGCAATCAGTCGGTATTTAGCCAATTACAAAGTGATCTCTTATTTCATGTCGGTAAAACGTGAAACTAGCTTTATGATTTCTAAATGATTAAACACAAAGAATCGTTATTTCTTTTTTAGATGCCATTGTGATTAACTCAAAAAAAAATGAGGTGGCTGCATTACATCTTCCCTTATGAAGCCTTAATTATTCGCATTCATGTTTTCTCACGCACGCACGCACACTCGCAACCACTTGCAAACATACGCCAAAAAATGTATGATGAGCTTTCATTGAGAAATCTACGAGAAAAGGCATTAAAAGAAGTTCATATATATATATATATATATATATATATATATATATATATATATATATATATTGAAAAATAAAAATTATTAAATAATTAAAATCTTCAGATACTCTCGGTTGTAGATTATTAATCTTTTGTTTTTTTTATTATTATTTCATTTAGATTCCTCGTCTAGTTTCGACCAAAATGGCCATCATCAGAATATATATATATATATATATATATATATATATATATATATATATATATATGTGTGTGTGTGTGTGTGTGTGTGTGTGTGTGTATTATAAAAATCTATGACAAATAGTTTTTTACGGATGCACACTCGCAATAACGTGCATGCCAACACATGAAAAATGTATGATGTATTAAAAGAAGTTCATATATATATATATATATATATATATATATATATATATATATATATATATGTGTGTGTGGGGGGGGGTGTATATATATATATTCGAAAAATCTCTGACATATTTTAAAATATCTTGTGACGTCCTTCACTAAGAATTTTTAGCCCTCAATATTTATATGAAGAGAGGATTTACAGTGAAAATATTTTTAAGCGCCTCCAGTACCATAATGATTTCATATTCAGTGCGAAAAAAAAACACTCATAAAATACTTGGACCATTCTTACAAACACAACGAATTAAAATGTTTTCTTTTTTCTACTCACTGCCTTTATCACAATTACAATTAAAAATAATTTATTTAAGCTTAAAATAAAATTTGTTACAACAACTTTTGAATAATTAAATATTTGATACAAAACTAATAATTCGTTAAAATTAATTCCATTACCTGCATTTTATTTTCGGATGCATTATAATAATTGAATGTTACCGATTTTATAAGTTCCTTCCGATGTCCACGACAATTGATTACCCGTGGAAATTCTTCTATTGCATTGTTAAAAATGTTAATTTAACATATTTAATAAAATATTGCAATAAAAATAATATGTATGAATGCAGGTAATTATTTAGAGAAGTAAGAAAGCTGTACACATATTCGGTAAACGGCCAGACAGACAGGAGAGACACCCACGTGATTATCTATCAACGAAAGCCTTCAACTTCAGCTTTGTGGCGAACCTTACCAACAACAGCAAACCAAAATTTTACCAGGTCAACAATAATATCGCTTCCGATTTTGACGCTGGGTGGGCTGATAATTAAATGCATGCGAACTCTGATGCAAACCAATTAGTGTGTGGAGGACTGATATAAAAACAGTTTTTACTTTTGTTCAATTTATTCGTGTGTTATTTCTCCCTGTACAACTTTGCCTTGCTTCGACCAGCCCAATATGAAGTTACCTGTGACGATTCGATCTTAGCTTCCTAATGATCAACCTTAAATCGAAACGTGGAATATGGTTAGCTTGGGATTGAAGCGGTATTGGAAGTCTTTGACGATCGGGGAGGATATTATACGATTACAAGGAGCTTTACATGCGAATGAACATAGATTGCACTTTTTAAAGCCTTAAACGTAAAAACAAGCGACGGAGTCCATACCTTTAAGAAATCTTCCCTCTGACTTAAATCCGTTTTCGATGAAGTGATACATAAATATAATCTTATAACGTTCTTTCGGAGGTAGGTGATCATGGCTCTCCACAATTTCCTGTCTTTCTTAGTCCTTAATAAATTTTGTCTTTTCGTTATTTCTCCTAAATCTTGTTCCACTATCCATTTACTCAAGGTCATTATGTATGTTACGCGTTGTTTTCGTCTATCTATCTGACCTTGATTCTATCTAGTGAGTATCAGATTTTCCAAGACCTCTTACTTTATAATGCACCATAGAGATTTAAGTACAATTTTCATTTTTATTTTCAATGTCTATAAAACATCGTCAGTGCTCAGATGTTCCCTCCATGGTATCCTGAGCATCATGTAGAACTATATTTCTGTAGTTTCAAGTCTCTTCTTCACGTCTGAGGAGATTGTCCAGCATTCACTGTCATATAGACGGACTGATATCAAATAACAGTTCATACTCAGTTCTTTGTTTGTAACGATTTTTAAGCAGTAATGGCACTAAAAACTGGTTTCTGTTCATTTTTTGTACATTTTACAATCGACAAAAATGGGGAAATATATATGTTTAACTTCAGCTGCTCAATTTTAAGTTCTATTTGATTTTCACTTTGATCACTCAGCATTTGCATTCGATTACGTTTCGTATCGTCTTTGGTTTCAATTTTTCATGCCCCAACCCTGCATAAAATCTGTGTTAACGACATACAATATCCATATTTTCCTTTAAATTTTATCTCGCTTAACGATATGAGGAACCGTAGTTGTAGCAATGGTTAGAGAAGGAAACAAGTGTGAGAAGCTGGAATTACAGCCCTTCGTACATTCTTCGCTCGGTATAAAATCCGGTTGTAGGAAGATTGCTGCAGCCACTTTCCTGTTTTCCCGACTTTTTGGTCTTATATTGAAAACGTAAACAAAGTCAGTTCATGACTGTCAGAATTACTCGCCCAGGTAGTCTTCTGACCAGTAGATTGCCATTCAGAGCCGGCCTTCACATTCTGATACAACTCGTTAAAAGTTTAATTTTCAACATTCAGACTATTTGTTCCTCCTGATTTATTATCATTTCTATTAAATTCTGACTAAAATTAATATAATAATTTAAATAGTCAAAATACAAAATTGAAGATAATGTAACCCAGTGAAATCAATGTTATAATATTGTAATAGATTCATAAAATCTATCCACATAAATTCAGTTATGGAAAACATAAACAAGACAGTTAATATTGTACAGTTAAGCGAAAAAATCCATAAAGATAGACTCAAATATCAAACCGGTGATGATAGATTGTCACTCACTGATAAATCCATTTAAATGAAAGAACGCGTGACTAAACTAAACGGATTAAATAAAGAGATTTAAAAATATAGCATTGTAGGGTAAATTCTGAACAATCATATCAATTTAAATATGGATATTTAATGTTAAACCTAAGATTACCTATGAAAATACCTATATGAAAGAGATATCAAAACGAGCGACAGCATAGAGTTGAGGAAGAAACGAATTCATGCCTTCTGCTATGACATTTGGATAAAGGGAAAATTAATAGTCACAAACACGCTTAAATATTCCATTTCCTGCGAAATGAAATACCATTCAACACATATATAAAAACACATGCACACATACATAGACACAAAAGCGCATGGACATAAACAGGCGCGCATACACACACACACGCTCACGTGTATGTATGTGTGTATGTATGTCTGTATCTATCTATCTATCTATCTATCTATCTATCTATCTATCTATCTATATATATGTGTGTGTGTGTGTGAGTGTGTGTGTGTGTGTGTGTGAAGAAATATTTTCTTAACGTGTGCTATACTTATGGGATAAAGTGCTCACTATCACAGATAGAGCGTGTGTAAATATAAGTGAACATTGAAGTCAACACTTAGAGGCGACAGTCTGTTTCATGCTAGGCGCAATCGTCAGGTGGCCTGACGATTGCCTCTAGCATGAAACAGACAATCGCCTCTAAGTGTTGACTTCAATGTTTACTTTACATATATATATATATATATATATATATATATATATATATATATACAAGTATAAGATTGGTGTATAAATTACAATAACCATCAAATACTATTCTTAAAAGAGTGCTCAATACAGAGTAGAGTAAATATAATCATTAAATCGCTATTTTTTTAGTGCTTTTATAACATTTTTATGTTATAATTTTTGAATAAATGATTACATATATATATATATATATATTAATTTACATATATATATATATATATATATATATATATATATATATATATATATATATATATATATATATATATATATATGTAAATTAATATATATATATATGTAAATAATTAATGGATTTATTTTTAATACAAATATTAAAAGTAACACTAACTTCTCATTTTAACAGATATATTTACCAAAATATCTTGAAATACGAAAGAGTAAATTTATTCTACAAAATTGTCATTGTCTTCAACCATAGCCTACAGACGACTTCAGAATCTCTTGCAAATATTCTGGACGTTCTCCTTGTTTAAGTTGGTAAATGCTGCCATAATCCTTGCCTTTATTTCATCTTTCCTGTAACAAGGGGTTTTATTGGTCTCTCGCTCGACTGCGACCTACACATAATAATCAAGTGGATTACACCCTGAGGAGTTAGGTGGCCATATGTAAGGGCTGATGTGGTCGCAGAAATTGTCTGACAGACATTATTGTGACCTCAGCCTGGTGTGGTATGGTGCAGAGTCCTGTTGCTAGACAAAGGTTCTTCCAGCAATCACTTTCTCGACACAGGAAAACACTACCTCCTCAAGGCATTTGATGTAGGCTTTAGTGTTGAGTCTGTAGAAAGATAAATGGAGGCACAATGATGATCACTCCAAACATCATGATGTTGACTGAATATCACATCCAATTCTTTCCGAATCATTTTTACTGCATTGACACACAAACACTTAAGTTTTCGTACTGGAGCTTCCGGCGCGAATGCCAAACAGCGCAGTATGCCGTTTCCAAATTTCTGGCGGAGTGAAATGCGTCATGGTGCTATTTTTCTCACAGACGCTGACCAACTTGGTATACTATAATGTGCAGTCGACAAAATTAAAAAAAATCAAACACCGCGCATGCGCGATTCAAAAATATAAAATGGCGACAATGTCACCATCGCTCTCTCTCTCTCTCTCTCTATATATATATATATATATATATATATAGAATACAAGAAAAACGGTAAGTCAAGCGCCCACACTTTCGAGACTTAAAGCAGTTATACGTATGAAAACAGGGTTGTAACAGAAATGTCCTTTAGATTTTAGGTAATATTTTCCCTCAACCTGAATTCCTTCATACAGGATAGGAATAATTCTGGATTTGACCATTTTGGGTTCATAGTTGTCTTTCATTGCAGTGCTTCCACCGATATACGATAATTTGATTGTATATATTGACATTAAAATTACTTACCTTCACAAAGTTTATATATATATATATATATATATATATATGCACACACACAGACACACACACACACACATATATATATATATATATATATATATATATATATATATATATATATATATATACTATTTTCACAAACAATGGAAAGTTACTAAAACACAAGCTATATTTCAGATTTCGTTTCTGCCGCAGGGATTTTTAATGAGACAAAAAATCAAACAAACATTTTTTTTTTTAATTTTCGCTCTATTGACTTTTGTAAAGAAATGTTTGGATTACATTAGAATATAATTTAACTAGCCAACCTTATACTCACCACATCTAAGGTATCTGTGAAGTTCAACTTCCATTTTCAACGCAGCTTTTGTCTTTGGCGAACTCTAAATAAAAAGCTTCCCGTGTCTGGCTTTTCTTTGAGGTAAGTTATATTTAGGGGTGTTTCAAAATTACCTCCTCTAGCTACTTCTCATTTTCTTACCTTGAGAAAATCTTCAAACGTTTTACACCTTTTGGCTATCATCTCATATACATATATGTGTGTGCGTGTGTGTGTGTGCGCGCGGTTGTGTGTGGAGAGACACAAAGAGAGAAAGACGCTTACATGTAGGTGCGTAGCTGTGAACAAAATTAAACAAGAGTTTGTGTGAATAACAGTGTATATATATTTTTCTTTTATATTTTAAAGTTAATGGCTTTATTTTATAGTTTTCAGAGAATAATTCTTTTGTTTGATTCTAAATTTGTTTGAAAGGAGATTTATCGAAACTACATTTATTCTTGAAATATTTTTCCTCCATATTAATTTATTTAAATAATTGAAATTACGTGTGTTACTATATATATACATATATATATATATATATATATATATATATATATATATATATATATATATATATATATATATATATATATATATACATATATATATATATATATATATATATATTTATATATATATATATATATATATATATATATATATATACATATATATATATATATATATATATATATATATATATATTATATATATATATATATATATATATATATATATATATATATATATATATATATATATATATATATATACACGCGATGGTTAACTAGAAAGTTCATAGACCTACCAATATATAAATGTAAGTAAACGACCTCGGTAGTTGAGTAAAATACAGGCAAAAAATAAATCTATCTATCTATCTATCTATCTATCTATCTATCTATCTATCTATCTATCTATCTCTGTGTAAATATATATATATATATATATATATATATATATATATATATATATATATATATATATATAGTCAGTATATCTTCATTCAAGCATGTTTCATTGACTAATATAAAGGTATTGCGTCTACTTATTTTTTATACTAATCCATGCCTGTTGTCTAATCAGTTACTTGATATTAAGATGGAATTCATCAAGGTAGGCATCGTAGTTTTTTACCCCAATTACTTTCGATCGTCTCTATGAACATCTTCAGGAGTAAATTGCAAAGACAAACTGCGTTAGAATCGTGTGTGCTTGTGTGTGCGTGCGTGTATTCGTGTGCATATATATATATATATATATATATATATATATATATATATATATATATATATATATATATATATATATATATATATATATATATATAAGGATGCTGTCTATGTTTGTGCGTGTGTGTGTGCGTGTTTGTAGTTTCAAAATTGCTATATATATATATGGGTAAAGATTGCGCAGCATCAGAGGTAAATTGTTTGTACCATTATTGCTTTGAAACTGATAGCTTAAGGCAACTATGTGAACTTTAGAAAAAGTACTTATTATTTCTGATAGTTTTTAATCATTCACTAAAACACAATGTTTTACTGAGTGTAAGAGACTATGAGAAAAATAAAGCATTATTAAATAGAGCGAACAACAAAAGAACAAGAATTAAGAATAGAAAGATTAACAATTTACATTGTATTTAGATATTTTAAGATCAAATTTGACTGGAATGCAAGAAATACTAGCGAAGAAACTGTTAGCGTAGAATTTGCGTTTGCATCTAGTCATTTTTTTCTGTAAAAAAAATTAAGATATTGTTGCTAATCAGGTACGACGCTTAAATTCATAATTCTCGATATCAAAGGGGAAATCTCATCAGAAAAATACCATGAAAATTTTTGTGTTAAAAGTGCAGATAGGTTAAGTAGGTGAGAAAAAAACATAGGCCGAGAGGTCAAGTCAGGGCCATTAATATTGTATTATTCTTTGTATTTTATAAAGAATATCTAAATGCGTCAGAATCACCAGACAGAATGTGACGACAATATCCAATGCATGGTTGGCTACAAATGTGTAAGATAGTTCCTGGCAAAAAAATAATCTAACATGGTTGCATATATGGACCTCTAGAGGATTATGGGAAAGAGAAAAAAAACATCTGTTTTCAGTTATTTTGTTTAGAGTTTATGCTTAATGTTATTTGTGAACATGATCCCCAGGGTTTTTCTTTCGTTATATATTTATTAGATTTAATTGATGGATATTTTTCTGTTTGTGCATGTTTAGTACTGAAGCAGTGTTGATTTCTATCTACTCTATTTGCTTGAGACTTCCCATCATCATTGCTTAGGTTCAGGGGTCATGGTCAGTATTTATGGTGTTGAATTAAGAGTTGTTCTTCTCATAGACTGGTTTCCAAACACGTCCGCCCTCTTATTTAGCCCATACCTCGGAGAAGAAAAGGCGTATTAATACATTTCGCAAACGTATTTGTGAAAGAGTTTAGTTTCGTGATTCATTACAGAGATTTTGCTGCCTATTTTTGTTATTTTAACATAGAGTAGAAGTGTGCTGATGCCCAAGTGTTGAATAAATCAGTCATCATCATCATCATCATCATCATCGGACTTCCTCTGACCCCGTTTGAATTCGTCGGGCCCCTGAGCAGTTAACCAGTTTACTCAGCATATACTGATAATAATTAACACGTAAGAAACACCAAAAACAAATAATATCGATGCATCTATTATAACAAATTGATCGAATATTTCAAATTGTCTAAATTTGTAATGATTTGAGATCTATTGTTATAGAATTTTTGAAATCCTCAAAATATTTAGTATTTTGCAGTTATCGCTTACATATTTATCGAGATTTACAAACTCTATGTTACGTTCAATTTCACAAACTAAACGATGAAAGTTTAATAAGCTGATTTGTCCGCTAAAATACTTAAAATCTTACTTCGAGGTTTTTACGCACCCTAGTAAACTGTATTTTGTAACGCCTTACAAGTTTACACTTCTCTCCAAAATTTGGTTTTGATCTATCAATGGATAACTATTTTAGAGTATATGACGGACGGACGGAAGTCAGTGAATTTTATGTATTATTATTATTATTATTATTATTATTATTATTATTATTATTATTATTATTATTATTTCTGTTGATTTCCGGGTTCCGCCCAGAGTTAGAAATATCATCATGACATTTTCCACTGACCAATTAAAAAAACATACATTACAGACATTACCAAAAATACAAATATTACCAGCAATAAAAATAATGTCGGCTTTAAATATATCATTGAGTTTGATATGCCGTAAATCAAACCAAACCAAACAAAACAAACGATAGCCTAAAATTTAAAGAATGATCTCAACATTCATATACTGAATACATTTAAACTTTACTGTCGCTGGGATATTTCTACAATACTCTGACGCTTGTTAAAATCCTCAAAGTATTCAGTATTGTTGAAGTTATCACTAACATTTTTGTCGAGATTTACAAACTCTATGTTACGTTCAATTTCACGAATTAAGCGATGAAATTTGAATAAACTGATTTATTTGGTAAAATACTTTGACAAAAACCTTAATTCGCGGTTTATTTCTTTAATTGAAGTTAATATGACTTCATGGTAAACAATATTTTTTAAGAAAATTTCGTTTTCTTTTTCTTTTTTAATAGCGATGAAAACATTATGATTTCTTACTCTTGAGGATGCAACATACTACCGGAAATCCAAGTCGTATTATCGGTGACGGATAATATGTATATTCATTAACATATAGTTAATAGATCTGTTGTCTTATATCAAGCACTGTTTTATTAACACGAGCATTATATATATATATATATATATATATATATATATATTAAGCAATTCATCGAGTGTAGAAGAAACCTCAACAGAATGCAGAAATCATTCGTCCTATATTTGGAAATACATCAGCAGTGCGTATCCACTTACGAGAATTGAAACCTGAACAGTTACAGTGACAGCCAAACGTCATATTAACTGTACAAACAGGTCTCGGTGACGAAGAGGTAGCGAACTAGCCTCGCCGTTCGTTCATATAGTCCGTGGTGGAACTCGTCCAAGTTTCCTTTACCCAGAAGACTGCGCCCACTAGAGCCACGACTACTATACCCAAGCCGCTCCACCTGGAGCATTACAAGCAAGGATATACAAATGATAGAAACTTGCCTCTCAATGAAAATTTTCCTGGTTTCAATTTTGGGTAGTGGATGTGCACTGCTGATGAGTCCCAAATAAAGGAACGGCTGTCCAGTGCTTTCCGCATTCTGTTATGGTTTCTTTTAGACACGATGAATTACTTAATTATCTCAAACCCTCTTTAATTTCTATCATTTGTATTTGTATAT
>OZ010573.1:135371609-135401609 GCA_963932145.1 Acanthosepion lycidas | reverse complement strand
AGTAAATTAGACACACATGTGTGATAACAATTTCAGAATTATACAATATATTTGACTTAATTTGTAGCTTTTAGTTTCTTACATATATTACTCCACGTTATACAAAAAATATGTGACACGTACAGACACAGGCATAAACAGACGTAGGTAATAAAATGGAAAAAAAAAATATATATTTTGGCATTTGGCTGATTTTGCTTGATAGATTTCGAAAGATATAAAACAATGAATATTCCGATATTTAGCTGCTTTAAAATGAAATATGAAAAGTAAAAAAAATCTCAAAAGCTCTGAAGAAGAAAAAATGATAAACTGAGAAATCAATTCATGTGAAGTCAAGAACAGTCTGTAATATTTCCTTCATTTATTTCTTTTAATTCATTTTGATTCACTTTCTACTGGTCCCCTGGGACGAAAAAAAAAAAAGCGAAAATGCGAATTAGTACTTCACGAGGCGATTTCATTTGTGTGTGTATACTGGTGTGAAGTTAGGTAGATATGTTCATCGTAGTTATTTGTGAAAAAAAATTGTTTTCGATTCTTTTGAAATATGAATTCAAGAACTTCCAGAAAATTTAGATTATGAGAGGAAAATACATAAAAAAAAATCAAACTAAAAGTTTTGCATGTCTTTGAAGCTCAAGTTAAAGGAAAAATTCTATATTGAAGAAATTATTGGGTTAAGTTTGGTGTGATTTTTATCACGAACGAGTGGCTCTGATCGGTGTTTGAAACCGGGAATAAAATCGAATTTCAAATCTTGATTCGTTTTAAACAAATATTCTCACCTGTAAAAATGAATGGTTAGCTGTGGAAACCGGAATGTGTGGTCGTCAGCAAGAAAAATAGGCCAAGTTGTGAGCTATGAATATAAGCATATGTGCATATATATATATATATATATATATATATATATATATATATATATATATATATATATATATATATATATATATATATATATATACATACATGGGGTGTATATGACAAGGAATATAAGTATGTATATATGTTTATATATGGTGAGATAGCTGAATTGTCGTCTAAATGACGTAACAATTAAAATAACAGTACTAGTTAACTTTAACAGATATATCAACCAAAAATTCACAAAATTATCTTGAAATACTGAAGAGTTAATTTAGTCAATAAAATCGCCATTGGATACAACCACGGCATCCAGACGACTTCAGAAACTTTTGCTTCTCTTCTGGAACGTCTTCTTTTTAAAGTTAGGTAATGCTGCCATTGTCCTTACCTTCAGTTCATCTTTGGTGTCACTAAGAATTTTGTTGGTCTCTCGCTCAACTCATAATAATCAAGGGAGTTGCGGTCTCTTGTATTAGGTAGCCAGGGTGATATGGTTGCATAAATTTTCTGACAGCTAATCTCGGTTCCCCAGCTCGTGTGACATGGTGCAATGTCCTGTTGGACGACATAGCGTCTTCTAGTCACCACACTATTGATCCAGGGCAGCACTACCTACTCATGGCACTTGTGAACGCCTTCGGATTGAGTCTGAGTTCGTGTCGGAAGATGAATGAAGGCATCACGTCGACATCACGAGTGATCACTTCACACATTAAGAAATGGACAAAGTCCGACAATTATTTTAAGAATGTATAAACATAAAAATGTTTTTAAATAATTGTTGGACTTTGTCCATTTCATAATGTGTGGCATCATCTGATTACATTTAGGTATGCCATTATCTGATATGAATGTACGTGAGGGAATCATGGAAGATCGTAGTTTAAAGACATTAAAATTGACCTTGCTCCACTCTGGCCGAAACGGTTAAGGCACGTCAAGCTAAATGATGGTTCCGTACAGGATACAGGTTCGATTCCTGTCGGAGGACGAATATTTTCTCTGAAAATTTCTCGGACATTCAGGCCGGTAAATGTTATTAATGCTGTTTATTATGAACAGAGCATTTACTTAAATATTTGTATCTATAAAAAGAATGTATAAACATGTCTTAATATATATATGTATGTGTATATGTATACGTGTGTGTCTTATATCACAGAACATGTAATTAGTCTTAAACAGAAAAAATTGCAAATTTTCCCAAAAAGGATAAATTTATTCGCCCGAAACCTCATCATAAGTATCGTCGGCGTCTAGCAAAATGTTAACTGTCGATCCTCATTGGATACCCCATTAAGCTGACTCGTTAAATTTTTAACTACTTTTACCAGGAGATGTGACTCATTTCACTTTTCGTTTGGACCTGAATCCCTCCCTCTTGGAAAAGTTCATATTTTACTAGTCTTAATCATAAATCGTATCCCCTTTAGTTTATCAACTTAATTTTTCAAATATATACAATAAATGCATTTCATTCCATTATATATTCACTATTATTTGCAGTGGCATTTTACATTTTCCCAGTAAAGAGTTTTACAGTGATTGAAAATAACCTGTTGGTGCAATGTCAGTTAAATACGGCAGGTGAGATAGAATGTATCAATCATTTTCCCAAATTGTTTATTGCGTCATATTTTTTGTAAGGACTCATACTTTGTCATGGTGGAGGAAAATGTTTCTTTAATTCACTGTGTCTGCTGCAACTTCCGTGCAAACCTATGGCACGCCCTTGTGCAAATTAATTGAAACAAAACGAATAATTCCGTTATTATTTACTCTTTTTATCGTATTTTTCCAACGAAACATGAACCAGTGCACATGTTAGTACTTTGTATGTCCATTTCACGAAGTCCTTCTTTGCAGATTGATTACAGATTCTGGATTGAATTTAAAATGCTGCAAATGACCCAATCTGAAGCAAAAATAAAAATCGATTACTCCCTGTCACACCAGTGGGTCTAAAACTGACCTTTTCGTGAAAGAAATGATACTATAGCAGTTATTTGAATTAATTTGTACAAGGGTGTATGTCACAGTATACCAAATTTGTTTTTAACTGTCACATATTATTTGAAGTTAGGGCGACATATTGGTAATTGTAATAAGCTAAAAAAAAAGCCAACATGGGAACTGTTCAAAATAATATATTTGGCATGATTATTCAGTTTGTTAAAATATATTTAAATAGAAGAAAATATTTGGCATTAACTGATAACTTTAAATGGTTACAAATAAATATGTTGTGGTGTCCTCCCTCAAAGAGTCAATGTTAGACTTTCCCGACTACTATAAGTTTAGTAGGAGAGAAAAATTCGAGGAACAGTGAACAGTGAATAGATTGAGTGTTAGTTCATTTGATACATTCTCACAAGTCGTGTAATACTTTTCTCGTGTAGTTACTGTTTAATATACGATATATATCTGCAAACCTGGTTTTTGTTATTACTTAACCATTTCCTTGGTCACAATACAATAAGAAATACAATACATTTTGATCCAATCGGCAAGCTTTTATCATAAATTTAGCTGAAGCAATAATGTTAATATATTATAATTTAAAATAGAAGTATAATATTATTTCGCAATAAAATATGAACAATCATAAAATAAATGAAAAAATAATATTATTATTAGACATCGTTATTGGTGACAGCAAACAAAAACATTTCATCCTTATTCA
The DNA here is from genome assembly GCA_963932145.1 of Acanthosepion lycidas. Taxonomy (NCBI): domain Eukaryota; kingdom Metazoa; phylum Mollusca; class Cephalopoda; order Sepiida; family Sepiidae; genus Acanthosepion; species Acanthosepion lycidas. The sequence goes on along the minus strand of OZ010573.1, from coordinate 135,398,056 downwards.
TATTGCAGTCCCTGCAGACTGCAATATATTTTTGAAAATGTTCAAAAAGCAATCAAAATACAAGGACCTTGAAATTGAAATCTCAAAAATGTTGCACATGAAAACATCAACAATCCTTTTTGTAGTTGGAGCCCTCAGATTGATTGGAAATGATTCCAACTGGTTCACTGAAGGGATTCCTGGTAGTTCATGCCATTAAAGAAATAAAAAATGTTGTTCTCACGAGTACCGCCACACATTACGAAGGGCTTTGTCTATGTAAAATATGTTATTTCTAATTGCTCAATAGAAAATGCCATGATGTCCTTTCTGACCTTAGGTTCCTGGGCGAAACCGAAAATATATGAGTACATATCAGTAATCAAAGAAAATAATAATAATAATAATAATAATAATAATAATAATAATAATAATAATAAAATAATTTTTTTTCTATTCTATTTGTCTTTTTTATCTTTATTTTAAAACATTATTTCCATCGCTTCCAGCAGAACCTTCCGTGCATTTTTAATACATCTTTGGCGATGTGAATCTATCTATCTATCTATCTATCTATCTATCTATCTGTGTGTGTGTATGTGTTTGTATATATATATATATATATATATATATATATATATATATATATATATATATTTGAAGATCTTTAAAGATGCATTAATATCACAGATACAAAGATACAACCTATCAAACTACAAGGATCTTGAAATCGAAATCTCAAAAGATGTGACACACGAGAACATCAAGAAACTTTTTGTAGTTGGAGCCCTCGTATTGATTGGAAATGATTCCAATAGACTCATTGAAGTGGTTCATGGTAGTTCATGCCTTAAAGAAATACAAAAAAAAATCTCACTAGTATAGCCCACACCTTACGTAGGGCTTATCTATGGAATATATATGTATATATTTTAATTGCTCAGTGGAAAATGCCATGATGACATTTCTGACCTTAGGTCTCTGGTTGGGACCCGGAAAAAATGAGTACACACCAGAAATCAAAGGAAAGAAAACAATAATAATAATATCTCTACAAAAATACGGTGGATTTTCAAAGAATTCACGTGTATTTTTAAGGCTAACATTATCTCTGTTTAAATATTCTGAATAGATAACAAGATATTTGATAGATTTATTGAACATATAAGATTTCATATCTATAATAAGTTCATTAGAAAATGTGTTCAATAAACGACTGGGCCCGATGCGAAACTTTTGTGTCGGTTAACCAGACAAGTTACTTGAACTTTTCTTAATTTATTGAATACAAAGGAAATGTATAATGATTTCAAGAAAACACACAAAGGGAGTAGAAACATTATATGATGTGTTGCCTTTTGGAACAATGTATGCTAATGTTCTTTTAAATGGTTTCAGATTTTTGAGAAAGTCTATAAGGAGAATTATACCCGACCGCAATAAACAAAATAATCATCGGTTACTTTTCTTCTGCAGTTGAATTTATGGCTGTAAGACTCTTTGGTGTGGCTGACATCACTATACTACTTGACCATCTGTTTAAAAGCGAAAATTGCATTGCTGATGGCCAAGTAAACAAATGGTTTTAAGTGGGATAATGGCTTTCTCAAAGACCTTGAATGGAAGTGAACACAAACTATTTCTTCCAGAAAAAAAACGAATTTTGGTTTTTGATTCCGCTTTTGATGTCTCGCGCTTAAGCATATGTCCAATTCTCCAGTTTCTACAAAGAAAAACAAACTACAAATATGACCTCATTGACCATGAAAATTAATTCTCTGAATGTATATATATATATATATATATATATATATATATATATATATATATATTTATTTTGCACATTATGAAATGGACAAAGTCCGACAATTTTTATGTTTATACAATTTTTTTATGGATACAAATATGTAAGTAAATGCTCTGATTATAATAAATAGTATTACGGACATTTACTGGCCTGAATGTCCAAAAAATTGTCATAGAAAATATGCGTCCTCCGACAGGAATCGAACCTATATCCTATACGGAACCGTCATATAGCCTGACGTGCTTTTACTGATTTTGCCACAAAGGAGCGTTTCAGTTAGCAAGGTCGATTTTACTGTTTTTAAACTATAATTTTCCATGATTTTCTCACGTACATTCATATCTGCTCAATGCGTATCCAAATATAAACAAATGACGTCACACATTATGAAATGGACAAAGTCCGACAATTATTTTAAGGCATAAAAATAAAAATCTTTTTTTATAAACAGAAAAATAGACATGTTTAAGAAGTGTAATATTGGAGGAATCAAAACTTTTCGCATAGTTACAGTGGACTGTTCATGTCTTGCGAATGTCTGATGACAAGATACCCAAGATCCAAATGTACAGCCAGTTAGATCAGGGCTACAGGAATGTAGGACATCCATGGTTAAGATACAAAGACAAGTTGAAAAGCAACTTGTCAGCTGTGAATATACCCAATAATACCCTTGAGCGCTTAGCGGGTAGAATGTAGATCAATGTGTTTTAGTGGACTCATCAGTTTTCAGTCAGCTTATCTGAATCGTCTTCAAGATGCGAGAGAAAGATCTAAAAGGTCTGTCAATCTAACAGTAATCTCATCCCACTATTCTCACTCTTGCTCCATATGCAGCTTCCTTTGTAAATCACTAGCGTGTCATAAGTGCCAATTAAGGTTATCGCACAAACTTTCATAACTAAATTAGTCAGATCCCCATACGTCGAAACCGACGCGAGAGTCCATTATTACCATTATTATATATTAATATATTCACATATTTAAGTAGACCCTGTTTTGTTTTTTGCAGTTTGAATTATGTATATCAGACTGAGTATTTGACAGACTTAATAAAGGCAATGTGTTATCCAGTGGGATTTTAAGCTTTATCGTTTATTGTGATTTACTCGAAGGACAGCAATTTTTTACGCCTCACGAATGCGCAGGCCGGTAGGTGTATTTTACATTGTTTATACAAATCGGGCGGCAAAAAATGTATTCTTTTACAGTACGTTTGACCCAATACAAAACCCGAGGAAGAGGATTACGTCAAGAGGCATTTTGTACAGATGTGTGGGGAAGATGACAGTTAACTCAACACTTGAACAGGTTAAGATTGTAATGATCGGGGAAATATCCTCTTGGGTGTCTGTTCCACAGAGCAGTGATTCGCGGGAAGAAGCTGTTCGAATTAAACCTACTTCTCACTGAAGGAATACGGATGGAATGTGGTTGGTTTGCTACAATGTAATTGTCATGGCGGGTCCTTATTTTGAATGTTATACCTAGCGGAATCAAGGAATGTAGTTCGTCCGAACACTTTCAGTGAAAATAGCGATATAATAGCGAGATGCTTGGAACGTGCTGTCTGTTTGATAGAGAGGTTAGTTGGTGGAAAATAATTCGTCCCTACAAGTTTCGGTGACACTTTTGGATTTCTATCTGGGTGTATCCACTAAAATAACGAAAAAGTAATGAGAAATATATCATTCGCAGACAGTACTGTTTCGGTGTATCACAAATCCTCAGTGCGACTAGACAACCGAATGTCTTAAGCTCGGATCGAAACCCAACCGATTTAGTGTCAGTCAGATCAATAGCAGTGCCAGGAAATAACAATTATGAATATGAATATATATATATATATATATATATATATATATATATATATATATATATATATATATATATATATATATATATATATATATATATATATATATATATATATATATATATATATATATATATATATATATATGGTTGGTGCAAAAATAATGACGTAATAATGTTGTTTTTTAACGTCAAAAAACGACATTATTACGTCATTATTTTTTCACCAACCAAATAGATAGATAGAGAGAGAGAGATAGAGAGAGATAGATAGATAGAGAGATAGATAGATAGATATCACTACCACAATAATTTTGAAAAGGCTAGAAATAACATGGGAGGCGTGTGGGAGATTTTAATCAAGGAGGACAGAAGTGGCCATCTGAAATTCAGGTGTACTCGTAAATTTCTAATCGTGACTATCTTAAAATATTGAGAAGAAAATATGAGAATGTCATTTAGAGTAATCTAATTTGCGCGCCTAATCGATAATATGTAAATACAATCATTTCACAGCAAACAGTTTTTTTTTTTGCAATGTAAGTTATTTCAGTAAACGTTGAGACAAATATAAAATTGAAAAAAGAAATAACATCTAGCTTTCACGAAATAATTATATTTACATACTTGCTGAGGACACTCGAAGAAAAATGATTAAGAGGCGAATTTCAAATAATCTCGAATTATTCAGTGAAAATTACTCTTTGACCATATGTTCTCTCTTAGTAGATGTGTATTTTTTACTGATCGAAGAACTTTGGAAATTTTGAGAGTATAATACTTTTGAATGTCAGTCTCCGTAACTGAAGAATTTTCCCTATGATTGTGTTTACTATTTAAAGTGGGTTTCTAAATTAATTTTATGGATGTTTTGCATGAGTTCGATTCTAACGATAAATGCTTCCATTACTGTCGGATTGAGATTTATATATATATATATATATATATATATATATATATATATATATATATATATATATATATATATATATATATATATATATATATATATATATATATATATATATATATATATCTTTTTTAAATCATTTCTCTCCGAGCAATGCAATAAAGCCACTAAGACGAAACGGTTTACTGTGTGTGAGAGAATATGTGAAAAAGCAAAAATTATATTAAGAAAAGACAACAATAAATAAACAGGAATTAATGAGAACAGATTATAACGACTGACTTTGCATAGAAATTTTCTTAAGCTCGAATTTGAGTGGAAAACAAGAAACGGTAAAAAAGTTCTACAAGGGAGAAATGCGAGAGAAGTAACTGTTACCATTATGGTTACTTCTAACCACTTTAACATTATGAGACATTGACGTCTATCTAGTAATGTGCTTAAATTAGATTCACATATTTTCTTCTCAATATTTTAAGATAGCCATGATTAGAAATTTACCAGTACACCTGAATTTAAGATGGCCTCTTCTTTCCTCCTTGATTATTAAATTGTCTAACTCTAAACCAAAAAACGAAGATGTCTATAAAGTTTTGGCTGAAATAGTAAGCGAATCCTGCAAAAAATTAAATGAAAATGGAAAATTTAAAATGTCGCTTAGAAAAAATCACTAATTTAGATATTGTACCTTGTTCAAAGTTATCACATATTTCTTCAATCTTAGTATATATTGATCAAATTAATCTAGTCTGGCACAAGTTCGTAGGTGTGGACAAACCACCGAGTATTCAACTTGCTAGACTAACATCTTAAACACTGCACGAGATCAAGATAACATTAAATCCATACAGTATGCAATCTATTGATAACTATACCCATTGTCGGCATTTTATATAGATATGCGGCGAAAATAATACAAAGTGGAAAAGCTATTCAACTACGCGTTTCACCACTTACCGTTAGGTTTGAACAAGTGAGAAACGCATGAGTAAGAAAACAGCTTTACAGAAATGAAGAATGTCTTCATCAAATTTACGGAACAAGAAAATTAGTATCTTTTGTACTTCACTAATTCATATATACCAAATTTTGCTACTAATATATTTCATAGAAAATTTTTGTATATTTCTCTCTCCCTCTCTCTCTCTAGAGAGAGAGAGAGAGAAAGAGAGAGAGTGAAAGAAAGAGAGAAATAGAGATAAGTAGATAGATTTTATAATATTTATAAAGAATCATTTTGGTAGGAATATTTTATATAGATATATTCATTTTCAGAGAAATTCAAGAGGGTTCTTTAATGTATATTCTTTCAAGATATTATCTAACTTACATTTTACATATCCTAATAATCTTCCTATCAATTGCTAACGATTATTTTTTTTAAATAAATAAATAAATGAGTAACGAAACAAAGAAAAACAATATATATTATTATTATTTAATAGTTGGTTGTGCTCAAGTGAGCCTTGCGCAGATTTGGAACGACCAAGGGAGTTTTCTATTTAGTTCACCATTGGAAGGTTTAGGCATGATCATGAAATGTTCGTTTTTTTAGACGTTAGTGTAAGTAAGGATATGCTTCATTATAATAGTCGAGCTCAAGTCAGCTTTACGCAGATTTGGAACGACCAAAGAAAACTTTATACTTACTTCATCGTTGTAGGTTTAAGCATGTTTATAATGGTCAATCTCAAGGGATCCTTACGTTGAGATAGAACGACCAAAGGAAAAGTCGATTTATTTCATAGGTGTAAGATTTGGAAGGCTCGTGCGAACACCATGGGTTGTAACGTGCAAAGAGAGTTCAGTCATCAGTAGACCGGGGAAACAAACACAACCCAGCGGGAACGTTAGAATTCCATATCCTGCTACATCTTGAAGCAAGGAAGAAAAAGAATTCTTTTATTATTAGCATCATGAGAAAATGTATTTCTTTTTATATTATTTATTATTATTAACTTATTTATTGATTTTAGTTTATTTAACCACAGCTATTGCCGCTGTTTCTCGCAATGGGGTTTAGAAGTGTGACCGTTGCAACTTGACACTAGGTCGCATCGTTTATACACATATCACTACGCCAAATTTGCACCGTTTCGATTCCTGACTGAAAATCAAGTTATCTCTTTACTATGTAGAAGGTTTGTTCGTCACAATAGATGGCGCAGCACAGGAGGTCTGTCAGCAAATCCATATTGTTTTCATCCTAAGCATGTTGTCAAATATAGATGAGAAAGATGAGAGGTAGATAAATACCCAACAAAAGCTTCTAAAGCGTTAGTTTGATCCATACCCTTACGCATGTTTCAACCTCTGCTCACGAAAAAGAGAAAGGAAATAGATTTTATTTAAGCGTTTAATCTTCATAATAACTTCAGACTGCAGTTTTTACAATAAATGCAAGAAAACAAGTTGAAAATAATTAAAAGTTTAATCCAAAATTTGTTTTCACGTTTTAATTAATCGTTTAAAATTGACAAAACATGTTCGAAGTAACTAGGAGTTATTAAGGTTAAATGATTTGGTTAATTAATTCAGACGGTTTATCATGGAGTATAAAAAAGATTTTTCACATTTAAATAAAGCTACATTTAACAAACATTCAACGATTTTATAATTTTAACACTTTATTTCTTTCTTACAAAACATTTATATTTTTAGTTTAAATATACATCTACCGTTAACACTTTATAGTTATGATATATCTATGTTGCACACTCACACCCACACACCCATAGCCAAAAACACAAACCACACCCTAATATACATACACACACACACATATATATATATATATATATATATATATATATATATATATATATATATATATATGGATAGTCCACAGTGTATTGCGGCAGCAGATTATTTATTTAAACATATATCATTAAATATAACAGACAATGAATATCTATTATGTCTGATCATGAGCTGTTCTAATATTGGAATGTTTGCTTTAATTTCGGGTGAAAATAAAGACAAAAATCGTCCAACATTTGAATATTTTTATTAAGTTGGTCCAAAGCTTTAGGTTCACATGAGCCAGGCTCCGAATATTTATGCACACATGAAACAAAGATATCCAACGTCAAAGATGATAGTTTGTTATTTTGAAGTAGAAAATTGTTGCGCGACGATAATAGTCGCGGAATAGCAGTCGCAGATCGTAAGTTCAAGATGCTGTTCTATGTAAAAATTTTCTAAGCGTAGCTTAGATGCGGCACAAGGCCGAAAGCATGGGGCATCCAGTGAGGATCAAACTCAATTTTCAGTAGTAACTGATCTATCAAGACAAGCTTGCTAAGCATTACACCATGCGGAGGTGCCCAAGATGCTGCTCTATGTAAACATACCACGCGATGGACCGATGTATTACAACCGAGCCAATATCTAGATGCAATGTAATGTGTTGTGACTAGATTGAAATGTAATTTTTTTGAGTGTAGATTGCTTATTTTTAATATAGATGACCTCCAAAATCTGAAGTTTTTTTTTTGTTTTTGTTTTTTTACTGTGTGTATACGTGGGTATTATTGTGCTATAAACTAATATCTGTTTAATATTATGTACATGGCAATGTTGTTTATTCTTACAATTTCTTACTATTCTGCGATCATTCTCGTCGCAGTGTAATTCTTGTTATTAACGGAGAAGCTCTAGCTGTGGCATTAGATATCTAGAAGGCGTTTGACAAGGTTTGGCACTCAAGAATTCTGTGTAACTGCAGTGTTACGGGATCAGAGGACGGTTGTTTGATTTAACCCAATTTATCAAATCGTGAAATGAATGTCGTTTTGAACGGACTGGCTTCCAGTCGTTTCAGATGATCATGGGTCTCCCGCAACGCTCTATCCTGATACTACTATGTTTATGATCTTCATCAATGGTCGTCCTCTTATCAGATCCCAAGTGGGCATCTATGCAGAGGAGACGACCCAATAGGAAATCCGTCAGCGCTGATAAAGTTAACCTGATCGCTGCTCTTATAAATAACATCCAAGCAGTGGTTACCTGGGGCAGGAAATGGCTTGTTAATTTGAATGACTTTAAAACGAAACTGCCGAGAGAGAAACTTTCCTGCTCGCTATCAGCATCTCTGATGCTCGATTCCTGAAGAGCAGCATACTGCGCCTTCTTGTCCTCACGTTTCCAACTGATTTGAAGTGGAACATCTACATCAGTAGCTGTATGTACTGCAACAAAGGCCATTGTATCCTGTCAGAAATATTTTCTCCTCAGAGTCCATCTTGCACATTTACAAATCTACCATTAGTCCATGAACTGAACACTGTTGCGTTATCTGGTCCAGTCGTCCTGCTATTCATCTCGGGGTACTTGACAAAATCCAGAGAAAGATCTGCAATGTAATTGATCCTGACTTTGCATCTCTACTTCAGTTATTTTCTTACCGACGTGACGTGGCTTCCCTCCGTCTTTTCTACAAATATTTTTATGCAACTAATCTGACGAGCTTTTTTCTCTGATGCTCCGACTACGAGAATTTAAGCGTGCTAATAGATTGACATCTAGGTCCCACATTTTTACTCTTTAAATAGTTAAAAGTAACCGCCACTTCTACTTCAACAGTTTATTTTCTCGCACTTCTCGCCTGTAGCATTCACTTCCGTTTACTTACTTCCCTGAAAACTACAATCTTCAAAAAATATAAATGGAACGTCTATCTTCTTATCTTTTCTATATCATTCATCTTTTATCCTTTCCTGAATCCCCATATAGACAGTTCTTTATCTCAGCCTCATTCTCTGTGGTTCTTTCTTTACTAGTGGCACTCCCGCCTTGGTTGGTGTAAAATGATTTTTAAAAATTCATTTTCATTCAGTCCCCATAAAATGTCCCTTTTCTTGTAGTCCTTATAAAATGTCCATTTTATTGTAGTCCCTATAAAATATCCCTTTTCTTGTAGTCCCTATAAAATGTAAGCATCTCCCAAATCATTCAAAATTTGCAATGAATCGCTTTGAAGCGTAACATCTTATCTGTATGCCTTCATGTTTGAGTAATGTGCCATGTCATTTTCTCTCCCGCTGATATATCTAAACCGTGTGCATCGTAAACTATGTGTTTTATAAAAAAAAAATTTTTATACGAGATCTATTCTACATCATCTATTGTAACTATGAAAGAAAACTTCTAATTCCCTTCAAGATTTGAAATCGTTTTTTTTTTCTTTTCTTATTTCAAGTGCGGGCGATTCTAATATGAGCAGCCATTTGTTATTGCGAAAGCAAATCACAACTTCAACCCACTTAGACGCTAATCTCAGGAAAACAGAAAACATAATGCAATTTTATTGCTTTTTGCAGCCGGCTGAAGCATAGGATGAACGCCCATAACATATATCAACTCACATGTAAGTATATATCAACAAGGTGAACCATTTATTGGAATTGAGTGGTTTTAGATAGACAACAAAAAATAAAGAAAATACGCGAAGAAAAGAAATTAATTCAAATATTCTCTAACGAAAGTGACATTTGTGAATGATGGTAGATATGCATTACCTGATGTCTGCATTATTTTTATGTGCAAATCTTCCAAGCATCCTTAAACAGACGATAAGATATTGAGCAGGCTGTAGAAATTGGTAGGAAGAAAAAAAAGTAATAAAATAAATTACAATTGAACGTATTTGAAACGGACGAAACGTAATGGAAAAACGACCCCTAGAAGCAGGAAATAAATTCAAGGGGAGATAATTACATAAAGAAGGAAGTGGTGAAATGACGGCAACAAGAAAAAAATAATTCGTTCAGAATTGTTTGGTTTTATTAATTTGTTTTAAGATTATTGATCAAGAGAAGTTTTTATATTTTTGTCGAGCGGAAACAGAAGATGGTAATAATTTCAAAAGAAATCACTCATGAAACATTGGGTAAGGTTGTGATTTTATTTTTCTTATCTTGTCTATGGACGTTAATATCCAGTTCGATGAAAAGTTCTCAGTACGAAAACTCCGTAAAAATTACCAAATGGGAAAATATAAGCATTTACTAGAATATATCGAGAAATTTTAACGTGAAAGACACACACACAAACACACACACAGATAAACAGACGCACACACACACACATACACACACAAATAAGCCGACGCACGCACATACGCACGCGCGAACGCGCGCACACACACACACACATATATATATATATATATATATATATATATATATATATATATATATATATATATATATATATATACAGAGAGAGAGAGAGAGAGAGAGAGAGAGAGAGAGATGAATATATGCGGTGTAATGGATAGCGGCTCAGATTAAGGAATCGGAGATCCGAGTTCGAATTCCAGTCGAATCCATTACATTCGTGCTAATAATCTTGGGAAAGGTGTGAATCCTCCTCTTCTCTCCTACTCCAGTTGTGTTCTATAGCCTTGGATGGCATCACGACTAGGAGAAGGACAACTCTGAATTCAAAACCTGCAGCGGGTCGTTTGGAGAATTTGTGGCAAAAGGTGCATCAGGTCTTTGTATTGGTCTCTTGAAAAAGTGTGTTTGGTTTAATACAGACCCTTCACCACTATAAACAAATTATATGTTGTCTGGCGGCCGGTTCCTGACACTCATACGTCGTAGGGTGAGATACCGCGGCGAAATTTTTGCGGGGAGTACTTGCTTTCGTGCTGAGTCGCCTGTCAACGGCTGGAGTCCACAATATAAATAATACATGTCTGTGACCGTCTGTGTCTCTCTCCGTGTTTGTTCACGTGTTTGCGTGCGTGGTTCAGCATGTACGTATTTGAGAAATTAATCTTTAATATATATTTTGTTAAAGGAAAGATAAGGTGGTGTGTTTAGTTTTTAATTTATATTTTTCACCATTTATATCTATATCTTGTTCGATCCATTCAGCAATAATTCTTAGTACATCAGTAGTTGACCTAGAAAAACGATGGTCATATTGCGTATATGAATGAAGGCCGAGGTGAGATGCTTAAACAATTCAGATTTGATTAGAACCCCCAGTTTTTTGACAAAAAGTTGTAGAATTATAATTGGCCGATAGTTAGAAGTAAATCGTTCTTACATAAGAGAAGCTCAAACAAACAGAATGCAAAAGACTCGCAAGGTATTTATTTTAGAGTTTAGCGAGCAGAGCAGCCAGTTCTGAAGCACATATGTCAATGACTAATGATGAAATGCCATCAAGTTCCCATATGGGATCCAGTTTGGACATGATCGCTTAATCCACAGTCGGAATTATATACCTACCGCTCGATAGAAACGCATTTCTCAGTGGGAAAGCAGGCAAAGATAATCCAGATGTGTCAATTGCAGAATTTGAATGGAATTTAAGAGCAAAACATTATGATTTATAAAAAGAAGACATTACTACATTAAATTGAAAGACTAGAGATGCGATAGATGACTTAGACTTATGTAAAACAATTACAGATCCGCCAGTAGTCACCAGAGCTAAATTTATTAGAATTTATACGAAATCTAAATTTATAATCAAATAAACACGTTTAAAATTATTACAAGTAGACCCAACTACATGTCTCTTGTGATCTGGAATATCACGCTGGTAAAGCCGGAAAAAACGTGATTCCAGTGCGTTACGCTGAACAGGCCAGTGTGAACCAATAAGAAAATTGTAGTTTCACTTGATGTTTTCGAGAATGTACAAAACCAGTGTTGCCGGCTTTAATCCAAGAAGAAACATCTATGATCGAATTTTCAATAGGAAGTTTAAGTTTAAGAATATCAATCTAAGAAACATCTCGAAGAAAGATGGCTTAGCGGGTAGAAATTCAAACAAAAAATCGGTCGGGTTTCGATCCTGGCCTGAGGTTTTCGGATGTCTATTCGCACATCTAGGTAAACAGTACTCTCTGCGAATGATAATAGTGTGTTCCTAGTCTAGACGGCGCAAAAGAAACACCAAGAGATAATACAGCGTTATCGAAATTGTCAAGAAGACAAAGGTGTGATGAACGACAAGAGTTAGGATATGGGGTAAGAAACAAGTCATATAAAGAAGCATGTTGATCAGAGTTATTAAGGAAACGAATAAAGAAAACCACAATTTGACTGAGAGACTGAAAATTGGAAACAATACCGGCAACATTAGAATGATTAAGCCATTTAATATCAACGAACACAAAAGGTTCCAAGATGACTATAGAAGAGCCTTTTCTATATTATTAGATAATATATATATATATATATATATATATATATATATATATATATATTTGAAATTACTCCAATTTTATAGCGATTCCACACAACAAAAGCTTCCTTGCAGGATTTGACAACACCAAGGAGTTAAGAAATATTTTTCTATTTCTTAATTTCTTGGTGTTAACAAAGCCTTCACGGAAGATCTTGTAGCAAGAAATAACTGTACAAATGGCATTTCTATTCTGTGGAATTTATTTATTTATATATGTTCAGATGTAATAAATACATTCAGCTCTATTTGTGGATCAGTTTTAATATTTTATATTATTAGGATTCACTTGGATTACATATCAACAGATTGATACATATATATATATATATATGTATCAATGATCACGTCAATAGTGCCATATATATATATATATATATATATATATATATATATATATATATATATATATGGCACTATTTACGTCGCTAGAAAGAAAGAAGAAAAAAAGAAAGGCGAGAATTAAATTGAGGTTATAAGAAGCCATCACGAAAAGGACACTAAGCGGTGTTATTTTTCTCACAAGGAAAAGTGGTAAGATTTTTATTTCCATTGTCGAGAAAGTAAAACATAGAATTTAATCTGATTTATGTTACGGGGCGGAGAGTAAGATATGTCCAATCTGCCCATGGCAATGGTAAAGGGAATTTTCAAGTTGGACAAGTTACCTCCCGCAGAATTCTAAAGAGATAAAAATAAAAATTAATTAAGCACGCACTGTCCGAGAAAAACAAAAGTGTTCGCTGAACACCATGAAGGAAAGGTTAAGCCTTTGTCTATATGCAGAATATCATTGAGAGGAGCATCTGTTTAACGTCAGGGCTGGCTATGATAGCGAAACTATTTTATCGGATCAGTAATTGGCACCAAGAATGCAAATACGTCCAAATGGCCACCCGCTTGATGCTGGCGAAAATCTGATTGACGAATTACAGGTGATTCGGTTAAGATAAGAGTCTAGGGTGTGAGGTCTCCTGGAAGAAAAGAAAGAAAAGAAAAAAAAATTATCTTTTTTTTTTCTTTCAGCAAGATTTTTTAAACCGAGGCTAGTCTGGCCACACCCAAGCTGCTGACCGCCCATTGGCTGAATGGTGGCAGGAGCGTTAAGCGGAGATAATCACGTGTAGAAATAGGGGATGCCTGTTGCGCCCCCCTGAAGGGATAGGTGTGAGATGCCACTGTGAGAGCGAGGGGAAACCTCTGAGGCATGGTGAGTTACCAATATGAGAACAGAAGAAGGTGGGAAGACGAAAGACTTCCAAAAATGGAAAATAATAAAATTTTCCTGACCGAAACCAAACAAGTGGATTGTGGGTTTAGAATTTTCAAGGAACCTCAAACCCCGACGAGCTCACTCCGGTTTTGGTCGGCGTCCATATAAGCAGAGTCGCAGTGAGTGAAGTTCAGTTCGAGTTCCAGTTAAGTTGAGTGAAATTCGCAGCTGGGGTTGGAGACAGACAGGCAAGCAGTTGCAGTGAGCTGAGAGCTCTGAAGACCCGCCTCGCAGAAGCTGACTAAGATTCACGCAATTCCGAACTCAACTTCTAGCCAAGAACAATTTATTTTTGAAGAACGACTTAGACTCATACCACCAAAACAAGTTTTACGAATATCGCCTGAAGATACACCAAGAACCAGTTTCTTAAAGAACAAACAACTTAAGATGTTAAGACTCGGCTAACAAACACAAAGTGTCACGAAACCATATAGCGGGTTGGGAAGACGACGCAGTCCTGTATTCAGCAACCAGATATAAAATATTGTTATCCATTTTTTTTTAGCACATTTGAAATTTTCGAGTTATTATTTTATTTTCTTTTACATATACTTGTGCAGTGTTACCATTGATCGAACTCTGCTTGCATTACGGCCCAGCGACTGATTGATTTCTTCTGCTTCAGATCAATTCACAACGTGGGTAGGTTAGACTGGAAATCAAAACAGTTACTTCGGTAACCAGACGTTGGAGGCGAGCTGTCAACGACAAGGCTGATACCGAATCTAATCAGATTCTCATCCGAATCACCAAAAGGTTAGAACGTCACATTTGGTGCCGCGACCAATACCAGGCCAGTTGGTCGTCACAGGACAGGATAGCACGACGGACGCGACTAGTCAGACGTCACATTTGGCGCAGCGACACCGGGGGGACGTTACACACACACACACACACACACATATATATATATATATATATATATATATATATATATATATATATATATATATATATATATGTGTGTGTGTGTGTGTGTGTGTGTGTGTGTGTGTGTGTGTGTGTGTGCGCGCATAATATGCATATTTTATTAATATGCATATATAAATATCTGTGTATATCACTGATATCACTGTTGCGACTATTCGCCTTCGCATTTTGTAAAATGAATGATTTCCCATATCAATTCAATTAAGTTTTGTTAAAAAATAATGAACAAGTGATCATTCAGTTTATCTCATGAAAATGTCAGACCAACAGCAGTTGTTGAGAACTGTATACAAGTATAGTTGGTATATGACTTTCATGGATCATTCTAGAACTTTTTTCAACCTTCTATAACTTCCTGGAGCTTTCTTGAAAACAACGAAACATCTCGAAGCTGATTTTTATTATTTGAAAATTTTTATGTAACACTATAGCTATAAGCTGTTACATACGTTAAAAATATTTATATACTATCGAACTACAACAAAATTGAAAGATAAAGCTTCAGAAATATTTGTAATATTTACCATTATTGCATATCTGGAAAAATCAAATTATTCGTTTGGGGTGATATTTCTTAAGAATTAAAACACTGCCTTTTTTATTAGTTTTAGTAGTAAATAATCAATCTAGAGGACAGTAATATAGGGTGACAAACAATAAAAAAAACATAATAGAGGTAGATAGATAGATAGGTAAAATAGCAGAGGGAGATAATTATATATATATATATATATATATATATATATATATATATATATATATATATATATATATATATATATATATATATATATATATATGTGTGTGTGTGTGTGGGGGGGTTGTTTGTTTTGTGCGTGTGTGTGTGTGTGCAGATAGGTAGAAATATAAGAAAGGACACGTTAGGTAAATAATCCGGAGTCCTTTGTTATTTTTAAATTCCTAAATTTTCGCTTGAGTGTGAAACAGGGCTTGGTGTTTTAATTCAATTTAATTATATTGAGGGTCTCGGCTCTCATTTTTGAAGTATGAGAACACTTATGTAACGAAAGAGACTTTTTTTTATAAATAATTATAACGTATATATATATATATATATATATATATATATATATATATATATATATATATATATATCGTTTGATATTGGTAAGTAAGTGACCGGATTCTACGTAGTGTCTATTGTCCCAAACGCTTTCGGTCAATTCTTTGTGGAAAAATGTAAGAAAATGAGAAAAACTAAAAAAAACAAAACATTCCTTGTTTTTCCTATTCAATGAAACATGTTTGAAAGAAAACTTGCTGCCCAAACGTACATTATATGCAAAATTGATACATTAATTTACTATATATATCTACATGCACATCTGTATTATAGATAGTATTACCAAGATGATATATATATATATATATATATATATATATATATATATATATATATATATATATATATATATGAGTGTGCGTGTGTGTGTGCGCGAGCGCGTGCGGTTGTGTTTTCATGCTAGTGTGTATGGGTGTGTGCGTCTTTCTGCATCAGCCGATATTACTTTAATAAATATTGACAAAGATTCATGCATGCATGCATTTAATGTTAATAGTGATTTTTCTCGTATCTTTCCGTATCAAAACCTAACATGTTATTTCCTTTTATGGAAGAATAAATGAATAATACATTCCGATAATGCCACTAATCATTCGAGGTTAGGTAAAGTTCTTGTAAACGTATTTACTCTCAGACACAAAGAACAAACTTCTTCACAGTTTTTAGCAATATCCCCAAGAATGCACTTAACAAAAGGCTTAAACTACATTACCTGAACTCGCTCAAAATGAATAAATTTCATATATGCATAATAAACAAATCTTGTTGAGAACTGACATATTAACGCGCCCGTTATCAAAAGTCAGGTGTATTTATGTAGCCAAGTACAGAAAAAAAAATTACACATATATATATATATATATATATATATATATATATATGTGTGTGTGTGTGTGTGTGTGTGTGTGTATGCAAATATATCTGTTTTATAGATCCATTTATATTGTAAAAAGTGTGTGAATATATATATATATATATATATATATATATATATATATATATATATATATATATATAGATAGATATATATAGATATATATATATATGCAGAAATGGCGGCAGGTTTGTGTGTGTGTACATACTCACACTCATACAGACACACACCTACATATATATATATATATATATATATATATATATATATATATATATATATATATATATATATATATATTACACATTAAATTATATATATATTATAAATTAACAGATTTAAAATATGGTTTTTCACTACACAGTATTAACCATGTTTCAAAAATGGAAGCTGGAATCTTCGATATATACATATGTATATATATATATATATATATATATATATATATATATATATATATATATATATATATATATATTTCCGCGCATATATTATATATATATTATATATATATATATATATATATATATAACTTTATATAATAGTTTGTATGCATTTCTATGTGTCCATCTATATATACGTGTACATATAAATATATATATATGCGTGTTTGTGTGTGTGTGTGTGTGTGTCCTTACATGTGTATGTGTAATATTATATGAAAACAAATATTGATAATAATAATGATAATAATAAATGCCATCAAAATATTCTAAAATTAGTAGTATTATCATCACTTGAAAACGTGATATGACTTAGTAACCAATATCGATTAATCGATTAGAATTTTTGTATAACAGTTAATTGACTAATTATTCTACTTGATTTGTTTGAAGTAAATTTAACCATGTTCACGTTTATTTACATACATTTCATATTCCATTAAAATATAATTTTCTTATACAACCGGTAGAATTTTCAAAAGCGATTAATTTGTAGACTTGAAAGTTTTTAAACTAAAATAAATAGATATAATCCGTCTAATTATTATTTAACCAAACCTGCTTATATATATATATATATATATATATATATATATATATATATATATATATATATATACGTGTGTGTGTGTGTGTTTTAAAATTGGGACATATGATCTCGACAAATTTATAAATTTTGACAAATATATATATATATATATATATATATATATATATATATATATATATCTGTGCTAGCTCGAAGTCACAAGTCATCGTGGCCAAGGGCCTGAGCGTGCTGACCTTCTTGAAAATGTTGATCACGCTAGATAATCATCTGAGCAAGCGTCTACAATAATGATTGTCTAGCCGCCTTATCAGAGGGTTATCCTCGAATGCGAGTGGCCATATATATATATATATATATATATATATATATATATATATATATATATATATGTTAATTAGCTAACAGTGGAATCCAAATTTACCTTATGAGTATTGATTATTTCAACATGGATTATATACCAACGGATATATATTATATATATATATATATATATATATATATATATATATATATATATATATATATATATATATATATATTCCAGCCTGAACGCAATCTTCTGTCAATGAACAGTGTCGCCCTTGCTTATGAGCTTAGTATCCACTGTTGTATTTACATAAGCTTTATCGCTGATGTCCACTTTTACGCATAAATATAATATACCTTAAGTACGCAGGACTTGCCTTGCGTTATACACAGGCTACTAATGAAGATTTGACGTTGCTGATCGTTTCTTTTGGGTTTTAGAGAATTTTGGAAAAATATACAAAGTGGCTGAATGAATTTAAGATATTGGTTTCAGAATTTCGGTAAGACCTTGTTTAATCATTCTTTTAAAATTCCAGCATAAATCAGTGCTTATCGAAAGAAAAGTAAAATATCAGAATATATTGAACAATAGAACGAGTGTGACGAGTTGTCATCAGTTAAAATATGAATATGAAATATAAAATAAGGAAAGCTGTCTGATGTATCGAAAATCTTTCCTCATTCGTGTCACGACTTTTGGAATTAAGCGCAATATTATATTAGCAGCTATGTCTTTGAAATTTGCTAAGTTTAACCATAAGATCTATTAACAATAATTTATTTTCTCATACTTCTCGATTGCAGACCTCTTTTTCCAGTCAACTACGAACTTCAAAAATTTAAATGCGACATCAGGTTTCATCTTCTGTCTCCTTGGATCCTCTTCTTTTATTGTATTTCCTTTTCAGTAATGGTTGGTACATTGCCTTTGTAGCGCGCATCACCACAATTATTTATCTTTGACTGGGAATGACTTGGAAAAGGACAAGCAAAGACGCTGGAGGTTACCAAACATGTAGAAGTCACATTGCAATTTTTGACGTAAAATAGCACATAGTCTACAATACAAGACAGAACGTAATGTTTCAAAACATAACAATTGAATTTATTAGTGTTTATGTACCTGTATATAAGCTGAAGTTTTGAATGAGTTATGTCTCTTAGATTTGGAAATATTTGTACCGGAGCTCCTAAAGATGAAGTAATTATTAAGCTGTAGTTT
Organism: Acanthosepion lycidas; assembly: GCA_963932145.1. Classification (NCBI taxonomy): domain Eukaryota; kingdom Metazoa; phylum Mollusca; class Cephalopoda; order Sepiida; family Sepiidae; genus Acanthosepion; species Acanthosepion lycidas. The sequence continues at coordinate 135,378,646 of OZ010573.1, read as the reverse complement.
TCGGAGAATAAGGTTCCTGTTGCATGTTAGGAAATGTGAATTGGTAAAGTTGGTAAGAGTTCAGAAGAGTTAAGAGTTCGTACTTGCGGGAATTGGTAATGTTCTTTAACATCTGACCGCATGGTCAAGACGGGAGCTCTTGAAGATTACATCTTGGCAGCAAGGAATAAGATGAATGAGGAGAAAACAGAGAGAGAGAGAGAGAGAGAGAGAGAGATTACACGTGTTTTGTTTATATAAGCTGGTGTATCACGTGACTGGCTCAAACCTAAGTGACCTGGAAATTTCATTCCTCGCGTGCAGGTTATCTGATTGGTCGTAACTGGCCAATCAGCGAGGTAGTTTTGCGGAGATTAACCAATGAATGCTTGTCGCATGATTTGTATGTATGGCTTCACTGACTGGCTTACGGACACATCACGTTGAAACAACAGTTCCCGTAAGTTCACCGATGTTTAGCACCTTCGAGCATGTCCATTATCTAGATGGATGTCATCTTGGAAATGCCATTTGTCATAAGCTTGGATGTGTGGATAGTATAATTGTTAATAGAAGAAACGATTTTCAATTCCGGTTGGGTTCATTAAATTGATTGACGCGCAAATACCCTTAGAAAAATGTACGAATCCATATCTATAGCTTAATTCTTAAGATATCTATCACTAAAGTACTATTATCTAAATTTTTTTTCCTTACAATGCCAAAGTATTTTCTGGCTTAAATAAATTCAAAGGGTTGATAAAGCACAGAAAACGAAAAAAATCAAATGAAATCGCCACTCACTATATATATTAGTGGTTTTATTGCCTTGCCTGCGGTTTAATAAGAAAATAATAATTTATGTGTGTGCATATATATATATATATATATATATATATATATATATATATATATATATATATAGTTGTATATTTAGGCAGCAATCATTCCTTTATGCATATTTCATTAAAAACGGCAAAGAGTGTTTAAAAACTGTCCAAATGTTTTTTATATTTCCGAGCGCTTTCGGCTATACCTTTAGCCATTATCAAGGATGATTCGATTTTTCAGCTTAATTGAGTATGTGCGTTCTGTGTATTTCTTAGAGTGTGGTAGGGATGTTTTTAATTTCCGAATACGGTTAGCACGTTGTGGCTTTGTATATATATATATATATATATATATATATATATATATATATATAGGGAGAGAGAGAGAGAAAAAGAGAGTGAGAGGGCGTTTAATTGAGTCATCAATAAATAAATCAGTGTCATTGGTGAAAATATATTTATTTCTATATTGGATCATGTTATTTAAATCACAGCAATTATGTGTGAAAAATAATATCGCCCAAAGTCCTTGCATATTTGCTCCTCGTTCTCACCAATATGCCTTATGTTATCCTTCAGCTGTTCAATTGTTGTTGGCTTGTTAGCATAGACCTTACGTTTGAAATGAACCCCAAAGGAAGAAATCTTAAGTCGTCAACTCGCACGATCTTTGTGGCCAATTGCTTTCGCTGTTTCGAGAGATGATGCCACCTGGGAAATTCTCATTCAAATTCTGTTTGAACGCCCATTTCCGTAATAGGTTTCAATAACTTTAACACATTGTTTGATTGTTAATCTTTTCCGGGTTGACATTGCCCAAGACTTAAGTTGTTAAATGTTAAAGAAAAAGAAAAAAAATCTTTTGACGATTAACCATAATTCACATTTAAACTTGGTCTAATTTATTGGAACACCCGTTATATATATATATATATATATATATATATATATGAAGAAAAATATACGGAAAAAAAAACAAAGAAAAATCCTGATATTCAATTATGCAGTTTTAATGTTAATATAATGTCAACGTCGGACGTTTCGGTCTAATAAACCATCTTCAGAACATATTCATAAAATATATCAGGAGATATTCATAAAATATAAGTCTTGTTCTTATGTCCATCGTCTTTGTCATGTTGAATTGATAATGTTAATTATATTTTATGAATATGTCCTGAAGATGATTTATTAGACCGAAACGTCCGACGTTGACATTATATTAACATTAAAACAGCATAATTGCATATAAGGATTTTTTTTTCCGTTTATTTTTCTTCATACTGTCGGATCTATATCCATATATTTGCTTATATATATATATATATATATATATATATATATATATATATATATATAAACACACACACACACACACATATATATATATATATATATATATATATATATATATATATATATATATATATATATATATATGGGGTTTATGAAAACTCCTCTGTCAAGCTTTTTTCCACTGTGCCACGAATACATGAATTTAAGTGTGCTACTAATTTTGCACCTAGGTCCCGTCCTTTTACTGTTGATATAGTCACTATTGCCCCAACAGATTCTTATGCCACACTTCCAGTCCGTGAAACTCTTATCCGTTTCATTGCTTTCTTGATAACTAACATAATGAAAATTAAATGAAACAACAATCGCCATCTTCTGTCTTTTTGAACCCTGTTCATCTTTTCTCCTTTACAAAATCCTCCTTATTCTCTGTCTTTTCTTTCACTTCCCTCTATTTCCATCCCTTGCTTACCAGTGGCGTTACGGCTTTCCTTGGGGTGATATAATTTAGAAAGAATCAGGGAATGATGGATCCGTGGAAGACTCTCCGGCGACACACATCACGCCACACATCACATAAAATATACGGTAAGCTGAACAGAATTTACTAAAATGGCCATGTTCAGTAGAGAACAATTTGGTTTTCCGCGTCTGCAATAATCATTGCATGTCGATTGTTGCGACTCACGAAATCGAAAACTTATCACTGACCGTTACAATCGTTTAACGAGTCGAAAGCCTTCGGGTATGTAAATCCGTGAAGTGGGCAAATATTCTTGAAAAGGTCCTACATCTTATAGTTTCAGTGCTTGTATTCGATTTTTCATAGATTTGATCAAGTTATCAACAATTATCTGATCCATATTTTTCCACACCTTTAGCTATGTTAATTTTAAGGGTTGCCACTGACGTGATTTTGGTTGCAGGCTCTCGAATTTTTCAGACACGGTGCTCCCAAATGTGCTATATTGGATTCATATCAAAACTTTAGGCTACCCATGACAGTGTCTTGATTCCTTGCGATTCCGTCCAGGCCTTTGCTACTTTGTTCGTATAACATGGTGCTCCATCTTATTGAAAAATGTAGACTTTCTTGTCAGTCTGATTGGTTTCAAATAGAGGGAGTTGTCCTTTCTCTAATATATGACAGTATTTTGGTCCATTCAACCGCTCGTCATCAAGAATCAGCTCAGAATTCACTCAAAACCAGACAGCGCTACACACCATTACACCAATCCCTCCATTTTTCACGTTCGCGTGTACACATTCAGTTTTCCACGACTTATTCTTATTTCTTCAAACATAAACCTGTCTTGAATTCAAATATTGGTTGAATTTACTTTCATCTGACCAAATTACAGACTGCCAAAATTCATAAACTTCGCTCTCAAATTTACTAGCCCAGTCCATACGCCAGTCTCTGTTAATCACTTAAAACAAGGGCTTCTTTCTTGCAATTCCTTTTTGATAACCTTGCTTTTCAGAATCTTTCTCACTGCATGTGGCGACATTTCCGTGCTGTTGGCGATATCTTTGACGTTCTGACGACAGTTTCTGATGACTCCCCACTACAGTACCCTTTTCGTTCGCTTATACACGATGATTGGGCTTTCTGAACGTTGTTCTACACGACAATGACCTTTTTCATTAAACTTATTTACAATATTATTAAGCGTTTCATAATTAATCTGAAAAACATGCACACACACATATATATGCAGAGAGAGAGAGAGAGAGAGAGAGAGAGAAAGAGAATATGAATATACAGTTTTTAAAATAGCTGATTGTTACTTACAGCATCCAGAAGCAAGTGTTTCTTAAAGGGACACTCCAGTAATCATTCCATCTACTCGTCAGAGCATATCAGCAAATAGATGAGAAACAAATATAATACCTATTGATTGGATTGGAATTTAATTATTTAACGTATATTAAGAATAACAGAATTCTGTCAAAGGACTCAATGGAAAAATCAAAAAAACCTAAATATAATAGTGATCTTTCAAGCTCACCTTAGATGTGACACAAGGCCGTGGCACATTGTGAGAATCGAACTAACATTTCAGTCGTAACTGATCCACAGACACAAGCGTGCTAACCATTACACCACACAGAGGCACCAAAACCCAAATATAATAATGATAAGAAATCAGCTAATCACACATTCATGTAATTCATTTATGAAAATGTGAGTAGCGGATTATTATTATATTATATGGCGTTATTATTTCATTATATATATATATATATATATATATATATATATATATATATATATACTTATTAATTTAAACAATATATCAGAAAAATGTATCGGAAGTGCAGGCACACACATGAAGAATGAAAATGAGAGAATGAAGCATGCAAAAATGTTATATCCTATTTTCAATCCACAGAAATATATAGTGTCTCATATATATATATATATATATATATATATATATATATATATATATATGATAATTAATATATACAGTCTCATATATGATATAGCTTTTTTTACATGTTTCACTCTCTTATTTTCATTCTTTATGTGTACGCGCCCTTCCGATACATTTTCTAATATATTCTTTAAATTAACATGTATTCATATTTATAGATGCAATATTTACAGTCAAAAATTATATATATATATATATATATATATATATATATATATATAGAGAGAGAGAGGTAGAGAGATATGTATAGATATAGATATATAAATATATAATTTTATATGTAAGTTTGTTTGTATTTATATGTGTGTGTATGTATGTATATGAGTGTATGCGTGCTTATTCGCTCGTGTGTTTTTTTCTAGAGCATGTTTTTCCCCTTTTTGCAAATCTAAGAATGGAAATAAGTTTCTATCTATTTCTTGAGAAATGGACTATATATTGCCCGATATTTCACGCTTTTCTCCCGACATTATTTTTCATTCCCGCTCCAAGCGTCGGTATTCTTGTCTTGCTGGCGGTAATGGCGATAAAGTAACCCGTATTAAAACCAATTTCGAATGGAATTTACAAGATCGATTTTTTTTTCTCACCCAGTTATTTTTTTTAACAAATATTTTCGTTCCTAAGCAGGTTATGCACTAAATGCGATCATTGTATATATTGAGGGCTTTGTTGTTGGGGTTTTCGATTTATTTCTTTGACATTATTCCCTCAAAATTTTATTATTTCTCATGTTTCCCGATAAACACTAATACACTTACATTGTCACGAACACACACACACATACACACACAAACAATATACATATATATGTGTGTGTGTGTGTTGGGCATTTTGGCAGCAATCCCTTTTTATACATGTTTCGTTAAAGACACCATACGCAATTACGCTTTTTATCTATTTTTTGTGTTCGTACAAGTATTTTCTTTACTAGAAACAAATTACGTAAAAACTGTCGAAATCTTCGGCATTTCTAAGCTCTTTCAACTATACTTTTAGCGATAATCAATGCTGATTTTACTTTTTAACTGAATGTATGGGTTGTGTCCATGTATCTAGTGTTAAAGGTTTTTTTTCCAAAAACGGTTAGCACATTGTGACCGTGATCGTAGTTATTGTCATTGATTGTTGGATATTTGTTTTTTATTATTAGGGATTCTATTATTTTTAGTTTTTGTTTTACATATAGATAAGATCATAATGGATGTATTTTCTACTCGAAACTGGTAGGTTTGTGAGTTCTTATGGAGGTGTGGTTGGGTATATATATCGTAAGACGTCTGGAGAGGCATGTAGTAGTTTAACCAATGCAATTATTTATGAGTTCGGTTTGATCAGAGACACTGATCCGTAAGGGGCATTTAAACTCGTAAATAATGTTGGTTCATTTTAGTTTCAATTTTTATTCATTTTATTTTATTTTTATTTTTTTTGTAATAGATAATTTAATTTTTTTGTTTAGTTCAACTGAAGTAATGTTTTTCTTTATGATATTTCTAAGTGAAGATTTAATTTTTGACATGTATTTGGCTTCTTAAAAGATGTTTATGTTATTGCTTTCCTCTGTGTGACTAGTATCTTTATTATTCATGTTGGAAAGAAATAGTCTAATCTGGTGGTCGATGAGGTGGTTAGAAAAACCAATGGTAACTACATTGTTGAGTTCTTTAAGGAAAAAGAGAGAATGAATTTTCCTGTGCTTTCTTTAGGAAAATTTTATCACTGTTATATTGTATCTAAGTGGGCATTCACTCTTTAAATTAAGTTGGCAAATAGGTCTAATAGTGAATTCTTTATATAATGAGGTTATGAAAGTGTTGTTACTCTATTCTACAAGAATGTATAAGAATGGGAGTTTATTTTTTGTTTTAGTTCGTAGGTAAAGTTAAAGACTTTTTTTTTCAAAACTTGTATTGAGATTCTCTATTTCATGTGTGTTTTTCGTTAAAATATTAAGCGACATATATTTTAGATTTAGTGACCTGTTTAAATATCATGTTTTCTACGTCGAACATGTAGTAGCATAGAAGCACGTCCCGGGCGGATTTCCAATACTAACGCCATTAGTTTGGATATAGACGTTGGCATTATGGTCGTAGAACGGGACTTTGGTTTGGCATACATGTAATAATTTTCTGAGGATATTTGCTTTGATGGATGGAAGTGGAATTGAATTTTTGTACACGGAGTTAAGGAAAATCTGCTGATTATGTTTGGAAAATAAGAATCCATATAACAATAAGTACATACACAAACGCATATATTCATTTAAAAGCTAAAAAATAAATTCATCCTTGATAATGGCAAAAAGTATAGACTAAAGTACTTGGAAAAGGAGTACATTTGGACAGTTTTACACATTTTGTGTCCAGAAAAGAAAAACACTTATGTGAACACAAGAAAAAATCGCATTACCTTGTCATTTGTCTTTAACGAAACACACCCACGCACACCCACGCACAGACACACACAAAAGTATATATATATATAA
>OZ010573.1:135331609-135366609 GCA_963932145.1 Acanthosepion lycidas | reverse complement strand
GGGGACAAGTCCAACAGATTAAGGTGAGAAACTGACTAGCCTATCTGTTGTACTGAACAGGATATTTATTATTTATTTATTGCTACTTACTGTCCGCGTTTTTGTTCTTGTTAGTGTTTCGGTCGTCGTACTCTGCGCATTCATCAGGTCGATTCGTGTAAACTACAGGTAATTTCGAACCTAATCTATTTAATCTATCAGAGTAAATTGTCCTCGCTCCACTGCCTAGGAATATCCAGGGATGTCACATATAGTTCTTATTTTAGTACTGCTCAGTTCTGATCACATTGTTTCCACTGAGATCAAATATAACCTTATAGCCCAAAGATTGTTCTTATTACACTGCTAATATTTAAGGATATCTCATCGCGTTCTTATTTAATACTACTCAGTTACTACTCACTCTGTTTCCACTGTGTTCAAGTACACAATGCCCAGATCACAATTACTACATCACCAAATTTAGACATCAACGTTTTAATCCACTAAGATATACCCTCGTGGAACAATTTTCTGTGGAGAATTTGGAGTCTTAAACATAACCGGACACTGAAGTTTCTAATTTGTTAAAACTCCAACTTACTGTCATTTATCTTTCTTTATTATTACCAACTACAATATTGTATTTATTTTTATGCTAAGCATACTAATGCGTTCTCATAGCACGTGAACTGATACTATCAGTCGTTTAACTTTTCAGTGTTCTTCCTTATCCAGTACTTTTAATTCATTCTATAGAGGCTGCATATTCACCCTTATGTGATCGGCTAACCAGGGTTATTAGATTCTTTCCTTAATGCAAATGCGACGGGTACTCGTATAGATAAAGATGGTTACGGCAGATTAGGAAATCTGACATTGTTTTAGAACGGTTTTTAGAATTTATTATATGTCGTAACTGTAGGAAAGGAAAACAATCCGAATTGGGTGTTTCTTAAGAAATATAGATTATTCTACAATTAAACAATGACAGCTTCTTATTTCATTTGGCCATAAGACAATCTATGACCGAATATAACACAGGCAATTTTGCAGATAAGAAATATATCCTGATATTTTTTAGTAAAGAATACTTGGCAGCATTTGAAATAAACCCTTGTGAAAATTAATTGAAACAAAACGAATAATTCCATTATTATTTTCTTTGTTTCGGATTTTTCCAATGAAATATGACCCAATGCACATGTTAGTACTTCGTAGGTCAATTCCACTAAGTTGTTCTTTGAAGTTTGACCACAGATGCACGATTGGATTTAAATCAGGAGAGTTTACGGGCTAGTCTATATTACTTTTATTTGCTCACTGGTAAGGCTTGTCAATGTGTTTATGCAGCGTTACAATTTCTGTACTCTTCATTGGAGTAACGTCCATCTCAGAGAATGGTCATAGGACAACTAATCGACAGTCGAGACAATAGTGTCTGGACGAGATAAAAATCTGATGCAATCACGGCTGATGCAATATTTGTCAAGGCTAAAGATATTTAATCATACATCCTGAAATAGATTCATATTACTGCACACTACTGCAAATGACCGCATCTGAGGGAAAATAGAAATCGATAACACCCTGTCACTCCAGTGGGTTTAAAACTGACTTATGATGACAGAAAGGAAACTAAAGTGGTTGATTCAGTTAATTAGCACAAAGGTGTCAGATAAAACACAGTATTTATCAATATGAATATATTTTCTGTGTGTAACATCTTCGTCGACCACAAGAAAGGAACATCTGAGGATTTCACAGAAAGAGAATGCTGCTTCAGGTTACGTAAAAATTTTCAACGTTCAACTGAATTCAATTCATGCGAATTAAAAATGATTATTTTTTAAGAAAATCACATATGTACAGAGATAGAGAGAAAGTTTGGGCATGATATGTATCAATATTATAGCAATCAAACAACAAAAATGGTGACGATAGGTATTTCTTCAATCTCTGTGTTGGGATCTTATGATGATTAATATGCTTTTAATATTCAATAATTATTTTCTTGAAATGAAATTATTTAAAGCAGCATGAAGTATTTGAAAAAAAAAAAAAACCTTAAATTTACCCTGAAAATTAAATGTATGTCTTCCAAGACAAATGTAAGGCAACGCCCAGGCTCAAGTAAGCTTTGACGGTCACCTAATTGTCATGGCTGATAGAGACGAGGAAATTTTATATTGAGTCATTAGACTATAATGTGAGCTATCTATCTAATTTAGCTTTTTATATGATGCAACACAAGTACTTAGGTGTTACAAGTATTTTCAAGACTATAAACCTTCCCGGAGCCGAGCCACAATCTTAAACATGTCTTTTTGCTCTTAACTATTATGGCATTGCCATAAAAACAAAATTGTTGTACGAGTGATTAATGTAAACAATACGTGACGTCAGTATATGAGGAACGCATGGTAAATGTGTTGCCGATTTCTTTTTTTTTCTTTTTTTTTTTTTTTTGCTTAGAAATTTGTTTCCAATATCAGGGCGCGTTTGTAAGCCGGAAAATACTGCTGTATTTAATTATTTTTGTTATGATTTGATGCAATGGGTGAATTACATAAATCTATAATAATTCTTACGTTATTCTTGATTACTAGCAGCTATAGCCAACTTGTCGATCAGAAATACCATTCAATTAGAATACTGCCAAAACAACATCATGTTTAGATTGACAAAGTCTACCTTCTTCAATTATTTAAAGTAAATTTATTAAAAAACAATTTGAATTAATGCAGTTACTGATATAACAGAAGTAGTCTGTATTAATTCAATCGACGTCATCATAAGATATGAAGGGGATTATTCAGACAACATGATGACCAATTTCAGACAGCAATTATTTTGGAATGTTTTGAAATTCAATTTGTTAGTGTGCTACCAGAGATTTCAAAGAGGATACATTCATAAAACTATTGTTTAGTTTGATTAAAACTGATTGAAAGATCAAGGAAAAATAAGAAATAAACCAATAAAAATAAACATCTTTCGCTGTTTACGCGGGTTTTCACTATATGGGTGGACTCAATTAAAAATTTAAATGACTGTTAAACAATCAACTTATCGTTGGCTACGATTGTTTGAAGATTGCTAGAAAATTGAGGGAGTTTCTAGCTTAAAATTTCTGTTGATCGATTTATGTTGTAATCGATTTTCGTTTTTCGCGTTTTTTCGATAAACGCAGTGGCGTAGAAATAAAAATGTGGTATCGTTGACCACGGCATGATGCAAGTAACCTACATACCGAATTTGAACGAAATCGGAGGAAAAAAGTTGAATTTATCGATTTTTGATCGGCTTTATCGATTATGGATTTATTTTTATATTATTGATTTTTTACGCTAAGAACCTATCTGCTACATTTTACAATGTATATGCCAAGTTTGGTCAAAATCGATTGAATGGATCTCATAGACAGCAGCCATCTGTTTTATATATATATAGATACACATATTATTTATCTCCTCTTAATGTTTTAAATGGATAGAAAATGTCAGTTTTTATACAGTTGCTTGGCATAAATGGCCGAATTATTTTTATCAGCCGATGAAATGAAATGATTATCTGTTTATTTTTTTTTAATTAAATTTCGACCGTTAAGCTCTCCGTCCTTCACCTTCGTTTTGCCGAAAGAAGTATTTATTAAGAATATTTAAATTGCCAAGCCTATGTCTGTCTTTTGATCACTGAGCATTAATAAATACTATATTAAGTTAAAATGTAATAATATTACGTTAAAAGTGATGCCTCGCGGCAAAGTTAGCTCGAAGACACTAACAAAATGTGATTATCAATACAACGTACGTGAAATCAGAATAAAGCGTTGAATATTGTATTTATTCTTTATAACTTTATTTTATAGTCATAATTTTGACTTGGAAATATACCTTAAGACCAAAGGTGAACAAGATACAGAAATCTGAATGAAAATTATGTCCAACTTGTAAAATATTTCAAAGTGAATAATGTAAATTTCTTATTATTTGTAAACATTGAACAAAGAGTTGATAAAATTTAGAAGAAACCTTGAAAGGAAGGACAACTCGGATACCAGAAAAGTGAAGGAATAATAGCAATAAAGTGTATAACAAAACAATGGCCTATTTGAATTTGGAAAGATGGTTTTTAACTCAAAAATATGTATATTAAATTTAAAAGCAAATACAATAAAATAAAGTCCAATTTGTGCTTGAAAGATATTCGCCTCTGTACGTATTTTCCGAAAATTACAAGAAATAAAATTAAAATAAAAGTAAAACATCAATGATTCTTTCTTGAGTCATTTCTCACTAGAAAATGGATATATATGTGGAAGACAAGAAGATGATGCAGTAAATGTGACTGTGGGTTATCTCCCTTGCCTTCTGGGCTTTAAAAAAACTATACTTTATTTACTTTCTTTAGTCATATATCGAATGCAGCGCAGCCTAAAACGTCTGAGTAAAAACGATGCATAATTTGGATGCATTACAAAGATAAGCAAGAGAAAGAATATATAAATGAGATGTAAAATATTTTTATAGCATAATGAAAGAAAGGAAGGGAGCCGTGTCATTTGTTAAGCCTTCAGTTTCATCTCCTTTCTTCCCTTACGTGTTTTGTTATATATGCTTCCTGTCTATTCCGGATTCTTTTGTTTATTCCATTCCTTTATCCCTTTCTTACGTTGTCTTCTCTTTCCTCTTTTACTTATCTTATCACAATCAATCTGTCTCAATGCATCTCAAATTAGATACAAGTCCGCCTCAGTCTCTGCGTAGGTGTGATATAAATAACTAAACTATATAACTTGATTACGGTCCACTCTCAATTTAAAAAAAAAAAAAAAAAAAAAGTTTTGGCCCATAGGCCAAAATAACTTGGGTCCAAAATGTAATTGTGGAAAAGCCAAGAATTTACTGAAATATGCAATTTTTTACTTTTTCGTTTTTTATATTTCTTTTTAAAAATATTCCCTTTAGTCTTATGGCTTTTCCTTTTCCCTTAATAAATTAGATTAAATATTTCTACCTTATAACTGATTAGTAAAGCTCCACAAATATTATACTACAGTGAAAGAATAGAAATTATAGACGTGAATATTAAAAGCTGCTTATATTTTAGACATTTACAAATCAATGCATCTGCAAATTTACTATTAGAGTGGTGCAAAAATAATGACGTAATAATGTCGTTTTTGACGTTAAAAATACGTCAAAAAACGACATTATTACGTCATTATTTTTGCACCAACGTTATAACATATTTTATACAGATTTGTATAAATAAACATCTTTCAGAATCATCAGTTTATCAGTGTTATCTATCTATCTATCTATCTCTCTCTCTCTCTCTCTCTCTCTCTATATATATATATATATATATATATATATACATATGTATATATATATATACATATGTATATATATATATATATATATATATATATATATATATATATATATATATACTTCGCTATCGCTTGTGAAATGAGCCGGGTATTCGACTGGATACGAACATTCGGGTTTACAGAGCTGTTGTCCTTGCCATCCTTTCTCTGATTTGTGGATTCCACACAGGTACCATATACACCAAGTGAATGTTTTCCATAAAAGCTGTCTGTGTACAATCTGTGGAGTTAACCTTCAAGATCGGACACATAACGTAGACTGTTTAAAGGGTGTAATATTGGAGGAATCGAGACTTTTCTCCTACAGTCTCAGTTACGATGGACTGGTCATGTCATGAGAATGTCTGATGACAGGATACCTAAAATCCTAATGTACAGCCTGTTAGACCAGGGCTACAGAAATGTAGGACGCCCATGGCTAATATATGAAGACAAGCTGAAGAGAAATTGCCTGCTGTCAATATAACACTCTTGTACGATTAGCCTTGGAGCGGGTAGAATGGAGATCAACGTGTTTTAGTGGACTCTGCCGTTTTCAATCTGCGTGAGTGAATCATCTTCAAGAAGCGTGATCTAAAAGGTCAGGCAATCTAACAATGATCCAATCCCACAATCCTCACTCTTGCTGCAAATACGGCCTCCTTTGTAAATCACTAGCGGGTCTTAAGTGCCACCTAAGATTACCGCACAGTATTTCATAACTGAATCAATTAAGCGGTCAGATCATCATACATGGAAACCGACGGGAGAGTCTATTATATCTATATATATATATATATATATATATATATATATATATATGCATGCGAAAACATACAACCATCTATATATTTTGCTCTCCCGATAGGAGTAGAACATTCGCCTATATTCCGGTGTACATTCCTTCGGATTCTTTTAAACAGGAGTAAAAGTGTATCCTTTGATTTCTGTTCAGTATTGAGTTTCAGGTTCCTTCTAAGATCTAGTTCCCCACTACAGTTCTAACGTCTTCCCACTGAACTCTACTTAAATCATGACCGTCTTCAAGTCGAGACTTAGCCGTTATCTTTCTTGTATAACCATTAAAACTTTACTTCTTGGCCTTTCTAATGCTCATATAAAACCGCACATTAATTATCTACTCTCAGTGGCAATTGGGACTTGTATTGGGCGTACATAAGTGGAAAAAATTCACACAAAGTGAGAGATTGCAAATTTATATATATATATATATATATATATATATATATATATATATATATATATATATATATATATATACACACACACACACACACACACACACACACACACACACACACTCACACACTCGGCTCTCCCGTCGAATTCGATGTATGAGGGTCAAGCAGATCAGTTCCTAGGAAACCGACAGCCCGACACCAGCACATGAGATTTGATTATAGTGGTGAAGGTTTCGTGCATGGTCATCCTCACTTTTTGAAGGGCCGAATACGGAGACCTAGTGCACTACGTGCCACAAGGTCCCCAAACGACCCTCCACAGGTTTTGAATTCAGAGTTGTCCTTCTAGACCTGTTGCCATCCCAGGCTATAAGAAGCACGGTGGTGTAATGGATAGCGACTTGGAGTGAGGAATCGGAGAGCCTGAGTTCGAGTTCCAGTCAAATCCAGGGCATTCACTTACGTTCTAATACCCTTGGGAAAGGTGTGTATACTCTTCTTCTCCCTCCAGCTATGGCTAAATAACAAGACAGACTGGGTTCTGTAGCCTTGGATATAGATAGAGAGACAGACATCAGTGTTAGACGGGAAATTTTCGCATTTTGCTATCTGAATTTTCTGACGAATAGGAAATGCTTCATTAGAAAATGAATTTTACTGAAATTAAATAATTGTTTTTATGAATAATTAGCAATATAACCCATCTTCGACCAGGTCTTTCATAACTGGGAATTTTTTGCTGTTCAGTTGGAGCAGTTTAAGTTAAAATCAACCCACCTGAAAATCAATATTGGTAACAACAATTGGGTGCAACTGTGGAACATTCCCAAATGGTGGTGGTTGGGGGTAACAGTTTGAACGGGAAGTGGCCCGGAAAAGGGATTGTATAATAATAAATAATATTATTGTAAATAATATTATTTAAATTATTTATTTTTATTAAATTTTTGTGAAAGATATATATCCAGGAACAGATAAGAAATAGTAAAACATTGTTGAGATTTATAATAATGGACAAGAAGTAGTGGAGAGCCATATCGCTGGCAATTTAAAATCAAAACTGGTACTGAAGAATTATCTATCAATCAAAAAATAACGGAATCGGATGAAAACTGTGGAAATGCATAAACAACATTCGATCACGCACACACATACGTACACACACATTTTGGGAATTATAGATAAATAAATGATTGAATAAGTTGTATCATTGAATATCCGAGTTCAATAGATTTAAATAATTATTGCAATAACAGTCATAAATATGAATGAAGGTAATTATTTAAAGAAGTAAGCGGGTACAAATGAGAAAATTTGCAACTGACAAGTTTTTTTTTCATTTCACTGAAGTTGACATGAAACACATAAGATTATTATCGCCTCCTCTATCTTCTGTTTATCCGTCTTTCCTGATGTCACTGCAACCAAACAGCGTCTATGATAGATTTGTTTCGTCTTTGTTCGCTATCAAAATGAAGTAATCCATTATTTACGAGCTGTTGGCAGGGTTTAACAACCGGGTTAACTATCTAAGGAAAGAAAAACCAAATACAATTAGAATGTATTATGTCTCCATACCTGGGAAATGAGTTATTTATATACCCCAGTTTGTATACATATAAACTTTGATTTACTATATCTTTCATTCTTCTACTTTGCAATGAAATGAGCAATTTTAGTAATTACTTTTGTGAAATGCACATTCACTGTATTTGTCTGTAACAACCATTGTGCTATGCCAATGAAGAAACATTTCGCTATCCTATTTATTGATGAGATAGTAATTCTTCAGTTTAACAAACGCAGTGTCGTTGTTGCAAATTGGACATCAGTTGTGTCTTTATGGGCACTTTGCACGTTGTGCAATGCTTATCAAGTTTCTCATACTAGATTAATTACGACTGAGTAGCCATTTTGATTCTTACTGAGTGCTCCAGATTTTAGTCCTTGTGCCATATTTAAGCTGCGATTAGAAAATCATTTGAACATCTCAACGTGGTGTAATGGTCAGTAAGCTTATCTCGTAGAACATTTACGACAATAGTGTGTTCTATCTTCAATGGTATCCTGTACTTACGTCCTTAGAAATAATTCGGGGATCTTTACGTGATGTAATGATTAGTAAGCTTGTCACTCTAAAACAGTTACCACTGAATAGTGAGATCAATCATACCTGCGTGCCTCAAACTTTCGTTCTTATGTGACATGGTAAGCTAAGCTTACATATTCAAAATAAGTAGACCGTTTTGTAAACAGTGATGACAACGTGCCGTCGACAAAAGATTTTAACAATTTGTTACATTCCGTGATAATAGGAATATATATTTGAAAAACAGGGTGGATAAAATAAGTAGAGGTTTATTGTACAAAACCAGTATAATAAGAATAAATGTAACAGATATGTACAAGGTCGTCGCAAATCAATCCATTAGTGAGTGCTACTAGTGGAAGGTCGATAGTTCTCGCGTAAGTCTGAGTCGTACTGAACAGATCACAGCTAGTATATTTACTAACCTTCCCATGCGATCACATGTAACACAAATGTGGGGCATCCGAGCCCATAAGCTCAGCCAAAAATTCCCGTAGACCCCGTATAAAATTGTGTCGGATATCTGTTTCCCGAGACGATACCCTGCCCTTCGGCATAGCCTCCTTTGGGGACCCTGTCTGCTTAGAAGTTTGACCAGTACAACCGAAAACCATTTCAGCTAGCCTCTGTAGTCCGTTGATTTACAGATACTTATAGGTTGTTACTACCTATAGTGTAGTCACTCATGGGGGTGACAGGTTACATCATAATTATATTAATATTAATCAATTTATCTGAAAGTTTTAAGTGAAGAATTTTACGTTTTAATTTTTGGCTACTTATAAACATTCCCATGTACGCAAAAGATTGCCGGGTGTAACAGTAAAATTGTCCAAATCGTATAACAACATAAAATAACTGCCATCCTACAAAATGTTTAATATCTAAAAAACACTAAACTAATTCAACATTTTTCCAGGTTTTCAGATACGATGTTTAGCCATTTTAGACACTATTTGTCGTAAGAATCGCTAAACAAAATCTTTTGAGTTATTCAACTAAAAAGAGAACACGTTAAAATCGTTTTGTGTCAGCCCCACTATGTCTTCGCAACTGAGCAATGGTGAGAAGAAAAAGATCATTCATGTCGTCAGTAAAGGTGCCAGCATTCATACTCTGGTCTCCAACTTCAAAGAATCATGAAGAGAACGATGAATATTTTTTTAAAAGAGGGAACAGTAGAGACGAAAATTGTAGCAGCAAGTCACACCAGCATGACCGATATTCATTTCAACTTAGGGGTAAATACATTCTTATTGTTCAAATTAGAGTACAATAATTTTATAAAAACTGCGAAGAATTCTAGTAGAATATATTTAATCATTTCTAAGATACAACAATTGAAATCTTAATCTAAGAATTGGATAATATTGCTGTTACATGATTTGGATAATTTTGCTGTTTCCCACTGTATATGCTATTGGCGAGATAGAGCATTTCCATGAATGAAATATCCGTCATAGATATATATTTTAGCGTTGTTTACTTTTTGATTTCGTTATTATTTCCGCTTCTAATTACCTGTATTAGGTTGGTGCAAACATAATGTCGTTTTTCTTTTGAAGTTGAACGTCAAAAAACGACATTATTTTTGCTCCAACCTAATACTATCCAATTTTGTTGTTGTAGCTGCTGGAATTCTTCAAATGATGCAGTTTTGCTATTTTTTTTTAAGATCATTGTCATTTTGTAGTGCAAGTCTATTGTGTCTGATGAATTATTGTTTTCTGTAAGATCTATAGCCTTTATTCGCTTGAAGCTACTTTTAATTGTTGGTATATGACAATAAGCGTATATAAACTATTTATGATCTGAACAAACTCGTGTGTTTGTGAAATTTCGTTTAAACAATATCAAGTATTTAAGTTTCAAATCAATCAATTGTTTAAAACACTTTGAACGCCAAAATTAGAATGTGTTGTTAGGCTGATAGATAAGTTGTCGTTTTAGAAGTGCAATATTTGTAATAAGGAATACTATCTCATTGTAAAAAGCGTTTATCCATACGTTCTCTCTTTCTCTTCCCAACAGGGTAGAAGGAACTCTCTAGCCTTCAGTAACATCTAGTCCAGGAGGAACACAACACTGAATTCAAAATTGCGCTTAAGGAAACAGGGAACCATTCCACCATCTTTGTCATGTCAGCTTACAAATAAGAATAACTCCAACCGCCATGATCCTGAAGGAACATGATATTTGAAGTGTGATAATATAAAATGATAATAAAAGAAAATATTCATATTTATTCACACATTAGACAGCCGATGTCAATAAAGAGGCAGACTGACGATAAATTCAAAAATAAATTGTAACAAACACATTCTATATAAAAAAACTGTATTATAAAATACTTCATTTTCATGCAGCTTGGCTTTTCTTGCTTGATTTTTAATTCTGTTAAATGCAGTTTTAGCTTATAAAAATATTTCCTTCGTAATGTATACGGGAAGAAAACATAAATGAATTTTCTTCTTACATCAAAAAATTTCGTCTCACCAACTCCGACCATACTGAGGGGGTGGATTATCTTATGAGATTCTTTCATTTCAGCTGCTAAATTTATATAGATTGAAGCTTGCTCTAACTCCTTTTTCTAGCACTGTAGCGATTTGGACACGTTTTCAGGTTAAAAAATGGAAACCTATGCACATGTGACCATGTGACAACAGAAGACGTTACACTTAAAAAGAAAAGACTGTTAATCTAAAAATGAAGTAAATACTATTAAGATTAGATATCGTTTCGATTATAAATGTATTTAGGTACCTTCACTTTTTCGCTAAAAAACAGCATAACATAAGAAAAAGACCCAAACTTGAAGAAAACACAATTTTCTCATCAAAGGGTATATATTACTATTAAGAGGAAAGAAAAAAGTAATTTTTAATTATTTAAAAAAAAAAATTGATCCGTTTTAGAACATTCTAACTTTTGATTAAAAATATATATATATATTTCTTTTTGTCTCCAGGGGTAGTACTAAATGACATAGCAAATTTTAGCTCATTTTACTGATGACAAACATTAATATAAAAAAATCTTGCAAAAATGAAAAATAATTTTGGGATTTAATGAAACTTTCAGAAACTATTCATAAATGATAGAAATTATTATGAATATGATTTATTTTTGGATAGTCATAGTAAAAATATATATTTTTTTTATATTTATTACCCCAATAACTAATTTTATGAACACTCTAGAAATTCAATGAATAATTTAATGATTATATTTGTTAAAAGCACAAGGCTTTGAGGAAAGTAAATCATTTATTTATTTTTTTAAATCGGCTCTCTTCTACCTAAAATCAGCTCTGAATCGTAACATACAAAACTCAATAAGACAATGATATTATTTCATTTCAAATGCTTTTAGTTGCTTTTAGTTATTTTTATGGATAATATTGTCTGAAGGCAAATTGTTTTCGATGAAAAATGAATTTTTACAACAATTATTTGTATATCTTTTAATTATTTTAGTATTTTTGCATTAAAGTTTTTGAATATTCTAAAATTAATTAAAATGCTGAGCAGTTTAGTTAATGGTGTTATTAAGTAGATCTACCTTTACAGATTAGGAATTGTAAAGCTTCTTACAATCTGCAACACAAAAGTATGTAAAAATCTAATTTATTACTTTTTTGTGTCCATAAAAACGGTTTTAAATTAAATGTACAGAAGACTTGTGGGGAATTTCATTTGATTATTCGTTTCTACTTAAAACAAAATAGATGAACTTATAGCCTATGAAGAAAATAGAAAAATGTTTTTAGCTAATGTTAATTAAAGTTTATTAACAATTAATTATTAAAGAATAATATAATTATAAAAATATTTCCAGATCAAAGTGTTAGTTTTCTTTCATCTTATCTTTATTTTAATTTTATCTTTTATTAAATTTTAAAATTAATTTACGAACAATTTTCTTATTTTTTATAAAGCATCTTCAGACGTAAGTAAAACTCAGTACAATATTAAACTTAAATTATTAGGTAGTTAAAAACAAAAAAAAAAATGGGTTCACTTTGATTTTTAAATTTATATCAATTCTGGTCATCCATATTAGCTGTAATCACCTCGGAACTTATCGATACTTCAAGAAAGATGAAAGAAAAACAGGACCCATCGATAAATTCTATGTTAAATACACATGGATATTTTACTTATTGATGATAGTAAATTTACTCACTTAGCTTTCAATTAAAGCTAAAATGAAATCTTCAAGAAAGTTTTTTTCATTTTTAAAAAATCATTTTAAACCATAGATATAAAAAAGTTTGGATGGAATTAGTGAATATATATTAGGTTGGTGCAAAAATAAATTTAATTTTCGTTATATATATATATATATATATTAGTACATATGTGTGTGTTCTGTGGGTCAAGATCTGATCACATACACGGTAAACACATAAATGTTCTCGGTTTATCGCACGCACTTCCAGTCTGACGAAATGAACAAAAATCATAATGATCTTTGTAATCTTTTCCTTAAATGAGTCTTTCCATTTTGTCGATACACACACACAAAGACACAAACACACACACACACACACATATATATATATATATATATATATATATATATATATATATATATATATATATATATATATATATATATATATATATATGGTTTACATACTATGCTATATGCTTGGGTTAAATGTGCTCAATATCAGGAAAATTGCATTCATGCAGGGACCTTACTGGCGAAGTTCACTGATCACCTGAGTTTACACTTTATGTACACGTGTTCACATACACTCGTGTTTGTGTTTATGTTCGAAAGAGAGAGGGCGTATACATATACGTACATACATATATATATAGAGAGAGAGAGAGTGAGAGAGAGAGACACAGAGAGAGGTTTGTATATATATGCACAAACATACGCATACAGAATTACAGATATATTTTACTTACATTGTGTGGTCTTTTGTTATAAATGCCTGTCTTGTTTATGTGTGTGCCTGTGTGTGTGTGTTTCTTTCTGTATTTTTGTGTGTGTTACACACTTATATTTTAAAAATTTAATTAAAAAAAACTTTTCTTTTGCTTAAAATATCAGTTGTCTTTTAACAGAAACTTACTTCTCCAACTTATCCTGTTGTAAGATCCATTTTATTTGGCGTTCCATTGCCAATAACCCTTCTTTCCAAACACTACAGAATTGCTTTGCCCCTCCTTCTTTATTGACACTGGAATCCAGTCGCATCTTAAATGGCCCTCCTTTTGGGTCTCGCTTTCCTCAACTAGACTCTTCTAAATGCAGACCCCACATTTCTAGCTTCCTCAGACATCTTTGTTCCTTTCCGTCTGATTTTCGACCTTTAGTTGAACAGCCTGTCATTCTGTACACCTTCTCACACATGTTTAACTAGCCAACCTTCATTCATCTGGCAATGTCAACCTCGGGTTACTTGAATTCTGTAATATTTCACAGGAAAGAGACGGCGGTGGGATAATCTCTACACTTGTACACAAATGTTTGCTATACGTGTGTGTAAATTAGCATGAACGAAATTTTAAGCTCACAGTCACTGCTATCTGGGAGCTATTAGCATGAGTCATTTCTGTCGCATCCGGTAATATTAATATTATTAAAAACGCTATGCTCATATTTCATAGATTACTCAAAAACATTTTAAAAGGAAAAAAAAACAAGGACATATTTGAACTGCAAACAAAAACTAGATTTAGATTTAGATATATATTTCAATCATACTCGTCATTTTCGGGAAAAAAACGCCTGCATGCGGATAGAAAAACGGTTTGAATTTCTTTGCAAAAATAAAAAATAGAGGCGTACGATAACGTTGTGTCTTCTGATTGGATTAATTAAACTTTTACTGCGAAGCGTTCCTGAGTGAAATAATGGTTTTTATGTAAAACTAAACGCAATATATGTGGCATAGAGCCAAAGAAAAAGAAAGGCAATAGGCTGGTCTTCATGAACCCTTCTGCTCCCCGCAAATCTGATCCACGATCTATTCAATCTAACAAATAACATAGATGCCACAAGAACCCACCCGTCTAGGTTCAAATAGAAAAATGATTTTCAAATCCTAGCTAATATGTAACAGATGAAGGAAAGGATCGAACTCACTAATCATTCGTAATTGATCTATTTTTGCACGGATTTCTTTTAATTATAAGTGTCACAGACACACACAAAATCACAATGGAACATGCACACAGAGACACAAACACACACATAAACAAGTCAGTGCCACTTTCTAATTATTTCAAGCGTTAACCATAATCAATGTGTGATCCGTACATTTATATTTTAATTTTAAGATCCGTTTTGTTCACTAGTTTTTTTTTTATTTGATACGTTTTTAATTATTAGTGATTTTTAACTGGTCTTGCTCCCACTTTAATTATAATTGCTTTTTTTCTATTACTTACTAATAATATTTATAGTGTACGTAAAAAATAATCAGAAATATGGCGCCAAACGATTGTTAGGAAATAGAAAAGAAATATAATAGATCTTCCGAGATTGATAAAGACACTGTTCACTCAAACGGCAGAGCAGATACCATTCATAAAGCTTATTAATTATTTAGGAATTGCGCTATTTAATGATGGTCGTTGACTTGAGATGAAAAGCAACTGAAATTAAGATGAAAGAAATACTAATCGAAAATTAATAATTGACAACAATTAACCGAATAAGAATTCAAGTTAATATTCATATCATATCATATCATATCATATATATATATATATATATATATATATATATATATATATATATATATATATATATATGAATAATGGTTATATTTTCACTCTCATTTTTCGTGTTTTTCATTCGATCTATATATATATATATATATATATATATATATATATATATGCGTGTGTGTGTGTGTGTGTAGATCGAATGATAAACACGACGGTGAAATTATAAACATTATTAATATTTGAAAAGCGTCGTCTAAAATATAAAAAAAAAAATGTTCAAGGAAATTTTAAAATCACTATTTCAATTAATAAAGCAAATAACATCACGTGAAAAAACTCGTTATGTTGGCGATCATGTCTTGCCACATCTTCCGGTCGATTGTAGGAGTCAGCAACATTTTGTACCCGCTCTGCCATGCAGTCATATAAACTCCTGCCTTCACTATACCGTGTTAAATGAAACATTCTCCAAACCATCTATTACGCGATTTTCTGATTTTAAGGAAAACTTTTTCTTCTCTTTTTCCTTGCTACTTCCTTGTTGCTTACATGCTCCGTCTATGATATTCTTAGCATAACGTCGTCGAACAAAATGTCTGTCGATTCGGATCGTCTCATCTCTAATCAAAATACCCAGCTTTCACTGACACATAAGAAAAAATATATGACATAGCATTTCAGCACAGGTTTCTTTGTTTCTAATGACATTTTCCTATCATTTACTACGATATTTATCTTCTGAGAGGGTATCTTTCACTTCTACGATACGCCTTCGGAATGCTGTCACATGTTCTGTCACATGTTACTGCTCCACCGGGATAGTTAAATTTCTATACGTGCTTGATGCTGACATTTGCAATTTGTATCTCTCGCCATGTGCCATCTCTCCTGCTGTCGAACATGCATCCTGTCTTCTTAAATGTAATAATTAAGCCATTCTTCTGACTTTTCCATTACTAACTTGTCTAGTGTATACAATTTTCCTTCTCGATCTCTTGACAACACAGTGCCATCTGCGTAACATATGCTATTATTGTTATATACTCCGATAACAAGTTTTAGTAGGACATCCAGTTAACTTTGGGTACATCGACGTGGTGTAATGGTTAGCAAGCCTGTCTCGTTTGATCACGTTACGACTGTGTAGTGAGTTCGATCCTATCGTTCTTCTGTTGGATATAAGCTAGTCTTAGAAAATCATTTTTGGAATATATGAATATAGACGGATGAGTTCTTGTAGTGTCCGTTTCAATTTTCAGATTGAATTAATCCTGGATCGGATATACTAGAAACAGTAAAGTTAATGATGGCCAGCTTATCACCCTTTTGTGTCTTTTTCCCTGTGTCATATATATCGTGTTCATTATTAAATAAAAACCATAGTGCACTTAGGAACGCATCGCAGTAAAAGTTTAATTAATCCAGTCGGAAGAAACAACTTTATTGTACACATCTTTTCTTTTATTTTTACATAGATACTGAAACTGTTTTTCTATGCGTATGAAGGCGTTTTTCCCCCGAAAACTACGATTATGATTGAAATATATTTCAAAATTTAAATCTAGTTTTTATTTGCAGTTCAAATAAGTCTTTGTTTCTTACTTTTCAAATATTTTTTGAGTAATCTATGAAACATGGGCATAGATATTTTAATAATATTAATAATACAGGTTACGACAGAAATAGCTCCTGTACATAACTCACAGAAATACCTCCCACTCATTGGAAACATACAGGGTGTATCAAAAACAGTTTTACAAACCTTGGGGTCGGCTTCCTCACATCAAAAGTCGTAATATGTAGAATGTGTTCTTCATAGTTGGTCTTTCTCGATACAATGTTTGTGATGCCACATATCCTGTCTCAGCAACACAACGATAAAGAGTAACAAAAGTTGGATGACTCGGCTGCCTTCGGTCTGGATACGCAATCTGATACAGCCGTGTAGCCTCACGTCCATTAGCAACCCTATGTAAAAATCATATCTGCTTGTTGACGATATTAATATCATTTCATTGTTTAACAGAAAATTTCTCAGTTTACACATTACTATACCCGTTAAATGTTGAAGACAGACTAGCCACAAATGTGCACGGATGATTCATATAACATAGTTTACTTGGCGACACAGCGCCATTTACCGTAAAATTCCTTTAAACTAATAACTCAAAAACGAAGGGTTTGCGTATATGTTTATATGGACTTTTGTCCTTGTTTTATTGCGAGTAACTTGCACCAAAGTTTGTAAAAGTATTTTAAAACATCGTATATAAGCTGCAGGTTGTGATAGAATTATCGACAACATGTCACCTACTTGTTGCTATTGATCATAGGCAAGTGGCCATGTTGTTTTCATCTAGCTAATCTCTTACCCTCATTTGGGATATATTTCTTCTGCATTCTGTAACTAATATCTTACCGTTATGTAGAAGTTATTTCTGGGGGTTATATGTCATTTATGAATTAATAATTTTTAAGTTGTATTATTTCAGGTTATATTTTTTTGCTTTATTAATATAATTAGTGATATTAAATTTTCCTTGAATATTTTTTGTATTTTAGACGACGATTTATCAAAAATTAATAATGGTTATATTTTCACCCTCATTTTTTGTTTTTTTATTCCACCTATACACACACACACACACACACACACACATATATATATATATATATGATATGAATATTAACTTGAAATTTTATTCGATTAATTGTAGTCGATTATTAATTTTCGACTAGTATTTCTTTCATCTTAATTTTAGTTGCTTTTCATCTCAAGTCAACGACCATCATTAAATAGCGCACTTCCTAAATAATTAGTAAGCTTTATAAAGGGTATCTGCTTTACCGTTTGAGTGAACAGTGTCTTTATCGATCTCAGAAGATCTAATATAACTTTTCTATTTCCTCACAATCACTTGGCGCCATATTTCTGATTATTTTTTACTTACACTATAAATATTATTAGTAGTAATATTATTTTTATGTGTATTATATTTTCAACAATTATCTATTTTTGAATACTATTTATTTGTTTATTTTTTTTTCAAGGAAATGCAACGAAAAGGAACGTTTCATTTAATAAAATGCTATTATTTCTTCAATCATTATTTGAAGATAAGTGTTTATAATTTTTTTTGCGAAATGGTGAGAGTGGCTATTTACCCTGTTTAGAACAGAGAACTACTTACATTTTTCGTTCTCTATCTAAAGAAAATAGGCAGTCTGCGGCAGGTTTCGAACCTGCTTTCCATTGGTCAGAAGAAATCGTCGCTGCATCAGACGTCTTTATACTAACGAAACTATGGAATGCGTCGCCGATTAAACAAGTTTGAATAGTGCCTTATAAACGCAAATCTTTCCCAGAGTCAAGAAACTTTAATAAGTGTTCAGTTTCGTATTTTAACGTAAACAAAGAAAGTAAAGGTTTTATTAAAAGATTTTATTACTTGTTTTTAATAAGATTTTTTGAATATTCAAGCAAGTCGACGAAAATAAATATACTATTTAATATATAAACGGAGCATCCACTCATATATGGGTATCCGCTGCATTTGTATACACACACATACATATAGTGATTTTCTAAGCCCGGGTTAGATGTGGCACAAGGCCGAAAGTAAAGGGCAACATGTGAGGATCGAACTCACAACTCAGTCGTAATTGATCTATCAAGCCCTAGCTTTTTAACCATTACACCATGTCGAGGTGTAATATATATATATATATATATATATATATATATATATATATATATATATATATATATATATATATATATATATATATATATATATATATATATATATATATATATATATATATATATATATATATATATATATATATATATATATATATATATATATATATATATATATATATATATATATATATATATATGAGTGCGTGTGTAAAATCTATTATATTCATAATATATATATATATACTATGAATATAATAGATTTTAAATTTTAGATTATATTCTAATATATATATATATATATATATATATATATATATATATATATATATATATATATATATATATATACTATGAATATAATAGATTTTACACATCTATCTCGATAATTTTTCTATCTATCTATCTATCTATCTATCTATCTATCTATATGTGGGTGCGTGCCTGTATTGAATCAACATTCTTATTATTCATTTTCTTTTCGTTCCGTGAGAAAGGATACCGTATTCAAGTGGTACGGTGGAGTAATGGATAGCGGCTCGGATTGGGAAATCGGACGCATTACATTCACTTTCGTGCTATTACCCTTGGGAAAAGTATGAAACCTCTTCTTCTCACACCTGCTATTTAGCAGGGCAGACCGAGATCTATAGTCTTGGATGGCAACTAGTCTACTGCAGAAAGCAACCTAATGAGGGGGAAAAAACTCTGTCTTGTCAGTCATTTATCGAAAGATACATGATGGCCTAAGCGTGTATCACGCATGTCACGTAACAAACTATACATAAATTTAGCTGTTTCAAATTTTTCCTCATTTTTATTATTAATCTATCTGAATTTGACTTTTATGATTTATCTGTAATTCATGTGCATTAACTCGCGGACTATTATCCTCATCTTTCTTGTTATGATAATGTTTCGTCCGTTTTGCCGTCCAACTTAAATTTTATATGGATAAATAAAATTATCAATTCAATCTGGATTTCGCGGATAGCATATCTGTTACTATCGCGAAAAAAATGGAATCGAAGAGCGGATTTCTAATTCTTGTCCTGCTGTCGGTACATGGGTAAGGCAGGATCAGCCACATTTTTTCTCCCTGTATAAGGGCAGGAATTGGCTGGTTAACTTTAACGCCTCAAAAAAAAAAAAACTGCTCTCTATTAATCACCACAGAGATCCTTCCCTGGCCCCCATTAGAATGTTTGATGCTCAACTTCTCGAGAGCACCTCACTGCGGCTGCTCGGTCTCATATTTAACTGCTGGCCTAAGATGGAACAAATACATTGAGTCAATTGCTTCGTCCACCGCAAGGAAAGATGGCTCCCTGTGCCGAGCCATGAAATTTTTCTCCCCAGAATCGATCCTTCAAATCTACAAATCAACCATTCACCCTTGCATGGAGTATTGCTGCCATATATGGTCTGGGGCTCCTTCTGTTCGCCCCCGGGTTCTTGATAAAGTCCAGAGACGGATATGCAATGTAATTGGCCCTGATCTGGCATCTCGTCTTGTCGCTCTCTCACAGACGTGCCGTCGCCTCCCTCTGTCTTTTTTTACAAATACTTTCATGGTAATTGCTCTGATGAGCTGCTTTCGCTGGTTCCCAGGCTTCATAAATTCTAGTGTCCTACGAGTCTGGTATGTATTCTAATAGCTTCATATCTCGCACCTCTCGCCTGTGAAACTCCCTTCCCTTTTCCTGTTTCACTGATAGCTATAATCTCCAACTATTCAAATGTAATATCAGTAGACATCTCCAGTTGTCTTGATCTATCCACTATCTTCCGCTTCATCCTTTCCTCTATCACTCCTATCTGCTCTCGCTCCAAATCCTATGTAACCCCTTGCGTGCTAGTGGCTTCTAGCCTTACTTGGGGTGAAATACTTAAAAAAAATATTGCTAAAATAACAGAATAAACTGGATTTTTTAGACTTGGGCGTCTGCCTTGTCTGGGGAAAGTACGACTAAGAATTCAAAACCATCGAGATGGCAAGTTAATACAATTCCTTTAGTTTTTCGAAGTTCATCTTATGTAACTTTATTAATCTTTTTGTTTTAAGGATTATCCCTGTGACTCAGCAATGACTAAACCTATGTTGGGTGAACTTCGACACGAGTGAAGTGTTATTCAACTTTGTCTCTATCATTCATCCCTAATACTATTATTATTAAATAACAAAGGGAAAAATGTTGATATTGTTATTGTTGATTAAATTTCATCTCTCAGTATCCTTCACAGTTTACATTGACTTTCACAACTTAGATCTGAGCGTTCATAAATTTAAAAAAAAATAAAAACATAACAATAATTTACTACATGTTTATAAATATATGTTTTAAGTTAAAAGCCTAGATTCCATCAGAGGACGAAACACATTGGTAAATAAACTTTTCCGTTTGCTTTTTATTATTTTATGTCTTTATTCACATTGTTCTTTGCAGATATATTTTATCGACATCTGAATTTTACACACACACACACACACACACACACACACACATATATATATATATATATATATATATATATATATATATATATTAGGTTGGTGCAAAATTATTGTTGTTTTTTACCTTAAAAATACGTCAAAACACGACAATATTTTTGCACCAACCTAATATATATATATATATATATATATATATATATATATATATATATATATAAACTAGAATAATCCTAAGGAACCAGGCAAACCTACCTAGGTTTCACCTAAACCTATCTTCAGGGTAAAACAGGCTAGTTTTACCCTGAATATCTGTTTAGGTGAAACCTAGGTAGGTTTGTTTACCTCCTTAATATTATTCTAGTGTATACATATATATATATATATATATATATATATATATATATATATATATATATATATGTGTGTGTGTGTGTGTGTGTGTGTCTGTGCGCTCGCGCGTATTGTCATCCACAGACAGACTGTTTCGCTGCATCACAGGACATCAATGTGACTAGACGCCCGGTTGCCTATAGCTAGGATCGAAAACCAGCTGAAAAGGTATCAGTCGGAAAACCTACTCATAAGCCGTTGGCGCACGGTAAGGATGAAGTTGAATATAAGTGTATTCATATTTAGATAAATATGCCAACGTTTAATCGAAGAGTAATCCATTATACACACACGCACACATATCTATCTATCTATCTATCTATCTATATATATATATATATATATATATATATATATATATATATATATAATTATTTATTTAAAAATATGATTCCAACTCGCTACATTTACCAAACCAGTTCCTTTCCTATTTTCTACAATATTTTCACACACACATATATATATATATATATATATATATATATATATGTTTATATATATATATATATATATATATATATATATATATATATATATATATATATAAGTGGAAATTCCAGTCAACACTCAAAAGCGACAGTTTGCTTCATGTCAGATGCAATCTTCTGGCTGTTGACTTCAACGTCCACTTTTACATTTACATACACTCTGTCCCTGATGTTGAGCACGCTAAACCATAAATATAGTATACACTGAAACTCTATATTATCATATATATATATATATATATATATATATATATATATATATATATATATATATATATATGTTTGTGTGTGTTTGTGATGGGGGGGTGATAGAGTTTACTATATGCATCTGTGGGTTTCTGATCTCAGACGGAGTATACACCAGTGCATTATTCGTTGTCGTGTTGGCGATCGGTTCCAGAGCAGAAAGCAAACTGTAAGATGTGTTTGACAGCCGCGAAGCATGGTGGATGAGAAGAGATTACATCCTGTTTGGACAGTCATCCATCAAAATGGCAGCCAAACAGTTAATTAACTGGATGAATGTCAGCTCTGTGAACAACGTTGGCCGCGAATGCATAACTTTGCAAGAGATTTGTCTTCGACCGTGTCACCCGGGCCGGGGACAGTCCCGGACGATTTTATAAAGTACAGCTCTGCCTTTGCTGGCAACCGTGTATCGGGTCTTTCCTTGTACTTCTAAGCGTTGAAGCTTTTGTCTTTATTGACCTTTCGCTTTATATGTGTTGTCTTTGAATTCTAACTTTCTTCATTTTAATATTGACTATATGTTATCTTTTTTTTTTTTCGGAAATACATGAAGATCATATAAGTTCTTGTTTTTCCTACGTCTAACAAATATTTTGCCCCTTATATTCTTTTAAATGTTAAGATAATCTGATTGAGCATTCACTGATCGTCAATACGTGAATTATAATATTTTACGACATTGCTAATCAATTTGTGTAAATAAAAGATAAAGAAAATCAAGTATCTTTTGCTATCAAGTAATTTAGGTTTAACAAGTGTAATGATTAAAGAATTATGCCAGCTAGACGTTGCATAACGAGGGTTGCTAAAGGTTTCTTAGCTCGATCTACTTCGCCAAATTTGACCTATCATCGGATAAGTTTTTGTTTTCTTTTTGTGTGGGGAATAGGGTTCTTTTTTTGTGTAGATAGCATTTTAGTGCAAGTGAAAACGTTCAGAAAACTGCAAAATAAGAAATTAAAAATAGGAATAGAAAAAACACATCAAAGGAGAGGGAGAAGTGACAATTTAATGTCTTAACCACTTGTTCTCTATAAAGAAGTTTTTTATGTCTAAAATTGAGAGCAAAATCAAATTAGTCATTATTGCATGTGAAGATATAGAAATCAATATATTTTTATAATCTTATGGAGCAAACAAATCTAGAAAACTTTCATCATCAACATCAAGTATTGGTCAGATGGTCATTGTGCCGTTAAGCACTTGACCAATCCCTACCAAATATCTATTAGAAAGCTGTTAAGATATTCATTATGGCTTGAATTTTCTTGGACAATTAAACCTGGTCATATCACAGTCGATGTCCGTTAACATGAAGAGCCACTTAATCACAGATACATCGGAACACCAGCAATTAAGAGGTGGTTCCACGCTCTTCAAAAACCCCTGATCAGAAGCCTTACTGTTGGATGAAGATATCGTCTTACACAGGACGCCCATTGAGGGAGAAGTCATACCCCTCTGCAGGGGTTCAGTCGGCGTATTCTATAGTCCCAGCCGACATGGCAGGAAAGAAGTTTGAAATCTCTATGAAAAACACTAGAGAAATTAAACAATTCTTAAATATTCAGGTAGAATTTTTTACCCATAAATACTGGCATGCTGGAAAGATGTCCGTAAATGATAGAGAAATAATCTTCGTATCTGTTGAAGTATAGAGCTCTTCCAGACAAAAGAAATATGATAATTAGCTAGAATACAAAAAAAAAAAAAGTGAATGAGTACTTACACCCCAGGACAAGGCACAAGGTACAAATGATATCTAAACACAATCAGTAAAATATAAAAGAAATAATAAAATGATCGATAAGTAAAAAAAAAAAACAACAAAAAAACAAAAAAACACACGAACAGGAATCATTGCTTAACACAAACAGATATTGTGAAGATACTGGAATGGAGATTACGAGAGAGAAATGTGCAGACTCGTTGGAGACAAAGGAAAACTCGTGACAAGGTAAGGAAGTTACCTGCAGGATAGAAAATCAGTTACACTTTAACCACAATTGACCGTTCCAATTAGTTTGGAATAAAAGACATGAAAATATTCTTTGAAATTATCCAAAGCTATTCTAAGAAGTATTCAAGTCGGAATTAAACAGATACGAAAATTAACAATAATATTAAATTTAAAACAACAACAAAAAATACAATGAATTTTTTTAACAAAAAATATAGATTAGAATAATTTAAAAAATATTTTTTTCTGTAAAGTTTAAAATTGCATTATTAAAAAGAAGTAAACAGGATACATTTATTATTTTTCCCTGTACGGGAAACATTGCGCGCTCGCGCGTGTGTTTGTGTGTGTTTCTGTGTGTGTGTGTGTGTGAGTGAGTGAGTGAGTGTGTGGAAAAATAGCTGCAAATAAACTGACCGTGTATTAAAAAAGACAGAGGTTAATTTGTCAAGAAGCAAATATTCCTGAAAAAATAAAATGAATTAAAACTAAGAAGCAACTAAATAAACTAATTAGCAAAGAGAGACATATTTTTGTCTTATACCAAATAGACAAAAAATCCTTTCTCAGTGAGATAAGATTGAGAA
Source organism: Acanthosepion lycidas (assembly GCA_963932145.1). Classification (NCBI taxonomy): domain Eukaryota; kingdom Metazoa; phylum Mollusca; class Cephalopoda; order Sepiida; family Sepiidae; genus Acanthosepion; species Acanthosepion lycidas. The sequence goes on along the minus strand of OZ010573.1, from coordinate 135,341,435 downwards.
GATATACTTCGTATCAGAATTCAGTTTTATTCTAACTATGCTTACTCTTGTTGAGTGTTGATTCGGCCTGGATGTAAAGCGATTTAGTTAATTAGAGTGATTCTAGATTTTTACCGAAATAAATATTAGACACATTATTATGAATTCGTCTTTTCAGATATATTTCTCAGTGAATGTCTTCTTGTATAAAATCTCTTTTTTTCAAGAATGGTCAGTTTATCTGCTGATTATTTTTGCCACACTAACTCGCAAACTTTATTTGCTTCGTCCAAAAAAAGAAAAGTCGACTTCCTTTGCCGCGCTAGGGAATTTTTCTCGCCGGAGTCAATGCTTCACATCTACAAATCAATTATTCGCCCTTGTGTGGAGTATTACTGCCATATATGGTCTGTAGCCCCTTCTAATTGTCTTAAGGTCCTTGATAAAATCCAAAGAGGATATACAATGTAATTGGCCCTGATCTAGCATCTCGTCTGCAGCCGCTCTCTCACAGACGTGCTGTAGCCTCCCTCTGTCTTTTTTACAAATACTTTCACGGTAACCGCTCCGATGAGCTGCTTTCGCTGGTTCCCAGACTTCATGAATTTAAGCGTTCAACTAGGCTGGCATTTCGCTCTTACCCTTTCACTGTCGAAACCTTTAAATGTCTTCTCTTCTACTTTATATCTTCGTGTCTCGCACTTCTCGCCTGTGGGACTCCCTCCCCATTTCTTGTTTTTCTGATAGATATAATCTCCATCTATTCAAATGTAATGTCAATCGACGTCTCCAGATGCCCTGATCTATCCCCTAACCTTTGCTTCATACTTTCCTGTATCACTTCTCTTTGCTGTCGCTCCAACTCTCTGCAACCCTTTGTGTGCTATTGGCTTCCCGCCTTGCTTGGGGTTGAATTCTTAAAAAAAAAAAAAAAAAAAAAAAAAAAAAAAAAACACACACACACAATGGCGTAACATAATGTGTTATGCTAGAGAAAAATGATTTCACTTTATTTTGTTCACATTTTTTTCCATCCATCCATTTAAAATTTACATGAAAAACATTTTGAATGATGTTCATTTAGATTTTTACGAAAATATCTCGCTGACGAGAGAATGACAACGAGAACAACCTTACTAGTAAAATATTTCTCCATTTTTTTTTTCAATTATCCTGAGTAAGCTAATATTTTGATCGTTATTTACTTTATGTTAAATTCAAAAAAGGTGTCCAGACATGATTTTTATGTGTTCAGAAAAAAAAAATGATATCTGTAAAGTTGTTTTGCGATCTTGATTTACTGATAAATAATTTACGAGAATAATAGTTAACGTGACCTTTTGTTATTTGCTTACATTTTTTCTTTTCTATTTTTCATCCTGTACAAGACCCGGCAGCTACTAGCGATACATCGTTAAAAGCAGTATGTTCGGATAAGGTAACGTTTAATCCGACATTTGAACAGGTTAAAATTGCAGTGATCGAAGAAACATCATCTTGGGAATCGATTCCAGAGAGAATTGGTTCACAGGAAAAGCTGTTCGAGTGGAATATTCTTCTTTCCGATGGAATACAGAGGGAATATGGCTGGTTTGCTACTATGTAAGTGGCATGTCGGGCCCTTGCTGTGAAGTTTAGAAATAGCAGAATTAAGAAATGTAGTTCGAGCCCTTTCCGTGAAAGTAGCAATATAGCAGTGAGAGGGTTGACATATCCCACCTGTGGAAGAGAGATTGGAGGGTAGAAAATAATTCGTCACCCACAAGCGCTGAGAAACACTTTTAGGCTCTATCGAGACAGGCGTGTGATGTCTGGCAGTTGACGTACAAATATGACAACCATACTATACTTATCCTGAAACTGTATATTTATGCCGTCGTAAAAGTTATTAGAAAAAAATTCTGATCCTTTATCGCTCCGAAGAAAATACCTAACCCCTGATACGACTCATTCTTTTTAGAAGAGTAAGATCAGTACAAGAATTGGGCATTTCTGACATATCTGGGCTAGTCACGCTCAGTCATAACTGTCCAGCCTTGACAAACTTCAAACGCGATGACGGTGATGAATTATTCTCCACAAACGAAACTTTTGATAGCATCTCCCTACTCTATTGCTGTTACTAAGACAGTTGTTCAGATGAACTACCGTCTTTAATTCAACGCACTCAGACATTCAGAGCTTCCAATGACTGTATAGAATAGGAACTCTTGATTGTGAGACCGGAAACTACATACACAATAGACTCTTCCAGGCCTATATTAAGTAGGCGACATAGCACTCTATAAGAGAGTGACACAGAGAGTCTCGTACTACTACCAGTGTTGGGCACTAACTTATAGTAAGCTCTGCTTACACTATCTCTGTAACCTGTTGTTAATATATCCTTCTTACATCTAATACGTGTTCTGTGTTTTACTTCTGTGGGCCCAACCTTGACACCCACATCAGTGGCGACGAGGATTCTAGAAACGCACTCACGGCGAAACTTAAATACCTTACCAATCCCACATCTGGGTCGAAGAAGAATTCTAGAAACGCATTCACATCGAAAAACTGCAATACCTTGCCAGTCCCACAACAGTGGCGACAGAGAAGATTCGAGAATTTCGTTCTCACTGTATCAATAGCGACCGTACTCGAAAAATACACAAACTCCACGCGTTCCCACAGCAGTGTTGAACGTGAAATTAAGCTGGTATTAATACATTAGCGATTTAAAAGCTAAACACCCAGCGTCTACTTATATTCCAATACCAAAAGCCATTGACAAACTAGCGATTCGACATCTACGGAATATTAAAGTCTGTCCAATACGATAACGATTTCTACACACCCACACACAGAGAAAAAAACCGTTGTTCGGAAAAAAAAAATGACAACAAAAGATCAAGTACTACCGTCGTACTCAAGTTTTCGGAAAAAAACTTTCGAAAAATTTTTTATGTAACTGAGTTGAACTCGGGCATAAAATTATTCTCCCCTCAAATTCACTGAGGTGAGTTTTCTTCTTTTTGTACCTCTATAAAAAAAAGATACATAAGCGTGGTGAACAATTATTCAATTACATTAAAATTAACGGAACCACGGAAAAAAAGCTAAACACACATAATTAGCTTAGTTTAACTATTGTCTGTCCATATTTTTTCTGTAAAAGAGAAAAAAAAGGAACAAAAATCTATCAAGATTTTTTTTGTGTACCTCTTCTTAGTACACGTGTTTCAAAGCAACAAAAAAGCGGTCATTTTTAAATATGGAAGATTTGCAAAAAGTAGTTGCCCAAATGTTAAAACTAAATTTGGACCAGCAACAAAAATCAGAAGAAATACAACAACAACTATTTTTGGATTTACATATACAGCAAATAGAATTCCAAAAAATTACGCTTCAGAATGCTGAACTACAACAGAAACAACTTAAAGAATTACTCGTAAATGCATTAAAAGTCTCAAACTCTGAAAAAGATACAATATTTTCCCAGAGTATAATCTACAATTCAATGGAAACCTTTCAATACGTACAAGAGAAAGAGAAAACGTTCCAGGCTTTTTACAGGCGCTACAAAGATATTTTCAACGTAGACTGTGAACAATGGCCCAGTAAAAAAAGGTGCGTCTTGTATTGAGAAAACTGGGAACTACAGAACATAGTAGGTTCGTAGACTTCATACTACCCAAGAAAACGACTGACTTGGATTTTTCAGAGACGATTAAGCTCCTATCGGAACTATTCGAGCCTAACACAACCTTGTTTCACAAACGTTGGAAATGCCTGAACACAGTCAAATACAACCAGCAAGATTTTCTAACGTTTGCAGCATCGGTGAACAAGCTATATAATGATTTTAAACTAGCCGAACTGACTGCCAATGATTTTAAGTGCTTAATTTTCGCACAAGGTCTAGTATCTGCAGAAGACGCCGAAGTCAGACGACTGGTACTGACTAAGCTTGAGAACGAACAAGGATTGACTCTCCAAAAACTGGCAGAGGACTGTCAAAGAAAAAGATCTGTAAAGCGTGACTCAAACAATATCAAGGAATCAGGTGTGACTCATATTAATAATATCAGAAGTAAGTATACTTCCTATCCCCCTCAAAAAGACAAAAGGCAAATCTCATGTCCTAAATTACGCAGTAACCAAACCCCAAACAGGTTAAAGAAACCGCCCGGACCATGTTACCATTGTGGTAAATGGCATTGGATGAAATTCTGTCCAGTTGAGAACAAAAAATATTGCAAAAATTGCAATAAAAGTGGGCATACTTTGACTTCGTGCTGGTACGCCAACAGAACGAGAAAACCCAAAAATAAAATTAGGCAAGCTCAATCTAACAATATTGTTGATAGGAATTTAAGAAAATATGTATCTGTGGATATTTTCAATAAGTCCATTAAATTCCAGCTTGACTAGGGTTCTGATATTTCAAGCATTAACTGGCGTACTTGGCGAAAATTGAACAAGCCGATCTTATTAAAAACGGATAAAAAAGCAAAATCCGTAACTGGCGAAAATATTAACATTTTAGGCGAGTTAATACTTACAGTAACGCTAAATGGAGTTACCAAAAAGCTCAAAGCCTACGTATTAAAAACTTCAGACAATATATTTGGAACTGATTGCATAGAAAAATTCAATCTTTGGGATTGCCCAATGAGTACATTTTGTCGCAAGATACAAAGTACAACGTCCAATTTGGTAAATCTAATAAAGGAACTCAAACAACAATTTCCTCGGGTTTTTTTTTTTCTGGCGGCCTTAGGAAATGTACTAAAATGAAAGCTAAGTTCAAGGTGAAGGACGGTGCACAACCGGTATTCAAAAAGAAACGGAGTGTCCCTTTCGCTGCTCTAGAGCAAATCAATAAAGAGTTAGACAGACTCGAACAAGCAGGTATTCTGTCAAAAACAGATTTCAGCGAGTGGGCAGCACATACGGTCTACGTAAAAAAGAAGTCCAATCAAATTCGAGTATGCGCAGATTTTTCCACTGGGTTAAACGATGCCTTGCAAGATCACCACTATCCTCTCCCAAGCCCTGAAGAAATTTTCAATAAACTCAATGGTGGAAATTTTTTTCCTAAAATTGACCTCTCGGACGCATACCTTCAGATAGAGGGGGAAGAAGAAAGTTCCAAATTGCTCTGCATAAACACACATAGAGGGTTGTACAAATACAACAGGCTGGCTTTTGGAGTAAAGGTTACGCCTGCAATTTTCCAGCAGGTCATGGACGCCATGCTGGGCGATCTTGACTACGCAACAGCCTATTTGAATGATATACCAGTAAACAGTTTACTAGTAAAACTACGGCAGAGCACCGGAACCATATAATAAACTTATTCGAAAAGATACAAGAATACGGATTTAAGGTTAAGGAGGAAAAGTGTGACTTTTTCTTACCAGAGATTAAATACTCAGGACACATCATAAATAAAGATGGTCCTCGGCCGGATCCAGAAAGAGCCAACGCGATCAGAAACATGCCGGCCCCAGATAACGTTCAAGCGTTACAAAGCTTCCTCGGCCTAGCTAATTTTTACCAAGGGTTCATTAAGAACATGCAAAATTTGAGAGGGCCTCTAAACCAACTTTTAAAAAAGGACAAACCATGGTCATGGACCCCGGAATGCTAAGACGCATTCGAGAAGATCAAGTAAACTCTTACTTCAGACCTCTCCCTCACACATTTCGACCCTAGTCTCGACATCATAGTGGCAAGTGATGCAAGCTCGTACGGCATAGGCGCTTGCATATTACATAAACTGCCAGATGGTTCACGAAAAGGTGTGGCTCACGCATCAAGATCTCTACTTCCAGCAGAGAAACAAGAAATCCCAAGAGGAAAAAGTATTAACAGTTTTATTTTTTTCTCTCCTTTTCAAAAAAGAAAACTCTTTGGAAGGTGGGTATTGAGAAACCGGAAACTACCTACACTATTGACTCTTCCAGGCCTATATTAAGTAGGCGACATAGCACTCGATAAGAGATTGACAGAGAGTGACACAGAGAGAGACAGTGAGAGTCTCGTACGACTACCAGTGTTGGACACTAACTTATAGTAAGCTCTGCTTACACTATCTCTGTAACCTGTTGTTAATATATCTTTCTTACATCTAATCCGTGTTCCGTGTTTTACTTCTGTGGGCCCAACTTTGGCACCCACATCACTCTTATATTTTACGCACAATGAATGAAGCACAAATAAGCAAGAGTCACCTACAAATAAATCTTACGAAATTCAGTAAATATGAAAACTTTCTTTGTACAATTCTGTAGGAATATAGTTCTAAATTAAATAGGTGGTTTCTGGACCGTGATTGGATATGACAATTCAGGTTATGTGCTTTCTTGACGTCCGAGCGTTTGAATTCCAAATTACCTGGTAAGAGATCGGAGCTCAGGTTACTGAGTACATTCCCGTGCAAAACTATGATAGTGATTCGGAGCCGATACATCGAGATAAAAACGACTTGCTAAGAAAAGTCAGAGGATATCTGTGAAAGACAATCACCGTCCTGCCGCAACCAACAGCAGAGATATATGTTATGATGACAACGCGTCAGTCAGCGATGATTTTTCTACACTACAAAAACAACATACAAAGACGTGACGAAAGTAAGTCCTGTCTCCTCCTTTTGTTCACCGTATTTAAAATTACTGCTACCGCACGCACCAGTCAGCAGTCACACAGATGTTTCATTAGCGTGTACATCATGCACACGCATATCGGTTTAGCATACGGCTTATTTTCTTCACTTGCAACAAATCCTTTCGAACAATCGAACTATTAGTCTCTTCATGACCTCAACAAATAATATTACAATTTAATATGTAAATATTAATATTACTGTGATATTTAGCTTGCATTCTTTTTCTGCGAAAATCATTTCCTCACGTTGTTTATAATTTTGTGTTGTTCTGACAACACACCATGATATATTCACGGTAGAAAATTATCCCTTCGTACTTAGTAGAAACTTCTACTTTGCTAGCTTCTTCTCCAGAACTGTTGCTATTTGAAACAAACTCCCGAGATGAGTATCCCTGCCGTTTACAATCTTGGTCTATCAATTCCAGGATATCTATACTACACGTCTGACTAAAGTACCTTTCTTACTCCCTCCTCTCTGTGCTTTACAACAATCTCACTAAGTGAGTAACCATTGGATCTTGAATTGAGTGAAATAACAAATTTAAGAAGGTACAGTTTAAGACAATGGAGACAGGAGGGCATTATAATGTCCGAAAATATATCGTACCGAATTTCCTTTTCTGAAAAATATTACGCAAAACTTGAGATTTGTAACGCCCTACAAAAACAGCTTTAAACTTCAAGTATGAAGACCAAAAAGACAAAAAGCAAACAAAGAATAAGAAAATTAGATGGATAATATATCGATATATATATTTGTATTAACGGGGGTTGACTAGTTGTTTCCCGAGACGAGACTCTGCCCTTCGATATAGACTCGTCTGGGCATCCTCTCTACCGGAGACATAGAGTTTGAACAGCACAGCTGGAGACGAATCTCCAACTGCAGTATATCTACCAACCGCCCACGCGGTCAGATGCGGCTCAAGGACAAATTTAATGTGGTGTATCCGAGCCCGTAGGTTCGGCCACAAATTCCCCGTAGACCCCGTATAAAATGTGGTCGGGTAGTTGTTTCCCTAGACAAGATTCTGCCCTTCGACATAGCTTTATCTGGGGATAACTCTCTGCCCGGAATTTGACCAACACAAGTGGAGAGGAATCTCCAACTGCGGACAAGCATAAAGCGTTTACTACTGTATCTATGTGAATGGGGACATACCCATTACCATCTGTAGGCATGCTACAACAGTATGTAAGATGGAATATGGGAAGCCAGTTGGGTGTTATAAGTTTTGGTTTCTCTTGACAACGTTTATGAAAATTATTTTCGTATAAAAAATATTTTCTTTTCTTTCAATAATAACAACATCAAAAAATATTTTCGTATAAAAAAATTATTTTCTTTTCTTTCAATAATATCAACATGAAAAAATATTTTCCTATAAGAAATTATTTATTTTCTTTCAATAATATTAACATCAAAAAAATATTTTCCTATAAGAAATTATTTATTTTCTTTCAATAATATCAACATCAGTAAAATTACTACAGAGAAACGTGGTCTATTCGAAATTTAAAACAATTAAGTTAATTAAATTTAAAAATAGATATTTGCGAATAAAATAAATATATGTGAAATATCACTGAGATTTTTTAATAGTAACCTCTTTAAATAAATTTAGAATGTAATTATTCAATCTCAGATGATAAAATATATAGCGTATATCTGAAGTAAATAATGAAAGCAGAATTCATATTTTAATTTACAATATTATTTAGGACATAAGCAAAATATAGAACTATAAATTACCGAGAAAACTTTAGGCAATAAAATGGTCGGAAGCAGCACTTACTAAAATCGGTGCTCGTTACTAAATTACATCTTTAAATAAATTTAGAATGTAATTATTCAATGTTGGATGATTGTTATTCTAAGAAATATGTATATATATATATATATATATATATATATATATATATATATATATATATATATATATATATCAGTGTAACCCGGATATAAGAGAGTTGTCGGGACCGGAGAAGTCTCTTATATCCGGGTCTCTAATATCCGGGTTACACTGTGTATATATATATATGGGCCCGTGGCACTATATATACACGCATTCTGACAGACCCGGGATGGAATCTTACCATGGTCAATTTGTCATGGGCGAGATCTCTTGATTTTATCGGATTGGAGGGTCCATCCCAGCGTGGAGCACCTTTGGAAAGTGCCTGCAAACCATACCACTGGTTGGCCAAAAGCTTGTGAGGGAAACTGGGTAAACGGAACCCTTGAGGGCCGTCACTAGCTGTGCTAGCACGAAGTCACAAGTCATCGTGTCCTAGGGCTTGAGCGTGCTGTCCTTGTTCAAAATGTTGATTACGCTAAAGAACACGCTTTTTTTTTTCTTCTTAGAAACTGTAACTAAGTTCTGCTCAGCATAGTTGCAGTATAAACCACGGGTGAACACTGTAGCTGCTGAATAAACACAATTGCGGCAGAACAAGCGTCAGGAATAGGGATTGTCTAGCCGCCTTATTAGACGAGTATCTTCGAATACGATTGGCCAGCTATATATATATATATATATATATATATATATATATATATATATATATATATATATATGAAGTAAATATTGAAAGTAGAATTCATATTTTAATTTATAATATTATTTAGGTCTTAAGCAAAATATAGAACTATAAATTACCGAGGAAACTTTAGGCACTAAAATGGTCGGGAGCAGCACTTACTAAAATCAGTGCTGGTTTATGTCTCCATCCTTTACTAATGAAAACTGATGAACAATTTTCGTATGAAAAAAAATATATGTACCGATTCTGCCATTGACCAAAAATAACTACTACTTCTAAACATGTCAACCAACATTATTTTATAACTTGACATATATACAAGTAGATATGTTACAAACACTAACATTGATGATTGTTACTACAAAACATGTATAACATATTATAAGCTTAGGAATTATATTAGGTTGGTGCAAATATAATGTCGTTTTCTCACATTTGTTACTATGTGAGAAAACGACATTATTTTTGCACCAACCTAATATTAATCCTCGCAATAAAAGGTATTGGATATTATCTAAACATTGTTATATCATGTAAAACCTCATATAGGATAAATGTTAGGTAGAGCTTGATATAGCGGAATCTTGCTATGCGAACAGTAATATATTAAGTAACATCTAGTATAGTATATATATAATATTATGTAACA
>OZ010573.1:135309109-135326609 GCA_963932145.1 Acanthosepion lycidas | reverse complement strand
ACAGAGTAAATGTGGATCAGGAGAGGGATAATCATTTCAAATAAAGGGCTCAATTAGAAAATATTTGACTTAATCCATACGATGTTTGGCACGTCAGCGAGGAGTTTCAGCTATGAGAGTACAAAAAGTGAAAAAAAAATTTTTGAAAATGAAATCGTACGTGAAAACTGTGAGGTACCTTGTTACCCAAGGACAGAAAGTTAGAAGGTTGGAGATGGCAAAGATAATCTTGAGTAAGTTCAATAACTATCCTGGAATATATATATATATATATATATATATATATATATATATATGTATATATATATATATATATATATATATATATATATATATATATATATATATATATATATATATATAATATTTACTCACCCGATGATGGCCATTTTGGCCGAAACTAATCGAGGAATCTAAATGAAATAATAATAATAAAACGAAAGAATATGAATGTCCAACCCAGTGTGTCCGAAGATTTTAATTTTTTAATATTTTTTTATTGTTCAAAATATATATATATAAATATATATGTGTGTGCGTGTGTGAACTTTATTTCAATCCTTCATTAGCTTCCGATCCTTAGCTATGATTATTTAATGATGTACATCAAATTTTCGTTTATGATCGATTTCATCACGATTCTTCTGTTAAGCTTGGAGAGTAATTATACAGCCTTATTACTAATAGTAGGGTCCAATGATGTTATACAAAATTCTGGAAATTCCAGTAAGATATATTTGATCATTTCTTAGTTGAAATATTTCAAATCTTAATCTAACAATTGTACTTTTTTTTTTTTTCAAGATGTATATTATTTTGCTGTCACATCTGCTCAAGTGAAAGCCACCAGTTAATAACAGTTTTACATATCTAATGGATGTCAGTGATCAGTTACCTCCTGTTAATTCACCTATCCAAGTTATCCACCCCCTTAACAAGGTATTGAGCTCACACTCTTTGGGTCCTGTCAATGGATCTATCTAATGCCTTTATAATAAATATGGCAACAAAGATGAGGATGATAGTCCGAATAATGGAAATAGTGTACATAATACCTCATCTCAGGAATATAGACAGATACTGAAAGGCCGAAACGTTGTAATAAATATGGCAACAAAGAGGAGGCCAATAGTCCTAATAATGTAAATAGTATACATAATACCTCATCTCATAAATATGGGCAGATACTAAGTTATATTAGTTTGTATATTTATTTTCTCTAATTCTTTTATCTCTATTTATCTAGTTTTCCTGAACTTTCAAACCTGAATAAATCTTTTATGTACTGATTTCTTATATTTTATGTTTTGTCCTTTTTTCTTTTCCTTTCTCCTTGTTTTTCGTGTTATTGTCCCAATATATATTTCCTTTAAAATTATAAATCCTCGAAGGATGATATTTTGTTAGTATTACATTTATCCTCCCTTACTTTTATTTTAGTCTCTGTTTTTTTGCCTTATAAATCTTCAAACATTCCAATCCAGGTATGGTCACAAAGCCGCTAAGACACAAATGGATACTGAGATTGAAAGAAACTGATAAATGAGAAAGGACAATGAAAGCAAATGTGTCAAAGTGACAGAAGGTATCGATGGTATGGCTTTTCAGTTTTGGAAGATCATAGTTTAGAGAATGAGTATAGAAATTAAACTTGCATATAGCAATTTCAACCGTAAAATGGTGGGGCCTAACTGCCAATATAGTACTGCTCTTATATTCGTGGAATCAAAGTACGCATTAGGAAGAATCACCACATGACAATTGTTAAAAAAAAAAGAAAAAAAAGCTAGAAGCTATATACGACACTGGGATAATGGCTGATGTGTCCAGATACTTGCTCTTTTGCGTTTCTTTAAAATATTTGTATCATTCAACTGAGAAGACATTTAGTGTTATTTTATGTCATTCTTTGTTTCCTGCAGATTTTACCATATTTTATTCATGTTTTTTTTAGATACTAATTAAATTTTTGATCTCTTTTAGAATGTCTGACGCTCAAATCAACGACAGCACGTCTTTGCGACTGCTCGGTCTCACGTTGACTGCTGACCTAAGATCGAACAAATACATTGTCAATAGCTTCGTCCACTGCAAGGAAAGTTGCCAGGAAATTTTTCTCGCCAGAGTCGATCCTTCGAATCTACAAATCAACCATTCGCATGGAACATTGCTGCCATATATTGTCTGGAACCCCCTCTGTTTGTCTCAAGGTCCTTGATAAAATCCAAAAACGGATATGCGATGTAATTGCGCATGATCTGGCATCTCGTCTGCAGCAGCTCTCTCACAGATATACCGTCGCCTCCCTCTGTCTTTTTTACAAATACTTTCACGGTAACTGCTTCGATGAGCTGCTTTCGCTGGTTCCCAGACTTCATGAATTTAAGCGTTCTACTAGGCTGGCATTTCACTCACACTTTCACTGTCAAAACTGTTAAATGTAGCCGTCTCTTCTACTCTAATATCTTCACGTCTCGCACTTCTCGCCTGTGGAACTCCCTCCCCATTTCTTGTTTTCCTGATAGATATAATCTCCAACTATTCAAATGTAATGTCAATCGACGTCTCCAGATGCCCTGATCTATCCCCTAACCTTCTCTTCATCCTTTCCTCTATCACTCCTCTTTGCTCTCGCTCTAACTCCCTGTAACCCCTTGAGTGCTAGTGGCTTCCCGCCTTGCTTGGGGTGAAACGCTCAAAAAAAAAAAAAAGAAGATTCCTCTTTATTTTTCGCAATTCTGTCTCAAGTTTTGTATTCCCCGTGTAATCCATTTAAAAATATTATTTTCGAAAATTTACCTTCATCAGTAACTCATTTTTTTTCACTTTCTTCATTTTACCTTTTTCTCTAGGAGCCCTTATTTCTTTCGTTCAGATAATTCCTACCTCGAATGATTTCTATTCTTCATCTAATATGCAAATTTCTAATTTTTTAAGCAAGGTGGAGCAATGAATAGCGGCTCGGATTGCGGAATCTGAGAGCCATGTTCGAATTCCAATCGAATCCATTACATTCACTAACGTGCTACTCCTTGGGAAAGGTATGAATATTCTGCTCCTCCCTAGATATGTGTAAATAGTAGGACAAACCGGATTCTATAGCCTTGGATGGCAACTGGTCTACCGTAGAAAGAAAAGGCAAACAACTGCGGGAAAAAAAATTGCCTCGTCAGTCATGTCTCGAAAGATACATGGTCGCCTAAGCGTGTATGACGCATGGCACATAACTGACTTATATACACAGGTTTATGGCCATTTCACGCTGAAACAGCGGTACTCGTACGGACACTGGATGTAAATGTAAAACCAGTTCTGCGCCTAGATGTGTGATTGTTTCAGAATACCAGGTGCTGTAAGCTTAATTACGTGTGAAATTGAATAATGTACTTCCAGTTCCATTCGGGTTTGTTATATACGCTTAGGTGAAAATACCCTTCTGAAAGGTATGAATCTACGTCATCTCTCTCCAATTGTGGGACAATTGGGTGAATTAGCAAAACTTTTATCAGTAAATCATTATTATCACCCCAAGTTTCTAAAATATTTTCTGACTTTAAATAACCAGCAAAATGTTGATAACCCGTAAAAACAAATCAGTCAACCAATCACAGAAAGAGGAAAAGCTAAGTATGTAAAAAGAAAATAAAAATAAACCAAGAAAAGGACAAATAATCACGACAACCTACACGTACGCACATCCATGAGGACGGACGATTTCACAACCACACAGACTGGGGCATGGCTGCATCTGCGCAAACACACAGACGCGCACAAACAATATGAAAAAAAAAGTACAGCAATAAGAAATTCCCCAAAAAGATTAATCGAGAAATAGAAGCAAACAATTTCTGATGTCCCCTGAAGCATGGACGGCCGGGTTCGTCTACGAAACTCTGGAGTCGGGATGGTGAAGCTGACATGTATTAGCTGACAAAATGTTTACTTATATTAATTCCATTTCTTACTCTCTCTCTATTTCTTTCTGTATATATATATATATATATATATATATATATATATATATATATATATATATATATATATATATATATATATATATATAGAGAGAGAGAGAGAGAGAGAGAGAGAGAGACATTTACTTTTTACTTTGCTGAGCTCGTTATTTCATTTTGCTTCCGTTTTCAGTCCGATTCTTTTTGCTGAAAAGAAAATTATACAGAAATATTTTCCTCTTTTCTATCTTTTAACATTGATTTAGACTCTCTTCTATTTTTATATATTTATAAATTTAATATTGCATTTATTCTTCGTTCCATTCCAATGTCTAAATTTTATATTTCTTTTCTAACATTCGCCTTCTCAATTTTCTCTCTTTTATTTTCTTTCACATATTTTCAACTTGTTTTATGCAGTCATTCTATTTATTTTCTCATTGTTTTTCCATGATATTTATATTTGTCTTCTTGCCTGCTTCGTAAATATATTTTATTTATTCAAGCATTGATTCTCAACTGTTTTCGACTCTTTTTTTACTAAATGCTTATGTGACTTATTTGGAGATATTATTTCTTGCCAATTTACATGACTTGTTTTTTTTTGCATTTAAGATAATCATTTTTAAGCATTTATTGTTTTTTTTCTCCTTTGTATTTTTTTTTAGTTGAATTTCCTTCTTTCCTATCTTGTCACCTAAGTTTTCCGATAAGGAAAAATAGGAAAGAAAGACTTCTGAGAACAATTAATCAAGAAATTAAAAAAAAAAGCAAGATAGTTGTATTTTTGGTCATGAACATACACAAAAGTACATGAAACTACGCATGATCGCACAAATTCCTATATACATGCAAGCACACACACACACACACACATATATATATATATATATATATATATATATATATATATATATATGTATATATATGATTGCGTGTTTGTGTAGATAATTACATAAATAATAAATCTCAAACAAAGATTGGCTGTAAAAATATTTTCCTTAATTCATATGAAGTAATTGGAATATACAGCCCCCTCAAAAAGTATTTGAACGGCAAAGACACTGCCTTTGTTTTTGTTGTTCACTTAAAACTTTTGACTTTAAGATCATACGATGAACATTAGACAAGAGTGAAGGATGTTAGCTTTTATTTGCTGCTACTTACATCCAGACGTGTTAAACAGCGTAGGACTTGTTACTTTTTGTATAGGATCACACCATTATAGGTGAGACAAATTGAAGAAACGGATAGTCTTAAAGTAAATAACATTTAATATTTTGTTGCATAAATCTTGCTTGCAATAACTTCATCACGCCTGCGACATTTTGACATCAGCAAAATGTGGCATTTTTTATTTGTGATGTTTTTTCCATGCTTTTAATGCATCATCTTTCATTTCTTGTTTGTTTCGGTGAGTTTCTTCTTTCAGTCCCCTCTTCAGGAGATGAATTGGATGCTCGGGTTAAGGTCCTGTGATTGACTTGACTAATTTGACAGTGTCTTCTAATGAGGTCATTTATTGTGTTGGCAGTATGTTCTGAGTAATTGTCATACAGTATGATAAACATCCTGAAGGTGCGTTTGGATTCATTTCTCTGTAAAATGGCAGACAAAATGTTTCTTTTGACTTCTGAATTCATTCAACTGCTACAACGATGTGTTAAATCATCAATAAATATGAATGAGCCTGTTCCAGAAGCAGCCATACAAGCTCCCAGTGTATTGACTGGGGCATGTATGGCTGCTTCTGGAACAGGTGAGCTTGTATCCTATTGATCATAAACAGATTCTTTCTTTCTCCACACTTTGGTCTTTCCATCATTTTGGTAGAGATTAATCTTTGTCTCATCAGTCCATAAAACTTTCTCACAGAACAATTTTTACTCATCTCTAGACTTCATTGCAAATTCTAATCTGGTCTTCTAATTCTTACTAATGGGTGGTTTTCATCTTGTGGTATGGCCTCTATATGAGGTCTTCAAACAGTGGATTGTGAAACATTCACCGCTTCATTGGGCTTTACTCTCATAGACAGCGATCTCGGCTTTAACAATGGATGCAATATTTACATATGAAACCCAAGGCTAAAACCAAGAGTATTCATTCAGAGCTGTGTAATTTTTAAATAATAAATCTAAAAGGCAACACCTGGACAACGAGAAACACCTTTCAATTACCTGTTCCAGTAGTTTTGCTCACTTGAAAAATGAGTGACTTCAAACATAACGTGGTATGTCTTCAGTTGTTTTAATATAAAAATCAGGAAATAAAAACTGAAACTCTTTGACACAGATTCACCTTTTGATCTTAAACGTAAATATCTTGAGAGAAAACCAAAAGCAAAGGAACTGACCTTGTTGTTGCCATAATTTTGGAGGGGTTACATATATATTTAAGTATATGTGTGTGTATTGTATAAATTGGTTGAGATATGCACATGATAACTTGGCTTCATTTAAAAATGAATACACGCTTAATGAGTATACCTATATATAGGTATCGGCTTCTCTCTTTAAGGTATGATATATTTGTGAGTTAATGGCTCAATATCAGCGGTAGAGAGTCTGCAAGCATAAAACTGGACATGACTTGAATTGTGTTTAACTCCGAAACATATCTCTTGCGTTTCTCGAATGTACAGACAGGTAGACTTAATTCACACTACTTAAGAAATGAAGCGTCTACTCAAACCCATGTATCAAGCAAAATAACATTTCAATCGATAAGATTGTAAGGCTTTTGATAGAATTTTCATCTCGCAGTATTATGCGTTCTCTTTAAGAATTGTTGAATTCCATAAAAGAAGTTGCTTCTTGTGGGTGTTCAAAAACCACAAATATATCTGACGGGTGTGCGCAAATACAAACTGGACCACACTTTAGCAGATGGGTATACTCAGAAACAAGCATCAATCCATTATATATATATATATATATATATATATATATATATATATATATATATATATATATATACTGAGTGTGTGTATGTGCGCGCATGCGTCAGACACTAAAGAAAAAAATTGACTTTGAGATTTGTTATTTAGTAGATAAAACAATATATTTTACAGAATTTAATACACATATTTCACATACATAAAATATATGTCTATTCAATATAGCTGTCATAAGCTTTGAATACTGCCTCAATACTGCTTCTAAAACGATTCCCAGAACGCATATGGGCTCAATGATATCCCAGGAATATGTCCATTAGAAATAAAGCCCGTCTACTGAATCCTGTTTTCTCCACACTATACAATAGCTATTTTGCTGCTTCTTGCTTTGCAGATTGTTGGAAATCTTTTTCTGTGGTTCCTTTTTAACGATAACTTTCAAACCATCTGAACCTTTGTACTATCGATCAAATAGACTTCTGCCTAGTTTTGTCAAAATACTAGAGGTTCTAATCAACTCAGAACTGATTTATCATTTCACTTCAGAGGGTAGTCTTTCAGGCCAAAAATATATGGCTTTCGCATCTCAAGTTCATTATCGTCTTGTTATGGTAAGCCTACTGCCATTTAAGTTAAGGTTTCTGTCAAGCTTTATATAAGGTTGGAGAAGCTTTTATTGTATTCATAACTTGAAGGTAATCGACACAATCTTCTTTACAATGTAAACGTGGCAAAGTTTCTGGTCGATGTTTTATTCACTTTTTAAAAAATCGCGAAATGAAAGTTCTGTTGAACATCAATATTTGTTGAGCTTTTAAAATAATTTCGTCATGGTTCTGTTCCTCAGACGACGTATAGCTGATTCTATATCTATGCTGATGACAAACTACTTACTTCTCTATTAATGGTACTTCAGATAGGTTCGATAAATTCAAATTAACAGCTGATCTCGAAAACGACTTTCAATATATTGATAACTGATGTAAGAAATCTCTTGTTAATTGTAATGGCTCCTAAACTAAAATTTCTGTTTTAAGCTTCTTTGAGAAACATTTTTATTTTTTTTTTATTTTTGATTTCCATCAGAATGACTGACACTAATGTCCAGGAGGTTAAATCACTGAAACTTAACGGTCTAACGATTTCTTATTTAAATTGGGATGTTCTTATCGAGTGTGTTGGTAAAAATGTTGGTCATCGTACAAAATCGTATTATAAATGCATTCTATATTTATGCGTCTATATGCATTGAATATTGTAGAAAAATTAGATCTGATGCTGCTTTTATATAGTATTATTCTTGACAAAGTTCAGAGAAGTATCTGCAAATATTATCAATTTTGCTTCAATCTGTTTCCTATCGTTGTAATATAATTTCCCTTTCCTTATTTTATGAATAAATATGTTCATGGCAATTGTCTTCATGGGGTTTCCTCTTTGTCACTTCGACTTTGTGACTTTAAGTGTGGTACTAGATTCCCAGCTGGGTCTCATCATTTTACAGTTGAAATTACTAAATCTAGGCATGGATTTTATTATAAAGCTTCTTTTGCATTTCCCGCCTGCGAAACTCACTTATTGTATCTTGTTTTACTTGAACAAAACCATCCACAAAAACTTACATGCAAAGTTAAACGTTATGTTCTGTCTACTTAAATCGCGTTCTTTTTTTTTAAAACTTTTCCTCAGTAACATTTGCCCAGTTTCCTATCCACTAATTTAATTTCTTCTCAGTAACCCTTTGTGTCGTGTTGGTTTACTTGGGGAGAACTGATTACAAAATTACAGGCATCGATCAAATTTTATTTATGTTCTTTTTTCATGTATCATCTCCGAGAGCAGATGTCAATGATTCCTTTGGATTGGAGCTATTCGTGTTGTTTTCTATCGGAACGATTCCGCAGATGTAACAGTGTGCAGTGTTTAAATCAGAAGAATTATGATATCAAATGTTAGGATAACACGATCGTGGAAGAGTTGGATTTGTTTAGCAAACGTATCGACCGTATCAGATGTTTCTCCCAGGTACTATTGAACGTGAACTATCTTCTCCCGTGATCTTGGATCACTCGCTGTCTTCGTATAACACACGTATGATTTTTGTTGCAGACACATAGAGCTGATTGAAAATAACCGTCATCCATCTTCTAGGAATCTTGGCGAAGATACTCTGGAATTACTGGAAGAACTCGATATTCCTGACAATGTATGGTCGACGAGAATGATTTTTCTTTGGGTCACTGAAGAGAATTTTCTTCCCTTAGACACAAAGGATATGGCGACATTTAAGAAGGTTGGAATCAACGAATATTTGTCACTGGAATAAACTCTTCCAACAAGGATGAGACACTTGGTTGCCAAACTCGGACTATTCCCAAACTTGGACCAAGTGACTGAATGTCATATCAATTAGTAAAAAGAAATCGAACTAAGTGGGCTTGCTCAGAGTATCAACAGGTTACCACATTCTTTTTCCTGCCCCCAAGAATCCACAAAAGTACAAGTCACACTGATGTTATAAACCGTAAAACATCCACAACTCCGTCACAAATATAATCATTTTTAATTTTCTGAATTTTAAATTGAGGTGTTCATTTCGACATGTTCATTCATTTTAGGTGGATGTCCATAAGTAAGACAAAGTATTCAAAGGTAAATAATAATTGACTGAGCTTAGTTTTTTTTTTTTCCTTTTTCTTAAAAAAATTGTTAGTGGAATGTGTCATGAAGCCCTTTATGTCCTTAGGTTCCAGGTTGTGGCACAGGAGGTAATATGTATGCAACATAAATTAAATATAATAATAATAATAATAATAATAATAATAATAATAATAATAATAATAATAATAATAATAGCTGTAAAAATACAAAGACCTTGAAATCAAGATCTCTAAAATGTGGCACATCCCAGTTGCAGTTGGAGATCTAAGATTGGTTGGAAAAGATTACAGCAGACTACTTGATGGGATTCCTGGAAGCCTATGCCTCAAAGAAATACAAAAAAATGATCTCTCAAGTACAGCCCACACTTTACGAAGGGCTTTATCTATGTAATTTTTTTTTTTTTTTTTTTGTCAGTGGAAATTGTCATGATTCCATTTCTAACTTCAGGTCTCTGGGCAAAACCCGGGAATAAATGTGCAAACTCCAGAAATCAAAATAAAAACAATGATAATGAAATATTAATAGTTTTTAATTACTTTATTTTTTTTAATTTTTCAACAATTCCAGCGGAAGTTTGCATAACTGAATTGCGCTTATTATCTAAGCCTATTGTATCTTTTGTTGATGTGTTTATATGGAAAAAGTCTCCATATGAAATAATTTAATCAAAAGAAAGCAAAGGAAATCAACTGGCAAAGCCATTACATCCTATCTTACTGCACTCGAAAATCTAAAGAAGAACATCACGGATCAGACATACCAAATATGAAGAACTATAATAGGAACAGGTATACGATCCTATCACAACTAGAACATGCTTGCCATGTCCGCAGTGACCTCGTGCAAAATAAAAAAGCTCTCAAATGCGGAAATAGATCAGATAAAACTAAATATAAGACAGATTACAATAATTTATCACACAAAAAATAAAGAAATAAGATTGGAATTAAATAATATGACAGATGATTAGGTAAACTAAATAAGATATGAAATAATAATATTTCAGAAAATAAAACTGAAGAATCTACCTGCGACATAAACTGCAGTTATGCAGATTATGTCACTGAAGATGAGTCAAACGAAATTAGGAAACAATTCCTTGAAACAACGGAGGTAAATTCACCAAAGTCAAAAAAACCCATTATAAAAGTATTCAAGAGAATAACTCCTACACACTTGTCAGACAGACACCATCTCCCAAAAAGTCCTGTAGACATATATAGAGAGTGTATAAATTATATTATATAGAGAGTGTATAAATTATATTATATAGAGTATATAAATTATATATAGAGAGTATATATTCTAAACGGACCTAAAAAAAATTACCGAGAAATTCGAAAAGCAGTTATAAATCTCAAAAAGCCATCATCTATAAGAAAAAAGTGCAGAAATGTTTAGAGAATATAATCCCAATTTAGAATGGATCCAAAGAGAAGAAGTACGTATGATGGACATACATATACAAGAATGGAAAAATATAACCAAGTCTAATGTTAAGCTCTAACGAAATCCCCAAAATGGAAACCTTCATTAAATGATGAGGTACTCATTTCTGGCTCTAACATCTGTCACCAATCCACAAATCCATTGCACAAGCATTATTAATGTTTGTTAGTAACCCAAATGAAGTCCCATTTTGGATCACGGAAGGTATTATATATCTCCTTCCAAAAGCGGAAGAAACAGCTGATCCGAAAAATTATAGGTCAATAACATGTCTGTACAACACATATATATATATTGATCACGTCTCTCCTGACGAACTGTATTTACTATTTTCTCGAAAAAACAGCATTCTTCCCCTGGAACAGAATGTTTACAGGAGGGGTTCTTATGGATGCAAAGATCAACTATTGCTAAACAATATGACCATGGAAAACTACAGGAGAATATGTAGAAATCTCAACACAGCATGAACAGATTATGCGTAAAAGCATTGATAATGTGCTTCACTTTTGGATGCTTAAGGCATTGAAAATGTACAGTCTCCTCTATTATAGTAATTTACTTAAAAACAGTATGAGAATGTGGAAAACCATATTATACCTAAATCGCACCAAAGACACTGACACATCCAAACGGCTGAATATCTGACGATGAATCATTAAAGAAACTTTATGTCACTCCGTTTTGTTTTGTATGTCCTTAATCCCCCTTACGCATGAATGAAACAATAATAAATATGGATAAAATGTAAAAAAAGAAAGTATTCAATCACCTACTCTACATGAACAATCTCAAACTCTTTACCAAAAACGACAATGAGTTTAAGGGTCTCCTCAATACTATAAAATGTATCAGTGATGATATAAGTATAGATTTCGGATTAGATAAATATGCAAAAGTAACATTCAAGAAAGGGAGAATTACAAAAAAGGCCCAATAGATCTAGATTGTGTCACAAAGATTAGCGAACTAGAAGACGAAGATACCTTTAGGCACCTAGGAAGCAGATGGACTACAGCATACGCAAATGAAGGAGAAAATAAGAAAAAAAAAACAGGCATGTGTGTCTGAAATTAGATAACTAGCTGAATTCAAAAAAATATCAGACATAAACACCTTGGCTGTCCCCTGGTGCAAAACAGCTTCACCATCCTTAATTGAACCATAGTTGACATTAAACGAATAGACGCCCAAACGACCAAACTACCTCCTGCATCATCCCACTGCTGATATAGAAAGCGTCGCAAGATAAACATCTTCAGGGTCAGTATTCTGCCTGTACCAAATAAACTAATGTAGAAAAACCTCGTACTCATCAGTGGCTACGTAGTGCAGGCTTAATAGCTGAAACCGAAAGTTTTATTCTTACTGCACCGAAACTAGCTAACTAGAAATAACCAAGCAGATACACTGAAAAAAATGAAGATTCTGTGATAAATATCTAGAAACAAGGGACCATCTTTTATCAGGTTGCACGGTATTAGCACCCAATGAATATAAAACTCTGGCATAACATTTTGGGTCAACATCTTCATTGGGAAATGAAACTGCAGGAAATTGGTATGAACACCGCCCAGACCCGGTTACAGAGATAGGAACTGTAACAATTTTATGGGACTTAAAATACACACAGGCAGGACAGTCAAAGCTAATCGCTCAGACATCGTTATCAATGGCCGAAAGACAAAATGGGCCTTCTTATTGTCATGACAGTCCTTGCAGACTGTAATGTACATTTGAAGGTCTTCAAAAATCTATCAAAATACAATGAACTTCAATTCGAAATCTCAAAAATGAGGCATATAAGGACATTAATAACTCCAGTTGTAGTTACAGCTAAGGGATTGATTGGCAAAGATTTTAATAGAATTATTGAAGGGATTCCTGGTAGCCCATGCTTGAATGAAGTACAAAAATTGTATTACTTACATAAACCTGACTGCTATCCTCATCTTCATTGGCATATTCACAACGTTTCGGCCGTTGTACACTTCGGCTTTCTTCAGGTGATTAGAATTTCTAACCGAACCGAAGAAAGGTGGAGCATACAACGGCCAATACGTTGTGAATATGTCAATGAAGACGGTGATAACAGTCCGAGAAAGGTAAATAATGCAAATAAATATAATACCTCATCTCAGAGATATAAATAGAATTTTTTTTCTCTCACAAATAAAGTCCACATCTTAGAAGGGTTTTATCTATGTAAAACATTATTTTTTTGAAAATTGTTCAGCCGAAATTATGAAACCATTTCTGACCTTAGGTTGTTAGATAGGAACAATAATAATAACGCCTATTGATACACCTAACATCACGTAATTTAGCATATGTCAATTTGAAGAGAATTTTTCAATAAAGTCCTCAATCGATTTCTAGGGGTTTTTTTATCATGAATATGAAAAGAGCAGGATACTTACGAAAGATTGTTTTAAATTTTCCCGGTCTGCTTGTATCCTTCTCTATGTAATCTATCTAAAAAGATGAATAATCAGGAGAGCAGTAGATAGCGATTGACATTGGTTTTAAATTGTGCACATTAAAGTTGAATTCCTCGAGAATTTCGTGAAAAGAAAATGATAATAGAGAACTAACGATTATAGCTAGTTAGCTCAACTGTAAATTGATAAGATCTCGCCACCAGTCTAGTTCACTTATGTGCCATGCGTGATACACGCGTAGGCGATCATCTATCTTTCGATACATAACTGACGAGGAAGATTTTTACCCGCAGTAGGTTGCCATTTCTTTCTGCGGTAGACAACTTACCATCAAAGGCTATAGAACCCGACCTTCCCTGCTATTTACCCATAGCTGGATTCATACCTTTCCCAAGGGTATTAGCACGAAAGCAAATGTAACGTATTCGACTGGAATTCAAAATCGGCTCACCGATTCCGCAGTCCGAGCAGCTATCCATTACTCCACTGTGCCTCTTCGTTTAATCCATACAGTCTAGAAATTAATGTAAAAATAACAGTGAGGCAAGCTTACAGCGGTGTGCAAGTGAGTGAAACCGAACCGCCATTCCAGGTCCAATAATATTGCTGATTCTTTTTTGGAACTTATCATAGAGCTCAAGGTAAACAGCAAGGAACCGGGCCATATATGGCAGCAATATTCTAATATGGACGGATGGTTGACTTATATATAAGAAAGATAGATTGCGTGGAGAAAAAAGACTCGCTTGATACTGTGAACCAAAATTCTTAGAAGCTAATCTAGCAATGGCTTCAATATAGTCTTTCGATCTTATGTCCGCTGAGAACGTTAGTACAAGAAGGCGCAATGAATCACTTTCTTAGAGGATAGCATCAGCCATACTTATGGAAGGCAGTGAGAGGTCTCTCAGATGATTAATGGAGTGAAGTCTCGTTTTGGACGTTTTAAAATTGACAAGACATATTTTGCCACAGTTAACGACGGACTTGATATATGTTTGTACATCAGCTGCACTTTTGATCTTGTTTGATTGTAAAGTCTTACTTTCGAGGCATGACTAAATGGTTGCATTCAAAGCGTAGATATTAAGTTGGAAGCCGATGTCATCTGGATGGTTTTAGTGAAGATAAAAAGCAATGTAGGACCAAGGATGAAGCTCTGAGGTACGCCTTAGTACGAAGGATGTAAATGCGTAGCCGATCAGTATATTTTTCCTTTCACGATTTGGTAGGAAAGATTAGAGCGACTCAAAAATACTAACGTTTTAGCTTGTTCATGTCAGACTCTCTCAAAAGCTTTCGGGATGTTCATCATGTTATTACTTAGAGTATGATATACTCTTTTCGCAATTATAGCCAGGACATCAGCATGTGGCCTGGGGAAACGAAAAGCCTTTCGAGTGATGATGAACCAGTTCAGCATTGATTAGGGCTTCTAGGAGATTCCCAAAAGAGAAGTAGAAGGGTTAATAGAAGAGAAATTTCCTACCATTACTTCCAGCAGGTAGGAATGTAGGAGTCAGCGTGGCATTTATTACACACTTTAGAGAGAACAGGAGCGATTTCAGGGATACCATTAAATCCACATGAATCAAGGTTAGATATGACATGTTAAAGGGTTATCTGTATAGGTGAGATTCACTTCTAAGATGGAAGTTAGGCAGGGGTATTCCAGATGAATCCAGAGTAGAGTTGAAGGAAAATTTACGGACGAAGCATTCAAATATATATATATATATATATATATATATATATATATATATATATATATATATATATATATATATATATATATATATATATATATATATATATATATATATATATATATATATATATATATATATATATACATATATAAAAAACATGAATCATTCATACAAAAACAGATTTGTGAAGTGCTTTTGTATAAATGATACATGTAATATAATTTGAACTGCTCCACATATTTGAGATATATATATAAAGCCAAATCAACAGTAGTGAGATTTGAACCTGGATCTCATGGTCAGAAAGCGAAAGTTCTAACCACTCGGGCACGCGCCCCTATTCTATTCATACGTATTTATATTTTTATATATAGAGAGAGACGAACAAACAGAGAGAAAGAGAGAGACTCGTTAGATAGAAATGTATACTTTTCAAGTACGAAGTAATGTGCTGAAGGTTTGAAATGTTATAATGAGAGATAGTGAAATATCGACAAATCGATTCTAAGAAAAATAAATATTTCTTATTTGCATTTTTATTTTTCAAACCTTGTGCAATTTTTTGTATTATCTGAAGTTGTCAAATTTTCTGAGATGAAGCCTTCTCAGTATTGTAAATTTTTAAATATTTCCCGCATTTTATTTTGTTGCTTAAAATCTCAACATTCCTTCCATTTTTTAACGATAGATAAATATAGAATATAAAGATTAATCTCCCAAAATGATCTGAAACCGCCTTGAATATAAGAAACTGTCACATTGGGACAGTAACTTACCGATTAACAATTAGTTTTATTTGTTTCACATTTCTCTTTTATTTTCATTTTCCCTATATATTTTTACCTATCGCATTCTCCTTTTTATTTGATCCCTATTTCGTTCATATTTTTATAATATATCCATTTTTCTGGTCTTTCAAGTCGTTATTTATTGATTCCTTTCTTACGTTTTTCCTTTTCATCTTTTATTTCTTTTAAGATATTTTATTTCACTTTGCTATTTCAAAGCGTTCCTTTGAACCGCTAACTTTTTTTTTTATTATTATCTGTTTATTATTAATATATTCGTTCCTTTTTTTATTCATTCCTTCTTTCATTTGCAGCCTTTCAGCACCCCCTCCCCATCACGTCATTACATTCTTTTCACATGCTTTTTTAATCTAAGTTGATTTCTCTTTCTTCCTTGTCTTATATATCACTATCCAACATTTATTCACTTCCTTATAATTCCTTCCTATAACTTCAACTTTTTTGTATCCTCATATATTTCAAGCTATCAGTTCTTCATTAGAGATTTGCCAATTTCTCTCTTTTTATTCTGTCATGGGTTTCTTTTTCTGATACGATTTATACAAAACACAGAATCGCATTTCTAGTCGAAAACGAAAAGGGAAATGCATATTCCATACTATATATTGTTAATAATTTAGTTTAATCTCTAAGCAATTTCAGTGAGTAGAATATCAAAATTTATTTCTTTTCATGGAGAAATGAATGAGAAACATATATATTACATTAATTTCACGACAAATAATGAAATAAATGAACATGTATTTATAGATTTGTTTCAATGTCCAGATTTGACTTATTCCTTTATGAACTGAGATAGAATTTTCAAGATATTTCGGATAAAATATTAAATTAAATATTTCATGAACTGATTAAGTAAAGGCTGGGAAATATGTAGACTCATAAACGAAAATGTGAGCGGAAAAGTTCCGTTATATATGTTATACATTATACGATAATTTGTCTTTACTCACATTGTCCTTAAACAGATGTATTTTTAGTTATATCTGAAATATTACACAAACCCATATGTGTATACATATTATGAAAATGGATTAAGTCCAACAATTATTTTTTATATTTTCTGTCTTCTTAAATAAATTATATCTCTAAAAAGAATTTATTAACAGAATATATATATATATATATATATATATATATATATATATATATATATATATATATATATATATATATATATATATATACAAGTGCGCAGGTATGCAGAAAATAGAAAAGAACACGTTGGGTGCATAATCCGCCTTTCCTTAGTATTTTTGTTTTTATTTTTAAGAAGACAGTGCTCCATACAGAAGTAGACCTTAATTATAATATTTTTTTTTGTTTAAAAATATGATTCCTTCGCTACATAAGATTTCTCATGTTTCAAAAACGAGAGACGAAACCATCCAAAAAATTATTAAAATTATGTTGAATATAGGTGTTTAGTTCCGTTTCATCTTCAAGCGATATTTTAGAAATAAGCTATCTCTTGGCTTACGTGTGTTTTTAGGCATGGTCCGTTGTGAAATGCGTTATTGTGGGAGTGTCTAGGTTTGTTTTCTTTGTTAAGTCGTCACAGAATTAATTCTTATCA
>OZ010573.1:135209109-135304109 GCA_963932145.1 Acanthosepion lycidas | reverse complement strand
CAAATATTCGCACATATAAATCGCAAAATTAAAATGTGATATTGATAACAAATGGAAGCCCGCCATATATATATATATATATATATATATATATATATATATATATATATATATATATATATATGAATTTATTTTCCGTATGGAAAGCAAAGTATTATATACATTTAAAAAATCCATATTATAACCAAAAACGCTTGCCGCTTTTCTCTTCTCTTTAAAATATGCACTTTTCTCTCGTTGGAACAACTATAACCTCACTATGTTATATATATATATATATATATATATATATATATATATATATATATATATATATGAGTGTGTGTGTCTCTGTGTGTGTGTATATATATATATATATATATATATATATATATATATATATATATATATATATAATGTACTCAAAATATACATAATAAATAATTAAAAAAGTACATTATCGATACTAGTGGCTTTAACCTATCTCAAGAAATATTTTAAAAATCGTTATATGAGATTAAATGTGCGATTACAGCTTGATTTTGTATCAAGCGGCATTTGGCATAAGCTGTTCGATTATAGACAAAAAAGGCCAGATAATTATCTTCTCTTTAATCGATTATTTCAGTTTTTTTTTCGTTATAGATATGCTTATTATGAATAACAGAGTAAGAAATCTTATTTTTGCTTTACTGCTGGCAGCTATTTTTACGCAACCTCATCGCAATCAAATCGATATACTTTGTTATCAACAACTTTGTTAAATCCACGTGAAAATCTGGTGCGTTTAATGATAAAATAACAGAATTACTTAATTGAAATTTATATGATTTTCATTCCACACTCACTGATATATGGCAATTGAAATATTATACACACACACACACACACATATATATATATAAGAAAAATAGACCACTTTAAGGTACCATTATAATAATTTATTTCACCAGAGCCCTTTTAAAGGACGCCGGATCATCAGATAGCACTTCCAAGACTGAAATGAAACGAAAAATGAAATTAAAATTGATGGGTAGTGTAAGTTTTTGTAATTTAACAGAGAGTGTAAAAGGTGTAGTTAAAGAGACATGGTAGAGTATAGGGAGGGATTAATTTCATATCTCTCTCAAGCATACTTTGTATTGGGGGAGGAGGAGTAACCGTCTAAATAGCTCAAGGTTTGGTCACTCATCCTCCCCCATTACAAAGTATGCTTGAGAGAGTTATGAAATTAGTCCCTTCCTATATTCTACCATGTCACTTTAACTACCCCTTGTATACTCTCTGTTAAATTATAAAAACTTACAGAGAGAGAGACAGAGAGAGAGAGAGAGAGAGAGAAAGACAGAAAGAAAGAAAGTGAGAGATTATATCTATTTACTTTTATAATAATCCTTTCTAGTTCTCTAATTATCTTCTTGATATTTAGTTAAACTTCATCAAGGAAGGCGACGTATTTTATTTTAACCCAAGTACATTCGATCTCCTCCGAGACGATCCTCAGGTGTGAATTGCGAAGACAAACTTAATGTAACTGTGAGCGTAGTAATGGCGTTTTTGTTTTTTTTCAAACAGGCGTGAACTCGCTCTGCTATAAATATTTGATAGCTGAGTTTTTGATGTTTTGTAAACAAGCGTCCCCAATGCAAAGGGGGATAAACAGATATGGTAAGTTGCAAAATGAGAGTAAATGGAAATAATATATATATATATATATATATATATATATATATATATATATATATATATGTATATATATATATATATATATATACTGTGTAACCCGGATATAAGAGAAACCCGGATATAAGAGATATTTTATCTGGTCCAAAATTAGACCCATACTTACCTAAACAAAATAGAACAAAGCCGGATATAAGAGAAACATGGATATAAGGGACTTCTTCTCTTATCCCGACAACTCTCTTATATCCGGGTTACACTATATATATATATATATATATATATATATATATATATATATAGAAACACCTAGTGAGCCAGAAAAACCTACCTAGGTTTCACCTAAACGGATCGTCAGGGAAAGCTCGGCTAACGAGGCAAAGAGAAACGCATATTTATAGGCGATAGCTAAAATTATACCACGTGACCAAAGAACCACAAACAAAAAAACTAAGTTGGTGGGGGGTAAATATTTATTCAACAAAAATGGGGAGGGAGGGAAAAAAAACACAAACATTAAGGTGGAATGAAAATAAGCGGGAAAACGTCTAATTTAGTAGCCAAGATTTTTTATGTTTACATAAGTTAAGGATTTGTTTAGGAGTTTAATAGCTGGTTAGGTTGATCATATAAAGCTATGGCTAATTTCTCCTCTGCACATAATTTACAAAATTTATGGCCTGCTTTATATTTGGGGTATTTTTTTTAATATTTCCCATTTAAGGATGGGGTCTATATTATCTTCTTGTTTCGTTTTCCATACATAAGTAGATAGCGTGGTAATAAGCTTAATTTTTTTCGTTTTTAAAACTACTCGCGTGGTTATAATATCTTTTTTTAAATTTATCCTGAGTAGCACCTACGTATATTTTAGGGTTAGTATCCTCGCTATTTTTGTAATTTTTCACTTGATAAACCACGCATTCTTGCTGACATTTTCCCTGTAATGGACAGATATTTTTGTTTCTACAATTACAAGTAGGAGGATTGCTGCGTGGATTATTTTTAGTTTTTTTCTTATTCAATCCATTTATTATAGTCCCTGCGTTCGGCATGCAACAATAACTAATTTTTACATTGTTTTTGTTGAATATTTTATGTAACTTAGTTTTTTTTTTGGAAATGTTGCTCTAATAAATAAAAAAAATATCTTGCAAATTTTTGTTTTTACCTCTAAGTTAAAAGGAGGATTGAACTACAAAATCTTTCTTTGCCCATTATTACGTTTATTCTGAGTACTGTTGTGGTTATTTATATTAATATATTCTAATTTATTTTTATGTCCACTCTTAAATAGGGCTTCCTCATAACTTGTTTTATTGGCCCCAAAAATGTCCCTATTGGAGGAATGAGTAGAAAGTCTATACCCAAATTTTTTTGGAATATGCCTTATGATATGGGCTGGGTGGTTAGATTTTATGTTTAAATATTGGGGTTCTTGGTTTTCTTTTTTATACGGGGATATTGTGCCATTTTGTAAATTCAACGTAATATCTAGTTAGTTGGTGATTTTCAAATTAGTTTCTATATCGAGATTGAATCCGAATTTAAAAAAAAAAAACAGTGCAGTTTTTTACGGATAGTGTCCCATTTTTGAGGGTTACTACTGTCCACTATGATTAAAACGTCGCGGTACAACCCCTGGTTATTAAAGTCTATATTTTCATTAAGCCTATGGAGCAGCAGGCACCCTACTATCTCGCACACCTCTGCTCCATCATACGCTCCTATAAGGTTATCAAAACCGTTAATATTATCTTTTCTTATCCATAAAGTATTATCATGGAATATCAATGGTTTTTCTACAATGTCTAATTAGGTTTATTTTATCATCAGAAATTTGGATGTATTCTTTGGCTAATCTGAGGGCTTCATTTAGTGTTTTCTCTGAAATAGACGGATAATATTCCTTAATATCATACCTAATGAATGAGCACTTTTTATTTTTGTTGTAATTTTCAAACCATTTAATGCACTCCTTTGTAGATTGCCATTGGTTAATATTAAGGAAAGTCCTAAGGGATTTACATTTATCCTACAGAATTATTTTACTTATTTTACCTAATTCTGTCTTGGTAGGGTTTATAAGTCTATATTCAGGATTATTAATAAAATTACTTTTATGATCTTTTATGGTGATAAAGCAAGTGTTTAGGTTTATTTTCTCAACCCGATTACCTAATTCAAATTTATTAAGATACTAGCCTCATTGTTAATTTTAGTCTCTGTCATTTGGAGCTTTTATATTATGTTTTATTACCTCTTTATGTAATATTCAGACCTGCATCTGTGAGATTTTTTTCGGCAGTAGTTCATGTTTGTAGGTCTTTCTTTTTTTAAAACCTTTTTTTCCCCTTGAGATTGATTTGTTTATTGGCAAATCAAAAATTCGAGGGTTTTTCGAAACGAATCTAGTTATTTATATATATATATATATCTCCCATAGATATGTATGTAACGCCTGAATATGGCCTTGGAGGGAATTGAAAGCTCTTGTGAATGTAAAAATTGTTGGGAAGAAGATTTTTTGATTCTTGAAATTGTAAGGATTAAAACTGGAATAGTCATAATTCATCTAAATTATTAACCAAAAATATTTGAACGGAATATGTTTCCTATATATATATATATATATATATATATATATATATATATATATATATATGTATATATGTATGTGTGCGTGTGTGTGTGTGTGTATATATACACACACAATGTCTGTATGGCCACACATATACTGTATATATAAATATATATTATACATCTCTCATTCACTTTCTCCCTCTCTCTGTCTCTCTCTCTATATATAAACACACACAAATATATATATATATATATATATATATATATATATATATATATATATATATATATATATATATATATATAGAGAGAGAGAGAGAGAGAGAGAGAGAGAGAGAGAGCTAGCTAGTCTAGCTAGCTAGATAGATAGATAGATAGATAGATAGATAGATAGATAGATAGATAGATAGATAGATAGATTTTATATAGGGGAGACAAACAGACCGCAGAAATTTAATGCAGTCATTCATAAATAGATTGAAATTTTGTTATTTTTTATAACAATTTTTGCTTTAGTAATCGATTAAGCGCTTTATGAAAAAAAAATCTTCACGTTGAGATCAGATAAATTATGCAATTTTATCTGTATCAATAGGCTTTATCATTATTATTATTATTATTATTATTATTATTATTATTATTATTATTATTATTATCATTATTATTATTATTATTATTATTATTATTATTATGATGATGATTAGATTGAGAGACAGAGAGAAAGAGAAATATATCAAGAAGTATATTTATATATTAGAAAATGGTGAAAATTCTCGGGATGAAAATGAATAATTCTTCGTTTCGTCAAATTTTAGGAAGTTGCTCTGACCGAGAACTTTTCTGTATCTCCTCGTATATTGACACTAGTAAGTATCCTGTGTTTACTCGATTTCCAACTTATAAAAATACATTTATCTGACAGCACAGTACACCAATCCCCACGACACCCTTACCCCGGCATAAAAATAAATAACATTCATATTCTATTTTCTGAAAAATATTTATAGAATATATATATATATATATATATATATATATATATATATATATATATATATATATATATATTAGGAGAAACATTTAGCGAATAGACTTTTTTTCGCTTCTCTTCTTATTTTCCGATATTTGTATCTTTCTTCATTTTTTATGATTACTAATAATTTCTAACGAATAAAAATCAATAAATATAACGTCAGTCGATAACTAACAAGGGCTGTCTTTATTAGAAACCAGGCGAATATGGTTGGAAGAGGGAAATGACAATGAGCCTGATTAGAACCTCTGTAAGGGGTAGCGTCCATTTGATGTACGGTCCGTCTAAAAATCGTTTCAATGTACGGAGATATCGTAGAAAAATCGTTCTCATGTGATGTTTCGAGAATATAACATGAAAGTAAGCAAACAAGCGAGTCCGGCTCTGAAAACAGGAAACTACCTGAAATAGTCGGTTTTAGTGGACGGTTTTGTTGTCAAAGGGATGCGGTGGTTTTCATTTTTCTACTTTTTTCTTTATTTATATCTTTTTTCTGTCAGTTTCTCACTTCTTTTTTTTATTGTCTTTCTTTGTTTCTTTCAATATATTTATTTGTCTTCGTCAAATTCTTCTTTTTTCTATCTCATTTCTTCCTTTCTGTCAATTCCATATTTCGTTCTTTCTCTCAATTTCTCCTTTCTTTCTTTCTTTCTTTCTTTCTTTCTTGCTTGCTTGCAATTTCTCAGTTCTTTCTTTCTCTCTTTCTTTATTTCTTGCTTTCTTTTTTTCAATTTCTCCTTTCATTCTTTCTTTCAATTTCACATTTTTTCTTCCTCACTTTCTTTCAATTTCTCATTTCCTTCTCGCTTTCTTTATTACTTTTTTCGATTTTTCATTTCGTTCTTTCAATTTCATATTTAGTTTTTCCTTTCTTTCCTTCTTTCTTTCAATTTCTCATTCGTTCTTTTTCTTTCTTTCTTTAACTTTCTCATTGTCTTATTTCTTTCTTTCTTTCTTTCTATTAATTTCGCTCTTTCTCTGTTTCTTTCAATTTATCATGTCTTTCTTTCTTTCTTTCTTTCTCATTTCGTTCTTTCCTACTTTCATTTTTTGCTTGTTTTCTTCCTTTATATTAATTTTTCTATAGATTCTTTCTTTCGATATATTTATTTATTTTTGACGTGTAGTAAGTCTTTTCTAAAATACGGGGATTTTTGTTTACGTTCTACAGTTTGTTTTCCTCCAAATTTTCTTGTTTTTGTTTTCTCATAAATTGCTACGATATGACCAAAGCTGGAATGACGAAGAATTTTTATGTCATTTGATGTCTGCTCACCACTGACTCTTCATTTAAATATGATTGGTGTGTTCAAATACTAACAATGGTTCATGGGGTCTTAGTACTTGCTATGAACAACGGTTCATGGGGTCTTAGTCCCAGCTATGAACAAATAATGGACCCACAAACAAAATCAAAACGCTATGCAAGTATAAAAATACATTTTTATAATAAAATAACCAGCAGCACATATTTATAACAAAATGAAAGACAATACATATTATCCGTAGTTGAAAGCATGTAATTGTGTTCAAAATATTTAGATTTCAGCATTGAATCACCTAAAGAGGTCGATATGTCGGTAAACGAATTCAACCAAACCAAACGAAACAACGATTCACAGATTAATACTGAAAGACTAGAAAATAACAGGCATAAGTCAAAGTACAGCTTACCCATTATTATGGGCTTGTTTGGAGCCACCAAGTAATATCCAAAAATACTGGGTAAACTGAAGATTAAGAGAAAACGAAATGATAACAAAATCAGTAAAAATACCAAAGTTGTCTGAAATCTCAAAATTTCTGTGGAATATATCATCGGGAATTGAATTCCTAATAAAGCATCAAGATTGGCAGAGGTAAACTAAAAGAAAGTGTGAGAGGAATCGGAAATCTACGAAATAGCTGAGATTTTCAGGTGTGAAGAGAAGAAAATGCAAATGATAAAATATTTTTTTAAAATGCTGAATTCAATCGTCCTTGGGATGTCTTTAGACATTTTCTTTTGTCACAATTTAAAGATTCCAAGGTAAAAGATTTATAGTCACAAGCAAGAAATACTTCAGAAAGAAAACAATATATAATGGAAAATAAAAAAAAAATAATTGTTTTTAATTTTTTACATTCTCCGTACGCTGATATAGCACACCATTATTCTTCACAACGATGAAAAAAAAAACTAAAAAAAACTATAATTATTTAAATATAGTTGGTAGTTGCTTGATATGCTTCTTTTCAAATATTCAAGTATATCTGTATCTGAAATATAGCTTTTCCAAAACTTTTAACCAATGTTCTCATTTTGCATTGATAATAACCTAGACCATCAAAATTAATTGAACATAAAAAGAGAAAAATATCCAGAAATTTCATGTGGATTTCTAAAATCTGCCATGATAATGAGGAAATACAATAAAAATTAAACGTACTGACATTGTCAGTTGAATTAAATAAATTCTTAATATTTAACCTTATAGCCAGCATGTAAATTTATACTACACGTTGAATGTCAATGTATATAAACCCTTTTTATCCGATATTAAATATAAATATAGCAAATGTTCAATAATCATCTATAAATATATCAAATCTTAAACAATATATTTACACAATAAAGACCAAAGCTGCGTTATTCAGTCGGACTGTCCTTGGAGAAGATCACAGCGATCAATGTTCTATTCTGCATTTAAAGGAATGAACATGACCTCGTACAGATCTTCTTGAAAGCATATAGGATTTCCTATCCGAAATATAAAGAAATCTATTTCTAAAGAATTGATGCATGTATTTCATTTGTAATCCGATATTTTTTATTGATTCAAACGTAACATATCACAGAGCATCACGTTTCTATTTTCTCTTTTAAGAGGGTAAATAGAACCAGAAAAGGATAAATAGGACGGGAACCGTGTAAATAGAAGCAGAAAAAGGGTAAATAGTACTAGAAAAGGGTAAACAGTACTAGAAAACTATCAACAGAACCAGAAAAGTGTAAATAGAATCAGAAAATTGCAAAGAGAACAAGAAAAGTGTAAACAGTACCAGAAAAGACTAAATAAATCTATAAAAGTGTACATAGAACCAGAAAAAAGATAAAGGGAACCAGAAAATAGTAAATAGTACCATAAATCTGTAAATAAAACCAGTAAAGTGTAAAAAGAACAAAGAATAGAATCAGAAACGGTTAGAAAGAACGTCATGCAATTAATGCCTTTCTTATTCGGTGTAAATTATTCGGTAACCAACGGTGGTCTCTCCGAGAAAGAGCAGTGCCAATTTAAAATAGGGCAATGCATGGACATTTTCTTTATTATGTTTTCTCCAAATGATTAGGCCGGTAAGCGTAATACATATTTTTTATAAAAAATGTTGGCGTTTACTTAAGCACACACACACTCACGACCCAACTAGCAATCGCTTTGTACAAGCATCTATGGGATCGGATTTCCTACATTTTTCAACCGATTTCAACAAAACTTCACTTTTTTTTGGCAGGTAGTGTTTCTTATTGTCTTGCACACTTTTTTTTTCTTTATTTTTACATTCAGAATGCTTTAAAAATTCCATTTACAAGACAATTGTTTATAATAAAATTCTATTCTATCGGTAGTCTCATAACGATTGAAAACAATGTTTTTGTTTGAGTTTGGGTTTGGGTTAAAAAAAAAAAAAAAAAAAAAAACTAATTAAGACATGCGTGTCCGTCAACCTTAAACAATAATCTTTGTCAATTTTATTTTTCAGTCTTTATGATGGTCGATACTTGATCTATCTCATACTGTTACATCCCCGGGCAACACCGGGCTCTACTGCTAGTGATTAATAAACACCATACCGATGGGAAACTTAATAATGTCGAATAATCATTACAGTCACAAACTAAAATAATAAATTATAACGGAATCCCTAAAAATAACAACAATGTAAAAATGTGAACATGAAATACATAGAGAAAATCTAGAAACAAATAAAATTAAATGAGGTTGAAATTACAGTGCTTCCTTGTTCAAAGGACGTGAGAAAAGTAAATGTATTTTTTAAAAAAATGAAACATAAGGGCTCCTTTAAACAGAACATGAGAAAGAATTATAATGCACCAAATCCAGAAGACTAAGTGTATAAATAAATTTTAAAAGATCGACAATTTAGAAGCAGAAATGAGTCATTAATTCGTGCAGTAAGTTTTCTTAACAGACAAATTTTGAAATATTAAAACATGCACTTGACTGGGTAGGAACAGAGAGAATTTGGAAATATTTCACATAATTTAGATTTCATGTCAGTTAGAAATGAACACAATGTAGGAAGCAGTAATAAGGAGGGCCAGAGAAAAGCGATAATAACAGCAAACAATTGCAATATGATCTCTGGTAAAAAAAAAATGCAATGATAACAGCAAAAATTGCAATATGGTAAAATATGGTTGCTGAATACATTAGGTTTATAATACCCAGAAATTCATAAACAGATATCCTAAAGGATACAGGGCACAGTGGATAAAGTCGATAGTTAGATCGAGTGACAGGACCCAAACAGTGCGAGTTCAATACGCGGTTAAGGCAGTGGAGAACTTGGAGAATTAAGAGGAGTTAACTGACAACCATTAAAGACATGGAACTACCCCAGTGAGTGAAATAAAGGCTTCAGTTCAACCAACTGAAGAAGGAGCGTACAACGAGCGAAACGTTGTAATAAATATAGTGACAAAGATGAGGACAATAGTCAGAATAATGTAAATAGTGTACATAATACCTCATCTCAGAAATATCGACAGATAATGTCAGTTACTGTCTTAATTGACAAAAATATGATTATGTTCAGGAAGGCATAGATAAGGCACGTTGTTGCATAAAAAACGGTTCTTGGTAAGAATAATTTGGAGGGGAACATTTTTTTTTTACTAAAGTAATAGAGAAGAAATAAATGTCATTCAATCCTGCGAGCGTAGTAAGGCGGGTCTTTGGTGTAAAAGTCTGAGCTGGTGACACTAAAGAATGGAGCGTGTCCGTCCATTTTCCATGGAAATATCGATAGGCGGGCAAATTGTAGCATAGGAAATAATTAATTCTTCGTGAAACTAGGGAAAAACTAAACACGATCTAGAAATGAAAACCCCATAAAATCAAATGCCATTTAGAGATGGCCGATTTTGTAAAATTACAGATTCACAATACAAAAGAATGGGACACTAGATAAAATTTGTCCCGTCCAAGAATTGATATTTGCTGCTTTTCCCTACTTTGAGTCTGGAACAAAATAAATGAATGTAGCAAAAATAATGAAATAACTTGAAATTAATGCAAATCAAGACAGAAAGATAAATAATATTAAAATCGGCAAAATTGATGAAGAAGTTGGAGCATTGATTACTGTAACTAAGCATTCATGCAGAGCTAATAGAGTAACTGATATAAAAGTAGAACGAATCTCGACACTAAAAAGGAACATGGGACGCATACTCACGTTTTCACTGAGAATTGAATGAAATTTTAAATACATAACCACTTTCCAAATTCATTGACTAAAATAAAAAAATATTGTCTTAAAAATAAGGAAACGAAAATATATTTTATTAAAGATATGCAAGAAAGGAATTGTTAGTCTTGTTTTTGCTACAGAAATGCATTACTAATCAGGAATAAAAGTACTGTTATTAGTTAGAAAATAAGTCAACATTATTCATATAACAATCTAATCTACAAGGTGTCCCTAAACTCTAGACATATAAGAAATCTCATTAACTATATTTGTTTTTACCTCCATAGATTAAACATGATTTTGTCGAAATGAAAAAAAAATGATTTCTTTTCTTGGGAAATGCTGAAGGAGAAGGTGTACTCAATGAAAATTAAAGATGCAACATATTTGCTTGAACTCATAAAGAGTAGATAGGCTAATATTGACGGCAATGTGCAGTTATTGCATTGAGTTCACGTGAAGTTTGGAAAGCGCATCAAACTTTGCATCACAAATGATGGAAATAATATTAAATATGTTATTTGTTAATATTAAAATTCAATAAAATGTTGATGAAAATTTAATTTCTTAAAAATATACATTTTTTGCCTATGTTTTCAGACTTTAGAGACACTCTATATATAATGTAAAGGCATTGACAAAATTATTATTTTTTTTTTTGAATTTTAAATTTATTGTAAATGTAACAAAAATCAGTAATAATAAAAACAAATACGACCAACAACAAACAATTATAGTATATTACTAATATTTTATTAGAGGTATGCATTGAAAAGTTTAAAAGAATATCAAAGCTAAAGAAAAAACTATTACAATTATAAAAAAGAACCGAACAAATGCAAAAAGAAATGGTGGACGCAGAAAAGGATTATCTCCCCTTCATTATCTATTTTTTTCAAGGATTTTGAGGGTCAAGTAACAACAGCCCGTATTGAAGATTGTTACTTACTGATTAGCTCCTGAAAGGGAGAGAGTTTTTAGCCAGTTCGTACTTAGACCCTTTAGAGTGACATATTTGCTAACCAGCAGCGATTAAGATAACGAGCGAAAGCCATGACTCCTAAATAAGAAACATGGCTTCTTTATATTCGACCTTACACATGCAACAAGAAAAAAAAACTAAAATATTTTTTCTCTCTTACTAAGCAACCGCATAAGAAGAATACAAAATAAAATGCAGTTGAGAAGACGAATAAAGGAATATGTTCGAATCGAATAAGCAATATCTTGGTATATATTATTATGTATAAATATTGTTATATATTATAATATCCCGATGAAATCAATGGTCAGTGTTCAAGATCATGAGAAAAATAAGATGGCTTCATTGAAATGCTTGTGAATTTTTTTCTACTCATGTTTTACCTTGCAAATTTCAGTTGAGTAAAATCTTGTTCCTATAACACGTGGTATCATTTGCCGTTCTAATTAAGTGAAAAGCCATAATAATTTTTATATGCATTGTGAACCGATAATATTAGATGTAGTTATATTTGAGTCCTGACTGTACCTGAAACGAGTATAGTGATTTTCTAAGCCCGACTTAAATGTGGCACAAGGCTGAAAGTATGGGGCACCCAGTGAGCATCGAACTCACAACTCAGACGTAATTGATCTAGCAAGACAAGCTGTCTAACCATTACACCACGTCGAGGTGACCCCTGAAACCGGTATATGTGATGGATGAGAAGCATAAGTGTTATCGGCGCGTAATTAAACCGGCGAGACGAGTTCGCAATCCGGATTAGTCTATTGTATTAATTTTCGCAGAAATTCCTTTTGCAAATTGCACGAGTCTCTCTCATCTTTTGTTTGGATGAGATCCAGTCTAAGAGGATGACCGTGAATTCAAATCTATGAAAAAGTCAACAGGAGATTTTGGAAATTCAAAATGTTAATGTAAAGAGAGACAGAGAGAGAGAGAGAGAGAGAGACAAAGACAGATACAGAGAGAAAAGACAGACATACTCGCTACGCCCTGAACGGTTATAGAATTTAAAATATATGAAGATAATGTTTCGGTATTTCTTATCGCGAATACACCACATAATTTTAGTCATTTGATGCATTACATGAAATAATTCTAATAGTATGAAAATAGTTTGTCATATTATAAAAGAACTGGCCTTTTAGCTCATTTTATTTAAAATTAATTTCAGCATTTCACACTGGTATATAAATGTAAATTCATTAAAAGTTATTTTACAATAAAAGGCATTGAATAGGAAGAAAGGAAATGTTTGTGGTGAGGAATGTAGAAAATGCTTTAGCGACATTATAAAGCTTTTATGGCGTAGTAGAAAGGAAAAGAAAAGGAAAAGAAACAACTAAAGGAAAATAGATATGTGATAAATAAAAATATTTTAAAAATATACAGAAGAAAGAAGTCAAAATGTAAAAAGAGAAGTTAAGAAAAATGGTATTGCTACAATAGTATTTTTAATTTGTTCTACTTTTTTTTTTTTTGTTTTGTTTTACCTTCAATATAAAATAACAGTGACTGAGGTGCTCAGTTCTTTCGGCTTAGTCTTCAAGTTAACATGGCGGATAAAAGGGACAAATGATTGACTTAGGTTTAAAAGATCAGTTAAAACACTACTTCT
Organism: Acanthosepion lycidas; assembly: GCA_963932145.1. Lineage (NCBI taxonomy): Eukaryota > Metazoa > Mollusca > Cephalopoda > Sepiida > Sepiidae > Acanthosepion > Acanthosepion lycidas. The sequence continues at coordinate 135,290,750 of OZ010573.1, read as the reverse complement.
AATAATATGAATCAGAACATATTTAAATAAATTTAGAAATTGCCAGAAGTTTCGTGTTATATTACTAAATAAATTTATTTACTTATTTACACTTTGTTAACTAGAACAGAACAATTATCCAAATTTAGATTTGTCCGAACAAAATTTCAAGATCCTCTGAATATTTAATGTCACAAATCTGTTCCGAGACAAATCTGTTTTATCCAATAGAAGTTTTTATTTCATGGATATTGTCAGGTTTTTGGAGTGACGTTATTTGCTCCGTTTGAATAAAGATTTAAATCATGTTAAAATCTATAATGGTGTATTCTTTGTGTTTGTCCCGACTTACAAGTGATGGAATTTACATTTATCGTTCTTCGAATACCTCTAAAGAGAAAATGGTTAGTCCCTTTGATTACACTCAGCCATTTTAAATTGTGCTGAATAATCATTAGACATACAAATGAAAACAAATCCACAAAAACATTCGCATGAATTAGTCATTAAAAAATGTAAGCTCGATGACAGAAATTTATCAACCAACGGTCCGTTCTTGGTATGACGATAAACTACATCTGACAGCAAGGCCTTTCATCAGGAGGTTTACAGGAAGGTGAAACCACCTCTTAATTTCTGATGTTCACGGGTGCATCATGATCCGGCGTGTTAGCACCTTTAACGGTCCCAGCTATGGGCAAATATATAACACCACAAAAGGGGTCAAAACACTATGAAAGTATAAAAATAGGTTTTAATAACAGCAATGCTTTTTTGGCAAAAATTATTACCGGTATTATATTTTTGAAATGAAAAATATTACCAGCAATAATTTCTTGGAAAAAAAATATTACCAGCAATGAAAATCTTGTCATCATTAAATTTTTTTTTTTTCTTTTTTTTTTTAAATATAGCGTGAATATTATGATTCCAACAACTGTTCAAGAGTTGCATGAAAAAAGATATCCGTTTCTAAGAAAGAATCCACGCCGATGATACAAAATGTTCAATCAAAACAGAATATTGGGTTGGTGTAAGAGTGTCAAAGTCATGAAGCAACTTTGTGTTCTTTATGAGAAGTTCACGGAATGCTATCAGCATAGAATCATCCAGAAAAAAACGAGTGACCATCATGCGTAAAATAAATTAAGGATTTGAATAATTGTGCAATGCTTATAATAGCCGATTGTTTTGGCATGTATTTTCAAACAAACACTTGCACCCACGGAAAAAGAAACCCTACATCGAGGCTACGTAAGTATCGCATTACGCGTTATACTTATGTCAACGCAAGTGGCATCCATAAATTACCGGGTGTCTACGTCGGGTGTTATGCTAATCCACAGTGATTGATATCATTGTCTATCATTGTAGATTTTGGTAAGATTTGTTTTTTCATCATTCCTTACACCCCATGCCCTGCCATACATTTACATAAGCCTACTAAGTTGTTTCCTCGCTGTTTTTCTCTGTAACTTTTGCAACGTGTCTATATTTTTGAGATGAGGTATTATGTACACTATTTACATTATTCAGACTATTGTCCTCATCATTGTCGCCATATTTATCACAAAATTTATGCCCTTCAGTATCTGTCTATATTGCTGAGATGAGGTATTATGTACATTATTTACTTTATTTTGACTATTGTCCTCTTCTTTGTCGCCATATTTATTACAACGTTTCGGCCGTTGTACGCTGCGGCCTTCTTCAGGTGGTTGGAACGTCGAACTGAGCCCTTTATTTCGCTCAGCGGGGTAGACTGTTCTAGTACCACGTGCCATGTTTAATGGATGTCAGTTATCAGTTATCTCTTGTTAATTCCCCTCAGCACTGCCTTAACCAGGAATTGAACTCTCACTGTTTGGGTCCTGTCACTGGATCTAACTAAGTTCAATACCCGGTTAAAGCAGTGGAGAACTTGAAGAGAGGAATTAACAAGAGATAACTGATAACTGACATATATTAAACATGGCATGTGAACTAGAACAGTCTACCCAAGTGAGCGAAAGAAAGTGTTCAGTTCGACATACCTCAACCACCTGAAGAAGGATGGAGCGTACAACGGCCGAAACGTTGTAATAAATATGGCGACAAAGATGTGGACAATAGTCCGAATAATGTAAATAGTGTACATAATACCTCATCTCAGAAATACAGACAGATACTGAAGTGTCAAAACGTTGTAATAAATATGGTGACAAAGATGTGGACAATAGTCCGAATAATGTAAATAGTGTACATAATACCTCATCTCAGAAATACAGACAGATACTGAAGTGTCAAAACGTTGTAATAAATATGGCAACAAAGATGTGGACAATAGTCCGAATAATGTAAATAGTGTACATAATACCTCATCTCAGAAATACAGACAGATACTGAAGTGTCAAAACGTTGTAATAAATATGGCAACAAAGATGTGGACAATAGTCTGAATAATGTAAATAGTGTACATAATACCTCATCTCAGAAATACAGACAGATACTGAAGTGCCGAAGCGTTGTAATAAATATGGCAACAAAGATGTGGACAATAGTCCGAATAATGTAAATAGTGTACACAATACCTCATCTAAGACAATAGACATATACTTCTGTGAATGTATTTCAGTTTCATGCATTGCAATTAAATATTATCTTAATAAATATAAATGCGATAATAATCGTTATTTTCGTTTGCTTAATTCGTATTCTTTTAATGATTACTCTCCTTAATAATGTTGTATTTTTCGCACATTATCTCACTCTGAGTAAGCCTTTGCATCTTAGTGGCTTTATTGTCTTGTTTGGTGAGAAATGATTAAAAAATAACTCGTATTAAATAAAAACAATTTTCCATCAATTCCGTGTATAATAGTGCCCGCATTAATAAGTATAACCTTTTATATGCCATATACTATCTTAAAAGAATTATATGACAGAAAACGCTACTATCAAGTCTTGCTTTAATATTTAACCAAACACATTAACAACAGGATAGCTAAATCCTAATTTAATATCTCTGAACGTAGAATAGTCGGTTAACACAGACCATCACTGGTCACATCCCAGACACCTTTGTAAAGCAACACATCTATGGAGACAAAAGCAATATAAACCAACTTGAAAGAATTCAAGTTTAGATTTAAAATGTCAACAAATATCAAACGTGCAGAGCGAATTGAAATCATTTTTTTCAAACAATATCGAGATTCTAAATATATCCTTCACTCCCCATTACCCGAACCGCATCCAACGATTTCTTACAGGAAAAAATAGTGATAAAATCCGTGTCTTTTTTATACAGTCTTGCCCTGATTTTGTAAACAAAAAAATAAATATTTTCTTTTATTAACCATTTGTTATTTTATTTTGAATCCTCTGTATTTTTACTTTTAATTTATTTTTCAGAAGAGTTATGATATTTTGTTTTTTTTGTTATTTATTCAGTTTCAATGAAATGTTGCAGAGTTTTATTCAACTTCATTCCTTTTATGGCCATAGCTAACGTCGGGAACTGTACTGTGTACGTGATATGCTGCTAGGTATTAGAAATAATTAGTCAATCGAGAGTTGACGCGTGCCCAAGAAAGAATGAGAAACATCTCGAACGCGCGGACTGACATATCTAGATCGTCTCCCCAAAATGGATGCAGCCGAAAATTTTCAGTCGAGTGCGCAGGTGCCATTCCTCGCCACACCGGAATTAAATTTCTTCTTGATGTGCCATTACACTAGTCTCATTTCTTTCAATTTTGCTGTAATAATGTACGAAAATCAGCAAATCTCAGACACACGACCGTGCAACGATGAAGTAGCTATCCAGACTTATATCAAAAGCATTAACAATTATTGATTTTATTATTAAACCAGGTCTTAAATGTCTGTCATGAAATTATTCATTTTCTTGCTTTCTCGTTATAATTTTAATTATTTCAATGTTAAAATTAATTTACTACTTGCCTTTCATGTGAAAATTGGGGCCATATATATATATATATATATATATATATATATGAATGTATGCATGTATGTATATATATATATATATATATATATATATATATATATATATTATTATATATATTATAACATATATATATATTATAATATATATATATATATATATATATTATAATATATATATATATATATATATATATATATATATTATATATATATATATATATATATATATATATATATAAGGCTTAAACACTGATATTCCATTGTTATAATTCTTTGCATCGGAATAGTAATCACGATCCAATTCATCACACCTATAAATCTAAATTCAATTTTGAATTTGTTGGTCTGATAAATTGGATCGTGATTACGATTAATGTAATGAATTACAACTATAGAATATATATATATATATATATATATATATATATATATATATATATATATATATATATATATATATATATATATATATATATTGACAAATAATATTATCTATCTCTCTATCTATCTATCGTATACCTAATAAATCTGTTGGTATATAATCCAAGTTGCTCCTAGTAATATCAAATATTAAAACTGATCCACAAAAAGAGCTCAATGTATTTATTATAACAAAACATAATTTACAAGGCAAAATCGAAAAATACCTCATATGAGGTAATTTTAGACTATTGTGTAATTTAATATATATATATATATATATATATATATATATATATATATATATATATATATATATATATATATATGTTACAGTGCGAGAGAGAGAGAAAGAGAAGTGGACATAAGAATCACAAGATTCAATGCAACCTTTTGTCTATATCTTAAAACGTAATATTACCAATACTAATATCTCTGTTCCTTGAAAATAAGAAAAAAAAATGAAACACAAACATAATGCATCGAACCTGTTCAAACTATATATCTTATCATGAATTATTATCTTGGACTCAATATTAACAACTTAGGATTTGCAGATATCACATATTTCATAGTAAACACAGAAAAGTAACTACAGGTAGTTTTACATATAGTGTTAAAAGAAGGTGAAAAGAAAGGACTAGATATCAAATGTAATAAAACTGAAAATATGACCATCAGCAAAACGAACAGCTAAAGATACGGTCCATGAATTTAAGATAGTAAAATCAAGCAAGTACTGTGATTTAAAAAAAAAGGGAAATGTTTAAACATAGGCTGGAATAATATGACATCGAATTTCAAAGGTATATTCATTGCTTTCCCATATGTTTTTGTGTAAAGGATTTGAACTGGACTCGACGTCTCCTATTTAAGCGGCACTAACCCTTAACCTATTTGCTTTGATAACTGAGATCATTGTTATATTGGAAGCTCAAGCTCAGACAAAAAACACAAATTTTGAACTGTAGACAATACGCTTCCATTCAAAATGGCTTGGTATCTTTCGGAGACCATTGTGCCATCAATACGTCCTATTTTGCTTGTTCCAGCTGCAGCCCCCCCCCAATATCCTAATGCTGTCACCGCCATATTTAATGGTTGGTATCAAATTCTGTTATTCCAAAGATGTATTTGAAGCTCGTCATATATTCTACATATCGTTTCTCCCAAAAATCTCTGGTTTAGTCTCTTCTGACCATAAGATCTTTTGACTGAATATTTCTGACTTATCAATATGAGCTTTAGCATAGTTGAGGCGAGTATGTTTGTGCTATTTCTCAAGCTGTGGATTTTTCTAGGTATTCTGCCATGAAGATCGGCATTGTTCAGATATCATCGCACTCTAGATGTATGCACCTTTGATTCTGGCATTGGTCAATGAACGTTAGAGAACCGCAAATGCCACAGAAGGATTTGTCTGTGTTTGCCGAACGAAATGTCTACTCACTCTTGCTGTTATTTTCCGTGGATAGCCAATTATTGACTGTGATGTAGTCATACCAAAGGCTTTCCATTTATAAATTATTTGTTGTTTTGATAAAATTTGTAGTTTTCTCCATCATTATAGGTTTCAGCTATGCTGTTTTTTGAAGCTTCATGTAGTTTCTTTGATCTTTGCGTATATATATTTTTTTAATTTACTGTCTAATTACACACTTTTACTTACACAATTAGTTACATTGTTTGACTGCGGGGTATACACAGATTAACAAAAAATGAACACGTGTCATTTTGATTTTTACTTTAGCACAAAAAATTATTTGCACTGACAACCATTTAAAACAAAAATACAATGTGTAAATTTAAGGATTCACTTACATTTGCATACCATAATTTATAATTAATACTTTTTATCCCACTTTGATAAAAAATCTTTGAAATTGGTTGTAATAAAGTATATAATAAAGGTTTCTTTTCTTAATTAATATATAATTTAATTAAGATTTTTGATTGTTTGTAAAATAGGACAATTATTTTAAATATTATCTTAGGGGCTCACATACTTTGCATAGCACTATACATACACACACACACACACACACACACACATATATATATATATATAGAGAGAGAGAGAGAGAGAGAGAGAGAAAGAGTGAAGGAGAGAAAGAGAGAGTAATTAATTGTCCAAGCGCTTTCCACCTGGTCCTTTTCCATTCTACTCCAATGTTGTACTATTTAGAATTAATGCTACTTCTATACAATGCAACTTAATGCACAAAAACAAGAAAATATAATAACACAACCCCTAGAATATAAAAAGAATATTTGAAATTTTCCTTCTCATTCAAATTCATGGAAATATGTAAAAAAAAAGTAATATTTCTAGTCACACACACACACATATATATATATATATATATATATATATATATATATATATATATATATATATATATATATATATATGGGTGTGTTTAAACGTTTGTATGTATGTACATATGTGTCTGTATTTAAGAGAGAGAGAGAGAGTGTGTGTGTTTCTGTCTATTTGTGTTTGAGGAAACAATAGACTTTGTAACTCACAATGCCTATGTTAAAAATATCACTGAATAAAACAAACGCTTTAATAATAAAAAAAATATGTGGTATCTCAACTTTATGCGAAATGTTGTCTGACCGATAAGACTGGATCTCTTTTGTCATAGGGATGCGACTTCGATAAGGTTTTACTTCAAATGGCCTGATGTTTTTTTTTTTTTATTTTATATTTTATTAGTAATATTTTGTTATCATTGTGCAGCGGTTTTTCAATGAGGAAAACATAAAAAATATATTAGGCATCTCGATGTACTTAAATATGAATAATAAAAAAATATATATATATGAAAATACCTGAAAAAAAAGCTCCTGGAAGTGGCTTTCAAGTTCATTTCTCATATCATTTGTATTTAATCGTGTGTTCGGCCCTTGGTCGATGTCAAGAATTGCGGCCTTAATTCTAAATTAAATCTACGCTTTTATTGTATGTAATGGCTGTCTGATCCGAGTAAGCTTGTTAATCCCTTTCGCAGACACTACTTCTGGTATATTTATGTTTCTTTAATATGTACAGGAAGCGTGGACCTTGGTTCAAGTTTTTGTGGAGGGAGAGACAGAGATAGAATGAGAGAGTGAGTGAGAGAGTGCGTGATCAGTCATTAAAATTGTCAATACCACCAAAGCACAACCATCGGCGGTTTCCAAACTCTTTCTTCTACGAAGATTCACTCAAAAGGCTTGAATCAAAGCTTGATTCACTCAAAAGGCTTGAATCAAAGCTTGATTCACTCAAAAGGCTTGAATCAAAGCTTGATTCACTCAAAAGGCTTGAATCAAAGCTTGATTCACTCAAAAGGCTTGAATCAAAGCTTGATTCACTCAAAAGGCTTGAATCAAAGCTTGATTCACTCAAAAGGCTTGAATCAAAGCTTGATTCACTCAAAAGGCTTGAATCAAAGCGCCATATGTATTTTCAGAAATCATCCAACGAAACATTAGCAGGAAGTCATACTTTTGGTAAATTTACCAAATTAACCCGGTCTCATGATCGAAACGCGAACGCACGCAGTTAGTTATTTACATTTATATATTTCGTATTTCTAAGCTAAGCTTAGTAATTACCAACACATGCCTGAATATATTACAAATATAAAAATTAGAAATATAAGATTAGCTATATGTGTTTTTATTGATACGCATTGTCTGTAGTACATTTGAATGAAGTCTTAATCTGTGATTTGATGTTATATTATCATATTTCATATAAACATTATTTTGAAGGCACTATTTGTAGATTAAATTCTTGCTAGGCAAATTATTTTTGTAATCTAATATATGCAGTAGCCTATTTCCGAAGGTCATGTTAAAATCATTATAGCAATCGAGTGATAAATTCGCGAAAATATATTATCACACTGTTAATATCATGTTTTTTGAATAACTGATTTGCAAATGTTGGAGTTGGTCTCAAGCAATATATTATTCTACGTAAGCCACTTACAGCGTAAGTCACAGTACAAAGTTATTTATATTGAAAAATGAAAAATAATATTCCGCTATCCGTAAGACCCCTTTCCGTTACCAGCACGCTGATTATGACTCATTCCAGGATTTTCCCCAAAGACGCCCCTTGGACTAACACCTTAAGACTTCCAATTGAAAATTGTACCACTGAGTTTCGTCTTGGGTCAAAGACGGCATGGACATTTTCATCCCTTCTCGAAAATACCAAGTGAGGATGCAATACGCTCCATAGATAACACCAGTATGTTCAGACGGCAAAGCACACATTAACCACTATTTCCGGCTATACCATCGTGACAGCTCTCGTCAAAACAGGTGCCTATTCATTACTGCACGTAATACATGTAAGCGAGTGCCTTATCTCGTTTGTCTTCTCGGGCTAACTTTCTCAGCAGACATGATGTGGAACGACTATATTTAATCCAACACTAGGTCAGTTTACTGTGGCGTTCAAGATAATTTTCCCTCCGAATCTATCTTGCACATCTAGAAGTCTACCATTCGTCCATACTTAGAATAATTCTGCTATATATATTTTGATGCACCTGCTAGTTATATTTAGCACTTTGGTAAGATCTAAAGAATAATCAACAATATTATTGGTACTGGTGGCTCCACTTCAATCACCTGCACACTGCCATAAGCTTAATTATCCGTACCGTTTTTATAAATACTTTCATGATAATTGCTCGGATGAGATATACGATATGGTACCTAGACTGCACGAATATCAGTGCAGTACAAGACTAAGGTAGAGGTCTAATCCGTTCACAGTTGTGTTGGCTAAATTTAGCCGTAAGTTCTATGCTAACAGTTTCTTTTATTGGTTGCAGAACTCCCTTCCAGCTCCTTGCTTTCCAGCCAACTTCAATCTGCAAAAAAATTAAATTTAATGTCAACCCGCCTGATTATACTTTTCTCTTCCCGCTCATTACTAATGTTTATGCCGTAATTCCTGCACATTCTGTAATACCTTGCGTTTTATTGTCTGTATTGCCCTGCTTGGGCTGATACCAATTACTATATATATATATATATATATATATATATATGTGTGTGTGTGTGTGTGTGTATAATAAAAATAATGATTATTATCATTATTATTAAATAATGAAGCTTAATTAATATTGTAAAGTAGTGATTCAAAAAATAAATCAATAAAGTTAATGTAATTAATGGCGAATTCCCTTCGCTAACATATTAAATATGGCATTAATTCCCTGACCATTCCCTTGTATTTATTAATTGTAAAATGGATTAGATGTTCGGTCCATATTGCAAGTACTTTCGGTAAAACATTTACCATCCTCATTCATAGACGTTATTATATATATATATATATATATATATATATATATATATATATATATATATATCAAATATTATAGACTAATGCATTAATTTTTTGTTATAACAATCCTTTCTAGTTCTTTCATTGTCTTCTTGATGTTAAGTTGAAATCCATAAAAGAAAGGTTCCGTATTTTTTGTTAATCCTAGTACTTTCGATCTCTTCCCAGTCCCTCGTCAGGGGTGAATTGCGAAGACAAAATTTATGTAACTGTGATCGTTGTGACGGTGATTTTGGGAAACACACTTGCTCTGCTATAAAAAATTAAAATTAAACTGCAAAGGTGAAATTCAGAGATGTTAAATTGAAGAATAGCTTAAATGGTATAAAATAGATATATGTCGATAATACATACATACATACATACATACACTCACACACACACACACACATATATGTATGTATATATATATATATATGTATGTACGTATGTATGTATGTATGTATTCTTATACATGATTAGCCAATTTTTGTATCGTCGATTTCCGAAATAAGTTGAGACTCTACAATTTAGCCAAAAAAAAACAAATTAAATTATTCCAGTCTTCGTTCTAGCAGGGTGGTTTTGGTTAGAAGTAAACATGTATTTACCTCTGTATTTTATTGAATCGGTCGCTAGACTTATCCATATATACTCATATGTATCTATTTTATATATGGCGTATAAACATGAGTCTGTTTTACTTACAGCTGAAAAATTCCTATGATATATATATATATATATATATATATATATATATATATATATATATATATATATATATATATACATTCATTCTAGTTTAGGCTTATCAATGTGATTGCATATATGTGTAGTAGTATCTGCTTACACGCACGCGCGCGCACACACACACACATATATATTGTAATAAGACTGAAATCATAAGCCGAAAGGATAAACGGATCGAAAATACCCATTCTTGTATCGATAATTGTCTATCGATCAAAGATCAACAACAGAAGCCATAAGAAAAGTTAGGTGTGTAGCGTGGTTGTCAGATAAACGGCCTCAAAAGAAAAGGTGTCTAAACTAAAATGCCACGGTCAAACTCGCATCTAAATTCAGTGTTATGTAAACAAGACGAGACGATCAGTGACAGAGAGAAAAGGACGAAACGGCGATATTGACCTGGCTTCGAGGCTCTTTAAGCGGCTTTAAGCGCTTAGCAACGACATAAATGGCCGCCAGGGCGGGAAAATAAAGCAAAATAAAAAATAGTATCCTAAAGTGCGAGTTGGAATTAGAAAAGACGATAGATCCATTTTATCGGCTTAAAGAAATGAGTCGATGTTGCAGACTATTTTCAAATGTCTCGATCTCTGTTGGTGCCCAGCGGTGATTCAGTGCTTAGTGAAATAGATTTTATGGAGATCTATGGTTCAATCCGGGTCTCAAGATTTGTTGCCGTACGAAAAAAAAAAAAAATTGTAAGCTTCAAATTACTGCCTAAAATAGTTCAATTTGTTTTACGTTGCGTGGGAATGTTGGAACGAAATTAGATAGGTACATACATACATACAAACATAGATACATAAAAAGAGTAACAGTTTTGCAATTATACAGAAGTGCGTTTTTTGTGAATATTTAACAAGATTAGCTGATTGAAGGGACTTAATTTCATCTTAAGCAGATCAACACGTCGGACTACTGATACTGGAGTTTGTAGGGGAGTGATGAATGTAAGTAAATAATTATATAACTCATAAAAATGAGAAACAGAAATACGTGAAACAAAAAACAAGTATTATTTATTATCTTTTAAAATGTGGTGGTGAAGATACGGGAATGACTAATAATGAGTAAAACTGTGAATTGGGATCAAATGTACAATGTATATGTATAGGAATCCGAGACAATAAGATAATGTATTAGTAAAGGGTATAGAGTTTTTCACTTGGGAGAGACCAGATAATTTATTTGGAAAATAAAAGAAGTGTCTGGAGTTTTCTTACCTCGAATTTTTGTTGAGTAATAAGAGTCAAATGTTAAGAGACAAATGTTACCTCTAAGTAATGTAAAGAAAAAGGAGCAGAAATGTTCGTGTGAACTGCTGGTCGGTTAGTAAGAGTATCACATGTTTTTCATTGTAGAAGAGAAAAGTGAGGTTTACTGGTTTAGAAAAGTGGGGTTTTCACTGGTTTAGAAGGAGTAAATTAATTGTAATTATAATAATTTTTTTTAGATATAATTAATTTATATAACTAATTTCTGTTTATTTATTAATTATGAATACAACAATGTGACAGAATAATCAACTTTTATTCATACATCATTTTTTATGGACACGGCAAGTTCATAGCAGTCCTAGTTAAGGAGGAATCAAAATTATTATGCACTGTGTACATCACACACACACACACACACATATATATCTATATATATATATATGAATACCTATACATATATAAATATATATTTGTGCCTATGTTGTGTTTGTGGTGAGGGTTAAGTCACAGCCAAATATCTTGCGTTAGTCCAGCGAAATTGTCTGCCCATCACACCAAATGATGCATCACGAAACACTCTATTATATATATATATATATATATATATATATATATATATATATATATATATATATATATATATATATATATATATATGTATATATATATAAGGACACATATGACGATTGCTTTTAGTTAATTTACCTACTCCCTATCTGTGATACTGAAAAATTTATACCGTAATCATACCACACCTTTAAACTTTATTTTATACAAATATTAAGATTCGCTCACATTTGCGTCATTAATTTCATATTTTATTCTCAAAACAGACATGCCACTCTCAGATTCCAGAAAATAGTATACAGTCCAACAATATCTTAATATATTGCCCAAAACTCGTATAAATTTTATGTGTTCTCTTACTTTTCCCTTCAAATAAAGCCCGGGAATGACAATTATGGTGTTTATCATCATATAAATTTAGGTTTTGGAATTAGTAAATAGTAAACAATTTAAATACTTCAGCATATGAATCAGTTATAACAAATTTCCCATGGGAGAAAAGAAAATAATTGAACATAGACTAACCTTTGTCAGTATTGTTTTTGCCCAACACCGCCAAGACATTAACCTGAAAATTCGTTATACTTTTGAATAGCATCTTGAGATCGATACATTGATATGGATATCATGTATGACAACGGTACCGAGTCAACTTTATACAAAGGCTTTCTATGATCGATCATTTAAAATGTCTTTGAGCGAGAGAAGCTTGATTGTCTTCTTCGACCATTTTTAACTTGCGCTATAGATCACTTAACGAAACAAAAGAAACCACATCATTTGAAGTCTATCAAATGCACATGAAACTCGAAGAGAAAATAGTCACATAAGCAAGTTGTTAACATTCCATACTACTTTTAAATAGAATTTAAGGCAGTAATTGACAGAACGATACATATTCCTGCAAAATTGTTTTAAAAGATTTTTTTTTTCATTTCAACAGATAGCAATATTGGATTTTCGATCAATTAATGCCCAATGTTTCCTTGTATTTACACGGCTAATATTATCATGGCGATTCCCGCTTTTATGAATCCAATAGGCAACTGAGGAAAACATTCCCAAAAGAAAAAAATATCGAAAGATATAGATAATTGTTTTCAAAATAATTACTACTAAAAAACGAAAACAAGTTTTCTTTTTATACATTTGAATTGTATAAGTTTGTTAATTCTTAATCAGTATTTAGATACGAAATTCATATTTTCGTTTCTAAGAATAAACAGACAATCCCACATTTTGACAAATGAAAATATAAAAACTTCTCTCATATTTTATGAAATAAACTATTTTAGTACCAGACTCTCGACAGCAGACGTATTCCTTTTCCTTTACTTTTATTAATAACTGAACTTTTCTTTACCAGGAGATAGCAAAGTTGACAATCGGTGTTTAAATAATAAATACCCCCCTCCTTCCAAAAACAAACAAAAAAAAACAATCGCACTGGAATGACACCAATAGTCAATGTGCATCTTTAGCAAAGATATACAAATCTTAACTCTCCGATTAAAAAAAGTAAAAAAAGCGCATATCAAATTAAAAGTGTTTATAGGTGAGGTTCATTTAACCCTTACATTGTTTAAAATTTCTTCAATGACGATGGTGTTATTTGGAACCTTACATTAACAACGTTTGTTTTATAAACATATAGATCCTTAACAAATTAACTGAAAAAAACGAATAATACAGCTATATGACATGACCCAGTGCACATGACCCAGTGCACATGTTAGTACTTCGTATGTTCATTCCACGAACTCGTTCCTTGCAGAGTAACCACAGATTCTCGATTGGATTTAAATCAGTAGATTTTCCGCCCCAGTATATAGTACTTTCATTTGCTCACTGGTAAGGCTTGCCGGTGTGTTCGTGCAGCGTTACAATTCCTTGGAGTAAGATCCATCGCAGACAATGACCGTAGGACAACTACTCGACACTCGAGACAATAGTGTCTGGGTGTGATATTGATCTGATGCAATCTCGGATGACGCAATACTTTTCAAGGCCAAACATAACTCATCATACACTCCGAAAATAGATTCATATTACTGCACACCACAGTAAATGACCCAATCTGAGGAAAAAATAGAAATCGATTACACCTCCTCACTCCAGTGGGTCTAAAACCGACCGTATGGTGAAAGAAATAAAACTAAATCGGTTGTTTCAATTAATTTGACAAAAGGTCTAGTTAAGCAATAGTTAAACGATCAAAAAAGAGATAATTTATTTCATATTTGATCATTCATCATTTTATTCATTTAAGCAAATTAGAGAGACTGACTATTACTTGTCAATTAATCACATTTTAAGTTTAAAATTTTAGTTAGCGCCTTTTGCGCCGCCGCACTGGTCGCCACTTCCACCATCTCACAATGGTGGTACATGGTGACATTCAAGGCAGAATAGGACAATGTCTTGGCAGTTCCTTTTGCACCGGGGATGTTGAGATTAACCTTAGCCCTTCTAGACTGGTTGCCATTCAAGACTATACGGCCAAGTATATTCCGCTATTTACTCGTATCAAGGGGGAGGAGATGGATTCAAGGATATGAACACTTAAGTGAAATCAATCACCTCGAACTGAATTCGAACTCGAATCCCCGATTCCTGATTCCGAGCCATTATACATCTAATAGCCATCTATCACTATCGTTTCTCTAGAGAGATGATTAAATTCTTTAAAATTACTAAAACCAATAATTTGTCAGAAATGTTCGTAGTATTGTCGGGCTTTTCAACATAAATATATTATTTTAAATTGTAAAATTGCTATTTTAGAAATTTTGCTGTATTATATGAATATTTACTCAGGTGAATATGCTCAAAAACAAACTCGGCCTGTGATATTTCAATAATTCATGGTATTCTTTCGTGTGTTTAGGAGGAAAATACAGAAACTGAATAATAATTCTTAATTTTAAAAAATATGTTTAAAATTGATAGTAAAATTGTTTCTAAATAAAATAAATTCTTCTAGCAAATTTCGGTTTTTGAAACATGGTAATTCCTGTGTATCAAAGGAACCATCTTTTTTAATCAGTTAATTTATAATATATATATATATATATATATATATATATATATATATATATATATATATATATATACTACAGTTCAAAAGTTTGCGGAAAGCCCTGAAATTTTTTTTTAAATTGGCGCCAAATGTAGCTGTTTTATACTTTACATAAGAGAAAATTATAATGATTGGTTAAAATGTGAGTCATGATATTTTTATTAGAAATGTTATGATGACAAAGAAAAAAAAAGCATGTCATGATTAAATTTTGCTATCGTCAGAATATCCTCCTTTAGTCTTGATTACTGCAGTACAATTTTTTGGTATTCGTTGCAAAACTTCCTCAATGTGTAATTGATTTTATTCTTTTTTCACTGTCTCTAAGAGCGATTTTTCACATTTTTAAGGAAAAAAGGCAACTTCAAACTTTTGAACTATAGTGTATATTTATGCTATGTATCACTTGGCCAGACTGAAGCTTTATTTGAAATCATCCACAAAGTTCGGAGAATCAGATCATGAATGCGTTTTCCTTTTCAAAAACCCAGTTTTAGTTTAATTTGTATCATTTTTTCCTAATATTCCGCTCAGCTGTTTACAGTTCGACAAATGTGTAGATAGAGAAAAACAGATTGATATAGACATATATACTATCATCATTTCATGATATGTTACTAAACTACATCCGTCAGCAATGCCTTGATCAAGATGTTTTGAGAAGCGTAGGACTATTTCTTAATTGCTGTTGTCCCCAGGACCACCCTGACACATGGTGGGAGCACCTGTTAAGGTCCCAGCTATGGGTAAATGTTTAATCCACAAACTGGGGTCAAAACCCTATAAAACTGTAAAAATAGGTTTTATATTAAAGCATATCATTATTATATTTATTTAAAATATTATTAACAGCAATAGATTTCTGAAAAAAAATATTACCAGCAATACATTTAGGAAAAAATTATTTGAAATACATTTGCTACTCAACAAAAACGCTCTTTTCAAAATACGTCAATGAAAACTAATCTAAAACTGATTTTTTGCAAATAATACAGGGTGTTTCAGCAAAATCCGACACATGACAAACACAAAACGATTTAGGCAACAAAAACAAAAGTTCTATATGCAGAGACGCGACAGCTTATTTAACAACAGATTTACATACTTATTTTTCAATGTAACCGCCGCCGCTGGTGACGACCATCTCAAGGTGGGCGCGAAATGAGTCACACGCTTTGGCGACCATGTCCTTGTCCATAGCGGCGAACGCCTTCATGATGAAGAACGGTGGCAGCCTTCAGAGAGCCGTCCGTGTTATCGGCGTGCTTGTTGGCCTTGGCCTTGGCCTCGCTCATGCACCAGAAGAAATAGTCAAGGGTGTTGCAATCGCGTGAGAGGGCGGTCACAAGTCCTGAGACCTGTGGAGAGGAACATTGTTGAGCAGCCACGCCTGGGACGTCTTGGTCTTGTGTGAAAGGAGCGGAATCATGCTGGAAGATGTAGGGGCGTCCAGCGGCGATCTCGTCCATCCAGGGCTTCACCACGCTCCTCAGCACCTCCTGGTGAGATCTCACTTGTGACTCTCAGGCCTCTTTGAAAGAAGAACGGAAGCATGACGTCCCCACTCACTGGAGATGACGCCAAGGACCATGACGGAACCTCCTCGATGTCTTGCAGATCCACCTGTCGTTCTGCCTGTTGCTTGTCTTGTTCTGAATTAAATTATTTTCATCAGAGTAGAACCTCAGCATCCCTGCGGACCCATGCTTGAGTTCGTTTAGCAAAGCCGTCGCCTTGACCTTCCTCGACTCCTTGTAGGCATTCGTAATGAGCATGCGATGAGATTTGCGGTAGGATGAGTAACCAATGTTCTTCTTGATCGTTCGGCAGATCGTCGATTGTGACAGCCCATGTCAGCGGTGATCTTGGCGTAACTCTGGCTTCCATCATTGTCAACTGTCTCCTTGACGGTGACGATGAACTCGTTGGTCCTAACGGCAGAAGAACGAACGTTGTGGCCCTTTCGTTTGCCAGTAAACAATTCCTTGTTCTCGCACGCCTTCCACTTCTTCGCAATATCCATGACTATGGTCTTCTTGAACCCAAACCAGGCCATCACTTCCGCGGGCTTCTTCCTGACGCGAAAAGAAGCTACTACCGCTGTTCTGCGCTCATATTCAATCCTGGAAAAGGGTAGAGAGAAAGACGTTAATTAGTTGTCAAACTGTCGCGTATCTGCATATACAACTTTTTTTTATTGTGTATTTCGTTTTCTTTTTGTCAAGTGTCGGGTTTTGCTGCAACACCATGTATATATTCTATTCATACGTTCCCATGCTAAAAACCAAATAACCAAATAATATCCTTAACAATTGAAAAATTTCTATCGGCATTGGATATTATATTTTCAAGTTTTATAGATTTTCGAAAAAAGTTTAGCTATAAAATATTTGCTCTAGGAAAATTTATTTCTCAAAATCTAGGGATTGATGTTCGAAATTTTGATCTAAATTTTCTCACCGTCTTATCCGAGCTGTCAACATTTATACTTCAAAAAGAGATTACAGAATTGACGTGTCGGTCCTTCCACTAATCAGTAGATAAATATAGATGAAGAAAGAGAGATGAAACAGAAAAATAGATTAAAACTTGCGTTATATAGTGCCAGTAGATTTTACAAGCATCTATCCGTATTGAATTGTAAAATTATTGGATGGTGCGTTTACCCAAATCGTGTTGTCGATAAACTATTTTCAACCTAACTTACTATTTCCAAGTGTCGACTTTGAAAGCCACTCGCTAATATTCTACGATTTTAGTGGAAGGAGTTCAGGCGAGATACAGTCATTAGTTTCACCAGTTCAAGCTTTTAGAACTAGGCACCGCCATGCTACATACGCATAGTCGAATCATCTTCATTCCCTTCGTAATAAAAAGAATGAAGTTCTACGCAGGAACCTATCTGATCGCTACTATTATCATATATTATATATTATATTTGACTCTAAAATTGAAGAGGTTAACTTTTCAATTTTATAGTGAAATATAATCTATTCTGCATATCGTCCTGAAATGCATTTCTTAGTTTTACCTCTTATGGCCATTCAACAACCTCACCCAGTAAGGCTTTATTCACACCGTTCTTGAATCTTGTATTAGTAAGATTCATTGTCATAGCAGTTAGGGAGGGCTTGTGGAGTAATAGATAGCGGCTCAGATTGAGGAATTGGAGAGACGAGTTCGAAGTCCAGTCGAATCCATTAAATTCACTTACGTGCTAATACGATCGGGAAAAGTATGAATCATTGGGCCCGCCCCAGCTATGGATAAATAGCAGGACAGACAGAATGTGTTAAAAAAACGTTGTGCTGAAAACAACAAAAATGAAGAGAATAGTTCGAATATAAATAGTGTTAATAACTACCATTTCCTATCAGAAAATGCGTCTGTACATAAAAGAAAGATCTTCCATATTTTTTCTTTGGTCGCAATTTTAATATTTGTTGAATAGTCTCCAAATGTTTACATCTTCTCTGTGTCGCGTACCTTTACGTCATAGACACAGACGATCAATGATTTTTACATCTTCCTATCTAGAGTAACTCCGACCAGTTTTCTCCCTTTGATAAGGACCCTCGTCCATCCCGTACTGCCATCCATTCATTCAAGCCAGTCAAGTAATTAGCTCACTGTTTTTAGTTGCCTTCGATCGCAACTGGTCTACAGCAGAGAGAAATGGCAACCTACCGCGGGTAAAAAATCTGCTTTTTTAGAAATGTAACAAAAGATACATGATTGCCTAAACGTGTATCACAAATGGCACATAACTGACTTGATGATAGCCTTGAAAATTACATTGATTTCGACAAATTTGTCTGCTGCAATCTCACTCATCTTTCTTCGAGATAACTAATCAATAGATAAACCTGATGTACCAAGGATGTAAATTAATAAAAGGATGGATTAGACGCCATGCAATCATCTAATTTAAACTTACCTGTCAATACCTTCAAAACAAACACTCAACTTCATCTTTTTCAATGCGAATGCTTGAATATACACGATTCAGAAATGTTAAGACATCAGAATTAAAATATGTTTTTTCTCCCCTCAGGGTTTTTGAGAAATAACCATTTTTGTTTGAATTTTTAGGATTTGGCGTTATAATTATTCACACTAATTATATTCGGACTATTGTTCTCATCTTTGTTGTTTTTCTCACAACGTTTCGGTTTTCAGGTATATATAAATCTAGCTATCCTACGGCGAATTCCGAACTGAACTCTTTACTTAATCTACGTGATTAGACTGTTCTCGTTCTACTGCTCATGTCTAGGGATTCTGTTTTGGTATTATTTTATCTAGCACTGTTCAGTTATTGCACGCCCGTTTTGACTGACTGCCCGACCAAATGGATTGAGCTCACAACGACTATCTCACGAAATTCACACACTAACTCTTTTACTCACTAGAATATTGTCCCCGAGTGCACAACCGTCGAAATGATGTGATAAAAACAACAAAGATGAAGAGAATAGTCCGAATATAAATAGTGTAAATAACTATCATTTTGTATCGGAGAAGGCGTCTGTACATAAAAAGAAAATTCCCCCCTTTTTTTTTTTCGGTCGCGTACATATTAAATTGTCTCCAAAACCTTAAATCTATGTGCCACATCCCTTTAGGGTATAGACACAGGCAATTATGGATGCCTACATCTTCATATCTAGAGTAGCTCTTAGCAGTTTTCTCCCATTGATAAGGCCCCCGCCCAGCCCCAGAGCCTCTGCGCCATCTTTTCACTCAAGCAAGTCAAGTAATTACGTAACTGGTTTCAGTTATCTCTCTTACATGCAATAAACCTTGTAAGGTTTAGGTTTTCCAAACCTTGCTTCCTTATTATATATCCAATGAATTCAAGGCATCATTTCCTAATTTTGAATATGTTCTTTCTGTTCGAATTTTTCTTTAAGTCTTGTTGTTTGCACGCTCCGTCCATAGAATTTTCAGTATCATTCTGAAGAACAACATTTCCGCAGCCACTAGTTATCCTCATCCTGGGGGTGGGGAAGATTGTCCAACATTCAATGCCATATAAGAGGAGGAATATCACAGGATCGATAAAGTCAAATTAGAATCTGATAAGTCTTCAGTCTGTTGTTAACTCTTGCAATGAATGGCTTGTTAATGTAACGCCTCAAAACAGAACTGCTTTCTATTAATCATCTGATTGACACCTTTCTGCCTTCCATCAGCATGGCTGATGCTAACCTCAGGATATTACTCATTGCGCTTTCTTGGGCTATCATTCTCGGCTGACAAAAAGTGAAAAGACTGTATTGAGTTCATTGATAGAACAGCTGCTAAGAAGGTTTGTTCACTGTGTCCTACTAGATATTTTTTCTCTCTAGAATCTATCTTACATATCTATAAGTCTATCATTCGCTCATGATTAGAATATTGTAGACGCATATGGTCTGGAGCTCCTGCTATATATATATTTAGAGATCCTTCATAGAATCCAAAGAAGAATCAGTAATATTATTGGTCCTGATCTGGCGACTCGGCTTCAGTCTCTTTTCCACCGTGGTAAAGTTACCTTCCCGGACCTTTTGTGTAAAAACTTTCAAGATAGTTGTTTCAATGAGGTCTTGGATATGTTAACTAGACTATAAAAATTTAAGCGCAGTACTTAACTGGTGACGAGGTCTCATAAGTTTATATTCGAGTTGGCTAAATGTAACCGTAAGTTTTATGCTAATAATTTCTTTTCTCTTACTTATTGCACTGTTTCCCGGCTCCATGCTTTCCAGTCAGTGTAATCTTCAAAAATGTAAATGCGGTGTCAATCGTTATCTAATAACCATTTCAATACTCTCCTATTATTCTCATTCGTAATATTTCTGTTTCTTAGTTCTTGTACGCTCAATAACCCCTTTTTGTCTGTGTAGTCTTACTGCTCTGCTCGTGGTGAACACGATTAAAAAAATAAAAATAAATAAATCAAGAATTCCAACACGCTTTTCTTTGTTTCTAATAATAATTTCACATTATCAGCAGCTTACTTATATCTTCGAAATCCCGAATACCTATTAGAAGCGACCATTCGGTATATCTAGGGTGTTTAAAATTTAGTTTGTTGTAAAAGGTCAGTAGTTCTTATTACACCGCCATTTTGTAGTTTTGTAAGATCACTTCTGCGTAAAGTCACATAGCAATTTTTTTACGTTTGTGTCGCCTGTGAACATTGGGCACAATGTGCTAACCTTCGATTCAATTCCACATAATTGGCAACAGTCAAATTCTTTGTCGGCGCGATTATGGTCCTTCATCTGCTAAAGATCATGATGATAATTCGTACATCCAAACACATGATATGTAGCAAGGCTATGCCTTTGTAACGTATTTTCAAACATGTATGAATTCTGTCAAATGACAAATGAGAAAGAATAATCTTGCCAGGAAGAAATACGCGTTGTGTGTAACGTCGCTACATCGTATACATCAACATTATAAGCTGAAGTTTGTGCGATGATATATGAGGAGTATTTTGCAGTAATTCCTGACAGTGATGCTTAATTATGAATACCGAAACACTTTCTACAGAAATTATATTAATTCTTTCGTAGATAAACGAATAGGGGTTAAAAAAATGCGATTAATATAATCCTAAACCATCCTGGTGAATTTTGAGGCGGAACCTTTTGGCTGGCATGAAATAAATAGCCATGGTGTCGGATGCCAGTCAACTAGCTGAACACGGTTTAAACGACGTGTTTTTGCACGATCTCGTCGATTACGCAGCCTCTGAGAACTGATCGTTTTTGGTGCAATATAGAGATATACTGCAACTGCTTAAGACAATCAATAAATGATGCTAGAGAGTGATCAATATCATTAATTATTACATCCATTTATGACGTAGTTATCGTTTGATATTTTGTGTTAAGACTTTCTTTGTTCGATTTTTTTCCTTTACCAGGGGCTACACGAGTTAGAAGGTTACAGAGTAAGAGTCACAGTTTTTGCGAATATGTGGGGTTAATCCTAAACTTGAGCAGTTTAAAATTGAAGTGGTCGAAAAACATCCTTCTTGGCGTCGGTTCCACAGAGCAGTTATTTGTGGGAAGAGGCTGCACGGGTGAAATTTTCACTTTTCAAGACAGATTATGAGAAAATTTTCTACTTTTTTCCCTAAGCCCTTTCCGTTATAATTTAAGTCATTATCAAGCATGAATTTTATTTTACTTATGTACCTTCTGTTATAAGAATGTCTTATTTTCCAAACACGGTCAGCACATTCTGGCCGTGTTCATAGTTGATATTATTGAATGTTTCCTTATTCTTCATTAATAATGTGACACTATTTACGTCGCTAGAAAGAAAGAAGAAAAAAAGAAAGGCGAGAATTAAATTTAGGTGATAAGAAGCCATCACGAAAAGGACACTAAGCGGTGTTATTTTTCAGACAGGGAAAGTGTTAAGATTTTTATTTCCATTGTTGAGAAGGTGAAACACAGAATTTAATCTGATTTATGTTACAGGGCGGCTAGTAAGATATATCCAATCTGCCCATGGTAATGATAAAAAAGATTTTTTTCCAGTTGGACAAGAGACCTCCCGCAGGGTGCTGGGAGATAAAAATTAATTAGGTCAAGATTGACCGAAACAATCTCCATGTCATTTGGGAAAAAAACACATGTTTATCGTCAGGGCTGGCTATGATAGCGAAATTATTTTATCCGAACAGTTAATTAACAACAGAATGCAAATACGTCCAAATGACCACCCACTTGTTTGGCGAAGGCCCCGGGTGATAAAGTCCAAGTGACATTTGACTATGATAAGAGTCTAAAGTGTGTTGTCGGGGAGAAGGAAAGAAAGAGAAAGAAAAGAAAAAGAAAAAAAAAAGAAAAATGAATATAATTTTTTTTTCTTTGAGCAAGATTTTTTAAACGGAGGCTAGTCTGGCCACACCCACACCGCTGAGCGACCATTGGCTGGATGGTGGCATGAGCGTTAGGCGGAGGTAATCATGTGAAGAAGGAAGGGAGGCCTGTTGCGCCCCCTGAAGGGATAGGTGTGAGATACCACTGTGAGAGAGAGGGGAAACCCGTTGACATCCTCTGAGGGCATGGTGAGATAACAATATGAGAACAGAAGAAGGTGGGCAGACGAAAGACTTCCAAAAATGAAAAATAATAAAATTTTCCTGACCGAAAACAAAGAAGTGGATTGTGGGTTTAGAATTATCAAGGAACCTCAAACCCCGACAAGCCCACCCAGGTTTTGGTCGGCGTCCATATAAGCAGAGTCGCAGGGAGTGAAGTTCAGTTCGAGTTCCAGTTAAGTTGAGAGAAGTTCGCAGTTGGTGTTGGAGACAGACAGGCAAGCAGTTGCAGTGAGCTGAGAGCTCTGAAGACCCGCCTCGCAGAAGCTGACTAAGATTCACGCAATTCCGAACACAACTTCTAGCCAAGAACAATTTATTTTCGAAGAACGACTTAGACTCCCACCACCAAAACAAGTTTTACGAATATCGCCTGAAGATACACCAAGAACCAGTTTCTTAAAGAATAAACAACTTAAGATGTTAAGACTCGCCTAAAAAACACAAAGTGTCACGAATCCATATAGCGGGTTGGGAAGAAGACGCAGTCCCGTATTTAGCAACCAGATATAAAATATTGTTATCCTTTTTTAACATATTTGAACTTTTCGAGTTATTATTTTATTTTATTTTACATATACTTGTGCGGTGTTGCCCTTGATCGAACTCGGCTTGCATTACGGCCCGGCGACTGATTGATTTCGTCTGCATAAGATAAATTCACAAGGTGGGTAGGTTAGACTGGAAATCAAAACAGTTACTTCGGTAACCAGACGTTGGAGGCGAGCTGGGAACGACACGGCTGATACCGAATCTAACCAGATTCCCATCCGAATCACCAAAAGGTTAGAACGTCACATTTGGTGCCGCGACCAATACCAAGTCAGTTGATCGTCACAGGACAGGATAGCACGACGGACGCAGCCAGGCAGACGTCACATTTGGCGCAGCGACACCGAGGGGGACGTCACAATAATGTTTCCATTATTTTTTAAACATTTGTACATGTGGATGATGATATTATTTTTATTTTTTTTTCTTAACAACGAGTATGTTACGTGGAGAGTTTGGTAGGACTCTGTGTGTATTTAAAATAATTGAGCTATGGTCAGTCACAGAGACCTTGTTAAACATGTTGTAGTATATCCAATATAATTATTTACAAATGTAGATTGGTTAGCAACACGGCTTTCTCTAATTTAGATCTTGCAGGTAAATTAATATTTTTGACGATGAGGTTAGCGGTTTTAAGTTTTTTTTTATAATAAATTTTCTGAGTATTTGTTTATGATGTTTCTAATTAAATATTCGTCATGCTTATAGCTACTATACATTTGATTTTTGTCGAAAATGCTGTTGTTTTTTTTGTGTGTGTGTGTGTTCGTTATTGCTATTGGTTACCTTAGAAAGAAAAAAAATTCTAATATGGTAATCTATCAGATGGTTGGATGCACGGTGGAGTAATGCATTGCGGCTCGGAATGAGGAATCGGAGATCCGAGTTCAAATTCCAGCCGAATCCATTACATTGACGTACATGCTAATAACCTTTGGAAAGGTATGAATGCTCTCTTCTCTCCCACCTCCAGCTATGCGTAAATAGCAAGACAGAAGGCAACAGGTCTCGCCCAGACAGAAATGGCATCCTACTGCGGGAAAAAATCTGCCTCGTCAGTCACGTAACGAAATATAAATGATCGCCTAAGCCTAAGCGTGTATCACGCAAGGGGAATAACTGACTGATGAGATGGTTTGAAAAACCATTATTAACAAGCATTTGTATCCCTTTATTGTGTGTGTCCATATATATATATATATATATATATATATATATACACACGGTGCTGCATTATAGAATTAATTTTACAGAGCTATTCTACTCGAGCATTAATGGTGTGTAGAGGAATCGATCCCACTATTTGACCTATATTTCTTCTTGCGTGTTGTTTTAATAATTCAAGCCTAGTTTCGTTTAGGGAAAAATGCTCATTACCTTCCGTTATTATTCTTTCTTTACTAAGGCAAGCAGCGAATATATATATATATATATATATATATATATATATATACAAAGAAAGACAGAGAAAGAGACAGAGAAACCGACATAAACAAAGAAAAAAAAGACGTTTTCACATTCCTTTAGATAATTCTCTTTTTTGTAAAAAAATTACTTTATTTGATTCGATATTTCATGTCCGATTGTTTACTTCTTTCTTTCTTTTTTTTTTTCATGCATAATTTATTTCACTCTTCTTTCTATTTTAACATTATTTTTTTCACCATACCTACCTCACTTTAATTTTATGATCGGTTACTCTCTGCGTTTTGTGTTTTTCATGATTTTTTTTCACATTCTTTCTTTCTTCCATAACTCACTCTTTCATTACAAATGGATTTTTAATTTCTTTTTTTCTTACTTTCCTAAACTAACTCTTTCATTTCAACTATATTTCTAATTTCTTTATTTCTATCTTCTCACAACTCTTTCATTTTTCGCAATACTTTTCTTTTCTTTCTTTTGAAAACTTAATCTTGCATTTTCAGCTATACTTTTTTTATTTATTTCTTTTTCTCCCTTTCTTTTAACAATTCCCTCATTCGTTTTCAAGTATACTTTACTTATCTTTATTTTTTTTATTGTTTCTTTTTTCCTTCTTCCTTTCATTCTTTTTCTTTATTCTATCTTTATTTTTTCTTCTTTCATTTACTTTCTTTCTTTCTTTTATCTTTCTTTTACTTACCTTATTTCTTTCTTACAACTTTATTCTTTATTTCGTTCTTACTTTTTTCTTTTCTTATTTCTTTCTTTCTTTCTTTCTTTCTTTCTTTCTTTCTTTCTTTCTTTCTTTCTTTCTTTCTTTCTCTTTGATTAATTTATTATTCCCTGGAACTTTTTTTTTCATTTCTTTCCAATTTCTCTTCTTTAGTGTTATTTTCTTTTTTTGTTTCGATTTCTTCCACGCTTTTTTACTTTTCATTATTAACCCACAATTGAAAGGTTTATCATCAACAAATCGATAGAAAATAATCAAGCGACTGACCGAAAACACAGACACTAAAGCGTATCAATAAAACACACATAAGTAAGATATATAAAAAAATCCTCTAACAAAATTGTTTTTTTTTAATTATCTCTCATATTGCCGAACGTCACAAACACATCACTTTACGGATTTTTTGCACAGAATTCGTCCCATACATGCACATACACACACCTATTAAATATATATATATATATATATATATATATATATATATATATATATATATATATATATATATATATATATATATATATATATATATATATGTATATCCATATATATGCATATATATATATGCATATATAAATATGCTTATATATATATATATATATATATACAATTATATAATTGGAGTAAACGGAATGAATTCCAATAACCAACAATTACTATTCTTAAAAGAGTGCTCAATTCAGAGTAGAGCAGATATAATTATTTATTTTAAAGATTATAACATGAGTATGTTATAAAATCACTACAAAAATAGCCATTTTGTTCCAACACCTCCGGTCTCTTATCAAGTGATGATGTTGTCATTCAACATCATCACTAGATAAGACACCGGAGTTGTTGAAACAAAATGGCTATTTTTGTAGTGATTTTATAACATAATTATGTTATAATTTTTTAAATAAATAATTATATATATATATATATATATATATATATATATATATATATATATATATATATATATATATATAGATAGATAGATAGATAGATAGATACATTCTTTATATATGTATTTTTCTATGTGCATTATATATATTATAAATATTAAATATATTATAATTAAGAATTACAAAATATACATATTTACAAAGT
Source organism: Acanthosepion lycidas (assembly GCA_963932145.1). Taxonomy (NCBI): domain Eukaryota; kingdom Metazoa; phylum Mollusca; class Cephalopoda; order Sepiida; family Sepiidae; genus Acanthosepion; species Acanthosepion lycidas. The sequence continues at coordinate 135,263,534 of OZ010573.1, read as the reverse complement.
TAGACTAATTCAAGTACATGACTACAAGTGTAGAGTGGAAATAAGGTAATCCTGTCAATAGCATTTTGAAATATCTTTCTGATGAACGCTCTACAGGCGGTGCCTATCTATATTAATTAGGCAGTAAAAACATTCACCTTTTACCTCTGACAGTTTTCGTTGTGTTGATATCAGAATCGGAAGCGTTAATTAAAGGGAAATATTAAGATAAACATTAATATTATGAAATATCAGGAAAAAGGGAAAACCATTAAGTGAGTTACACATCGGGAACGTCCTCTCGAATAAAGCATTAATAAAATTATAACAAAGTAAGTTATATATATATATATATATATATATATATATATATATATATATATATATATATAAGCATACAGCAATCAATAAATTTCAGACAATATAAAAAAGCATTAAGGAAAATGGTAAAATTGGCTGTTTAAACACTGTAAAATTTCAGCATGCATTTATCCAATATTTAGTGTTACTAATTGTTTATTTATCAATTTTCAGGAAAATGTACTTCTCAAAATCACTACTGATAGGGTTTTTCTTGTGAATATTTTGTTTGTTATTGTGTGAAAATATTTACTGCTTGATAATTTAATAAATTTTTTCTTACATATATATATATATATATATATATATATATATATATATATATATATATATATATATATATGTATGTATATACACAAGTATAGGATTGGTGTATACGGAATAAATTCCAATAACAAACAATTACTTATCTTAAAAGAGTGTTCAATACAGAGTACAGCGAATATAATTATTTATTTGAAAATTATAACATAAATATATTATAAAATCACTATGAAAATAGCCATTTTGTTTCAACACCTCTGATGTCACATCAAGTGATGATGTTGGATATCATATTCAGCATATGAGGGGTTGGAACAAAATGGCTATTTCATAGTGATATTATAACATATTATTTTATAATTATCGAATAAATAATTGTATATATATATATATATATATATATATATAGATGTGTGTTCGTGTGTGTAGGTAGGTAGATAGACAGATGTGTATGTGTGTGTATACATATGTTTGCATATATATATTAGGTTGATGCAAAAATAATATCGTTTTCTCACATATGTTACTATGTGAGAAAACATTATTTTGCACGAACCTAATACATAATATATACAATATATATCTGTGTATATGCATAAATATATATATATGTGTGTGCATATTATATATAATATATACGTGCCTGTGGATATATACTTATATATATATATATATATATATATATATATATATATATATATATATATATATACTCACACATATATATGTACATATATATACATATATAAATATACTATATAATGTATATATGTTTGTGTATATACACATACATACAGACACACACACATTTATTTTGATAGATAGATAGATAGATAGATAGATAGATAGATAGATAGATATTTGTTCACTTTTGATTAGTTAAAAATCAACAGATCTTTTAAAATTCATTTTCGTCAATCTTGTGATTGAGTGTTTCCCATTGCACTTTTAACTGTGGCCAAATAAGAGAGACAATACAGGGATCCATAGATAATTGATGAGGCCAAATTTGACAGTGAATACGAATAGAATCTAGGATTTCAAAGCAAATATTGGAAGCCTAATAAAATGGAGTATAGATGTCCAAAGTGAAGTTAAGTGTACAAACGAGACAGAGTGTATAAGAGTACAAAATAAAATATGGGTGGCCAGATTCGACAGAGATTATGGGAGGCCAAAGATTATATGGGATTATAGGAATCCAAACAATATATAGGAGGCCAAATTGAACAGAGATTATAGGTGTTCAAAGAGAAGAGAGTAGGATTATAGGATTATAATAGATTATAGGAACTAAAAGATAATGGGGGCGCAATGTATAGGGGTCCACACACAACGTACGATTCCGAAGAGAAGATAGGGGGCCAAATTTGACTGATAGTATAGGTTTAAGTTATTTGTGTAAATTTCCAAATACCATATTTAAATTTCAACTTAACATTTTGGTTCTTGTGAAATGAGCCACAAACTCGGCTATAGGATATGCTCAAATATAACAGTCTACATATATTGCTATATTTTTTGGAATGCCGCTCTGGCCGTAATTTTATTTCATCATCTTAATCGTCACAGATCCCATAACGGTCAATGTTATGTCAGACTATTCAGCTTCGAATATAATCGTTCGACCTTGACAGTGTACAGAACTAACGACTCTCCGTCCCAGACCACAACGAGCTTAGTAAATATTTGATAGTGTTATCATTTTTGAGTAATCTTGCCCAACACGAGAATAATTTTTAGTAGTAATCATCAAATAGAGATTTTTGACAGACTATACGAAATTTAGTACATGCTGCCAGATATTTAGACTTATTTTCAAATTAACGCAATGGTTTCTAAACTGCCAGTCAAAAAGAACATTAAAAATCTAATATGAGAAATAATTGCCAACGTTTCACTTTTTACAACGTCTATCGTCATAATATCAAGTCATTTTATGTTATAAATTATTGTCTATTGTGATTGTCAACGTTTTACAAGTGTTTATTTGATTTTAATTTGATTTTTTTATTGAAATAAGTAGTCCGTTAGCAGCAATATTACCTGCTGGGTGGGCAGTGTAAAGGATATCAGCACAGAAAGTGGAATCAGCGAGTGGTATTAAAAATTCCGGATAACTCTGTTGCGTCACATTCACATTTCTTTTGAAAAGCCGGAGGTCGTCTGTTATTCTACAGAAGTAATAGGTTAAATTGCAGAGAATTCTGTAGACTTGGATGAAAATCAATCCAAGAGGAAGAAAACTAGAGAATCAAAGCCGTGGAGAAGGCGCAACGGAAACCTCTCCAATATATTTTCTCTAAAGAACCACGCTAAATTTTTTTTCTCCAGAAAAAAAATCCAGCTTCTATTCCCAAGTGAAGCACTCCAATACCTTTCTCAAGAGAAGCATTCCAGTATAATTTCTCAAGAGTACCCCAGCAATATTTTTCTCAAAAGAACCACTCCAATATTTTTCTCAAGATAAACAGCCCAGTATATTTTCTCAAGAGTACCTAGCAATATTTTTCTCAAGAGTACCCCACCAATATTTTCTCAAAAGAACCACTCCTTTATTTTCTCAAGGAAACCAGCCCAGTATAATTTCTCATGAGTGCCCCCCACCCCCAATATTTTTCTCAAAAGAACCACTTCAGTATCTTTTCTCAAGAGAACCAATTTAACATATTTTTCCTAAAAGAACTACTCGAATATCTTGGAGAAATTGTGTTATTTCACAGATAAAAAAGAAATGGAATCTGAAGCATGTTATCATTATCTATAAAAGTATTATCTTGAATTGTTTTAGATGAAACTTAAGTCAAACATCATTAATTATTCATTTGATGGCCTGACTAGTTGTTTTTATCTTTACTATACTGAATCTCATTCAACAATAACCAGTATACAAAATTGATAGGAAATAAATAATAAGCACCCCATATAGATTCAAAGTCGCACCTCTTCTACAATTTGAAAAATGTCTGACCATATCAGCTGTCTGATTGCGCTAATCCTCTTGATTCTAAATTATAGTAGAAGTTTAAATCTTGTCATATAAATTAGTCTTTCCTTTTTCTTCCTTCTCTCAGCGCTCTGTTTGATGTTATTATCTTTAGTTTACTTTTTGATATTAGTAGAACTAATGATATTATCGTAAAATATTATGAGTCATTATCCCTCATTATCAATTTTATTAATTGAGGAATTGTCGGCCATTGACTATTTTTTTTATTTTAATTTCAGTTATTAGGTTGGTGCAAAAATAATATTCTTTTTTTGACGTATTTTTAATGTCAAAGAACGATATTATTTTTGCACTAACCTAATACTTTCTAACGGGGCTAAAGGATAATAAAGAAAAGAAGATTTTTCATTATAATCTACATAAGAATTAAGGAAATCATGAGTAAATTTAACTAAAATAAGAACGTGGAAAAATTTCGAAAAAAATACTTTTCATGTGATTAAGCATCAACAAGTTTAATAATTAATTGATTTTCGATTTACATAAATAAAGAGACAGGGAGATTAAAAACAGAATGAAAACCTTGATCACTCTACAAATGCCAAAGAATAATCTGCTGATACCACCTGATGATGCTTGGAATATCATTTGGTCAGTTTGACGTGGTAAATGATTAGCAAGCTTTTCTCGCTTGATGAATTCTAACTGATTAGTGAATTCAGACTTACAGTTAGAAAATTATCATAAAACCTGATTTCTTAAAATGTAAAATAAACTAAAATAATTTGAAATTTGTAAACTGCAGATCCTGTTTTCAATATCGAATAAGTCCTCCATATTATGCATTTCACATATATGTTTATTTATTTTTCTTTTGTTTTCCGCTGAGGGATCAATGTACAGTGAATGTAAAATCCAAACTGAATTTAAAAACTAAACTTTTATAAAATCTGATATTTTTAATATTCGTAATACAAGGAGCTTATTATATTGTAACAGTAAACATATGATTTCTTCTGCTGACAGTGTCTGTGTTATAACTTTAAAAATATTTACATATTTCTTGTTTGTAAGTTCCATTTTCGTTATCATTTTTTATGTTTGTTGTTTTATCACTTTTGAAAGCTGTCTTAGCGCATATTCTACACTAAATTCCATGGTGTTTTCGTCATTGAATTTCTGATGTGAATAAACTCTATAATTCATGGCTGTTGTTATGCAAAATTTTGATTCCAAGTCGATTGCTCTCCAAGAGTTTGACAATCAAGACTTCACTTGCACATTCTTGACTACTGATCGGTGTGTAAGCTCTTAACTACTTATCTGTGGACAAGAAAGCATACGGCATCGCTCACAAAGTATTCTGATAATTATTATGCATTGACGTCTCCTGTATTCTGCTTGTGCAGTAAGTCTACCATTCGTCCATACTTAAAATATTGCTGCCAAATATAATCCGGTTCTCCTGCTATTTATCTAGAGCTCCTTGATAAAATCCAAAGAAGAACAAGCAATATTATTAGCACTGACCTGGCAACTCGGCTTCAGTCACTGTTCCACCGCCGTAGAATTGCTTACATTTGCATTTTTTATAAATAATTTCATGGTTATTGTTCAGATGAGATCTTTGTTATGGTGACTAGAATCTTTGAACTTAAGCGCAGTCCTAGACTAATGATAAGGCCCCAACAATTTACAGATTGGCTAGATTTAACCGTAAATTCTATGCTGACAGTGTTCTTTCTCGCACTTCTCGCTTGTGGAACTCTTATCCAGATCCATGCATTCAAGTCAACATTTAACTGCAAAAATGAAAATGCAATGTCATGTCTATAGCTATCCTCTATACTCTTAATTACTCTTTCTTTTTTCTCTACTCCATGTTTCTGTTTCTATCTCTTCCAACCCTATTTGTATCTCAGTGATTTTACTGCGTCTAACCACCAACAATATGTTGCACACTTTCAGTGGCTTCATTATTATTAAACAACGTCGAACTTGGTAAGTAACGAGATGGCTGATCTCTTGGGAATATCAGGTACTATAAGCTTTGAAGTGCGGATGGTATGATGGATAATGGCTCTGAATTGTTAATCAGAAAGCCGAGTTTCAATCCCAGCTGGGTTCGAGATATTCTTTTACGCGCAGTTACCGTTGAGAAAGGGATGAATCCACATCTTGTCCCCGGCTATGGGTTAATTAGTAAGATTTGTATAACTCAAACAACTAATAGCTCATAAATTTAAATTAAATAAAAATACATACAATATATTTAGATTTCAGCAGTGAATAACACTTAGAGGTTGATAAAAAAAGAAAGAAAATCAACCAACCAAAATTATTATTATTGTTATTATTGTTTTTAACATTATTATTATTATTATTATTATTATTATTATTATTATTATTATTATTATTATTTTAACTATCTTAGTTACGATTAACTATTATATTAACAGATTCTCTACCCAAATTAATCTTAAAGCAGATATTGTTACTGATATTTTTGTTGCTTCCTTTGAATTATCTTACTCTTTTCAAATACTGCATAATTGCTATCCCCCGCGTTTTCTCCCTTTAGGCTCTTTTTACGGCCATCTTTGCGTGTGTTCTTAATTACATGAACACCATTTTTCCTGTTTGATTTGTCTGTGAAAACTGTGGGAATAAGATTAGAAAATTCATTTAGGGTAAATTCGATTGTGCATCTTTACGGCTTTTGGTTCAGTTTGACGTTATCAATTCCCTGTCGTTGAAATAAAGATTTCCTTTTGATCTTGCCGTTTGGTTCAGTAGGAAATGTTGCATTTTGAGAATTTCTATAAAAATATATTCTAGTCTTTTACTATCTATCTATCTATCTATCTATATTTTCTTATCAATCTATTCTCATCTGATTTTCCTACCTCTTTATGCTTCTCTTTTCATGTCAATCAGTTCACATATATCTCTCTATCTCTCTCTATTTATCTATCTATCTATCTGTCTATCTATCTATCTATCTAGCTAGCTAGTTAACTATCTATCTCTCTTTTCATACCAATCTGTTCACATCTATATTTTGATATCTCTGTATGTCTCTATCTTTTCATGTCAGTCAGTCCATATCTCGCTCTTTCTATACACACACACACACATATATATATATATATATATATATATATATATATATATATATATATATATATATATATATATATATATATATATATATATATATATACCCCATTTTCATGTATGTAACTATATGCTACACTCTCGTATTGTCTCTGGATGTATCAAAATTATATTACATAGGTTGTTCCTATCTATCTATCTATCTATGTATCCCTTTTGATATTATTCACATGATTTTTTACTATCTTCAGAAATATATATATATTTATATATATATATATATATATATATATATATATATATATATATATATATATATATGTGTGTGTATATAAATTTTAAAAATCAGGAGGTCAATTAAAATACGCGACCACGGTTACGACCGAACGTTCTCTTCGGGCGAATATTTTAAAAGGATTGCTTTAACGCTTTATTAAAAAAAAAAACACACACACACACACACACAAATCACCATATTTATCTTTCAAAAAATAAAAGGTGTATGATGTTTGAAAGACAGGACATTTGGTGTAAAGGGAAGGGAAGGGAAATGCTAGTGTATATATGTATGTATATTATATGAGAACAAGGGACTAAAATTTCTGATATTTGGTTTAAAAGACTTTTTGGGTCCGGGTATGCCATAATTGCTAATTTCCGAGAATTGTCTAACTTGCGACCGGATCCCTGTTATTTTTCTTAAAATTTCACACCTTGTTTGCAAATTTGATGGAGAATCTAAGGTTTGGTAGGAAAAAAGTCGTTGTGTGATTGTACCATCTAATCTTGAAAGGCTCTTTTGTGCAGACTCTGTTTTAATTTGGCCATTTATATTAGTTACATCTGCTTATACATACATACATATATATATATATATATATATATATATATATATATATATAGAGAGAGAGAGAGAGAGAGAGAGAGAGCTAATATTAGTGGTAAAAGAGAATGTCAAAAACGATTTTATACCTTCCTCCAAAACTATCGGTATTAAAATGTAGATATAATTTTTCATGATGTCACGTTTAAATATGAAAACAAATAAAGTACTATAAAATCTTTTTTTTATTTATAATTAAGTCCAAAGTCTCTATGTAAAATTATGACGTATTTAATTATATATTGTGTGAATTAATATTTTATTCTTTTTCATATCAATGTAGACTCTTGATATTAAATAAGATTAATTTATTTTTTACCAATGATTATCTAATTTTTCTGTTTCTGATGTAACACTACATGCTTTCATTTTTTCACTTCTCATCGTTCCTTGAATGCTGTTTATTTTTCCATTATTCTGTGTTAGAGAATGAAATGTGATATAATGGAATATGCACACACCTGAGTTCCCCATCACTTGAATATGATTTGCTGGTGACCATCATAAATACAGACGGACGGGTAGGTATGACAGAGTTCAATTCTATGACGACGCCCACTGGACTACACCATTGGCTATTCTATTGGTTTACAATTATTGCCTGCGTCTACGACGAGTAGCAGTCGATTACTGCTACCGAGTACTACTTGGTTACAGTAGCCAAACTCACTTAGCTACTTCGATCAAATATATCCATTTTCGGGACATATCAAAGTGTCGCATTATCTTACATGTATGATATTATACTCACGTCTGTAGAAGAGAAGTGGTAGTTTTATCGCGATCTCCTGTGTTTCTGTTTAATAGGCCAGCATATAGTTGCTTTTGGACTTCGGTTTTATGAACGGCATACACCTTGGTAAAGTATGTAAATAGACGGTTGATTGGTTTTTAGTGATCAAGTGGCAACGAAATCGGAAATTGGGTATTTCCGAGGGCTGGTCGGTATTAACACTCACGCTTAGGAACGGGTAGTGTCATGATCCGCCTTTGGCAGGAGACTGATGTGTCAGTCACTTTATTCCGATGCCGTCATTTCGTATTGCCTAGCCGCCGCGTCGGTATGAGTAGATGAGCGAATAATTGGTAGGGAGAAGCTTTGATACAGCAGGAATTGTCTCAAGTATCACTTAACTACACACCCGGGTTACCAGCGGAAACCCTGACTAAGCAGCTACATAACTGGGAAGAATTTCTGGCAGTTGCGTTTTTCTTTCATATTGTTACCCTGTGATCATGCATCACGCCTTTTCCCAGCATTCGTTAAATGCCGATAAGATCGTGATTCGGAACAGAACGCGGGGTTTATCATTGTCTCTTTGGTGGGAAGCTTAGGCGTGGGTTGTGTTGTATGTTTACACATGAATATAATCTTAATCTTTAAATTGGTTGTATCCCTGAAAACATTTTTTCTTACTAAACAAAACAACAAAAAAATATATTTCGCTCAACCTTCTCGGTAGGATACCTCAAGAAACATGTTTTATTTTTTTTTAAATGTTCAGAAATAGGTTTTATAACACAAAACAAAAAGAAACTACATATTTTGTACAAATAGATATTTTATTTAAAATATGTTTCCTAGAGAAAAACTCATAAAACAACAATATCTAAATGAACCATATTTTACAATTTCTCGATAAAAAAAAAACTTTACTCAAAAAATATTTTACTCAGAAATATATTTTCCCAAATAATAACTCATAAACAACTAAATATAACATGTTTTAATATTTCTCGATCAAAAACTCATAAAACATCTTTTACTCAAAGACATTTTACTAAGAAAAAAACAACTGTCTTTAAATAAACCATATTTTACTATTTCCTACATAAAAAACCATAAAACATATATAAAATAAATCATTTCACTCAAAAATCAAAAATAAATCAAAAAGCATCTATTGCCAAGTATTTTACTAAATAAACATCTTTGTCTGAAAAATACGCATAAAAAAATCTTTCACTCATAAAACATTTTACACAATCAAAATTTTTACTCAAAAAGCAATTTCCTAAAAAAACTCACAAAACAACTTTAAGTTGTTATATTTACCTTGATTATCTTTTATTTTAAAAGGGCCTATCATTTTAATGCTTCGTATATTAATTCAAAAGATTACTTCACGTTCTGCTTGTAATCATCTAAGTAGATTTTTGACAGTTTCAATGAAAGACGCAACTATAAGATTCCGCTAAGAGAGCGCAATATTAACCGCTACAATTGACAAGAGTCTCTTCATAATTTCAGTCAATGTTCTTAATATTCTTCAATTTCTCTCTGTTTTTACATACGCAATATTAAATATTTTCATTTCTCAGATAATTTGTGTATGATGTTTATATTTTCATATATTTTTTTCGTACCATTTTTCAAAACATTTGATGTAGTCTTTCCGATTGACAAAAAAATTACCAGAAGTTGGAATCGAATTTAATGTCAATAAATAACCTTTGTTCTAAGAGGGTTTGATCATTGTTGATCCCAGTATATAGCTTAACCTAAGACATACGAAATAATTTTAGAGCACTCGATCTGACACCATAATATCATAGGGACCACGTGTGTTAATAATCACCTGAAAGATGACGTAATATTCTCCAGGTACAGAAAAAATGATCAATGCATATCAATAGCTGTCCCTGATATGTAACATTTGGTCCCTCCCCAGCTGAGCTTTGGGTGTAAAAATATGGAACACCCAGATGACAGAAAGTTATATCACCACCCTTCTCGAGAGGAAAAAGCTAGTGTCTCCCACATCGTCACAAGACGAATGTGGACATTTGAAATGATACACTGTCAAATGTATAATTAATAATTTTACACTGATTTTGAATGATTAATTTGTGATTTACGGCTTATCAAATTATTGCAGGTTAGTTAAAGCCAGAAAATATTTTTAGTTTGTAATTACTCTTTTGGGAGATAATAATGACTTATTGATATATGCCCTACTACGTAACTCATAGATGGGGGAGAAGGGTTGGATTCATAGCTTTCAAAAATGTACTTGCGCGTAAATGAATATAAAGAACCTAAGTGATATTGGAACTCAATTATCCGATTAAAAATCCCCAATTATTATTAATTAGACAACCCGCACATCCAAGAGTACATCACCCCTTATTCCTAAGCGGGCACAACTCTAGGCACTTACCTTGACCTCGGTGATCGTACAGGAACCTGCGCTCCAATCTAATATGTGTGTAATCTTGATAATTTTATGCATTGAATATTTAATCTCGTATTTCTAATAGACTTTACATTTTAATTTAAATTCTCATTGTTCTCTGTTCAAATTTCTCACTACAAATCTTCGTTTTTCATTTGGGTTAATATCTATCTTGGTATCTTGCTTGTTTAACATAGTTTTTTTTTTTTATATATTTGTCTACTAGTAATTATTTGTGCAATTAATTTGTTTAACAATTTAGAATTCAGGATAGAGATTGACTATAACATGAAAAGAGCAAAATATCTGGACGTCAAGGTTTATCTACGTACAAGTTTGATAAACCCTTACAGTAAGTTATATACTTAACTCTCCTATGACAACTAAAGATCTAACCTTCCCAGAAATATGATTCAACAAATTCCTAAAGGGATAAAGGATACATTGTCAATGAATTCATCGATAATGTAATTATATAATGAGATTATAAAAGAACATCGAAACAGAGATAAGAATTGAGAGACATATAACTATTATATATGTAAAAAAAATATTTCCAATGTTGCCTCACGCTGCGCTCGTCAACCTTAACACCAACACGTCACCTCCTTGACAAATCGACCATGATCAAGTTTAAACCTAGTGGTCAGAAAGAAAATGATTTAGCCACTTCGCTACACGCCTATATACAGCGTACAATGGGTAAATAGTCGCTATTTTTGTTTTTAATTCCGCATATGCGAGTTGTTTGTTTTTATTTCTTTGACTGCAGAGTACAGTAGGGTCAGTTGGGAACAGTTTGTGAGAAAAAGCTTGACTATGATGCAATTCACTCCACCAGAAATTTGGAAACAGCATGCTATAAAGAACATTTCATAGTTTTTGTGTCAATGCAGAGGATTCTAAAAGAACTGGATGAGTCTAATGGTGATTAAGAAGGTACAGCAGCACGGAAAACTCAACCTGACTAAGAAAGATCTCCCGAATTCGTTGGTAACGGTTTCAGACTCAACAGTGAGGGCTATATCAAGTGCCTTAATGAGGTAGTACTGCCCTAGTTCAAGAGGGGGTCTTGTGGAAGACACTATTCCTGGCCAAAGGACTATGCACTTTGCCACACAATCAGGAGAACCCAGTCATGTTTGCAAGACAATTTCTGCGATCACGTCACCCCATATATATCTGGCCACCTAACTCCCCAGACTGCAAGCCACTTCATAATTTTATGTGGAGCGTAGCTGAGCGGGAGACTAACTAAACGAGCTGTAACACCAAACTGAAGGCAAAGATCATGAGAGCATTCAACAATTTAAATAAGAAAACCAGAAGAGTTGCAAGAGATTCAGAAATAGTCTGGAGGCCGTGGTTGAAGCCAATAGTGATTTTACTAAAGAAATTTAGACTTTAATATTTCAAGATATTTTTGTGTAATTTTGGTAAATTTATCTGTTAAAATTAGATGTCAGTGTTATTTTCATTTTGCGTAATTTAGACAAAATTTTATACATCACACCACGTGTGCATATATATATATATATATATATATATATATATATATATATATATATATATATATATATGTGCGTGTGTGTGTGAAAAGTGTGTTTATATAAATATAAATGAATATATATATATATATATATATATATATATATATATATATATATATATATAATTATTTATATATTATATGCGCGGTACTTATTAGAAAACGCTCAATATCAGAGATAGAGCTAACGTATTTGTTGGATGGATATATATGAATAAAATAATAAAACTTGTTGTAGCCGACACATTTCATATATATGGGGGGTGTATGTATTTAAGTTTTGTTCTTAACAATTGGGTGTCAGTGTGCAAAATCTTCATATGAGACGTACATGACCACATTCACATCCACATACCAAAAGCTACAGCCTTGACAAGCCACAAAGAGTCCCCTTCTCTCCCTCTCTTTGCGAACTAATATTAAATCAAAAGGACTGATGGAAAGTAGCTACGAAAAGAAACTGATAAACAAATGCAAAGAAAGAAAAGAAGGGAGAGATAGATAGGGTTAAATCCAAAGGGATAAAAAGAGGAGATAAATATATGTCAAACAAAATTCAGCCTAAGTTTATATTAAACTTCACATAAAGTTTATTTTCTTCCCATTGTCTTGGATTGTAGGATCAATATCACTAGCGATGATGTTTTAATTTTTCAACAAATCTGACTCTTAAGAACACACAAGGTGTGTCACAAAAATGCGCGTACAAAAGCGTGAATGCACACACTTGGATTAAACAAAAATTGCTTGCAATATAATATGTATTACATATAATACATTCCTTCTTGTCAATTTTGAGATGTAGAGAGTTGCAGTGAGTGAAAGTGAAAGAGAAGACTGGGAATAAGGAGGATTGAAGACAGCACAAAAAATAAAATGGACTCAAGAAGACAGAAGATGGTGATTGACGTTGGCTTTCAATTGAAATTATCAGGGAAGCAATTAAAAGGAAGGGAGTTGCATAGGTGGGAATTTCGCGAAAAAATTGTTGACCTAGAAGTGGTGGTTACATTTAGCTATTTCAATATTAATCGGGTGGTTCCTAGGTGCCAATCTCAAAACACGCTTAAATTCATTATGTCAGGACACCAGGGAAAAAGATCGCCAAAGAAGCTTCATAAAAATAGAAAAGACAGAGGGAAGCCACGCTACTTCAGTAAAAAAAAAACGTGATTGAAGTAGAGATGCCTGATCATAATCGATTAAATTACAGATCATTCTTTGGATTTTGCCAAGCATCTAAAGATGTACAGAGGAGCACCAGACCAGATATGGCAACATTATTTAATCCCGTCTTAATTATAAGTCTGATCACTTCGATAAGGTCAAATTTGCAGCTGATCACAATAAGTGACATTCATTTTGCTTTTAACTGGGGTAAGGAAATGCTTGTTAATCGTAAATCTTCCAAAGAAACTGCTTTCCATCAATCAGCTGAAAGAGCGCTTTCTGTCTTCTATTTTCATTGCTACTGCTAAATCCCAGGAGAGTGACTTGTTGCGCCTTCTAGGGTTAACATTTTCTGCTGAGCTGTAGTGAAATGATTATATCGAATGATATGCTAGAAAAAAGTTGGTTCACTGTGCCGTAAGAAGAAAACAATTATGAAAAATTTATCTTATATATTTATAAGTTTTTTGCACTTGAAATGTCTAGATGTAACCGTAAATTATATGCTAACAATTTCTTATATCGGACTTTTCCATTGCAGAACTCTCTTCTGGCCTCTTGCTTCTAAGTCAACTTTGATCTACAAAAATGTCAATAGTCATCTTCTTAATTATTGTTCTTCCATTGTTCTCTCTCCTCAAAAGTATTTTCTCATACGTTTACTCGTCTTAGTGGCATTATTGCCTTGCTTGTGGTTAAATGATTAAAAAATAAATATCTATGGTTGGTTTTTTGTGTATTTACATTATTATTATGTGAAAACTACAAGACAAATTCACTTGTAAGTATAAATAAATTCCTATTCTAAATTTATCTTGGAGAAATGAAAACTTATCTTTCCCAGGTATATTTCAGACGGAAAATTGTGAAGAAGAAATCATTTCAGTTTTCTTGTTTCTTTAAAAAGATATTTTAAAGTATGCAGTTATTTTCAGCCTGTTGCCCTTGTCTGTCTTGATTTGGCTTGAACCATTTCCTTATTTGCCAATTCCGAAACCGAAACGCTTCCAATTTTAGCCGTTATACGAGAAGATGGGTTTCTTATATGCAGATGTCATCATAGTAATCTTCTTTCTTTTTTTTTCTGCTACAATTGATGTAGAAACCATCCGTTTATGGCAGGTTTACAATGCTTGAGAATTTTAGAATTTTCCAAACATTAAAAGCATACCTGTTAATGAGCCAACAAAGATATTGCTACATTGATGAACATGACTATTTTTTTTTAATTCCCATTATAGCCAAAACGCGAGGGAAAAGCAAATCCTTTGCTATAAACGTATAATAATATAAATGTAGGTAAACCTAAAATCTTTTAAGAAAATAATTCATTGCCATTCTCTATTGATACATTCGGGGTTAAACTCGTGATTTTTTTTTTAAATTTAATTTCCTATTTCCTGATATGAAATGTATCCTTCGAAGCAGGTTGAAAATAAAGAGCGAAATGTTAAAAGTAAATCTTTTAATCACATCGTATTCATGGATTAACAAATGTTGATTGGTTGATTTTGAATCTAAATATTTTATACGCAATTTTATGCTTTCACTACAGATATTTTGTACATAATTTTATACTCTCAAGTTAAAGATATATTTTGTAGATATATAGTTTGTAGATCATAAAATATATTATTGATAATTATACTCTAAAAATATACTTTTAAATTTTTAGTTCAATTAATTTTAATTTTGGCATGAAAGTGTATTATTGCTTATTTTATTTTAAAAATAAACTGTCGATTTTTGTTTTGGGGTTCACTATTTGTTCATAGCTGGGACTTATAGAAGATGTTACTACCCCGGCTCAGGGTGGACCTTGGAACAACAGCAGTTAATAAGGATTCGCCTTCTCTTCAAAACCTTCAATCTCCCGATTGGAGGCCTTGCTACCGGATGTAGTTCATCGTAATACCTATGAATAGATTAAAAAAGTCAACCAGTATTTCTAATTTTGTTTAATAAGGAGACACATAGAGCTAGATTATTTTATTGATAATTCAATGCGTTAATTAAATTCTGAAAATATTTTGGAATGGTTTAAGACATTTTGGAACAAATCTTCTTTGAAGGGAGATATTATCTTCTGTAGATATTAAACGTTGGCATTAACATTTTTAGGGAAGTATGGGCTGCTTTTGGAATTCATGTCTGGTCTATATTTTGTTTTCCTTATAGTACTTATTAAAGCTTTAATGCTCTACACCGATAATATTATTCTATTCTTGGCCTAAAATTCAGCAAAAAATCAGTTGACACTAAAGGTGTTAATCTCTACAAATATTATTACCAATACATGCCATATATCTTCAATGAAGGAATTTCCGAATACGCACTTCAAACAATTCGCATGTTTATTCATTTGGACAGATATTGGGAACTGGGTCAGGCTAAGAAATTTTCATCGCCAAATATATGGGAATGACATATACATAGTAATAAATGGAATATTTACTTCTTACTTTCCTTCCAAATAGAACGTACAACATTCATATAATGAATATCATATATATATATATATATATATATATATATATATATATATATATATATATATATATATATATACACGTAATGCTTATATATATCACCGTATTTGTGTTTGTGTATTGGCACAAAAGATCTATATATTATAGAATAGAGTATTAAAAATTTCCACGCGCTTGTAACTATATATAGACAATAGACATCCACAATTGTGGAGCCACCAATGAATGCCAACCTAACTATAAAACATCTGCAAGGTCATCTTTCTGGCCTCATATGCACAATTAACCGTAAATGCATTAATTTTCCTTTAGTCGGGAATAAATCCACAAGTCCATGGAAGATCGTGATTCTTTGTAAAATACACTAATTATTAGGGCACATTTTCTGTATTATCTGTCAATTGACAGTAATTCTTAGGAAAAATAGAGGAAGAGGTTTTTCAATCAAGAATAAATGGACCAGTCTACCCTGCAGTTTAACATGTATGGAGGGAAGAGGTGGAATTGTTGTTTTTCAAAGCGTATTTCTGTAAATGTGATCGCAAAACACTTGACCAGAATTGACATTTCTACTTTCTGCGACAATATTCTTTACACTGCAGCGCGTACATCCTTTGGTAATCAGACGAAAATATTTCGATCTTTAGTCTAAGAGATTTCCTACGTTCAGATCCACACGACACTAGACCACAAACTAAGACTGAAAATAAGATCGAACACATGGTATTATAATAATTACTATTTAATGCTGACCGGTTTCAAAAGTAGTTATTTATGATAAACTCTGTATTTTGCAATGCAGGTGGATATCTACGATAAGGAAATTGGCGCAAAGTAATTTTCCTTTCCTTACTTGAATATGTGGTAAACAAATTTTATAATAGTAATAAATGGATGCCGACGATACAGAGGTTGTTTGCGAATCCTTGCCACAATATGCTTTAGATTTATATCTTCACGTGATGCTCTTTGTATGAGACCTTGTGCCAGACTAAGTGACATTTATTCAATATCTGTTCAACCACCCAGTAATATACTCTAACTCATGTTCACACTTCCGTTAACTTTGTCTCACACACTCACACAAAATCCTATATAAATACTGAATTTCCTCACCACGTCCACTTAAAGTCATATCTCCCATTTTGCTGTCCACCAACGCTTGTGGGGCTGTGCTTCCTCCCTCGGCGCCCAGCCTTCAATTCCAATGGTATCTAACTATGATGGACAGGAATTTATTACCGCTGTTTGGCGATGTTAGCGCTCAGTTCACTGCCCCAGCCTGATCCTGTATGGACGGGCAGTTGGCACGAGGCCCTCGATTCTTTGACGTCTCTGCTCACCTCAAATGACCGATGCGCCATGAGATCAACCAGCAATGCACGAAGGAATGACACGGTGTCTTTTCTTGCGAAACAGTCTTCATTGAGCCACATCTATCAGTATAAATGCCCTGGTTTGGACTTTCGAACAAACAGCGCCAACAACTGACTGGCTTCGAAAAGAGAAGAGAGAAAAATGTCATTCAATGAGTCTCCAATGTGCGTCTTAGTCAGTATGCGCAATGCAAATGATTTAAACCGATGCCCATGGAGATATATACGTTATTGTTCTTAGGGTGGTTAGCGTGTGCTTATAATAAAGAGTGTGCCGCTTTAATAATATGTGTAAGCGTGTGTTTGTTAATATTTACGTTTCACAGTAAATGCCGCACTTACTTGCTTGAAAGTCGATTTTTCAACATTATAGCTAAACTTAAGGGTTCGTTTACATTATGTCTGTGATTTTAAAACAGATAAGTATATAAAATAAAACAAAAAATAAAATTATATGAAAAGCTGGATTTATTGAACAAATGGATTACGACGTTCATTCTGATGTTTATATATACAGTTGATCGTGTTTTTCTTCTTCTTTCTATTGAGCAAATGGATTAAGACGGCCATTCTTATGTTTATATATACAGTTGATCGTCTTCTTCTTTCTATTGCACAAATGGATTAAGAGTTTCATGTTTATATATGCAGTTTATCTTCTTCTTATTCTTCTTTTTTCTATATGCCGTGTCCCTTCACGACATAAGCGAATTCACTCTACAAAACATTCTCTATCTCTTAGCAATATTCCTCATTTTTTTTCTTAGCAATATTTGCCCTTTTACTCTCCATCCCAATCCATGTCCTTCCATCATTATACACAAGTTCGTTAGTTTGGCTATGTTTCTCTCTGTCCCTCTGGCAGTCAGCATGTACTGTGAGTGTTAAATTTTCCAAACAATATTTACATAATTTGAGTCGCAGATACCGGAAGTATATCTTTCTGGTTCTAAGCAAAATTGTCACTTTATTTCCCACTACCCATTTCTATCTTCATTCTAGTTATTTCCCTGAAAGTGTCTTTTCTTCTCTTCCATGTTCATTCAGGATATGGGAGTTCATAGCTTTCAACAATTTCATATCCATTGCAGCTTTTAGTAAACTCTGCTCTTTTATTACGCATGCCTGTCGGGACATTTATACATGTTCGTTAAGTAGGTATAGTTAAGTACTAACCCCGTTTCTTTCTATCACTCTTGACTTGTGTATATCTTTTGAGTGTAACATTTTCCACGCTTGCTTTCCTCCTTATGATATTTCAGCTTTTTTTTTTTTGTTTTTTTTTATCTGGTTTTAATTATAAGTGTCTTTTCTGTTTCCATTTCCTTCATAATTCTTTTTACTAAAATATTCTGTCCATGGTACTCTTGGCATCATTACGACGAACTCCAACTCTGTTGCCTCAACTCTCCAATTTACGTGAAATTAAATTGCCCAGAATTACGCATCAGTTCAGCGCTAATTATTTTATTTCTAAACAAAATTTCCTAATGTTTCAAAACCATTTTGCTTAGGCTTTTGATAACATCTTCTGGTATTCTAATGTGAAAATCTCAGAAAATATTGCAAGCAGATACATAAAGACCACAGGTCGTTCAGTGTGTTAAAGGATATAGTGAATATATTAATAATAGTTTGGGCACCACGAGGTGGTGTAATGGTTAGAAAGTTTGTCTCGTTAGAACAATTGCGACTGAGTAGTGAGTTCAGTCCCCTTACTTTCGGCCTTGTGCCACATCCAAGCTAGACTTGTAAAATCACTATATTAATAACAGTGTATAGAATTATATTCAATATAATTGTCTTCTCCAAGGCTTAACTCATTCATTCTCTGAGGAATTATCATTTCCTAAATACGACGGTTAATTACATTTTCGAGGCTTTAAGTGCAAGATTATTTCTATATTTTTAATTTAGCCTACTTGACTAGGATTTTAAATATACAGCCTAAAATATATCACCCCGCATATAATAGAGATAAAATCTAAAAAAAAATACATAAATAATTATTTAGAAAAAATCCATTTCTTGTGGACATTTCAACGAATGTTTACGCTAACGTGAATGGTTGTATTCGCCAATCAGTAAACATTTGTCATTTATTAAGCGATCAGCTGTTATTGTCAAAAATGTGTACTGTCACTATAGAATCACAAAGGAAAGTACTAAATAAAAGAAACCATGTCTTTTGAGTATTATCAACGGAAGGCGTAACTAAAATTGATAGCACATCCAAGTCGAAGAGAAAATAATGTCATAATCAAGTTGTTAAGTTCCAAACTACTGAAAATAAAAGATTAGGTAGGAAAAACTCATCAACACTTTGTTAACATCTACCTGACTTGCGAAACTATTTTCCTTGCAAATTGTCTTAATATAAATATTTCATAAATTTCAACCGACATTAATACTGGAGGCTCGCTCTAAGAATATCAAACGTTTCCTTGTAGGAAAACGGCTAATATCGCCATCAGTCTAAATATAAATTTAAAAGCGAAAAAATGTTCATACCTCAGACATTTCCGTTAGTTCAGCGAAGTGTTGAAAGACGTTAGATGTGAAAATGGCGTACGCATCGCAAAACAATGTAAAGTGTCCATTTTGGCGCCTTGTCGCTAAGAAATTCATCTGTAATAGTGTCAATCAAATATTATATATTAGAAAATTCAAAATAAAACTGTAGCTTAATATCTAGGTGAAGATATTTGGAAATATATCATACTTCCCGTATGAAGAAAAGCGTCGATTGAAACAAATGTATTTTTTAAGCATTTCACCTCAAGCAAGGCGGATGCGCCAGAATCACGCAAAGGATTGATAGTAAGAGTAAAGAGGGGTGTTTGAGGAAAGTTTATAGAGGAGGACGAGGATCAGGATCAAGGCGTCAGAAGATATGGATTGACACTATATTTGAATATTTGAAGATTGTAGCTGTCAGAGAAACAAGTAGGAGGAAGGCAGTTCCATTGACGGGAAGTGCCAGAGAATAAGCTGTTGGATTAGAAGAGGTGGTTACATTTAACTGTTTGATAGCGAAAAGATGGGACCGATATGCCAAACTAGTAGCAAGATTAAATTCGTGGATTTGGGCTACCAGTTAAAATAACTCGTCAGAGCAGTTGCCTTGAAAATATTTGTAGAAAAGACAGAGGGAAGCCATATCACATCTGTGAGAAGGTGACTGTAGACGAGATGCCAGATCAGGACCTATCACATTGTATGTCTGTTTCTGGATTTAGGACGCCGAGATGAAGAGCGGGGGTACCAGACCATATATGGCAACAGAAAGGACAAATGGTGGATTCGTAGATATGAAGGATAGACTTAGGCGAGGAAAAATATCTGGCGCGAAACAGAGAACATTCCTTACGGTAGCTTGTTATATGTTCTCGATTAGCTTTCTTTAATGTCGAACTATTGTTTAGAGATGAATAGAAAACGTGCGTTCACGTAACAAAATTGGCGTTATCAAGAGTTTTGATCGAAACGTCTAAACACATGTATTGAGGGACTTCTGTTCGTATCTAGGGATATGCTTGCATTTAAATATAGGCATGCAAGTGTGCTGTGCCTAATATATGTATTAAGGATTTCAATTTGATTAAAGATTTATTGACTTAAACTTTCTCTCGATTCCACAGCGCGTATTCAGATATCCCAATAGAACTATTGATATGACAGAAAGATTGCTCATGAGAAATTAATCGAGGATTCTGTCATAAATATGAAAGCAGAATGCACAGACTAGAGATATTTGATAATTTATTAGGTTGGTGCAAAAATAATTTCGTTTTCTCACATAGTAACATATGATAGAAAACGAAATTATTTTTGCACCAACCTAATATCTCTCTCGCTTTCTTTTCGTCTTTGTTAAATCATGCATGGAGATGCAGAAATGTTATGATTGTCTTTTATCTATCTTGCCGCTTTAGATTTTGGACCAACATGACACTCCGTAAATTCAAGTATTTTAAACCTCGAAGAAAACTTGTTCTCCTTACCCTTCCCGTTTGTTTTTTTTTTTTTTTTTTGTCTGCCAACCATTCAGAAATACTCATATGTTTTCCCGTTTTTTTTCTCACCGATACTCTTGCATTCAATACCTTGTCAGTGTTATAATCTCTAGGCCTTGTTTCTGCATTATGTACCCCAAAAACATAATCTATCATTCTCATTGTAAAAATAAATGTCTATTCAGTACTTATATTCCTCCCAGCATCCCGGCTAAGACGGTAAACTACGTCCAACAGCAAGGCTTCTGCTCAAGGTTTTGAGGAGCGTGAAACCACCTCTTAATTGCTGGCGTTCCCAGGTCCACCCTGACCCGGATTGGTGGCAGCTGCTAGGGTCCCAGCTATGGGCAATTAGTTAACCCCAAACTGGAGTCATAACACTATGAAAGTGTAAAAATAGGTTTTAATACCAGAAATACTTTGGAAAAATTATTACCAGCAATACATTTTTGAAAAAGAAAATATTGCTAGTTATACATTTTCGAGAAAAAAAAATATTACCAGCTATACATTTTGGGAAAAATATTACCAGCGATACATATCTGAGGGGAAAATATTACCAGAAATAGATTTTTTGAAAGAAAAAATATTAATAGAAATAGATATTTAAAAAAAAAAATATTACCAACAATAAAAATGTTGTCGGCAACATTTAAAAAGAAAATATTGCTAGTTATACATTTTCGAGAAAAAAAAATATTACCAGCTATACATTTTGGGAAAAATATTACCAGCGATACATATCTGAAGGGAAAATATTACCAGAAATAGATTTTTTGAAAGAAAAAATATTAATAGAAATAGATATTTAAAAAAAAAAATATTACCAACAATAAAAATGTTGTCGGCATTAAATAACCCATTGAGGTTGATATGCCGTAAAACAAACCAAACTAAACCAAATCTATTCTCCTTAAAAGATTCTCCTGTTGACGTAGTTACTTTATGTCATTCTCAGTATCCAACAGTAGAATCGCATCTATTTCACTTCAAATATTTTTTTCTTCTGTGACGAGACTATTCATTAAGTACGATATTTAAACTATTTACATTGTTCAAACTGTTGTCCTCATCTTAATTTCAAATACACAACATTTCGGCCATTGTAGGCTCAGGCAGACTTCAGGTGACATACGTTGGAATTTTGAATCGAACCTTTTATTTTCTCAAGGATACATGACCTAGTGTATGAAAGTATTGGTTGAAGTAATGCAGTGATTTGAAACAAAGAGTTGTGAGTTCAGTACCTAGCCATAGCAGAGGTGAACAAAAGCTGCGAGAGTTGGGTTAGTAAAAGGGAGATAACGGAAAATGAAATATCCAGAAAAGTCATGACATGTTGAACTAGAACAATTTAACCCACTGAACGACATAAAGTGTTCGCTTCGAAATTCCAAAGTATCTCAGCTGAAGAAGGCCGCACTGTACAACTGCCGAAATGTAATTATGTCAGTAAAGATGAGGACAACATTCCGATAAATAGTATAAATAGTTACAATACCTCATCTCAGAAATACGTCCTGGGTATGACGATAAACTACATCCGCGTCCTGGGTATGACGATAAACTACGTCCAACAACAAGGCCTCAGATAATGTCTTCGGAAAAATAAGGTTGCCAGCTATACGTTTTCTGGAAACAATAATTGCTGCCAGCTATACGTTTTTGAAACAATAATTGTTGCCAGTTATATTTTTTGGGGGAAAAATAATGTTGCCAGCTATACTTTTTTTGGAAAAAATAATGTTGCCAGCTATACGTTTTTTGGAAAAATTAATGTTGCCAGCTATACGTTTTTGGAAAAAAAATAATGTTGCCAGCTAGACGTTTTTTGAAGAAATAATGTTGCCAGCTATACGTTTTGGGAAAAAATAATGTTGCCAGCTATACGTTTTTTGAAGAAATAATGTTGCCAGCTATACTTTTTTGGGAAAAATTAATGTTGCCAGCTATACTTTTTTGGGAAAAATTTATGTTGCCAGCTAGATGTTTTTTGAAGAAATAATGTTGCCAGCTATGTTTAATAGTACTGTATATTTAATATATGTATAGGTATATGTGTGTGTATATATATATATATATATATATATATATATATATATATACACCTTGCTTTGGCATTAAATGAACCACAGTGGTTGATATGCCATAAAACCCAACCAACCAACCATCTCAGAAATATAGACAATATATAGATAAAGTAGGATAAAGATAAACTAAATTTTCTGTTTCTTTCTTTATCACATTGTCTTTATTTTTCCATATTTTTCGTGTTTTCATTTTTTTTTCTTCATTACATTTACGCCTGTTTCTTTCATTCTTTTTTGGATAGCTATAGATATTTTATTCTTTATCGTAAAACGATGTTTTTCTTTTTTTTATCTCCTTTATGCAGTTTCAAATTTCCCTTCTTTCTATCTCTTTCTTTATCTCACTTGCTTTCTTTTCGTCAATATCGTTCATATTATCAAATTTTCAATTTCTTTTTAATTTTTCTCATTCATTTCATTGTTTCGATTTTACACTCCTTTTTTCCCCTTTTCAATTCTTCTTCTAATTTCTTCTTATTTCCTTTATTTGCCGTGTAATCCATCATTTCCTCTTGAAATTCAGGATTTCTTTTTACTTTTTTTTGTTGTTTCTTCCCCCCTCATTTTACATCAGATCAATATATTTTCATTCGTTTCTAATGATGATTTCCTACTCTTAATACCTAATTTCGTTGTTCTTCTTCGCCTTCTGATATCTCTGTCATATATTACGTCTCCTATTACGAGAGATACTCTTAGTTCTATCACTGCTTGATTTCGACGTGTTCAATACAGCGCGTAATCTGGGATTGTCGTAGTGGAGTTAATAGGCATTACTCCTTGCTATTTTTTTTTCTTTTAGTTTCCCTTCCAAGACTGAAATCAACAAAGTGTCATTTGCATATCTAAAATTAAGAAAGTGTTCCCTGTTAATAATTCCTTGTTTTTCTCATGGTTTTCTTTTCCTGGTCGCACTTGTAGTCCCTCTTACGGCTGTTTTCCAGGGTGAAAATGCATTGTACGTGAATAATAGTCATGTCTCCATATATTCTTAAAATATTATAATGTCTTCCTTTGTGTTATCTGATATTAGGATAACATCACAGGATTTTAGTGGTATAGTATATGAGACTGAACCAAATAGCCCAAACCTGTAATTGTTTTTCCTTGTTACAAATAGCAGCTGAAATGAGCGATAAGAGTTAGTGGATATTGGAAAGATAGTTTGCTTAAAATGTTTTAACAAAAATATTATATATATACGACTGTAATGGGAACGAAAATAATATAAATTCTAGTGTCCACAGCATTAATTCAAAATAAGGCTGAATACCAAGACTTAGAGCAATAATTATTTATTATAATTTTTGCATATGGACAAAAACAACTTGCTCACTACAAAGATGTATTTTTGTTTCGATGCTGTTTCATCTCGACTGATGAGAACCAAAAATGCTTATGAACAATTCTATTTAAAAATAAAAGGCTTATGGAAAAAAATCACTATATGGAGAAACATTTTAAAATGAAATGGAAAAGGGTAACGATAGGGAGAAAATAGAAGGAAAAGAAAGAGGGTGAGGGAATAAAGCAATATTATTTGTTGATAGCAGTTTGGGCGGTGAAGGAATGTTGAGGCGTTAAGACAAGGGCCTAAACCTAAAAGTTTAAAACAAAGCGGAAGTGACATTTACAGATTTTGATACCGTGCAACGGTAAGAAATCTAAGCAAAGTACGCCAATACTCACAAGAAAAATGAGAAAGAGAGAGAGTGAGAGAGAAAGAGAGAGAGAGAGGGAGAGAGAGAGAGGGAAATGTGGAAATAGAAAAGAGGAAAAACGAAGAAGAACAAAGGAGAAATAATTATAGGTCAGGTTTGTCCAACACTTCGCAAAAAAAAAAAAAAAAAAGAAATTAAGTATAGCATGAAGAAAAAAAGCTCCTAACTTGATAAATCAATTTTTAACGTGTAAATGTTTATGTTACTATTAATAGGAAAGACCAAAGTATTTTCTGTATATTTTTTCAGATTTTTTAATCCTTCCTGTAATTTTCAAAATTTTATTTAAAATTTTGTTTTTTCTTGATTAAAAAAAAATTCGTAAATTCGGCCTTATTGGCCTTTTTGTCTGACTTTGTAAATAAAATCAAAGTTAGTTTAAAAATCCTGTAAAATTCACTTACACCTTTTTCTTTTGTTATATTAGGAAAATTAGAAAATTTAAAGTATACTTAATGTAATTTGAAAGAAACATTACTTACTTTTTTCATCAGAAAATTTTTTAAGAGAGACATTTCCAACCGTGATGCTTGCTTTTGCGCGTGTATGAGAGGTGTTAACTGATGTACGCCAATATATCGACAACTTACATCAGGGGAATTTATCGGACGGTAGGGCAGAAGTGATATATTTCGTTCTAGTTTTAAGTGAACCTGGTTATTGTATAAAATACACTTCCAGATTTTTTTAAACTTACGTTTGAGGGAGAGGGAAATTAACTATTTTTAATTTTGGAAAATCAGAAACTCTGGGATCAGCATTTATTTTTTTCAAACTGACATTTGAAAAATGGCTTGATGTGTTGTGCTTTGTTTTTTTTTAAGACCTGGGGTAATGACAACAACACACACCAAATAACATTTTTTTTTCGCCGCATGTCTTTTATATGACAAAAATAAAACATGTGTTTTAAAAAAGGTGTATCAGTGAGGATAAAATATTTTTTCTGAGAAACAAAGCCATTGCGCTAAAATTGAATATAAAATAATAAAAAAGAGGAAAGAATATTTGCAGTTTGTCTCACACTGAAAAAGGACAAAATTTGAAAATGCGACGATATTCAATCAGAAAACTTGACAAGCGTTGTTGTGTTGCTAACTGAACGAATGCAAAGCAATTTCTGAAGTAAAAACAACTTGCTTCTATCAAGGGAAACAACTCTACCTAACGTGAGATTATTTCAAACTGTGCATCCATACTTTCGTTGGGGACGATTTTAAATACAATTTTGGAATATTAAAAATTATTTTAAAAATATGCACGTTTGTCACATTTTAATAAGCTTTCAAATTTATGATCTTTGAAAAATAGAGAACATAATATATCATTTCCATAAGGTTTCATAAAGAAACTTAATTTTAAAATATATAACAATCTTTTGTCATATTATGCATTTAAAATTGAAAACAAAAGAAAAAATTATTGTAAAAATTCATTTTACATCAAATTTCTTTTAAATAAAAATTACCTTAGTATATGTTATTCAGAAAAGCCATTAAAAGGTTTTTTTAATTAATTATTGTCTTAGGTTTATTGGGGTTTGTATTTTGGGCATTTTTTCCCAAATAAATGAATGATTTACATTCTTCAGATTCTTGTGCATTTAATTAAAAAAAAAAATCCTTGAAGTTTTCATAAAATTAAGTTCGGTGGGCGGGGTAACAGATATAAAAAATAGTTATAAATTGACATTCGAAAAGAAAAGGATTTCTAAAATAATTTCATTCATTTGTGAATAAGTACAGAAGGTTTAATCAAAATCCAACAAGTACTTGATTTTTGCAAGTTTTTCCAAATCAATGTTTTTCAACTGAAAACAGTGAAAACCAACTAATAAGATATTACCTAATCGCTGACCTAAAAAACAAAGATTTTCCACCTAAATTTAAAACATGCTGCAAAGGAATAATTTTTTTTTTTAAATAATTAAAAAATACCTTGATCTTTCATCTTAATAATAACATGAAGTTTTTCACGATAAAATTTTGTTTTTATTAAATTTGGGACCTTTTTTCTTCATGCTATGCGTTTTTTAAGAAAAGAAACGGACAAACCTATTATAGGAGAAGGCCATAGAAGACGATTTTTTTACCAATGAAGCGTCGAGGATCTTAAAACAAGATCATCACTAAATTACGTATATTTATGCTGAAGTTTCTGTTATTTGTTTTTGAAATAAACGTAGTATATAAATTAATAAATAGTCATTTAAGTGGAATATTTTTATCTTTGCTATATTTAAGACATAAGTTATTTGTGGTTTTTACAATAAATTTCACTTCAGAGGTTAAGATATAAGTAAAAGGATATATAAAGTATGGAATGTTAATATAATGTTTTATAAACAAATTTTGATTTATTGCCGACCTTATAGAATAAGTATGGATATAGATCAATTTATCTGATACTGTTCCTAGTATTATATGTGTTGAAATAATTTAGAATCTTTATCTAAGATAGATCAGTAGGAAAATATTTAAGAATGTAGAAAATATATAAAGGTGTTGAGTTACAAATTTAAAAGTTTAGCAAGATTGCAATGTTAATCTGCCTACAAAAACTTTTTAAACTACCGTTTTTTTTAGGCACATTACAAATCTAACATTGCATCTTATTAATTTTTAAATTTATAACTCACCAGCTTTATATATTTTGTACCTTCTTTAGAATATGAGTAAACCGATATCCCTGTTTAATCCTTCAATGTATAAATTTATTTGGAAAATAAATTTCAACTTTGATCTACGACTGTTGAATGAAGATCTAAAATCATGAATCTGATGACATCTTTGATATGAAATAGTTGGTTGAAGTATGCAGCGACAGGTAAAAAGTGTTGCTGTCTCTGACGATTTTTTTTTTATGGTTCTTGAACCGAAGCCTGAATTCAGTTGCAGTTTCTCCATCATATTTTCCTTTTTTCCATTTGTGGCATAAAATAAATTTATACGATTTGAACAGTCACAATTCAGGGCCGGGGGTTTGAATACTACATTCCGGTGTGTATGAAATTGCTAACAGCGATGATATGCCAACAGACTTGGCACCGAGGTTTATTGTTGGTGATATTCCTTTGGAGAGGTAGTCAATTGTATATACCGGATCATGTTAAGATTGTGTGTAGATTAGGTGGGGTGACGCCTATCATGAAGTAAGTCCTTGCTGAATATTTTTCGAATTGTTTGGTTATATATATATATATATATATATATATATATATATATATATATATATATATATATATATATATGTTAATACACTCTTTTTCATATATATATATATATATATATTTATGTTTATACATTCTTTATATATATATATATATATATATATATATATATATATATATATATATATAATGTAATGAAAAACAAACCACTTTAATGTACCATTACGATAATTTATTTCACCTAAATCCTTTTTTAAGGATTCAGGATCATCAGGTAAATCTTCCAACAACGAATTGAGAAAAAAAATGGGATTAGAAATTGGTGGGTAGTGTAATTTTTGTAATTTAATAGAGGGGGTTGAGAGTGGTAGTTAAACAGACAATATAAAGTATAGGGAGGGGTTAATTTTATATCTCACTTAAGTATGTTTTATATTGGAGTAGGAGGAGTGACAGAAACTTGACCTCTTTAGATGGTTAATAAAACGGAAATGAATTGTAGAAAATGTATATAAGTGAGTCTTATGGTAAAGAGAGAGATAGGGGGAGGGGGAAATAGAGATGGAGTTGTTATAATTTTGTTTTAACAAAATTATGTAAAAGATAGTTTACAATGTTTGATAGAAAATTCGATGTCTGAAAAAAATTTTGTTATTAACTTAAATGTTTAATTTTTTAAGTAAATAGTTTCAGGACTAAATATAACTATTATTGTAATAAACATATTTATCTAGGACATAAAGAAATATTTAAAATCTTAATAGTTTATATATATATATTAATCGGATGTTATAGACCATCAGTAATTATACATAGCTTATACATGATCAAACGTCATATTAATTTAATATTAAATGTAAATTGGATGGGTGTGCTTATATGGTTTCAACTACTACACCTTTTATTATAATAAATATTTATGAGTGAGTAAGTTATGCACCATGTGTGATACATGCTGAGGCGTTCTTGTATCTTTCGATACACGATCGCTACTTTTCCCGCAGTAGGTTGTTATTTCTGTATGCGGTAGAAAGGCTATAAAACCCGGTCTGTCTTGCTATTTACCCATTGATGAAAGAAGAAGGAGAGGATTCATATCTTTCCCAAGGGTATAGGAGGAAAGTGAATGTAATGAATGTAAGTGAATTTGAACTCGGCTTTACCAATTCCTAAATCCGAGCCGCGATACATAACTCCACTATGCCTGCTATAATTGTGGGTAGTATTTAAAATACACTAGTTTTTATCCGGTCGATTACATTTTACGAAGATGCTGGAAACCCCACGTACTTGTACCTAACCTTACTCCATAATACAAGGTAGCTAAAAAAGTTCTGTCCATTTTTTGATTAGTCATTGAATTAAGTTGAACTATATACGAAATGCGTATAGCCGGAAGTAGGAACATCAGACGTTATAAAAAAACATGCGCACAGTGTCCGGCCATCAGTTATAAGCCGGTAGCTGTGAGAAGGATGGAAGTGTCTAGAGATCTCGTTATGGGCTGTTTGCTTTACGACTTCAAAGTAGGCTTATCAGCAGCTGCATCAAGACACCGCATATGTCAAGCGTTTGCGGATAGTGCTGTGGACGAACGTATTGCAAGGCGTTGGTTTCGAAAATTCAAGTCGGGAGATTTGTCTCTCAATGATGAGCCTCGCAGGGGACGACAACAAGTCTTGAATGACAGAGTCCTGATGGCGGCCACTGAAGAGGACAGTAGTCTAACGTCTGGTGAACTCGCAAGACAGTTCAACTATTCCGATGAAACAGTTAGACTTCACCTGCACCGCCTAGATAAGACGTACAAACTGAGCAAGTGTGTTCCGCAAACGCTGTTGGAGGTCCGCAAGGGACAACGAGTGGCAGCCTGCGTATCGCTGCTTTCTCGCCACCGTACCGCATCCTTATTCGAGTGCTTACCAGTGATGAAAAGTGTGTTCTGTACGAAACTCCCAAGCGTTCCAGACACACCGCAAGACCGCCTATGTACCCACGCAAGATTATGCTGTGTCTGGGGACAGGTCGTCAAGTGTTTCATTATGAACTGCTACCAACGGGCCAAACGGTCACTGGAGACCTATACTCACAGCAATTGAAACGTGTACAGCAGGCATTGCACCAGAAGGAGCGAGCACTGGTGAATCGCAAAGGTCTGATTTACCTCCATGACAACGCCAGGCCGCATGTTGCGTGAGTGGTCAGGGATACCATACAGCAACTTGGGTGGGAGACTTTGTGCCATCCACCTTATTCACCTGACCTTGCGCCATCCGATTATCACGTCTTCCACTCCATGGATAATAATCTTCGTGGGAAATCCTTCACCAATGAAACAGACTTGCACAAAGCCCTCACGGACTTCTTTGCGTCAAACCCCCACCGAGTTCTACCGAAAGGGCATTGAACAGCTGGAGACACATTGGCAGTAGGTACTGGATGCCGAGGGCGATTACTTCGAAGACTAAATATAAATTACACATACTGTGAAGTGTTTTCTTTTTTTTCCTTTAAAAACGGACAGAACATTTTTGGTTACCTTGTACTATCGTGTATATATATATATATATATATATATATATATATATATATATATATATATATATGAATAAAAATATCAAACTAGTTTTTCGTTTAAAGTTTTTTCCTAATTTCATTTTGGAATAGTCTTTTCCTTTTTCCATTGGAAGTGACATTTTCGCGGAGTATGGGCAATTCTGCGCCTCTAACTGATTACAGTTGAATCACACTACTGACAGAGACAGGTGCATTTGCATTCCATTAAAAGTTACTGTCACGACCAAAAAGGGTGGAATCACCCCATGTAGATTAAATAGAATACATAGGCAGAGGCATTACCAGACCTCACAAAAAACTTAAATACGATATTTTGTACCTCGAAAAGTAAGTCCATCCATACACACACACACACATATATATATATATATATATATATATATATATATATATAGATAGATAGATAGATATTAGGTTGGTGCAAAAGTAATGTCGTTTTCTCACATATGTTACTTTTATATATTATTTCTCAATTAATTCATTGATATATATAGCCGTGTTATATATCATTTTGAAGTGCGTTTTTCCCTCTATCGAATCGTGGTATTCGTTACTGTTATCAATCTCTTCATTCATTTTTTGCAGGCTTTTCGACAGCATAGACAAAATTCAAATCCGCACGATTTTCTTGTTCCCGTTCAAACTAGGCCGAAAAGCTGCCGAGACAGCTCGTGATATCAATCATGCGTTTGGCCCAGGAACCACTAACAAGCGTGTGGCACAACGGTGCTTCAAGAAATTTCGCAATGGTGACGTGAGCCTCGAAGATGAAGACGGTCGCGGCCGGCCGACTGCGGTTGATAACGAACATTTGAAAGCCTTAATTGAAGCCGATCCTCGCAAAACCACACGAGAAGTTGCTGTTCAACTCGAGGTCGACCACTCAACAGTCGTTCGCCATTTAAAGCAAATAGGGAAATGTTGGATAAATGATTGCCGCATGAATTGAACGATAATAAAAAAATCGTCGTTTTGAGGTGTCTTCTACGCTCCTTCTGCGCAACAAAAACGACCAATTTCTCGAGCGGATTGTAAAGTGTGATGAGAAGTGGATCCTCTACGACAACAGGCGACGTTCGGCACAGTGGTTGGATGCCAGAGAAGCTCCACAACACTTCTCGAAGCCGAAATTGCACCAAAAAAAGGTTATGGTGACTGTTTGGTGGTCTGCGGCCGGTCTCATCCATCACAGCTTCTTGAATCCGGGCGAAACGATTACGGCGGAGAAGTACTGCTATAAATTGACGAAATGCACCAGAAGCTCTAACGTATGTACCCGAGATTGGTCAATATGAAGGGACCAATTCTCCTCCATGACAACGCTCGCCCGCATGTTGCTCAACTGACCCTGCAGAAGCTGAACGAATTGGGCTACGAGACTCTGCCTCATCCGCCATATTCACCGGACTTCTCGCTTACTGATTATCACTTTTTCAAGCATCTCGACAACTTCCTACGCGAAAAATGCTTCAAAAGCCGAGATGATGCCGAATCGGCCTTCAATGACTTCATCGCTTCCAGAACTCCAGATTTCTATGCTAATGGGATAAATAAAGTTGTTTCTCGTTGGCAAAAATGTGTCGATTCTAATGGTTCTTATTTTGATTAATAAAGTTTATTATGAAAGGAGTTATGATCTTTTGACGTTGAACGTCAAAAAACGACATTGTTTGGGCACCAACCTAATAGATAGATAGAATGCTGACTTCCGATCAAGGATCACGGGTTCGAATCATAATACGGGCAATTTATCTGGAATGTAATATTCATGAGTCTATCGAATATGGGAGGAGATCGCAGCATCCGATACCTTTGGAATTTGCCTGAAAATCTCACCACGGGTTGGCCCCAACTTTGTGAGTAAAATTGAGTAGACAAAACTATTTTGGGAATGGTTAGTATTAGTGCTTGGAGACTGTCGCAAATCATCGTGACCAAGGGCATAAATGCCCTCGTCTTGTTCAGACAAGGTTCTCTCCCAGAATCTTACTACGATCTGCGTAGAGTTGTAGTATTACCCACAAATGGGTGATGTGGATAATGAACAAACACAAATGTGACTATTAGGCCTCTGTAGCCGGCAATTACTAGACGCCCTAGTACAGGTGCATACATTGCTATGAGCTATGAGCGTCCCACGACCACCAATATATATATATATATATATATATATATATATATATATATATGTATATATATATATATATATATATAAACACGTGTTTCTGTCTGTGTAAAATATGTTTTCTATGTCTGGGGCTTTACACAAACATACACGCACACACACACACACATATATATATATATATATATATATATATATATATATATATATATATATTTATATGTGTGTGTGTGTGTGTGTGTGTGTGTGTGTGTAAATATAAAAGTGAACATTGAAGTCAACACTCAGAGGCGACAAGCTGTTTCATTCTAGACTCAATCGTCAGGCCGCCGATTGCGTCCAGCGAGTAACAGCCTGTCGCCTTTGAGTGTTGACTTCAATGTTCACTTTTGTATTTATATTTACATACGCTCTATCTCTGATATGGAGCACTTTATTCCATAAATATAGCACGCTTTAAAACTCTATTTCTTCATATATATATATATATATATATATATATATATATATATTTGTATGCCTTGGTATGCATTTAAGGATAGACAAAGATGCACGTGAAAAGCTAAGCAGAGTATTGACAAACAGAAAAAAATCAGGTGAAAAAAGGAAATGAGTACTGAACTGTTACATGATATCTGTCCTCCTATATGCCAATAAATACAGGGCAATCTCCTCACAGATGTTGAAGAGACTTGGAGCAACAGAATAAATGAAAATTAGTACTGAACTGTTACGTTACATCTGTCCTCCTATATGGCAGTGAATACGAGACAATCCCCTCATAGTTTATGAAGCGATTTGGAGCAACAGAAATGTGGTTCTTCAGAAGGATGATTACGATACCATAAACCGAACTTATAAGCACCGTTGAAGTTCCAATGAAAATGGAAACAAAAACGACACATCTTAAATTTATGAAGAGAGAAATTGAAATTTCTTTGCTACATAATGAGGAATGACAGCTCTGAAAATTTGATGCTCACTAAACATACTGAAGACAAGAACGACAGCGGGGGCGGGGAGCAATGTTTGAACTTCTTAACTCGCTTGTGTAAATACATGGCACAACAAGGTTTAGGAGAGATAGAAATAAACCAAAATTTACAAAGATCTGAATAATAATAATAATAATAATAATAATAATAATAATAATAATAATAATAATAATAATAATAATTTTAGTAACACATTGTAATTATTTCTAATTAAAGTTGCTGACGATTCCTCAACCAAGCTTACTTTTCAAAATCAGTATTTACATAGGCAATCAGAATAGCTTGATTTCACCGAGAATGTTTCAGTTATTTTGGTGAAAAATCAGAAATTATTATTAGAAATCTTGATTTTGGTGCGATTAGCCAAACACTCAAAAAAAGGCATACATTGCTCTTGTTTACAATTCTGCAATTGTTCACCTGGAATTTAGGCTCGTATTTTACGATTCTAACCTTCTGTAAAGGATGGAGGCGATGAATTCTAAACCCCGCCAACAGCTTTTACAAGAAATAAGTCTTCCATCTATCTATGACTTGTGTAACCCTGTGAGAGATAATTAATCGGAAAATGAGAAAAATAAAGAAAGAGCGAAATCTATTAGATACTTTACCAAACGCATATTACTCAATACCATCAACCATTTTTTTTACCTTTGCTTACGCTTCCATAGTTTTATACTTTCTTTCATTCTATCTCTCATGATTGATAGGTCAGTATAATAATATAGTTATCTCGCTAGCTAACCAGAAAAATCTATGAACAGAGATCATGTTTATAGTTGATCTACGTGAACCATCACGAAGTCATTTTTAATATTTGCAATGAAATATTAAAAATAGTCTTCAGTATTAGTGAGTGCGCAGCATATTTCTTTAAAATATTTGAATCGTACCTGCGAAAATTTAATAAACGTTACGATAAATCATTTGCAGCAGAGGACATTTAATATATGTTCGATTCTATAATCTTTGCTCTCCCTCGGACAACTGAATATGAAATAATCAATTGTATTTTTTTGTTGTTTTTCTTTTTTTACGAAGAAAAATGTAAAATCTTCGTTCATTATTTTTTTGATATAAAAAGTAAATAAATTTTTGAATTTTAAGTATTTGCTGAATGATGATAACACCTATCTGCGCAGTTACGGGTCGTTCTGCGTAGATGTATACACAATAATTATTATTAAGAAAGTTCTGCATTTTTATGTTAATAGACTGAAACTTTCAGTACCATTGTAAAGGCAATTTCAAGGCGAACTTTTTAATCATTGCAGAGCAGACAAAATATGAATAAACATTGATCTGTTAGTAAGACCCAGCGACGAAGTTGGGTGAAAATCACTTCTTACGTGCTTAAGTTTGTCCGTTTTACCCTAAGTGAAACTCTGCTGACTGTCATACCAACTCAAATAACTTATTATATTCGTTAATACAAGCTTTTAGATGTCGAGATGACTCGCCGATAGAAGAGATTCAAAATTTGTAAAGAATTTATTTGATAAATATCGGCATCTGAATTGGCGTTGGATATATTTTTCTTCCTAATTATATCCCCGATTGTCTTGGACGTAGTAGTAGAGATCCTATAACACGTTTATTTACAACTTTTGTAGAAAGTGTATTAGAAGTTATAATTATGAATTTTGTGCAGTTGATGTTAGAAGTGCTATCGGTGCTGTCGAGGTTATTGCATTTGTGGATTTTGTATTTTCTTTTTCTAGCATTGAATATGAAATGATATGGTTAGTAAAGAAGTCTAAATGTGTTTTCAATGTTTTTTCTCTTCTTCCACCAAGTATTCTGGGTTACATATTCTAACGGCTCCGAGTTAGAACGCAATGACTCGTTCTTAATTTATTTGTTTCATTGTGGTGCGGATTATACACAAATATACCCGTTAAAAAATCCCTCAACATATTGAGAAACCAACTAAAAAATCAAAAACAAAGAAAACTTCCTCTACCTGTCCATAAGATAGCTCAACTAGGTTAAATAATCACCAATTTCCGTTTCTTCTCTGCGATTAACAATTTCTATAATTTCGAATGCCATTAATCATATTAACGTGCCTTTAACAAGTTTTATGTATGTGCAACGTGATTAACTAATGAAAATCAAACAACACAACAATAAAAGTACCAGATTATCTTAATTATTTTCGCCATATGTCATATTTAATAGAAGTGAAACATGTTAAAATGATAACCATTTCCTAATAGTTCATTATTTCATTGTCGGATTCAGATCTATACTTGATCAGTATTTAATTCCAATTCATATCTATCTATCTATCTATCTATCTATCTGTGAGTGTGTGTGTGTACGTGATGAACTGTGATACAGCGAAACAGGCTTGGATGTGGATGAGTATTGTTTCTTACCCTAAGCGATTGAGCACTATAGAGTAAAGGCAATTTAAAAAAAAAACAAAAAAACAAAACAAAAATAAAACAGTGGTTACTGCTGCTATTAATGCATCTTTCTTTAATAAGAAATAGTGCGCTCTTGGTTACTGGCGTTTGTATACATTTCGTATATAATAATTTAAAAGTTTTCCTTTCTCTGCCTTGCGCCGATAGCTTAGGGTAGATACTCTGACTGATGCCAAAACGGTCGAGTTTCGATCCCGGCTTGAAGATGATGAGCTGTGATACAATGAAACAATCTTTTAATTGAATGACCATATATATATATATATATATATATATATATATATATATATATATATATATATATATATATAGAGAGAGAGAGAGAGAGGGTATTTAAAACGAATGTAAAATAGAAAATTGTTAATCCAGTGGGCAGAATGAAAAGACAAATATGAATCAAAAAGCAGAAATTTCAGCGAAATAAAATACAGATAACTTTAATAGTAACAAAGCCATCAAGAAAACAAAAATTGCTTTTTTAAATGAAGGCAGATAATTCAAAAAATCAAGGAAGAAAACAAAGTTGACAGAAAGAAAATAGAAAAGGAAACAGAAACAAATATTTGACTTAAGAAATCAAAGAATATCTGAAGAAATCGAAGCAGAAGACATATTAATGGAACAAGGAAATGAAAATACAAGAAAGAAATTAATTAAAATAGAGAAATCTTACAATAACTAAAATCAAATTAAATTACAAAAGAAATGAGTTAAAATAAAACTTAAAAATTGAGTAAAATATATATTTTTGAAAGACTTTCCATATTAAATTAAACTGCAGTTATTTTTTAGCCTTTTAAGTATATGACAGAAAGGAAAATGCCAAAAGTGATAAGTGAAAGGGAAAATATTTTCTACAATTTAAAGAAATGATGAGAAAATAGATAACAGAAATAATAAAAAATAAAAAAAAATGTAACATTGATCGAAATGAAGGTAGGAAAAAACAGAAAAAGAGAAGAAATGGACGAAGGAAGGATGAAGGAAATAGCAAAAATATATAGTGTAAAAGAATGAGAAAAGAACGTAAATGAAGGACAGAGCAGAAAGAATAATGAAAGAACAGAAGAAAAATGCGAGAGACGAAAGGAATCTTGGGTAAAATAAAATAAATGAGAACGTATAATGATGGAACAAAGTTAAAAGATGAGTAAATATAGGATTTATTTTGTCGTACCAAAAATTAACACACAGTTAGATGAGATTAGGAATGAAAACAGGAATGAGAACAAAAGGAACGAAAATGAATAGGAATGAAAGAAAATGAGTAGAAATGAAATAATAATGAACGAAAATGATTAGGAAAAAATGAGAATAAAAGAAAAGGATTAGAAATGAAAGAAGAATGAAAGAAAATGATTAGAAATAAAATCAGCATGAACGAAAATGAAAAATAACAATGTAATTGAATTATATAAAATAGAGGGAAAGTGAACATATTAAAAACAGAAACAAGAAAGAAAAACTAAAAACGAATGAAACTATCGAAAAACTCGTAAAGAAAGGCAAAACAAAATAAATGAAGGAAAGCAAAAGAACAAAAACAGACAAAGAAAACAGAATTGAATAAATAAATAAATCAAAGAAAATGGGGAAGAAGCGAAAAGACAAAAATAAATAAAAATAGGAACTAACAAAAAGAAAATACGACAAATGCAGTAAAAAAAAAAAAAATGTTAATCCAAAGGATAGAAAAAGAACAGTAAAGAAAGGGCATTCGCGTTAGCAAACGCAGTTGACAGTTGAATCCCCCAATGGCTGCTTGTATTTCCGTTCCTTTTTCCCGCCATTCCAGTTCCCGCCACAAACAGGCATTTGCTACCGTCAACGATATTTTCATGAAAAGGTCACGCGTGGAAAGAGTACGAACGTGTTAAGATTTTGCTCGCGATGAAGAAAGGTCAGGCGTGAATTGGAAGCCGAATCAGAGAAATAGCTAGAAAGGACATGCCTCTACATATTTGGGAGAAGGTGTTAGATTTGTATATCTGTAAACCCATTTTTATATTTCTTTTTTGTTTTTTTAAGCAGACCTGCAAATGGCTCAGGTTGGAATAATCATTGTGTATATATATATATAGCCTGAAGCCTGTAAAATCACCGAATAAAAAACCGTCCATTTCAGCGATATATCAGGTAGACAAGCTCAACACACACACACACAAATCATATACATATACGTGTATGTTTATGCATGCATGCTCTCAGTAAATACATCAAACTTATAGCCTGGTGACAGTCTAATACTCAGACAGAATGAGCTAATATAATGAGCGTGTTTCTCATGATTGCAACGTATTATTTCCTCATGTAGCACTAAATTAAGCATAGTGAATATTGATGAAGTTACGCCGTTTAAGAGAACCCAATCCTAAGTTTATTGCTACGACATTGTGTTACATTTTGCTAAGCTTATTAGCTACTTACAAGAATATATCTTAGAAAAAGAAAGTTATTTAGAAAATGCAAATCATTTTTTCTCGTCAGATATACGAAACGATGGGAACTACATGTCTGTAGAAGAAGGAGTTTCTAACAAAAAGTAAACTTGAAGGGTTTCAAATGTTATCTCCCTATATTTTTCACGGGATCTCACTCTATGTCTTTCTATCTATTACTTTATATATATATATATATATATATATATATATATATATATAATGCTTACATATATCACCGTATTTTTGTTAGTGTATTGGCACAAGAGATCTATATATTATACAATGGGATATTAAAATTCCTATGCGCTTGTAACTATTTAAAGGCAATGAAGGCCAACCTAACTATAAAACAACTGCAAGATCAGCTTTCTTGCCTCCTGTGCACAATTAACCGGGTTGAGCAATCGGATGTCTACTCACATTGATGAGCTGTGAAACAACGAGTCTGTCTGTGAATGATATATATATATATATATATATATATATATATATATATATATATATATATATATCGTGAACGATCAGGGAGGTTCAGCATTGGATGGTGCCTTTTGTTTTACACTTATGCATGCTAGCATGGATTATTGTGGAGAAAATCAGGTAAGGGAAACACATATTTCATTTGTGCTTTCTTAAGTGTGATACTAGCCCAGCCTTGTTGCGGGCAAAGCCATGCTGATAGATGAAATTTGTTAAAGCAGGATTTTGATGGTATCTCTGGTTCAGAGCTTGATGAATCTGACCTGGGTGATTCAGTCTACTCTCTTCAAAACCCGTTAACGTAACGAAACATGTCTTACTCCACTCCTTTCAGCTTAATGCTTGGGTTTCACAGGTTTTCAGATCAAATTTGAGACGTTTCAACGTGCCTTCCAATTTGTAGCTTAAGAGTGTACGCCCAACTGAACGCTTGGAATTTGATATTTGTTCATACAGCACCTTTTTTGGAAGCTTAGGCTCATCCATTCTCACAATATGACCACCTATGTTATATATATATATATATATATATATATATATGGGGGGGGATGCATGTGTGTGGATATGAGTTGAAATAAGTGTCACTAACCTATCTATTTCAGATCCATGGACCACTTGACAAAGCCTAAAACTCTTATCCACATGAAATCTCGAACAAATATGACAATACTGAAAAAGAAATCGGCCTAAAGATAGACCTATTTACTCAGTAAAGTGAAGTGCTCAAAGCGTACATTGCCTGAAAAGAGCAAAAACGATTTAACAATATTAAATCCTATCAAATAATGGGCATAAAATAGTTTTACGCTCACTCGATCTTTCAATGTCATGAACGCCTATATGAACAATTATATATTTGTGTATGCATATGTGTCTGTGTATCTGTGTGTGTACTTAAATCTAAGTAAGTTCATATTTATCTATATATCTATCTATCTGTTGATGTATCTATCTATGTATCTATCACATTATTTTTTCTATGTAATTTCTATCTTCCTTCCTGAACAAGAGAATTCAAAAGTAAGATAAAACTTATCATAATTGTCTTCTTCGTAGCCAAGCAGTAACAGTGCGCATGTTCAGACGATGCTTTTCCAAGCAACAAGAGGGGCAGGTTTGAATCCGGTCGGAGGTCAAGCTTGCTTAGGAATGTTGGCCGGTAAACGACATAAATACTTTTAAAATAGACATAACATCTACTCAAAATAAATTAATATATATATATATATATATATATATATATATATATATATATATATATATATATATATATTAATCTATACCATTATGTATTCATATCTATGTGTCTATCCCATTTTATTCGTAGAGAACGTGAAAGATAGAAAGGGAGGTATTGTAAAGAATGTAAGAAGACCTATGTGTGTTCAGCTGTAGGAATTATTTTGTTTAGTTTTAATAAAAAAAAATCAAGACAAATTTTACTCACAGAATCGGTATTTAAGTATTTCTATGAGAAACAATTCAGACGGATTCCGTGAAATGACTGACCGTTTCTGCAGTGTGAATACGAGAGTGTATTTCGATTCGTTTTTGGAGCCGACGAGAATCCGCCATCATTCGCATTAACTTTATATCAATAATTTACAACATCGTTCCCAGTGTGTATGGCATCCTTATCATTACATTGTTACAGCCAAGGCAATATCGTCTATGAAGCACCCACAAAAGTGCACACCTGTAAATTTAGACAGTTTATCACCCGCATTGGCCATGGTTATATATGCAATGAACTCTATTTAAATACTTGAGTATAGTCCTGTAAAGTACATATCGTGCATGTGACGTTCGCGCTTACAAATATACATAATTGTGTGTGCTAACATTGGGCACACCTCATGTATATTACATATATGAGTCGGTAATATGCAAACTCTACCTGATGTATATTCCATTTCAAAAAGAAAATATGCAGACTCTTTGTCGGTTTTGAACCCTGAAAGGTCAGCATGTCATATAAATCGCCCCCAGCCCATGTCTATTACAATAACTCCCCTCGCCTAACATTCATCGCCCCCTTTATTTGCCTCCTCTTCGTTCACGACAGCTAATTCTTTATGTTTCTTTACTGATAGTTATGTTATTTTTTTCTTTCTTTTTTTTAACGTCATCTTTCCCCTCTGATTTTCTTTCAAACGCTAGTTCCTTTGCGTCTCGTTATTTATCACCTCACACCCTGCCAATGCTCTGTCTACTGCTAAAATATCTTTCAATATATTACCATGTGCAAGTTAGAGAAATCCTGTGACCGGAGTTGCCTTTTGCAAGAGAAACTGACGCACTTTTATGATTATAAAGAGAAGCTTTAAAACTTCTAAACGATCTAATTAAGAAAGCAATAACGTTTAGTAGAAGATTTTTGTTCGATTGTGTAGCGTCAGGCCATTCATACTTCTAAATGTGTAAATGTAGACCTGTATAGTATCTACGCCCTGGATATCGGCAATTATTCTTAATATAGGCAAAAATAATATGTACTAACAGTATGTAAGATTTTTACAACGTAAAATAATACTCAAAAATGGCTGATTTTTTTAAGACAGCTTATGCAACGAGGAGAATCAGAAATACAAAATTATGGGAGGTAGAATTTGCATTTATTGTTTTTCATCTCCATTATGCAAAAATAGTTACATTCTTCCTGCAGTTGTCAGCACGGTGCCGTCAATTCCCTGTATTTTGGAGCTTGTCATGGATCGTGTTTCACAATTAAAAATTCAAGTGTCCGGTGAAGTCTGTAAGGCAGCGAAACACGTCCAAAACCTACCATTTCGGTTTTGTTATTTCATAATTTAAGACCGATATATATATATATATATATAT
Source organism: Acanthosepion lycidas (assembly GCA_963932145.1). Taxonomy (NCBI): domain Eukaryota; kingdom Metazoa; phylum Mollusca; class Cephalopoda; order Sepiida; family Sepiidae; genus Acanthosepion; species Acanthosepion lycidas. The sequence continues at coordinate 135,221,334 of OZ010573.1, read as the reverse complement.
ATATATATATATATATATACATATATATATCCAAGTATAGGTTTGGGGTATACGGAATGAATTCCATTAACCAAAAAATATTATTCTTAAAATAGTGCTCAATATAGAGTAGAACAAATATAATTCATTCGAAAATTATAACATAAATATGTTATAAAATCACTAGAAAAATAGCTTTTTTGTTTTAACACTTCTGGTGTCTTATCAAGTGATTCAACACCATCACTTAATAAGACAGCAGAAGTGTTGAAAAAAATGGGTATTTTTGTAGTGATTTTATAACTTATCTATGTTATAATTTTCAAATAAATTATATACAAGGTGTCCATAAAATTCGTGTGCACTTTAAAAACTTTATAATTTTTTTTGTATTTGCGAGAGAAATAATCTGCAAAAAATGTTATAAAGTTTAATATACCTAGTTTTAAATATAGCTAAAATAACTAATGTGATTTCAGGCATTACTGTAAATCAATTGGCACATGTTTTCCATGAACTGCAAAATCGTATTAGCCTTTGTATTGCTAATGGTGGAAGACATGTGGAAACTTAAATAAAATTTCATTTATACCTTTAAAATATAGATTTTCTTCTTTCTAATCCTTTTTACAAATTATTTATATCGCAAATACAAATAAGGTTATAAATTTTTAAAGTGCACATGAACGTTATGGACACACTGTATATATATATATATATATATATATATATATATATATATATATATATATATATATATACTTGTGTATTGGGCAGTAATAACTCTTTTATAAAACTTTTATTAAAATCGGCTAGGTTTATTAAAATCGGCTAGATTTTATTTAATTTTTCTTGTGTTCTTAACATTTTTTCTTTTCTAGACATAAGTTATGCTGAAATTATCCGAATATTCTGTATATATGTGTGTCGTGGCTATAGTTATAGCCATTATGAAGGATGATAATAGTTTTTCTTTTTAACTTAGTGTATGGATCATTTTTATATATGCGCCTACAGTCATAGAATTGTTTTATTTTCCAAAAACGGTCAGCGCTTTGTTAGCGTGTGCATAGATGATGTTATTGAGTGTTAGATTTTCTTTTTCATTAATAATTTTATTTTGAAAATTAATGGAACCATTAATTAACTCCATAACTGTAACAAATTTTAATTAATACCATTACCCATATGTCTGTGTATACGTACATGTATGCATTTTTGTGTATAAACAGTGAAAGATCTTTAGAGAGTATATTCACCTTCCTTCATTTATTTTTGACTTACATGTCTATTCTTATATGTACAATTCCACAAAAGTTTCGGGAGTGCAGTTTTAGGCTTTAAAACCTAACAAAGTGGTAAAAATGGAAACTAATGAAAAATATAGGGAATGAAAGGAAAGCGCTTAAACTGCAATGCCGCAAATTCTTCAATAATGCAAATTGGAAATTATATACTGACAGATTTAAAAGCAAATATAATAGCTTAAATGAGAGTCTATATACAAAGAATACAATAAGAAAAGCACTAGTGACATCGGCAGGTGTGTTTATCATAAGAAAAATGCGACAAGATAAAAGTAGAGGATCATTGAAAGTCTCGAGTTTATGGAAGAGACAGCAAACAAGTCTAAAGAATGGCACATATTATAAACAGAACCTTTAAAACATATTAGAAGTAAATGAAGGCAAGTGAAACGCGATGACTGAACGAAAAGAGTGCTAAAACAGAATGTATGAACATTATAGATAAGTCGCGTAATCATGAAATGATAAAATAATTAACAAAACAAAATATTTGCGCATCAGCATGAAGTATAAACTCATGAAAGATGAAGTAAAAAACTTGAAAGTTGAAGCAAATACGTTGGAGAAATCTTTCACAAAAAAAATAGACCTGAATTGTTCATGTCGGAAGTTATTGGCAAAAATTAACAGGACGAAAGCAATGGGATTATATATAACTGCAATTGATACAATAATAGCCTTAAAGAAAGTCGGCATTTACAATTTAACGGAAATAATAAATACACAACAGTGGCAACATAACGAAGACATGAGTAGATCAATCATAGTTCCACTGCCTAAGAATCCAGGTACCAATGAATGCGAGCTTCGTTGGACAGCAAAGAGAATGAGCCTCAGAAAGCAACTTATCATCCGATTATCGTTGAGTAGAGCTTAATGTAATTTAACCGGAAATCTGAAAAGAACTGTATTGTTTTTTTTAAAGAAACCTGAGAAAATAAATGCTAAAATTATTATATTAAATGATTATGACGTTGGAACGAGCATGTCAAATGCATAAAGGCATATATATACTTTTCATAGACGATGCTAAAGCATTTGATATGTACAACACAGTGACATATTCGAACAACTTGAAAAAGTTTATTTACTTCAGAAATATATTAAAAAAATGTAGAACTTTTACTGGGTACCAACCACAGCTATAAAATGAATTGAGTAACTACAGAGGAATAAAATTGGCGTAATATACAGTCGTGTTCTCTCAACGAATTTATTTCGTATTTACAGAGCGGCAATCCTAAAATAAAAAGTTGGACTCTGTTTTAACCTCACCAAATGAACAGATGATAGCGAAGTGAGTCCACGGAGATAAGTTTAAAAAGAAAACGAGAAGAAAGGACTAACCGTAAGATGGCAGAATATATTATCAATAAGATAAGGAATCCATGATGTGACCTCCAAGTAGTGGAAATCAAAATGAAGCAAGTACAGAACTTTAAATATCTGGGAAGTGCTTTAACAGAGGACGGAAAATATAATACTAAAATCTGAAGGTGCATTGTATTAGCCTAAGATCTTTTCCGTAACAACTCAAAATATTAAGGAAAAGGGTGAAAACTGCGTTATACACAAAATAACTCTTGCTGAATGGCCAATATCAATTCTTCTATATGACAGTGATTAAAGAATTCTTCCCACACAAATGAAGAGGAAATTTGAAGCAACAGAGATTTAGTGGCATGTAAGGTAGAAGTTTTAAGTAAAATGGATACCAAAAAAGCCGTTTATTCTTAGAATCAGAAGGAGACAGTCGAACATTCTAGAAGACATCAATAGAAAAGACGGCTTGGAAACATTTGACTCTCAGGGTATATATTGAAGACAAGAAGAACAGAGAGGAGGAGTTAGAATCTTACCTAACGAGCTTGTTCAAATTGGTAGCATAACAAAGAATATATTTCATCATTTTCCCCCCTACGTAATGCAATAGAGTCACCAAGATTCATATAGTGGCTACAAAGTGTCAAATAATATAAGAAAAGGAAAAACACTATTAACGATTGTAAGCAATTAAAAAAACAGGAATTACGAGGTCAAAAGACAACAAATGATACTACATTTAAATTTTCGAATATCAAACTTGAGTGGAAAGCAAGAAGCTAGAATAGATTTCCACGGGCGAGAAGTGCGAGGAAAGAAGCCGTTATCATAGATCCTACGGTTACATCTAGATATTTAAGTGTCAAATGATGAGACATTACCGACAAACAATTCATTCATAAAGTCAATATACCATAGAGAAAATTTAATCAAAACAGATTTGCCAGGTCGGGACTAATAACATTGCAAATTCTTCTTTAGATTTGATCAATGATCTATAAATATATAGCATGAGCACTAGAATATATCCAAGGCATGTACGAACCGTAAAATTATATATAATGATTTTCCAAGCATCGCTTAGATGTGGTACAAGGCCGAAAGTATAAGGCACCCAATGAGGTCCAAAGTCACTACTCAATCGTAATTGTTCTAGCAAGGCAAGCATGCTAACCATTACACCGCCTCGAGGTGCCCAACGGTAAAATTATATATATGTAATATAGATTCATTCGACAATACCGAATCTCGTTTGGTCTTTCCGTAAATACAAAAAAAAATCAAATCACGAAAATTAATCTCATTTTCCCATTTTCCGTATTAACACAAAAATAGTTTAAAATCAACATCCCACACATGAATCATATAGAAAAGCTCGTTTAGTATATGCATATATGTAATACATTTCAGTCACCTGTGAAACGAAATCAAATGTTCAAACGCCACTTAAGCTACGAACATTTCATTCCAACCTAATATAAATTTTGTTTGCTGGTGAGAAAATTTATTGCAAAACTTGTAAATGCACTTTAGGTTTTGCGCATGCCTAATGCATCAAGCGTGTATGTCTGAAGGATTTCTATTTTGATGATGTGCATTCTAAAAAATAAAATAGAAAGAAATTCCTGCAACAGTACCGTGTAATACATCTGTCCAAAGAATATTCATCTATAAAGAAAGAAATCAATTTTTCACAGATATATGCGTTTTTGAACATTGGCATTTTTTTTATAAATTAATGCTAACATAAATTTAGCGCCTTGCTCATGTTTTAAACATATGTTCATTTTCGAGAAGTAAAATGCTAAGGACGTCCACAAGGTGACATTGAGAAAAGAGGTTTCTACACAAATATTGGGAAAAAGAATATGAATAAGTAAAATTCGTATGATTTCTTGAAATGATATTTTCCTCCAGGTTGTAGTCAGCTTCCTTTTTGTTGATTGGTAACAATTGTCATGACTTATTGGCAAAGACGTTGGATTGGTTTTCACTTGCTTTCTCCACAGTTTGGAATTTGGATCTGTGCTTCACGACAAGATTCCACCCAATTGTCAAGAACCAGACTTCTTTTCTCTTATATCATGACCGGAGGTAGAATATATTCATTCATGCTTTTCCTAAGGGAATTAGTGATAAGCATAATAAGTAGACTATAAGTATTAAGGTTTTTTCGGCTATTTCCTTTTTGGTGCAGTTGGTCGTTACGCAACCAGTACTTTCGATGGATAACATAGGTATATTTAGAAAGAAATGTTTGTTTATATCAGACATATTTGAAACTTATATGGATTTTAAAATATATGCCATGATCGGTTAATACCTAATTATTTATTTTTACGGGTGTTTTCTAGTTTCGTTGTCCTTCCAAGAAAAAAAAAATACTGCTACACACTGCTGGGAAGAGAAAAATGAGAAACGCTGAATGACATGAGACATGCTGTTTTCCGCCTCTATCGCTTACATTTCACAGATTTTAGTAGAAAATTGTTAAAATCTAGCAGTCGATTTATTGAGATACTGATCTGCTGAACCGATGAAACAAAGCATAATTTTCTCAGTATACCAGGCAAGAAAGAATGTCACAGATTTCATTGAAACCCATGTGTTTTAGCAGAGCCTTTTTTTTGTAGATCAATGCAGGTTTGTTTTTCAGATATAAATCATTGATTATTTCAAAGAACGCTCCTGATATCTGTTTTGAAAGAACTATTACAAACATTGGTCCAAAAGCCGCACATATATATATATATATATATATATATATATATATATATATATATATATATATATATATATATATACACAGACTCACACACACATATAAAAAAAATAAAGTTTTGAGAATCGCTACTTTACTTCCATATCTTGGTTCCATGATTTCTTCTTTTTCGCCGAAAATAATTCCGCTATTCGCATGGATGTATTTGGTGTTTACATCTGGGATCATCCCCACCCCCATGTCCAGGTAATTTCCTCTCGAGGTCGCTGACTATTCATTCATTCATGGGGTTGCGTCTTTCGATACAAAACACTGTCAGCTATCTCTTTTTCATTCCGAAGTATGTTTTATATTAGACGCAATAACTGATATTTCTTTACATCCATCTGTGGACATTTTTGTCTTCGATGACTTTAATACTCACCACGACAAGTTGCTTAGACATTCTAAAACTACTGATGTTGGTGTTGTTCAAACATTAAATTTTCCATTGCTCAATCCTTTTCTTAAATCGGCGACTTCCCTACTCGTTTCCCTAGCAAAAAGAAGCAACATCATTCTCTACTTGATTTATTTCTTAGCTCTTCTCCTCGCCCTTGCTGAGCCACGAAATACTACCCTCTTCCTAATTCTGACCTCTGTGGTAGCTACTGATATTTCGTTCCAATCATCTATTAAACAGGGACCCCCTATCTACAATAGCTCTTTCCGTTACCAGCATGCAGCTTGGGTCACACTCCGCAATGTTCCCTCTGACACCCCATGGAGTGACAATCTTAAACTCCCTATTAATAATTGTGCCACTGAGGTTTATTTTTATGTCAGAGCCAGCAAGTACGCTTTCATCCCTTCTCAGAAATATCCTGTGAAACCTCAATCCTCCCCATCATTAACACCAGCATACTCGCCCGCTTTTCACAGAAAATACTATTTTCCGCTCTGCCAGCGTGACAACTCTCGTCACAACATGTGCTTATTCGGCGTCCTCGAAGTATCTAAATCCCTGTATGTCGAAAGAATGAGGCACTACATAGCCGCTAAAATCTTTGGCTCTCGTGATTACTTGCGACTCTGTCATAGAGTATTAAATAATGGTAAGGTCTCTCTTCATCCCTTATTCAATCAGTATTAGGTGTTATCATCATCTGATGATAAAGTCGAATGCTTTGTCCGAAAATTCTCTTCAAAATCTACTCTTGTCTCATCCGGACGATCCCTACTTAACTACCCTCCTAGATCTATCGAATGATCTGTATATAACCCCTTCCATTTTTGCTGCTATCATATGTAACCTAGATCCCAACAAAATATGTAGACCCGATAGTTTTCCTGTAAGGATCATTAAGACGTTTGCTCTTCAATTGGCTCCTGTTCTCTCTAAACAATATAATAAATACCTCGCTGTTTCTGACTTAACTGCTTGATTGATATCATCATCAGTTGTTCAAGTTTTTAAGGACTCTTGTGAGCCGCCCGACCCTTCCGACTATCGACTTATTATCCTTCTACTTCTTTTGAGAAACTCCTAGAGACCCTAATCAATGCTGAATTAATTCACCATCTTTTATCGCCGGGTCTGTTTTTGATTATCAATATGATTTCGTTTCTCCAATTCAAATGGTAATGTACTGACAATAAGTTTGAAAAGAGTCTACCCTGAAGTAGATAAACTGTGAAGCTCGGTCTGTAGTATTGCACATCTTGAACGCCTTTGACGTGGTCTGTCTTTCAGGTCTTCTCCACAAGTTGATAAGTTACGATGTCCCCGGACACTATTTTTGAACTGATCCAGTTTTTCCTGTCAAATATTGAAATTGCAGTTATTCTGAACGGCCACTCGTCTAGATCATTTCGTTCTAACTCAGGTGCCCCCCCCCAGTGCACCATCCGTGTGGTTACTCTATTTTTAAGTTTCATTAATGTTCTTTATGATGATATCAGTTCTCAATTTCGTATCTACGCTGATGCCAAAACTCCTGCCTCAATAGTAAGGCACATCACTCCGACAAAGTCAAAATAGCAACCGTTGTCCAAAACTAATTAGTCCATCGATAAGTGGGACAAGAGATCGCTTGTTAACTTTAATGCCTCCAAAATTAAACGTCTGTCCATTAATAATCTGAAAGATCCCATGCTACCTTTCATCAGTATGGCTAATGCTAATCCCCAGGAAAGTGACACACTGCGACTTCTCGAGGTAACGTTGTCTACTGATATGAAGTGGAAAGACTATACTAAATCAATTGATAGGTCAGCTTCTAACAAATTCGATTCACTGTGTCGAGCGAGACAATTTTTCTCTATCTTGCATATCTATATGTCTACCATTCATCCATGTTTAGAATATTGTTGCCACATATGGTTCGGTTCCCCTGTTATGTACCTTGAGCTCCTTGATAAGATGCAAAGAAGAATCAATAATATTATTGGTCGTGATCTGGCAGTTCGCCTTCAGCTACTTTCCCTCGCCTTAAGTTTAACTGTCTATGTCTTTTCTACAAATACTTTCATGGTATTTGTTTGAATGAGCTCTTTGCTATGGTACCAAGATCTTTTGAATTTAAGTGCAGTACATGACTGGCGTCGAGATCTCATCAATTTACAGTTGAGTTGGCTAAATGTCACCGCAAATTCTATGTCAACAATTTTTTTCTCGCAATTTTTGCCTGTGAAACTTTCTTCCAGCTCCTTGCTTTCCAGCCAAATTTAATCTGCAAAATATTAAATGAAATGTCAATCGCTATCTACTGTCCTCTTGATTACTCTCTTCTTTTGTTGCTAATCAGTATTTTTTCGGTTTCTAATTCTTCCGCACTCTGTAATCCTATGTGATTTAGTGGAGTTACTACCTTGCTTGGAGTGACACAAATTAAAAAAAAAAGATTTCAGATTGGCCTCTATATGGTATATAAAGAGCCGATTTATGTAGTAGGTATGCACATTATGCCCGTGTAGAGAGAGACAGTGACAGAGACAGAGAGAGAGACAGACAGACAGACAGATAGACAGACAGAAAAATTAAAGAGCCAGAACCTATCTACTTAGGTTTCACCTCAAGAATCATCAGGAAAAAGGTTGGTTCAATTTTACCTAAACCTAAAACCTAAGTAATTAGATTCTGGCTCGTTACATTATCTAGTTTTTGCTATACATATTTTTTTTTCTTTTGGTGGCTAGACATTGCGGTGCTGATTGATTATTTTCCATCGGCACGGATGTTTTTAGTCTTTTCTTTACTTCTTGATTTGTTCCCAGATGCCAGTTTGATCAATATTTTTATTTACAAATTGTATTATCTGTGTATTTTCACACCGCCCGAGTATAGGTAAAAAAATGAAAAATAATAATAATATATATATATATATATATATATATATATATATATATATATATATATATATATATGTGTGTGTGTGTGTGTGTGTGTGTGTGTGTTTATATATATATATATATATATATATTCAGAATTTAGTATCCTCGGGCCTTTTTGAATTAACATGTTTTCAAACGTGTATTATTTTTAATATGATAATTTTTTTAATATATTATTAATGTAGTCGAATGATTCATACACGGAATAAAGAAAATACACTCAAAATTAATCATCATAGTCTTATTTTACAATAGATATTAGCCGGAAATTTTCTCTCTCATTCTCACTCACACACTCGCTTACTCTCTCTCTCTACCCAAACATATATATATATATATATATATATATATATATATATATATATATATATATATGTGTGTGTGTGTGTGTGTGTGTGTGTGTGTATACATATATATGGTTAATATTAGTAAAAGTTTTCCACTGAGCTAATTGATGATTCCTTCACCATGCCGAAACCAAAATTTCGTCGGCGGATCTGTCTGTCCCATTTTTCAGGTTTTATATTCCATTTAATATTTCATTTTTATTTATTCAGTTATTCGTCTATTCCATTTCTCTTTTTATTTAATGGTTAGTAATTTAATTGTTGTATTTTTTTTACCTTCGTGTTATATAAAGAGGTATTAATTATGCGTTGTTAGCTTCGTTCATTTTTTGAAAGAAAACATCAGAAATAAAAAATTATTTTAATGAAAATAAAATAAATGTCTAATTGTGGTGATAAATGTAAAAACTAAAAGAAGAAAGTAATTTCTGATACCAATGCAATAGATTAAACATTAATAATCGACAAAATTACCTAACAAATAGAACGAATACGTCGGAGAGATTTTCTCCGATGAATGTCGGACATTTACCGTACACAAAAATATAGATGGATCCAAAATATAGAAACTTAATTAAGATCGGCAGTGGCCAAGTTGAACTGAAACAAAAATAGAAATGCTAACTGCCTTAGAAGATTTAGGTATCAACATGATTTCAGAAATAATAAAAGAAATATACAGCAGTGATAGTATAACGGAGCACATTACTAGATTTATTTTTATGTCTTCCTAAGAAACCAGAAAAATATCGGAAAATCCTGTATCTGTCTATTTCTGAGATGAGGTATTATGTACATTTTTTACATTATTAGGACTATTGTCCACATCTTTGTCACCATAATTATTACAACGTTTCCGCCGTTGCACGCCTCGGCCTTCTTCTTCAAGGGCACATGGCACACGGAAAAAAGGCGTTGGTTAGATCCACTGACAGGACTCAACGAGTGTGAGTTCAATACCCGGTTAAGGTAGTGGAGAACTTTTAGAGGAATATTAACAGGAGATAACTGATAACTGACATCCATTAAACATGGCACGTGGCACTAAAAACAGTCTACCCCAGTGAGCGAAATAAAGGGTTCAGTTCGACATTCCAACCACCTGAAGAAGGCCGGAGCGTACATTGGAAATTCCTTTTAATAACTCACATAACTAAGCGTATCGTACGAATTTTTCTGAATAGTGAGCGTAGCAGAATTAGACCATAAATTGGACAAGAAGTGTTTGGTCTTTTTGAAGACACTGCAAAAAAGAATGTTATATTTACGATCAGAATGATATCAAAGAGAGTAATACAAGTGCAGAAGGATGTATACCTATGATTTCTAGATTACGCAAAGGCACTTGATATAGTACGATAGAAAAATCTGTATTAAATGCTTGGAAAACTTTATTTGAAAAAGAGTAGAATACTTCAGAGATTATGCAGGGATAAAATCATCTAAATACAGATAGAAAATGAATTCAAAAAATACACAAAAACATAAAGAAAACGTAAGACTAAGGTATGTCTTCGCACAATATTTATTCAGCATTTAGAGTGTGGCGATCCGAAGAGAAATAAAAAATTATTTCAGGATTTATTAGGTTGGTGCAAAAATAATGTCGTTTTTTGACGTTCAACTTCAAAAGAAAAACGACATTATTTTTGTACCAGCTTAATATTATTAGTGATATGCAGTGTTGATTTTAGACACAAAGTAAGAGATAACTACTTTTAAACAATGTCGTAAAGAAAGTGACGATGTAATACTCAACATCAATTTAAAAAAGAGCAACCCAAGATAGGAACTACGAATATAAAAATTAAGTAAGGACGAAAATGCGGACATATTTTAACAGAGAACGCGAATTGGAACAGCAATTGATGCCATTCAAAATTAACCAAATAATTAATGAACACGAAATTTCCTCAGAAATTAAGAGAGTATTAAATTGCGATGTAATATCACGAGCCCTCTATAGAAGTTAATGAACAATCACCTGAGAGAAGAAGTATCTTGAGACAACAGAGATATGGTTCTAGAGAATATGTGAGCAACAAGGAAGTTTTAAGGATAATAGAAACAAAAACAATGCTTCTTCCAAGTTTCTAAAGAGACAAAGGAAATTATTTGGTCAAATAATTAGGAGAGAGGGCCTAGAAATCTTAGTGATGCGTAAAACTAATATTAATTATACGATGTTGAATCCACAGTGTCTATGTCTATTAGTGTGTAACTTACTCTTTTTGAGTAGGTACACATCTACTTATCATCACTAAGTTGCGTCTCTTTCCTTGGACAGAGTGCGCCGAGGGGCTTCTCTGTCAAGGGACAGAGGGGCAACTGAGAAAGTAATACTGAGAGGTGTCCAGCCCTGGGGAACAGCTGCCCCGGCTGCGCCCTCCCATTGCACCAGAGGGAGGGATCGGCGCTCGCAACGAGGCAAGCGCAACCGACGGTTGCGGGGGCTGAGAGGAAATTTTTGTTCCTGTCTCGGGTGTACGCACTCGAGTCTTCACTTAATAATAGACCTTGTGTCACATCTCGTCCTAGTGAGATGACAGAGTAAATACCATAAATACTGTATATATCTATTAACAATATTTATCCGATTTTGAGATATTTTTTTATAAATGTGTTAATGTGATATTTCTCCATCGAACATATCTGCGGACGAAATGACCCTTAACATAAACAATGACATCTTACAATGATGTGTATTAAGTCATCTACTTTTTGCTTATTTTATATGTTGTCATTGTTTACGGTAAGATAAGCATCTTGAGCACAACCATTCTACTGCTAGCTCCGCATTATATATAGAAAATGGAAAACCTTGAGGAATTATGAGGCTGATAAGCTGAAATTTGAACGGCTGTTTTGACATTATTAATTACCAATCAACATAATAATCACCTTTGTAAAAATGTACACCATTTCCAATCATTTAAAAATATATTATTAATATTTTGATTGCTTCACATTTCTGCTTTAAGAGTTCAACGTCAATTTCCGATTCCGTCTTTAAAGCAGAACGCTTGAAGCCACAACATCGAATTTGGTGTCAACCCGATTACGGGAAAGTGTGCTACTCAACAAGCCTGCCTTCTCTTTTGCCGACGGACAATTTTTACCCTTATGCAAATCGTATAAAAAATAGTACTTATTAATAATGTTCTGCGTATTAAAG